>CM040126.1:27660461-28293272 GCA_022559845.1 Amorphophallus konjac | reverse complement strand
TTATTGGCCCGGTGCGAGATCGAGTCGGGACCATACCGGGGGTGCCTCCCGCGGTCCAAACGGGGCCTACGTGGGCATCATTAATGTTCCCGGTGCCGGAGGGCAACGGGGAAGAGTCCCGGGACTAGATTCCAAAACCGAAAACATGTTCAAAGGGAGCGGGCTGTAGGCCGTGGATATGGGTCAGACAACGACCATAATCGGGACGATCCCGAGGTCCAAGCATAGCCCATGAAGGCCTTATTGATATTCCCATGTGTAGGGTCCAGGGATGACCAGAGCCTTCTCGTTCTGTTCCGATTTCTGTCGGTCACTTGCGGACCACTTGATATTCGGACAAGTGTCCATATTGAAGGTACGACGTAGATAGAAACAACCCCGTACAAATGTATGCCGAGTTCGCGGCAACTTCAATGAAAGAGCGGAGGGTGAATCCCATTAGGATGAATCCGATTCGACAGGCTATTGGCCCAGAGCAATGCCGGGTTACGACCATGTCGGGATGGGAGCCGTCGGCCATATCGGTCACGCATGGACCTTTTCATGTTCGGACACAGGTCCGTAATAGAAACGCGGCGGAAATCGAGGTGAACCCGTTCAAATGTCTGCCGAACGTGCGGTAATTTTAGTGGTGGCTCGGAAGGGATCCGGCCCGAGAAACGAGTCCGGTTTAATCGGGATATCGGCCCGAGGCGAGGTCAGGTCGTGGCTATTTTGGGATAATTCTCAAGACTCAGACCCAACCTAGAAGGGCGGCATTGTTGTTTCTTCGGCACCGGGTCACGGGAGAGACGGGGCTGCGATATAGATTTTACCATCTTTTTATCTGGGTTTCAAATTATCTATATATTTTATTGCTTATTGCCCTTTTATGTGTTTATTCCGGATGATTTCTCCATTTTCGTTTATTGTTATTACTATTATATTTTCTCTCTTTTTTGTTTATTATTATTATTTCACATTTTTTGTTTATTTATTTCATATATATATATTCAGGTTTATTTATTCATCATAGTTTTTATTAATTTATTATTATTATCATTATTATTGCATTATACATATTTTCTGAGAGAGAATGGGCCACTCGAGGACCAAAAAGGGGTGTACCGGCGAAGAGGCGCTGGGGCCGTGGTGTGTGTGCCGACGAAGAGGCGCAGGAGCTTAGGTGGCGTGGGCGCGCGTTGAGCGTGCCGGCGAAGGGTATAGGGGGCGTGTCGGCGAAGGGCCAAGCGGGTGTACCGGTGAGGAGGCTGGAAACGCGTACCGGCGAAGGCCACGTTGAGCGTGTGCCGGGGAAGGAAGAGGAGGCGTGCCGGCGAAGGGGCTGCAGGGTGTACCGGCGAGGGGCCATGAAGGGTGCGCCGGCGAAGGTGGCTGGGGGCGTGCCGACGAAGGGCGATGCAGGGTGTACCGGCGAAGGGCCAAGCAAGGCGTGCCGAGGAAGCTGGGCTGGGGGCGTGCCGGCGAAGGGCGCTGCAAGGTGTACCGGCGAAGGGCGTGCCGGCCGAGGGTGGCTAGAGGGGCGTACCGGCGAAGGGCATGGGGAGCCCACTCCTCCTCCGTTCTTATGTCTTTTCTCTTTTCCTTTTCTCTCTTGATTTTATTAAGTTTGCTTGGGTTTCTTCTCTCTTTCTCTTGATTATCTTCCATTCTTTCTCTTGTGAGGGCGGATGTTCGAGTTGTTTAGTTGTCGTTCGATTTGGCTCTCTTTGTGTTGATTACGGTTCCCTTGCCTCGGTTAAAGCATTTTACCGTCGTTCTTTTTATTTGTTTGTTGCTTTCTTTTAGACTTTTTAATTCATGTTGTTGTTCCATTTGTTTGTTGCTTCCTTTTGTCTTTTTAATATGTTATTATTTCTAACGAAAATTCGGCAGCATCTCCCCTTAACCCGAGCGTAAGGGGGATACAGGGAACGCGCCCACAAGGAGTGGCGGAACCCGACAACTGGAGGTGGGCGCCCGAGAGCGGCAACACCTTAATGAATCTCGAAAAACTCGGAGGGAACGGCGAGTGGAAGACTACTCTAGGACTGGCTGAGGGGGGATGCACCGGGCAAGAAGGAAGGGCAAATGTGCCGGGCAAGGAAGGCACGAGAGGGCGTGCCAGCGAAGGGCCTGGCCAGGGCGTGCCGAGGAAGAATTGGTTGGGGTGTGCCGCTGGAGGCACAGTCGGGGTGTGCCGCTGAAGGCGCAATTAGGGTGTGCCGTTGGAGGCACAATCAGGGTGTGCCGCTGGAGGCACAATTGGGTGTGCCGCTGAAGGCACAATTAGAGCGTGCCATTGGAGGCACCATCAGGGTGTGCCCCTGAAGGCACAGATGGGTGCGCCGCTGGAGGCGCAGGAAGGGCATGAACGGAGATCCGTGGCCCCGTAGGGAGGCCAAAACACCGAAAGGGGGGGGGTGCACGATCAAACGCATGCAAAATACCCAAACGGACGGAGACGGTGAGAAACCCAAAGAAGAGGGATTTCCATTCATAAAAAAAAAGAAGGTGGCCGTAGCCGGCCATGTATACATCAAAAAAAACACCGGGGTAGAAGATACAGCAACGAGGAGGGAAAAGAAAAGCATAAAGAGGAAGAAATGGGGGAGGTTAAGGTCGAGCAGGGGCGACGGCTCCCTGGTCTTCCCCACTCCCCCTTCTACATCTCTCTTTCTCTCTTTCTCCCTTACTCTCTCTCACTCGTCGGTGGTCGCCGGAGGGCCTCCCTCTTCTTCTCTTCTTCTTCTTCTCTTTCTTTTCCCGCGGACGACGGTGGACGGAGCAGCGGGGGGGGGGGGGGGGGGAGCCAGAGCCTCCCCTCCTCCCCTTCTCTTCTCTCTTCGCATGGGCGGCGGCGGTGGGTGGAACGGCGGACTCCCCCCTCTCTTCCTCTCTTCCTCTCTTCTTCTCTTCCCCTTCTTCTTCTCTTCTTCTCTTCTCTTCTTCTCTTCTGCGTGTATCTGTCTGTGTGTGTATGCCTCCCTCCCCTGTTCGCAGCGAAGAAGAGGGGTTTTATACCCCAGTGGCGGGAGCGTCCGAAGGCGGGAAGCGTCCGACGGGCATTTAATGGGAGTTGACTCCCTTGTCCTGGGTGGCAGGAGGAGTAGGCAGCGTGGCTCTCTCCCCGGGCGACACCTCAGCAACCCCATTGCGCGCCAAAGATCTATAGGGGATGGCGTTAAGATTGCCTGCTGATCGTGCCGGGCTGCAGCCGAAGTGTGCCGCTGAACGGGCAAAAACCCGTGCCGCTGGAAGACCGTAGAAGCGTGCCGCTGGAAGCGCTGCCAGGCGTGCCGCTGGAAGGCCCAAGAAGTGTGCCGCGGAGGGGCTGCAAAAGCGTGCCGCTGAAGAGCTCACAAGGGGCGTGCCGCTGAAGACGCTAGCCCGAGCATGCCGCTGAAGGGCCGAAAGGGTGTGCCGGCGAGGACTGGCCAGGCCGAGCGCACCGGCGAAGGGGGGTGCGCTGGGCGTGCAGCTGAAGGCAACACGCGCACGTGCCGCTGGGGGCGTTCGCGGGCGTGCCGCTGCAGGCACATTGGGCGTGCCGGTGGAGCGTCCTGGCCGGGTGTGCCGGTGGAGGGCCGGCAGGGCGTGCCGCTGAGGGCTAGCAGGGGGTGTGCCGTTGGGCAACCCTGGGGGTGTGCCTCTGAGAGGCACCTGCAGGGCGTGCCGCTGAAGAGGCGCCAAGGCGTGCAGCTGAAGGGCGCCAAGGGCGTGCCGCTGAAGGGCCCTGGGGGCGTGCCGCTGAAGGCCAGCGAGGGCGTGCCGCTGAGGGGCGTGCCCCTGAAGGCCTCAGGGCGTGCCGCTGAGGGCCCAAAAGGGCAGTCCTGAGCCTGTTGGGTGCGCGAGTTGTAGCTCGTCTGATTTTCTTCGAGGCCCCTGGATTATAAGGCCTCTTGGCAGCTGATTTCTCTTCACTATCGTGGCTCCGGAGACGGCTTCACGGAAGTGTGTGTGTGTGTTTGGAGAGTCCGGATGGGCCCTCTTCTTTGCAGTTTCTTTAGTTGGAGTGGCTATTGATGCTGGACTAGTTGGGACGTATGGGCGTGCAATTTTGCACGTCCACAAATGCCCCCCACCCACGGGTAGTGCAGGCGAAGGATGAGCCGGGGCGGTGCCCGTGGGTGTACTGGTCTCTTCTTCTCTCGTCGGTGCCGACGGGGTGCTGGGAGCTGACATGGCATGCTTGTCTCTTCTTCTCTTCGTCAGTGCCGACGGGGTGTCGGGAGCTGACCTGGTTTGTTGGTCTCTTTGTCTCTTCATCAGTGCCGGCGGGGTGCCGGGGACTGAAGCAGTATGTTGGTCTCTTCATCAGTGCGACGGGGTGTCGGGAACTGAAGCAGCATGTCGGTCTCTTTGTCTCTTCATCAGTGCCGACGGGGTGTCGGGAACTGAAGCAGCATGTTGGTCTCTTCGTCTCTTCATCAGTGCCGACGGGATGCCGGGATCTGAAGCAGTGTGTTGGTCTCTTCGTCTCTTCATCAGTGCCGACGGGGTGTCGGGAACTGAAGCAGTGTGTTGGTCTCTTCGTCTCTTCATCAGTGCCGACGGGATGCCGGGGACTGAAGCAGTATGTTGGTCTCTTCGTCTCTTCATCAGTGCCGACGGGGTGTCGGGAACTGAAGTAGTGTGTTGGTCTCTTTGTCTCTTCATCAGTGCCGATGGGGTGCCGGGGACTGAAGCAGTATGTTGGTCTCTTTGTCTCTTCATCAGTGCCGACGGGGTGTCAGGAGCTGACATGGCATGCTGGTCTCTTTTTTTCTTCGTCAGTGCCGACAGGGTGCCGGGAGCTAACATGGTTTGTTGGACTCTTTGTCTCTCTCTTTTTTTGAACCACATTACCGGTACAAGCGCCCTTTCGGGTTTTCGCCGGTACCAGCCCCCTCTTGCTTTTGCCCATATGCCCTCTCGGGTTTTCACATGGCGGGGTACCCGATTTTACCAGCAGCGCCCTTTCGGGTTTTCGCCGCAGCTGGGTTGTTGCCATTCTTGCCCTTGTCCCTGTGTAGGGGCAAGTCCGGCGGGGCACCTCTATTTTAAGCCCCTTTCTCTCTCTTTTTTTTTATTTTTTTGTTTTTGACCGGCGGGTGATATGTAATTGTTGGCTAGGGCCCAAAGCCTTACGTCGAAAGACGAGGTTGATTCGTTGGCAAGAAGACAATGCCAACGCAACGGGGGATTTTCCGCCGATTCGGACGTAAGGTCCGTAATGGCGATATTGTATGGAGTGGGTGGCTAGGGCACGAAGCCTTGCGCCGGAAAAGGACTTATTCGTTGACAAGGGACTAATGCCAGCGCAAGGATAGAGATTTTGCCGATCCGGGCGTAAGGCCCACAATGGCGGTTTTGCATGAGAGAAGGCGGCTAGAGCACGAAGCCTTGCGCCGGAAAAGGACTTATTTGTTTGTAAGGAGCTAGCGCCAACGCAGGGGTGGAGCCGTCTTTACCCGTGCGGATGCCCGTCGATACATTGGGGCGTGCAGACGGGAGCCATATGTATATACATATATATATTATTATTATTATTGTTGTTTTCTCTTCATTCTCTTTCTTTCTCTCTCTTTTTTTCTCCCTTTTTATTTTCTTCTCTCTTTTTTTCCTCTTTTTTTTCTTTTCGAAATCCCCCCTTCTCTTCCCATTTTTTTATCCATCCTCTTCCTCTTTTACCGTCTTTCCTCTCTTTTTTTTTGCTCGACGTATAAAGGATGGCGGGGGTGGCGCGCCGCTGAAGGGCTGGCTGGAGCGTGCCGCTGGAGCGCCAAGGGAGTGTGCCGCTGAACGGGCGCAGGAGCGTGCCGCTGAGGGGCCTGGACAGGGAAGCGTGCCGCTGACCGGGACGTGCCGCTGAGCGACCGGGCGTGCCGCTTGGCGGGTATGCCACTGGGCGCCTGTGGATGCACAGCGGAGCGGGCGAACCGCTGAGCGGAGCATGCTAGCCACCGTGCCGTTGAAGGGGCACTAAAGCGTGCCGCTGACGGGGCACGAGTGTGTGCTGCTGAAGAAGTCACAGGGCGTGTCGCTGGAGGCTTCACAATGAGTGCGCCGCTGAGGACACTTAGCAGTGTGCCGCTGGAGGGCTTGCAGGCTACTGCACCGTTAGAGCACTTCAAGAGTGTTTCATTTTCTTCTTTTCTTCTTTTCACCTTCTCTTCTCTTTTCTCCTCTTCTATATTCCCCTGCCCTCATAGGGTGTTTTCTTTCTTTTCTTTTCTTTTCTCTCTTCTCTTCTTTCTTTTTTTTTCTCCTCTCTTTTCTCTCTTCTTTCTGTTCCTTTCTCTTTTCTCTTCCCCATCTTTTGGAGAACCCCGGATAGCCGTCGGCGTGGCTGCCGATGATATAAAAGCTGTCGGCTCAGGGGCCGATAATTGAAAGCTGTTGGCATAGGAGTCAATAATTACAAAGCTGTCGACCCGAAGGCTGATGATCAGAAAGCTGTCGGCTCAGGGGCCGATGATTGAGAAGCTGCCGGCTCAAGGGCCGATAAGTGAATAGATGTTGGCTCAGGGGCCAATAAGTGAATAGCTATCGGCTCAAGGGCCGATAGGTGAGGCCAAAACAGTCGAGGCTGGAAGCGGGCTTCAAAAGCTGAAATTGGGGGAAGCGGACTACAGAAGCCGGAGTTGGGAGATTAACGAGCCGCGAGGGCAAGAGGTAGGCCATGGGGGCCAAGATTGGGCTCTACGAGCCAGCGCTGGGAAGGTAGGCTTCGATAGCCGGAATTGAGTTTATTGTATACACACATTTTTTATTATTTACTATTATTATTATTATTATTATTACTATATTATTTTTTTTATTCAAGCATGCAAGCATTCATTAGCAGGCATAACATAGATATAAGTAAGGCAGCTCCCTCTATAGGGGATAGGATAGGGACATTGCCCATAATTCGTAGACACGGTGCGGGCCGCGAGGCACGATTGAGGGGTGGTGCACCCGTCAAGAGGATATCACACGTCTTGCATGCATAGCCTAAATTCACGCATTTCACCCGAGGCAATTCTCTGTGGCGTGGCAGTGCAAATGTGTGAAGAAAGAGCCCTAACCATAGGGATATGCAAGTTTTCCTGGTGGCACTCGAGGATCACTCTAGCGCCTACACATTAGTTCCAGACTTTCGACTTTCGGTAGCTTCACACAGCCCCCATCTGTTTATTTTGGTAGCGGATTTCACCGTTCGGCACGAGTCTCCTCATGTGTCTCAATGGGGATTCCCGGCTACTAAGATTCATCCTTGTTGTGATTCGCTTCACCATTTCGCGCGAGTCTCCTCATTTGTTTCAGTGGGGATTCTCGGCTACTCGGATCCGCGTTTCTACCTCTCTTCTTTTTTATCTTTTTTTTCTTACAGTGGGGGTAGGCAGCTTTTTCCTCACGATTACCTTTCACGCGAGTGCAGGAATTCAAGTCTCCGCAGAGTGCTAAGAAGAAATTCGGGCAATCCCTATAGTCGAAGGCTATTGAACACATTAAGTGCTAAGTGTGGGAGCGTTGCCTCAGGTTTATTTTGTGAGTTGTGCTTAGCGATTCAGCCATGACTCTTCCCCTTGACGCGTGCACCCCCAAATAATTGGGTTCCCTTCGAGCGTACGCCGTGACGCGCGCGCATCTGGAATCGGGGTGATATTATTTAGCAAGGAAACACGGTCCTAGAAAATTTCAAGGAGGTGTATTATTCTATATTAAGCAACCATGCAAGCAGGGCAATCATGCATTCTCTTTTTATTTTTTTTTGTTTTGTTGTTTTGTTTTGTTGTTGTTTTTTGTCCCGTTTTATTTTTTTATTTTTTGCACAAGAAAATACTGTTGTTATGTATAAGTGTAGTGGTAGTAAAGGTATTAGGGAAGCAGACCACGAACGGTTGAAAGGGTATTGGGGAAGCAGTCCATATTTTGTTCTCTGGCCGGGGAAGGATCTGAACCAAAGTGGAAGGTTTATTTTATTTTTTTTTAACTGGGAAGTTGTCGGCTGGGGTGCCAATGATGAAGTAGCTGTTGGCTAGGAGCCGATGATGAGGTAGTTGTCGGCTCGGAGCCGATGATGAGGTAGCTGTCGACGCCGGGGGCCGATGATTATATAGTTGTCGACCCGAAGGCCGATAATGAGGTGGCTATCGGCTAGGAGCCGATGATGAGGTAGCTGTCGACCCGAAGGCCGATGATGAGGTAGCTATCGGCTAGGAGCCGATGATGATATAGCTGTCGACCCGAAGGCCGATGATGAGGTAGCTGTCGGCTAGGAGGAGCCGATGATGAGGTAGCTGTCGACCCGAAGGCCGATAATGAGGTAGCTGTCGGCTAGGAACCGATGATGATATAGCTGTCGACCCGAAGGAAGATGATGAGGTAGCTGTCGGCTAGGAGCCGATGATGATATAGTTGTCGACCCGAAGGCCGATGATGAGGTAGCTGTCGGCAAGGAGCCGATGATGAGGTAGCTATCGACCCGAAGGTCGATAATGAGGTAGCTGTCGACTAGGAGCCGATGATGATATAGCTGTCGACCCGAAGGCCGATGAAGGGGTAGCTGTCGGCTTGAAGCCCCGATGGCTGAAAGTTGGCCGGTTTGAAGCCCCGACGGCTGCAGGTTTAGTCGGTTTAACGTCCCGTCGGCGGAAGGTTTAGTCGGTTTAACGCCCCGTCGGCGGAAGGTCTAGTCGGTTTAACGCCCCGTCGACGGAAGGTCTAGTCGGTTTAACGCCCCGTCGGCGGAAGGTCTAGTCGGTTTAACGTGTAAGTGTTGGTGTGCTACAAGCCAATTTCGGATCGGATAGGCCCAATAGTTGTACGATCTTATTCATTATTAATAAAGTGGTGTTTGAGCGTAAATATGTGATTGTGTTACTTTACGTTGTCCCTAGGATATGTGGTTGTAAAGTCAACTCGAGATGAGATCTCGATTATGAGACTGACTTTACATGAACGAATATCTTAAACTGTTCCTGGTTGGAGGGTAATCACTCGGGGACTTTGATTACCTATTAAACCAGTACACATGATGTGTCAGTGACCAGTCTCATGGTCATTGGTGCGGGGCACCAACACATATGTGTAGGTGTATGTCCTTGGAGGATGTGCACTGAACTGATCCGCTATTGGATCTTCAGATGGTTGATTATACCTAATGTCAACTGAAGATCCAACGGTCTCAGTAGCATCGTTGGTCCTTTGACCCGAGACATTGATCGGATCTTACACGAGGACTAGAATGGTTTAATTACTTAGCTAAGTGACTTTAACCATAAGTCATGAGTTGCCGAGTCATTAACCACTCCAGGATACGTGTGAAGATCATCAATGGTCAAGAGGGGATCGCTCACTATCGGGTATATATCAGACAGTTAATGGGTCATGACATTGATGCTCCGTTAAGTCTCTGGTCAGGGTCGTGTGAGTTCGTTTAGAACGGACGACATACACTTTAAGGAGGTCATAGTCAAATGGCACGATCATGGGGTTTGACAGGAACCATACCCTCGATCGTACCAGACTCATAGAAGGAGCGAGGGATTATATCGATGCGGTAACTGTGGACTTACAGGTACCAGGCAGGCTGGTTTTAACCCGGCGTCCTCTAGGATCATGCGGATTTGCTTGACCCAACGTGATCAAAGGTTCGGAATAAATTAAACTATTCTTCGGCACTGGTAGAAGCGAAGAATATGTTTAATTTACTTCTAATTGGGAATTAGAAGTTAATGGGCCTTAAACTAGAGTGACTATGGACCTAGAGGATCACACACAATAGATTCTTGGGTGACGGATTATTATTATACAAGTGTATGTATTAATTCCTTTTAATTCCTTTTGGAAAGGAGTGTAAATGGAGCTTAATATATATGCATAATAGTGGATAGGATATATACATAATTTTGGTCTTTTGGAGCCCTTTCAGAAATGACTAAATCTCTATATATAGAATCCTAGGTGAGTTCATTCGAACTCTCCTTCTCACCCCTTAAGCTAATTAAGTATTAGGCTTAAGGGAGAGGTTTAGCCTCCCCCTTTTCTCCCCCTTGCTCTCTCTCTCTCCAGAAGGTGATAGAGTCGGGGAAAGTTGTGCCGGGGAGGTACCGTCGCTGCGCAAGGGTCCGTGTGGATCTGCTCTAGAGGCCGTACAGCTGTGCGGCTCGATATTCTACATCGGGCATCGCGGACAGCGTCGTTCCGTGCAAGGTGAAAAACGTAACCTGTAATTTGGGTCTTAAAAACACCGATTAGAGCACAGATTAAGCTTTCCACAACACCGGGATCGGGTAAATGAATTTTTGTTATCCGCTGCGTTGCCCGATAGTGCTGTGCGAAACCTTACAGTGGTATCAGAGACAGGTTCGCGCTCTGGTCGGTGTTTTTATCGCCGTTTAGAATCATATTTTAGGGACAATAAAATCATTCAATTATTATTTGGAGACGGGAGTGCTGGGCATTTCTGTTTTTCCTAGATGCTGGGCATCAGGAGAGTAAATTTTTTTTGTAAAAAAAAAAATTTAAAAAAAAATACGGTGGGCGCACTGCGCCGCTCTGGGCGCAGTGCGCCTGCCCGCGTGCGCCGCGAGGCGCACGCGGGGGCCCCGCGGGGCGGGCGCCACCCGCCTGGCGGGAGCCCTGCGAGGCGGGCGCTGCCCGCGTGGCAGGCGCCGCCCGCGTGTCAGCACCCGCCTGGCGTGGGCCGACCCACATGGCGGGCGTCGCGTGGCGGGTGCCGCACGCGGGTCGGCGCCCGGGCGCGCCCGCCATGGGGCGATCGCCCCCCCCCCCATTTTTTTAATTTTTAAATAAAAAAATTGTATTTTATTCTTTTAATTTATTGTGTGCTTAAATAATAATATATATATTAGATATATATATATTAAAATATACAGTAAATTAAATAGAACTTTATCTTGTAGGTTAATTGTATTATCTCAAAAGTAAATGTCAAATGTTAAATTTTATTTAACCGTCTTGAATTTACCGATGTGAGATAATTACTATTTACCTTAAGATGAAATGATAATAATTGAAGTTACTTCAGGAAATTTTAATTTTAAAATTTTAATTATTAGATAATTAAAAAATTCAAATTTTGATATTTATTGAAGTTAAATGTGAAAAATTCAATTACTTGAATTTTTTATTATTAGATAATTGTTAAATTCAAATTTTAAATTTTAGAAAATTGCTAATTGAGGATAATTGTATTATTTTAAATTTACTTTTAAACAAAATTATTGGATAATTAGTTTGAATTTGAATTTAAATTATTGACATGTTTAAATTTTGAATATAAATTTGATTATTATATAATTAAATTTAAATTTAAATTTAATTAATTATCTCAATTAGATGCCCCTGTAGAAAATGATGGTTCTTTACCTGCTTTACTTTATTTACCTTGTATTGGCCTGCTTGTGTGTTTAATTTTAGTTAAGCATGCTTCGATTTTTATAATTAAACAAAGCTAGCTTATTTTTGTTTGCACATCCCGTTTTTAAATTCAAAAGTAAGGATTATTTTCATAAAATAACCCTTGATTGATTTTATTTGAATGGGCTGACAAGTGATCATGGACTTTGGATTAATGTAATTAATTGGGGTCTACGAACATCCTTTCTCTCTCTGTTAAAATTTCAATGTACTTCTATCTTCCTCAATTGTTGTACTCGCCCTAAGGGCTGCTGGAATTTGAGTCACATGTAATTTAATTTTTCCGGCCTGCGTGCCGTGTAAAATTTATAATTGATGCGGCGTCGGAGTTTGAAAGCGCGGAGCACACCCGACGAGGACGATCCAGCTGCTTCGGAAGCGGGCCGGATGTCTTAGTTACATTAGGGTTAAAGTCCATGATCACTTGCGTTTAATTTTGCATTAGATGCATTTATTTTGTGCAAACTACTAGGTACGGTAAATATATTGGATATATTTATATTATCACCTAGGGTGAGATCAAGATAAAATTAAATTCCCTCGCGCTTAAATTTTAGATCTGGTAAGCGTGGCTCTAGGAGTCGTCGTGGCCCTCCATCATTATGGAGTGAATGAACGTCTTCATTTCATGAATTTGTTGTGCTTTCCACAAGGTCCATGAGTTTGGAGGCGGGATTAAACTCCAAGGCACGGCCTCAATGGGGTGAGGAATTGAACTCGACTTTGTTGTGCTTTCCACAAGGGTCGAGTCATGAACTCATTGCTATGTAGTAATGATGGTTAGATCTAACCGAGAATATCCTTTGTTGTGCTTTCCACAAGGGGATGATTTCTCGGGGGCTGAATATCGGATATTGCATTAGATGCAAGTGCCTGTTGACTGCCCTTGAGATGGTGTATGGCTTGTTGTGCTTTCCACAAGGTCGTACATCAGTCTCGTTGAGATTCCGACCCACTAGGTTGATCTCGCTGATCTCCCGTTCTATATACTGAGGGTTATATAGTTCGATCGAAAAATAGTGGGACTAACTAAGATAGAAAATCACATCTAAGTTAGAATTTGAACACATGCTAAGTTGTCTTTTATTTCTTATCCAAATTACAATGTCGTCGTCCAACCCCCTCCGCGGCATCTTGGGTGCAAATAGATTAACTGGACCGAACTACTCGGATTGGCTGCGTAATTTACGCATAGTCCTTACCGCTGAAAAGATTGCGTACGTGTTGGACATGGTTCATTCTGAGCCAGCTCCTGATGCCGACGAGGGCGAGTTACTGGCTTATGCCAAGTGGTCTGAGGACTACTCCCTTGCCCAATGTTACATGTTGGCCTCTATGGCTCCCGAGCTACAGAGGTAATTTGAAAAGACTGATTGTAGAAGTATACTTCTCAATCTATGCCAACTCTTCGGAGAGCAAGGTAGGATTGATAGGTATGACATCTCCAAAAGACTTTTCAGGATACGGATGTCTGAGGGTTCATCAGTACAGGCCCATGTACTGAAAATGATGGAGTGGATTGAAAGACTCAATGCATTGGGGTTCAAGTTGGATCTTGAACTATGCATTGATCTTATACTCCAGTCATTGCCCGATTCCTTTTCTTCCTTCATCATGAACTTTAACATGAACAGGATTGAAGCAACTCTCGCAGAGCTGCTCAATATGTTAAAGAGTGCTGAAGGAACCATGCAGAAAGATAAACCATCTTCGTCTGTAATGATTGTTGGCCGGGCCAACAAGAAAAGGAAGGCCTCTCAAATATCCACCACGAGTAACAAAGGGAAGGGAAAGAAAAAGGTCACGGGTATGCAACTCGCCAAAGTTGACAAAAGGAAGGGCAAGAAGAATGAAAAGGAAGATAAATATTTTCGATGCGGGGAAACTGGGCATTGGAAAAGGAATTGCAAGGTAATTCTAGATGAAGGTATTTTTGTCATAAACCGTAATTTGTCATATATGGAATCCACATCATGGGTATTGGATACTTGATGTGCATCTCATATCTGCAATTCTGTGCAGGTGCTGGCAAATAGAAGGCGATTGGGCAAAAGGGAGATTGAATTAAGGATGGGCAATGGAGCTTTAGTTGCTGCCAAAGTTGTCGGGACTGCACGCCTCAGTTTACCTTCAGGAGTCATTATGGAGTTGAATGACTATTATTATGTTCCTAATATTATTAAGAACATTATTTCAATCTCTGGCTTGTATAACATTGGATATACATTGGCTTTTAATAGCACACGGTGCTCTATAATGAATAATGGTTTGATTATAGCCAATGGTTCATTAGCCAATGGTCTTTATGTATTACATACACGTTCTAATGTTATGCAAATTTCCAATGCTGATGAAGTGAATTCTGCATATCTATGGCATTGCAGACTTGGTCATGTAGGTGAGAAAAGAGTCTCCCACTTACACTCAAATGGATATTTGTATTCGTTCGAATACAAGCCATTTGATACCTGTGAGTCGTGTTTCATAGGAAAATGACCAAGGCTCCCTTTGGTGGACATGGTGAGAGGGCTGTTGACCTTCTCGAGCTCATACACTCGGATGTGTGTGGACCCATGTCCATAGAAGCAAAAGGAGGTTATCTCTATTTCATTTCTTTTATTGATGACTTCTCTAGATATGGCTATGTGTATTTAATGAGACATAAGTCACAAGCCTTTGAGAAGTTTAAGGAATACAAGAATGAAGTAGAGAAACATAGTGGCAAAAGTATTAAGGCTCTTCGATCGGATCGAGGAGGTGAATACTTAAGCCATGAATTCACTTCTTATCTTAAAGACAATGGAATAGTTTCTCAGTGGACTCCACCGTATACACCACAACACAATGGTGTATCCGAAAAGAGAAACATGACCTTGTTAGACATGGTTCGATCCATGATGTCTATGTCAGGACTACTCTTGTCTCTCTAGGGTTATGCGTTAGAGACTGCGGCTTATTTATTGAATAGGATATCAAGTAAATCAGTTCCTTCTATACCATATGAGATATGGAAGGGCAGGAAACTAAATTTTAATCACATTAAAATTTGGGGGTGTCCTGCCCATGTAAAGAAGAACGATAGTAATAAGCTTGAGTCGAGAACCTATAAGTGTAGGTTTGTGGGATATCCAAAGGAGACGTTTGGATATTATTTCTATCACCCTTCTGAGCAAAGGGTCTTAGTGGCTAAAAGAGCTGTATTTCTGGAAAGAGAATATCTACTCCAGAAAAATAGTGGGAGCCAGATAGAATTGGACGAGGTCCAAGAACCACAACCCATAGACACAAACTCATTAGATGAGACTGTATCGGTTGATCCTATTCAGAGTGAAACACTGACACTACGGAGATCTGGTAGATTACCAAGAGAACCTGAGAGATATGTTGGACATGTCTCAGAAGGGTCCTCTAAGGTATGTATCGATGAGGATGATGATCCTCAGTCGTACCAGGAGGTGATCCGTAGTCTAGACTCTGAGAAATGGCAAGAGGTAATGGATTCAGAGATCCCGTCCATGTACACCAATAAAGTTTGGAACTTAGTTGATGTACCCGAAGGAAAGGTCCCTATTGGCTACAAATAGATTTTCAAAAGGAAAATCGGTGTAGATGGACAGATTGACACATACATGGCTAGACTAGTGGCGAAAGGATATCGTCAAAGGCAAGGTATTGACTATGACGAGACGTTTTCGCTGGTAGCCATAGTTAAGTCAATCAGAATCCTCCTTGCCATTGCTGCATACCTGGATTATGTGATCTGGCAAATGGATGTGAAGACAACTTTTCTTAATGGAAATCTGTCAAAAGAGGTGTACATGGTACAGTCTGAAGGATTCACCTCCAAGCTACATCCTAATAAGGTATGCAAACTTCAAAGGTCCATTTATGGATTAAAGCAGGCATCTAGAAGCTGGAACTTAAGATTTGACGAGGGTGTCAAATCGTTCAACTTCATTCGGAATGAAGATGAACCCTATGTTTATAAGAAGGTCAGTGGGAGCTCTGTGACCTTCTTGATCCTTTATGTTGATGACATCTTACTCCTTGGGAATGATGTAGAGATGTTGACATCAAGTAAGTCTTAGTTGTCCAAGACTTTCTCCATGAAGGATTTGGGAGAAGCATCCTATATGCTGGGCATAAGGATCTATCAAGATAGATCTAAAAGGATGCTAGGATTATCCCAATCCATGTACATAGACACTATCCTCAAAAGGTTTAGGATGAAAAATTCCAAGAGAGGTCTCATTCCCATGAGACATGGAATTTGCCTATCCAAGGGGATGAGTCCTAAAATTTCTGAGGAAGTGGCACACATGAATAAGGTACTCTATGCTTCGGTGATAGGGTCAATCATGTATGCAATGCTATGTACACGGCTTGATGTTGTCAATGCTTTAAGCATTGTCAGTAGATATCAGGTAAATCCAGGCAAAGAGCACTGGAAGGCAGTAAAGGGCATCCTTAAGTACCTGCGAAGGGTTAAGGATCTTTTTCTACTTTATGGAGGAGAGAACCTATAGCTTAGAGCTTACACAGATTCTAGTTTTCAGTCAGGTACAGATAACTACAAATCCATGTCTGAATTTATATTCATGTTGAATGGAGGGGCAGTCAGTTGGAGAAGTCGTCTGGATGAAGAAATTCATCTTGGAACTTGGCGTAGTTCCCGAGATAACAGCTCCCATCCCATTATTTTGTGATAATAATGGGGCCATCGCCCAGGCGAAGGAACCGAGATCTCACCAAAGGTCAAATCATATTCTCAGGTGCTTTCACCTTATTCGGGAGATTGTTGATCGTGGAGATGTGACGGTAGAGCGTGTACCGTCAGAAGACAACATAGCAGATCCACTGACTAAGCCTTTGACACAGACTGTAGTTGAGCGTCATCGGGATAAGATGGGTCTCAAAGTTGTGGGCAATTGGCTGTAGTTCAAGTGGGAGATTGTTAGTGTTGGTGTGCTACAGGACAATTTCGGGTCGGGTAGGCCCAATAGTTGTACGATCTTGTTCATTATTAATAAAGTGGTGTTTGAGCGTAAATATGTGATTGTGTTACTTTACGTTGTCCCTAGGATATGTGGTTGTAAAGTCAACTCGAGATGAGATCTCGATTATGAGACTGACTTTACATGAACGAATACCTTAAACTGTTCCTGGTTGGAGGGTAATCACTCGGGGACTTTTATTACCTATTAAACCAGTACACATGATGTGTCAGTGACCAGTCTCATGGTCATTGGTGCGGGGCACCAACACATATGTGTAGGTATATGTCCTTGGAGGATGTGCACTGAACTGATCCACTATTGGATCTTCAGATGGTTGATTATACCTAATGTCAACTGAAGATCCAACGGTCTCAGTAGCATCGTTGGTCCTTTGACCTGAGACATTGATCGGATCTTACACGAGGACTAGAATGGTTTAATTACTTAGCTAAGTGACTTTAACCATAAGTCATGAGTTGCCGAGTCATTAACCACTCCAGGATACGTTTGAAGATCATCAATGGTCAAGAGGGGATCGCTCACTGTCGGGTATATATTAGACAGTTAATGGGTCATGACATTGACGCTCCGTTAAATCCCTGGCCAGGGTCGTGTGAGTTCGTTTAGAACGGACGTCATACACTTTAAGGAGGTCATAGTCAAATGGCACGATCATGGGGTTTGACAGGAACCACACCCTCGATCGTACCAGACTCATAGAAGGAGCGAGGGATTATATCGATGTGGTAACTGTGGACTTACAGGTACCAGACAGGTTGGTTTTAACCCGACGTCCTCTACGATCATGCGGATTTGCTTGACCCAACGTGATCAAAGGTTCGGAATAAATTAAACTATTCTTCGGTTCTGGTAGAAGCGAAGAATATGTTTAATTTACTTCTAATTGGGAATTAGAAGTTAATGGACCTTAAATTAGAGTGACTATGGACCTAGAGGATCACACACAATAGATTCTTGGGTGACGGATTATTATTATACAAGTGTATATATTAATTCCTTTTAATTCCTTTTGGAAAGGAGTGTAAATAGAGCTTAATACATATGTATAATATTGGATAGGATATATATATAATTTTGGTCTTTTGGAGCCCTTTCAGAAATGACTAAATCTATATATATAGAATCCTATGTGAGTTCATTCGAACTCTCCTTCCCACCCCTTAAGCTAATCAAGCATTAGGCTTAAGGGAGAGGTTTAACCTCTCCCCTTTCTCCCACTTTCTCTCTCTCTCTCCAGAAGGTGATAGAGTCGGGAAAAGTTGTGCAGGGGAGGTACCGTCGCTGCGCAAGGGTCCGTGTGAATCTGCTCTAGAGGCCGTACAGCTGTGCGGCTCGATATTCTGCATCGAGCATCGCGGACAGCGTCATTCCGCGCAAGGTGAAACACACAACCCGTAATTAGGGTCTTAGAAACACCGATTAGAACACATATTAAGCTTTCCATAACACCGGGATCGGGCAAATGAATTTTTGTTATCCGCTGCGTTGTCCGATAGTGCTGTGCGAAACCTTACATAACGCCCCATCGGTGGAAGGTTGATTGGTTTCTATTTGTTAGGTGGCTGAAGGTCGGAGGTAAAAGTTGTAATACCCCGATTATTTATTAAGTTTTATTGAGCTTTTATTAATTAAAAATTAAATTAAAATGAATTAATGTTTGAATTTTGAAATATTAATATTTAATTCATTAGAAAATAGAACCTATAAAATTTGACTACCTTAGAAAAATCTGTAAAAATAGTAATTGGGTAAAAGATCATTTTTATAGCAATTTTACCTTCCGGACTTGACCCAAATTAATTACGTAACCTTGTCTAATTAGAGGATTAATCCCGAATTTGACTTTTACCTAACCTTTACCTAATCGTAACTTAAAACGTGAAATTCGACCTTATTACTCAACGAAATGATCTGAAATCAAGGGTAAATGGAAGGCCACGAGGCAAGGAACATTTACCCCCAATCAATTTGAGGTAAACCTATCCCTAAAACGTGCTGCCGACATAGCTTTGGTCGAGTCAAGGATTCCGGCGCCGTTTCTAACACGTAACTTGCAGCGCCAAATACTCCCAACTCCGAAGGCTCCAGAAGCTCCATGACCTATAGAAATGTAGCTCTTTGACTCTAGTTTCATTTGGTAGCTGGGTCAGCCGACGAGGAGTCCATATCTGGGAGTATTCGTCGTTTTGGTGGAGGGTGTTGGTAGTTCGTCGTTCTTTATCTCCAGCCCTTTAATCCGTCGATTAAGGTAGGTACCCTTAAACAAATGAGACTTGTAAATATAGTATCTTGATCAGCTCGTCGAGATCTATCCAATGGGACTGAAAGTCCCAAATTTCATTAGGTATCCGTGGAGATATCGAGCTTTTTGTGAGCTGCTGTCAAGCTTGTTCTTCATTCTAGGGTTTCGAATTCTTTCTCCGATTTGAGGTAGGATCTAACAACCAAACTCTAATTAACTTACATGATGTAATCAGCATGTTGTTAGCTTTCTTTTGACACCAAAATCCCCAAATTCCGTTGTGTATGTTGGGAGAATTTTTAGATTTAGTGGAAGTATGTCAAGAATTAGGTCTTCTTGTGTTCTTCATAGAATAGGTTGTGATTAAATGTGTTTCTGATGAAATTCGTGCTTTAAAACTCATGTATTATGACCCTCATATGTCTAGTAAGATTCCTATACCATGGGGTTTTGATTTCAACTCAATTGGACCTCAAATGGGTATGTTTACATGTTTTCCGGAGGCCCCGGCCTTTTCTGGGCTTGCAGGGGTCGACCCCAGGGGTCGACCCATGCCCCAGTAGCAAAGGCCAGCCTGAGGGTCGACCCCTGGGGTCGACCCATTCGGCCCAGCGCGAGGGTCGACCCAATGGGTCGACCCATGCTGCTGGATTTGAGGGGGTCGACCCCAGGGGTCGACCCATCCAGCAGACAGACCCCAATTTTTCAGGGGTCGACCCCAGGGGTCGACCCATGTACCAGAAACCTAGTTTTCATCGTTTTTCGACCCGTGGATCGATCCGGATCATTAGGGGATCGACCTAATCAACTTAGACCAATTGAAAACTATATTTTTTTGAAGAACCAGTGACCTAATCATGAGCCTTATGATTTTCAAATTGCATTGGTTCCTATGTTCTATCACGATGTAAAAGCATGTCATTCATCATCTTAATTGCAATGTATACAATAGTTAAATAGAAACCCACATAATTAGTGGTTAATGGTGTAATTAAATCTCTATTAATGCATACTTTTTCCTTCCTGTACAAGTTTGTTCCTTTACCTTATCATCTTGAATCAGTTTTTGGCAATTGTCTTAATACAAATGATAATGGATAATCTTTGACATATTAACTTGATAATTATGATTAATATGTTGATTAGCTTGTTGGATAGCTGCTGTACTACAGTAGCGCAGCATGATTAACTCTTATTGTGATTTGATTTTCAATCTTCTTGATGATTGTGCTTACCTTGAAATTCTGAAATGAATCTCCTTCCTACTTGAAATTGTTATTACTACATGGTTCAAACCTTGGAATTCTGGCCATAAATTGTGGAAGTCTAGATTCATGGGATCTTTGATCCAAAGAAATCAATGCCTAGCAAACAATTAAGGGCTTGGTCTAGTCCTGGGAGGAGCGCCCGAACACTACGTGAACCCCCGGGGAGGTGATTGACTAGGTGTGGCATTTGGCACCAGTACTATGACATGAGTTAAATCTAGGACTGGCCACTACTCTCTACTACTCTCCACTACTCTCTACTACTTTTCACTTTCCACTCTTCACTGTTCTATACCCTACTTGTTGATACTTACTTGCTGTTACTTGGACGTGGAAATGAAACTACATACGTGCTTGACATGACTTGAATTACCTCGATACAGCCAACTCTTTATCATTATCTCATGTAGTAAATTCTTGTCTTTGTTATTCCTCTTAAGTATTACCATTCTGTTCCTTTATATTTCTTGACCTTGCAAGATCTTTAAATTTTGTTTCATTATATCATCATTATTCTTTTATTGCATTATCCATTGTAGCATGATATTTTAAAAATATAATTAAACTGCTAATCACTTATACCTATCTGTTATTTCCTATTGAGCGTTAGCTCATAGTTGTTGTTTCCCCCTTTCCAGGCCTTTCAGGTGACGCACTTACCGATGGGGAAGGGCAAGAGTGATGTTTTGAGTGTATCAGTTAGTTGTGTTTAGAGTGTGTTGTGCTTCAGTTATGTTGTTGTGGTTTAGAGTTGTTATCCCAGTTATATTGAGTTGATTTGAGGATTATGTACCAGTTATGTTTTGTTTAATGGTCAATAAGTTATTTCCATTTCTTAGCATTTGTATATATTTAGATTAGTTCTCTCTCTTTCCAGCTCGTTTCTAACTGTACGTCCCGATATTCTGCGTCGGGGAGTGACAAAAGTTTACCTCATAAAGGTTTTTTTCTTTTTTTTGAAGAGGCAGGTGCAAAGATCATGTTTGCCTCGTGGTTGTTCTTTCTTTTCTTCTCTTCTTCATTTGTGTGGAGAGGCGGGTGCAAGGACCATGTTCGCCTCGTAATTATTCTTTTTCATCTTCTCTTCTTCTTTTATGGAGAGGCAGGTGTAAGGACCATGTTCGCCTCACGATTGTTCTTTCTCTTCTTCTCTTCTTCTTTTATGGAGAGGCAGGAGCAAGGACCATGTTCGCCTCTTGTCTATTTTTCACTTCTCTTCTTCTTTTGTAGAGAGGCAGGTGCAAAGACCATGTTTGCCTCATGTCTCTTTTCTTTCTTTTCTTCTCTTTTTTTTGTGGAGAGGCGGGCTCGAAGACCACGTCTGCCTCGTGTGTCCTTCCTTTTTTGTGGAGAGGCAGGTGCAAACACCATGTTCGCCTCATGACTGTTCTTTCTTTTCTTCTCTTCTTTTGTGTGATGAGGCGGGCTCGAAGACCACGTCTGCCTCGTGCGTGTCTTTTTCTTTATTCTGCTCTTCTTTTCTCATTAATGCTTCCACGCTGGAGTGTATTTCTCTTAATGTGCCCCAGGTTGGGGTGTAGCTTCATTTGGTATGCATCCCCCCTGAGGGGTGTGTTTTGCCTCTTCGCTTCTGTGCCCCCAGGCGGGGTGTATTTTTCATGGCTTCTATGCCCCCAGACCAGGGTGTGTTTTTTTTAATGCCCCCGATGCGGGGTGTAGCTCTCTTCAAATGCCCCCATGGTGGGGTATACTCTTCACGGCTTCTATGCCCCCAGGTGGGGTATGTTTCTTCTTCACATGCCCCTGGCACGGGACGTGTCTTTTGTTTCTTATACCCCCCCATGGCGGGGGTGAATTCTGCTTTTTCTACCCCTGAAGGCGGAGGAGTGCTCTTCTTCATATGTCCCCGGCACGAGGGTGTATCTTTTGCTTCTTATGCCCCCCTGAGGCGGGGGTGTATCTCTTTACGGCTTCTGTGCCCCCGAAGCAGGGTATGTTGTTTCTTCGAATGCCGCTTGGGCGGAGTATATCTTTCTTCTTATGCTCCCAGATCGGGATGTATGTCTCTTCGCTTCTGTGCCCCGGGTGGGGGTAGGTGCTTCTGCTTCTTATGCGCCAAAGGCGGAGTGTATTTTTGTGCCCCCAGGCTGGGGTAGGTGCTTTTGCTTCTTATGCGCCAAGGGCGGAGTGCATTTTTTTATGCCCCCAGGCCGGGGTATATTCTTCATGTTTCTTATACCCTTTTCGCAGGACGTATTCTTTTGCTTCTTATGTCCCTAGATCGGGGTATATGTTTCTTCTTCTGACGCCCCTAAGTCGGGGTATATTCTTTCTTCATGTGTTCCCAGGTCGGGATGTATGTCTCTTTGCTTCTTTATGCCCCCGGCTGGGGGTGGATTCTTCGTCAAATGCCCCAAAGGCGGGGTGTATTCTCTTCATGTGCCCCCGTGGCGAGATGTGCTTCTTTCTTCGAGTGTCCCCAGGCCGGGGTGACTTCTTTTCTTCTGCCCAGACACACCGGGGGGAATGTTTGCTTCTTGTGCTCCCAAGGTGGGGTGTATTGCTACTTTTGATGCCCCCAGGACGAGATGTATTGCTGCTTCTGATGCCCCGGAGCGAGGTATCTTTTTTTTACTTACCCCCGGCACGGGGTATATTCTGCTTCTAGTGCCCCCGGGGCTGGGTGTATTGCCGCCCCTGAGGTGGAGTGTAGTTCTTACTTTTTATCCACTCAAGGCAGGGTGAATTCTTCTTCTTATGCTCCCAAGGCGAGATGTAGCTTCTTCAAATACCCCCAAGACGGGGGTGTATTCTTTATGGCTTCTATGCCCCCTGGCGGGGTAGCTTCTTCTTCAAATACCCCCAAGCCGGGGTGGACTTCTCTTTGTAGCTTCCAGGCCCTCGAGGCGAGGTATGCTTCTTCTTCAAATACCCCCAAGACGGGGGTGTGTTTCATGGCTTCATATGCCCCCAGGCCGGGGTGTATTCTTCTGCTTCCTCTGCACCAGAGTGGGGTATATTTCTCTTTGTATTCCCCTAAGCCAGGGTGTATTCTTTGGTTTCATACGCCCCTATACAGGGTAGGATCTTTGCTTCTTTGCACCCAAGGTGGGATGTATCCTCCGCTTCTCATGCCCCCAGAATGGAGTGTATTCTCTTCATGCGCCCCCGGGCGGGGTGTGTCTTTCATGGCTTCTATGCCCCCAGACGGGGTGTGGCTTCTGCTTCTTATGCTCCCCGGGGCGGGGTATATTCCTTGCTTCTCATGCCCCCATGACGGGGTGTGGTTTCCCTCTTTGTGTGCCCCCATGGTGGGGCGGATCCTGCCTCCTTGCTTCTGTGCCCCGGGCGGGGTATGTTCTTTATGGCTTCTATGCCCCCAGGTGGGGTGTATGTTGCTTTATATGACCCCAGGGCGGGGTGTAATTCTTGATTCTTATGCCCCCGAGACGGGGTGAACTCTTCTTCTTTGCTTATGTGCTCCCATATCGGGGTGTATTCCTTTCTTCATATGCTCCCCCAAGCCGGGGAATGTTGTTTGTTCTGCTTCAGATGCCCCCCGGGGGGATATATGTTGCTTCATGGACCCCGAGGCCGGGATGTATTCCTTCTTCAAATGCCCCTAAGCCGGGGTGGACTTTTTTCTTCTTATGCTCCCAAGACGGGATATAGCTTCTTCAAATGCCCCTAAGCCGGAGCGTATTTTTAATGGCTTCTATGCCCCCAGGCGGGGTATGTTTCTTCTTCAATTGTCCTTAAGCCAGGGTGTATTCTTCTATTTCTTATGCTCCCAAAGCGGGATGCAACTTCTTCAAATGCCCCTAAGCTGGGGCGTGTCCTTCATGGCTTCTATGCCCCCGCTGGCGGGGTTTATTTCTCCTTCACATGCTCCCAAGGCGGGGTGGACTTCTCTTCATATGCCACTGAGTCAGGGCGTGTTCTTTATAGCTTCTAGGCCCTCGAGGCGAGGCGGGCCTCTTCTTCAAATACCCCCAAGATGGGGGTGTGATTCTTGACTTCATATGCCCCCTGACGTGGGGTATATCTTTTGTTCAAGTCGGGATGTAGCTTCTTGGCCTCATATGCCGCCGAGGCGAGGGGTATGTTGCTTCATGTGCCCCCCCCAGGGGGGGTAGATTCTTCTGCTTCTTCTGCCCCAGAGTGGGGTATATTTCTCTTCGTATGTCCCCGGCCGGGGTGCATTCTTTTCGCTTCACATGCCCCCAGGGTGGAGTGCGCCTTCTGCTTCTTACGCCCCCGGGATGGAGTGTATTCTCTTCATGTGCCCCCCCAGGCACCGGGTGTATCTTTACTTTTTATGCCCCCGAGGGGGGATTCTTCTTCTTCTGCCCCGACATGCTGGGGAATGTTTGCTTCTTGTGCCCCGAAAGTGGGGTGTATTCTCGATGGCTCCTGTGCCCCCGTTGGTGGGGTGTATGCTTCTTCTTCAGATTCCCCTAAGGCGGGGTGTATTCTTTGTTGCTTCATGTACCCCCGAGTCGGGGTGGATTCTCTTCATGTGCCCCCCATGGCGGGGTGTAGTCTCTTTATGTGTCCCCAGGAGTGGGGTGTGGTTTGCTTCCTGTGCACCCAAGTAGGGTGTATCGCTGCTTGCAATGTCCCCCGAGGCGGGGCTATCTTTCTTCTTCAAATACCCCTAAGCCGGGGCGTATTCTTTATGGCTTCTATGCCCCCAGGTGGGGTATATTTCTTCTTCGAATACCCCTAAGATGGGGTGGACTCTTTTTTCTTATGCTCCCAAGGCAGGATGTAGCTTCTTCAAATGCCCCTGGGCCGAGGCGTGCTCTTTACGGCTTCTATGCCCCCAGGCGGGGTATGTTTCTTCTTCAAATATCCCTAGGCCGGGGTGTATTCTCGCTGCTTCTTATGCTCCCGAGGCGGGATGTGACTTCTTCAAATGCCCTTAAGCCGGGGCATATTCTTCATGACTTCTATGCCCCCTGGCGGGGTATGTTTCTTCTTCAAATGCCCCTAAGCCAGGGTGTGTTCTTGCTGCTTCTTGTGCCCCAGGGCGGGGATAAGTTCTGCTTCTTTTACCTCCTCACGGCGGGGCGTATCTCTCTTCATATGCCCCCCCAGAGTGGGGGTGTAGCTTTTCTTCATCTGCCCCCTAGGTCGGGGGGTATGCCTCTTCACTTCTGTGCCCCCAGGCGGGGTATGTCTCTTTATCAAAGGTCCCTGAGCCGGGGTGTAGCTTTGTTGTATGTTGTGCCCCCGAGTCGGGGTGGACTCTCTTCATGCGCCCCTAGATTAAGGTGCATATCTCTTTTTCTTCTTTCTTTTTTTTTGCCTCTTATGCCCCCATGGTGGGGTATATCTCTTCTTCTTATCCCCTATAGCGAGGTATGTGCATGCTCTCTTCGGGGGTGGTGGCCATGCTTGGCCTCATTGCTATAAAGCATTCCCCACAGCGGACAGCCATTCACCAAGCAACAATTGTGGCTCGATGGGTCTTTTAACAACCACTCGGGGGGCCGTTTTGTGCCGGATGGAGGCAGCAGGAAGGAGGAACGAGCGGGGTCATTGCACCGCAGACTCGGAGCCTCCTAGAGTCGGGCGGGATGCCGGGTTTCTACTTGCTCTTTTGGTCGGCGATGCTGGCCAACTTTTCTTCTTTTCTTCTTTCTTTCCCCTTTTTTTTCTTTTTCTTTTGTCCCTGCTTCCCTTTTCTTCTTTTGTATGATTGACCAGGGTGGAGGTGCAGGAGAGCGCTCACCCCCTCAGGGAGGGGATGAGTGGTTCGCTCCACCGCATCAACCCTACTATGGTAATCTTAATTCAGCACGGATCTTGACGGACGTGACCGTACAACCCTCTCTCGCCGACTCTTTCTCTTCTTTTTTTTGCTTCTTTCTCTTCTCTTTTTCTTCTTTTCTTCTTTTCATCTTTTCATCTTTTCTTCTCTTTCTTCTTGAGGAAAGGGGGGTTTGATTTCCCCTCCCTTCTCTTCTCTTTCTCTTCTCTCTTTTTTTTATAACAGCCCCCGTGATTCCTGGAAGCTGCATATGCTTCGAAGTAGCGTCCTTGAGGCCGCGAAGATAGCTGCACCGAGTCTGGATTTTCTCCCCATAGGGCTGGCGAAGACAGCACCTGCCATTCATCAAAGCAGGCAAACATCGTTAATTAGGAGGCCATGAGGCCCTAAATCCCGGCGAAGAGATGAAGGGTAGTTTAAGTCCCACCGGGCGTGCCAGAATTGTGGATGCATTTTTGTTCTCTTATTTGGTTGGTTCGTCTATTAAGTGCGTGGGCGTGCCAGTCACCGGAGTGACAATTTATTCGGGTTTCGAAGAGCCCATGGTGCGCCCGAGCGGACTTCGTTAGACGATTGTGTAGTTCGAGTCGGGATCAAAACCCACCGCGCCATAAAGGTCACAGCGTCATTTACATCCCCCATACGAGGGAACACCCTTGATTAATCGCCGGGATTCAGGGCCTCATGGCCAGAAAATTAATTGCATGAAAGGTTGTTTACGAGCTATTGAAATCCTCGCGCGAGGGCGAGAAGAAAACCATTCGAGATCATGTCGGTCGTGTACTGACCATTTAATGTTCGGACGAGTGTCCGTCTCGAGAAAATCACGATCGTCGCAGGAAAATCGGAACGCATGTATGCCAAGGTACGGCAAATTTATCGTTTGGAACAACGGAAAACGTTCGGCTGAGCCTCGGTTGGAGCGATCGAAAACCAGTAAATCTGTTGTCCCGGTGCAAGAGCAAACTACGACCATACTGCGGCGGGCCCCCCGCGGTCGAAATAAGACTTGCATGAGCGTCATTAATATTTCCGGTGCCAAGGGGCAACGGGGGAATATCCCTTGAATCAGCTGGAAAGCCCTGCGTCTTGGGAAGCGAACGTTCAAAACGTGTCGGTCATTCAGGAGACCGTTTAATGTTCGGACGGGTGTCCGGTATTGGGAATATCGTAATCGTCGCGGGAGGACCTGGAACATATGTATGCCGGGATACGGCATATATATATATTATTCCGAGACACTAAAAATATTCGGTTAAATCTCGGTTAGTGTAGCAGGAAACTAGCGAATTTATTGGCCCAGTGCGAGATCGAGTCGGGACCATACCGGGGGCGCCTCCCGCGGTCCAAACGGGACTTGCGTGGGCATCATTAATGTTCCCGGTGCCGGAGGGCAACGGGGAAGAGTCCCGGGACTAGATTCCAAAATCGAAAACGTGTTCAAAGGGAGCGGGCTATAGGCCGTGGATATGGGTTAGACAACGACCATAATCGGGACGGTCCCGAGGTCCAAGCATAGCCAATGAAGGCCTTATTGATATTCCCATGTGTAGGGTCCAGGGATGACAAGAGCCATCTCGTTCTGTTCCGATTTCTATCGGTCACTTGCGGACCACTTGATATTCGGACAAGTGTCCATATTGAAGGTACGACGTAGATAGAAACAACCCCGTACAAATGTATGCCGAGTTCGCGACAACTTCAATGAAAGAGCGGGGGGCGAATCCCATTAGGATGAATCCGATTCGACAGGCTATTGGCCCAGAGCAATGCCGGGTTACGACCATGTCGGGATGGGAGCCGTCGGCCATATCGGTCACGCATGGACCTTTTCATGTTCGGACACAGGTCTGTAATAGAAACGCGGCGGAAATCGAGGTGAACCCGTTCAAATGTCTGCCGAACGTGCGGCAATTTTAGTAGTGGCTCGAAGGGATCCGGCCCGAGAAACGAGTCCGGTTTAATCGGGATATCGGCCCGAGGCGAGGTCAGGTTGTGGCTATTTTGGGATAATTCCCAAGACTCAGACCCAACCTAGAAGGGCGGCATTGTTGTTCCTTCGGCACCGGGTCACAGGAGAGACGGGGCTGCGATATAGATTTTACCATCTTTTTATCTGGGTTTCAAATTATCTATATTTTTTATTGCTTATTGCCCTTTTATGTGTTTATTCCGGATGATTTCTCCATTTTCGTTTATTGTTATTACTATTATATTTTTCTCTCTTTTTTGTTTATTATTATTATTACTATTTCACATTTTTTGTTTGTTTATTGCATATATATATATATATATATTCAGGTTTATTTATTCATCATAGTTTTTACTAATTTATTATTATTATCATTATTATTGCATTATATATATTTTCTGGAGAGAGAATGGGCAACTCGAGGACCAAAAAGGGGTGTACCGGCGAAGAGGCGCAGGGGCCGTGGTGTGTGTGCCGGCGAAGAGGCGCAGGAGCTGTGGTGGCGTGGGCGCGCGTTGAGCGTGCCGGCGAAGGGTATAGGGGGCGTGTCGGCGAAGGGCCAAGCGGGTGTACCGGTGAGGAGGCTGGAAACGCGTACCGGCGAAGGCCACGTTGAGCGTGTGCCGGGGAAGGAAGAGGAGGCGTGCCGGCGAAGGGGCTGCAGGGTGTACCGACGAGGGGCCATGAAGGGTGCGCCGGCGAAGGTGGCTGGGGGCGTGCCGACGAAGGGCAATGCAGGGTGTATCGGCGAAGGGCCAAGCAACGCGTGCCGAGGAAGCTGGGCTGGGGGCGTGCCGACGAAGGGCGCTGCAAGGTGTACCGGCGAAGGGCGTGCCGGTCGAGGGTGGCTAGAGGGGCGTTCCGGCGAAGGGCATGGGGAGTCCACTCCTCCTCCGTTCTTATGTCTTTTCTCTTTTCCGTTTCTCTCTTGATTTTATTAAGTTTGCTTGGGTTTCTTCTCTCTTTCTCTTGATTATCTTCCATTCTTTCTCTTGTGAGGGCGGATGTTCGAGTTGTTTAGTTGTCGTTCGATTTGGCTCTCTCTGTGTTGATTACGGTTCCCTTGCCTCGGTTAAAGCATTTTACCGTCATTCTTTTTATTTGTTTGTTGCTTTCTTTTAGTCCTTTTAATTCGTGTTGTTGTTCCATTTGTTTGTTGCTTCCTTTTGTCTTTTTAATATGTTATTGTTTCTAACGAAAATTCGTCAGCATCTCCCCTTGACCCGAGCATAAGGGGGATACAGGGAACGCGCCCACAAGGAGTGGCAGAACCCGACAACTAGAGGTGGACGCCCGAGAGCGGCAACACCTTAATGAATCTCGAAAAACTCGGAGGGAACGGCGAGTGGAAGACTACTCTAGGACTGGCTGAGGGGGGATGCACCGGGCAAGAAGGAATGGCAAATGTGCCGGGCAAGGAAGGCACGAGAGGGCGTGCTAGCGAAGGGCCTCGCCAGGGCGTGCCGAGGAAGAATTGGTTGGGGTGTGCCGCTGGAGGCACAGTCGGGGTGTGCCGATGAAGGTGCAATTAGGGTGTGCCGTTGGAGGCACAATCAGGGTGTGCCGCTGGAGGCACAATTGGGTGTGCCGTTGAAGGCACAATTAGAGCGTGTCGTTGGAGGCACCATCAGGGTGTGCCGCTGGAGGCACAGATGGGTGCGCCGCTGGAGGCGCAGGAAGGGCATGAACGGAGATCCGTGGCCCCGTAGGGAGGCCAAAACACCGAAAGGGGGGGGGTGCACGATCAAACGCATGCAAAATACCTAAACGGACGGAGACGGTGACAAACCCGAAGAAGAGGGATTTCCATTCATAAAAAAAGGAAGGTGGCCATAGCCGGCCATGTATACATAAAAAAAAACACCGGGGTAAAAGATACAGCAACGAGGAGGGAAAAGAAAAGCATAAAGAGGAAGAAATGGGGGAGGTTAAGGTCGAGCAGGGGCGATGGCTCCCTGGTCTTCCCCACTCCCCCTTCTACATATCTCTTTCTCTCTTTCTCCATTACTCTCTCTCACTCGTCGGTGGTCGCCGGAGGGCCTCCCTCTTCTTCTCTTCTTCTTCTTCTCTTTCTTTTCCAGCAGACGACGGGGGACGGAGCAGCGGGGGGGGGGGGGGGGGGGGGAGCCAGAGCCTCCCCTCATCCCCTTCTCTTCTCTCTTCGCATGGGCGGCGGCGGTGGGTGGAACGGCAGACTCCCCCCCTCTGATGGGAATCGACGCTGAGCATGTACATTTACTTTTGCATTTATGTCCTTTTAGTTTGCGTTATATCCTTGGGAAAGTATATGCGCAATTATACGGCTTTATAAGCTAATGTGTCATTCCCTAGGATTGTGTGGGTTTTTGTGCAAATGTGTAGTAGGTCCAGTTAGGGGGCCCCCTCCCCTTCCCCATTGGTCCACCTCATCCATGTGGGGCTGGTCAACCATCCTAGGTGGCCATCTAGAAGGTTTGAATGCTAATTGACCACATGGGAGACAATGGGGTTAAAATTTCAAAGGTTGGCCACTTACCTTACCTACCTAGTCAAAGGAGTGCTCCATTCATATGTAATTTATTTTTTTTGAGTTTTGACCACATGGGGGAAGAAAATGACTTATTTCCCACGAAATTCCCAGCCCCCCACTCCTTGCCATTTTCTATATAAGCCTATGTATAGTGTAATTAGAGATTAATGAAGAAATGAAGAGAAAATTGTTAGAAAATCAAGAGTGTTCTTGAGCCCCTCCTCTCTCCCTCTGGTTCCTCTCCTCCAACCTCAAGTTCTAGAGTGATTCTACCTTCTATCATCTTCTCTCAACCTCCGGTGATCGTCCGTGCCGCCGCCGCCGCCGTTCGTGCCGCCATCGAGCCGCCTCTGCAGTTCTATCTTCATCCGACCACAGCAGCTTCCACGAATTGTCTGTCTCAGCCACGAGCTTGGATTGATCTGAATTTTTTATGGTGTTTTCAGACCCTGCATCCCAAGATCCACCTAAATGTTCACGCCATAATTCCCTCGTTTAGTATTTTTACATTTTCGTCCAATCTGTCATCCCAGATCTACCAGGTTTCTGTCAACAGTGATTGAACCTCTGAGTTCTCTCCATCCAACCATCTTTTTGATTTATCCAAACCCTCCCAATTTTACTGGGCGTTCTGTCCATCACCCTCTACCTCCAAAAAGTTTCTTAATTTTTTATCAGCCTTCTAGCTATTTATAGAAATTCGTGTTCTTCCTCTGATACAGTGTTTTTAGTCAGATCCCAGATCCGACCACCCTCCATTTCAAAAATCATAACAAATCACCACAATCTCTAAATCCAAATCCAAAAATATTCCTGATTTCCTTGTTTAATTTCCTACAACCTTGCTGAAGAACACATCTTCAAATTCGGACATCTACTTCACGGTCAAAGGCAATCAACAGGAAAGTCCTCTGCAGATCTGAGTCTTCGGTTACTGTACAACAGCAGTATATAAAATTCGCCAACACAAAGTATAAATCTGGTGAATTTTTCTGAAGGCCACTAGGTTGTAGTACTTTGAAGCAGATTTCCAACGGCTCTGATCTCGTCGCATTCCGACACCGGTGCTGATCGCAGCGTTAGTTCTCGCCGGAGCGCGCTCTGAAATACAGAACCGGCAGATTTCCGATCGGTTTTTCCGACCGGTGCCGAACGGAGCCGCCCGGCCTCCGGCCGGCGAACCAGCATGCCGCCAGCCCGGGGAGCGCTTCTCCAAGTGTCTCCACTACAGCGGTACCACCGGGTCCCACACGGCCCCACCGGACAGCACGTGGGTCCCACGGTCGTGAACACGCGTGTAGCCGAATCAACACCCGAAGCTGCCCGTCAACCCGAATTCGGTCCTCCCGGGCCCATTTGTATAGCCCTTTACCTCCCTGCGTGGAGTGGGCATGTTCCCATTGCTGTAATTATTGTGTGTTAAGTTTTCTGGGAGTACGAGTTTTTGACCGGGTCCGTCTTCCCCACGCCGAGCGCGTGGAGGTATCGCCTTCGCTCCCTTACTTGGCATTTTGCTTAATTTCATATATGCTTGTTTATGCCGCTGCTAGAGAGCATGATAGGGTAATTAGCTCACTTTCTATTTATATCACCGCTGCTGCGAGAGAGAGCGTTACTGTCCCGTGACCCGATCCGGGCACACGAGAGAGCCGATCACCCTAGCTCACTGCCGGTTTCTCAACCGCGCACATCCGACGCTTCCCTCGCTAAGGGGCAGTCACGAGCTTGTCGTGTCCGTGGTCCCGTCCCGTATCAATTTGGTATCAGAGCGAGTTGAGTCTAGGGTGTCCAAATCAAAAAAAAGTGTCATTTACGTCTAGTCATTAGTCATTGTCTAAGTCGCGTTTAGGGTCATCATTGTTTTAAAATAAAAAAAAGTGTCTTTTGGGTCGCATTTGCATACCATTAGTCGGTATATAAAAAGGTGTTGTCCGAACGTTAGGCTACGCCTATCGGGAAGGCCGCACACTTGCACGAGTGATCTTCGGATCGATTAACTCCGCCACGTACCTAGTCGTGGTTTACGTCTAGGGTCCTTAGTGTGCATGCATTCCAAACTTGCATAGTCGGTCTAGTGTCTTGTCACCGTGTGTATGCATGTCCATATCCGCTACCCATGGCCGTTCCCCAAGACCATACATCCGAGTGGTCAACCTTTGTGGCTAAAGTCAATGTCCTCATGGACCGAGCCCTTGGTTTTACCCCTCTCACTATGAAAGTCGCTCTACCCAATGGGTCCACAACGGAACTCCATTTCACCGATAGGGAGTCGGGTAATTGGGTTTCTCTTGACATCGTGGAGTCTCTCTCCAAGACAGGCGAGATTGTCTACGATGGTGATTTTGCTTTTGTTGAGTTCTATAAGAGGATCAGATCTGTTCTCTACACCGATGGTGCATGGTGTAGGATCGGCACACTTGCTGGTTCATGTATCATTTTAGGGTAAAAGTGGTTAGGAGAGAGAAGGGCCAATCTTGACTGGAACAAGAGTACTTGCACCTTATGCCCACCTTACCTACTCGGTAAGATCACCCTTAGGGACCTCGTATGTCCAGCCACCCAGCCCCAGCGGCCCACTCCACCTTCGGATTTGCGCTTTGAGCCACCTCATCCCGAGCCACCCGTATTTCTAACGGGTACATTATACATAGCCGAGCCGCTTCTTTGTTGGCTCAAGGATGGCTTGGTCCCACTCCCTTACCCGTCTATGGACCCTACCCTACCTTTAGTGCCCGCCAACTCCTACCATACTACGTTCCGATCTCATCACCATGTTGACACATTGGGTGACCTTATCCTTGGTTTAGGTTGGCAATAGCAGTTGACACATATGTTGGCCCGAGGTTTTGACCAACCCACGAGTCGTAGCTTCACCCATCCGGCCTTCGGGTCCATTACCTCCGAGTGCACCGTGGGTTGTGTCACCACGAAGGTTCTTCTACTTCTCCCGCTACCGGATGAGCCCGACTTCATGACTTTGCTTCCAAGGGAGGAGTCATATTTCCTATACACGGTCCCATTTACCATGACGGAGGAAGGTGACCACCCGCACCTTCAAGAATTTCACGATTGGGACCATGTCATGTTGGAACCCACCATAAGGGGTCATACCTTCTTTGATCCCTTTGACCCCTTCCCTAGTGGATCCCTAGACCCTTCATATTCCCTTCACTTCTTCGTGGAAGTCCACCTTCATACCCCTTTCCCACGGGTCGGGTCCTCCATACCCACCAAGCCCGTCCACGATACACCTACACCCGGCTCTTCCACACCCGATTTTCCTAGCCCACTCAAGTCTCCTAAATCTAAAGGGCCGTCCATGCATGACTGGGTCATACTTGGATGTTTAGGTGTTCCCCATACCACTCATCTCCGGTTACATAACATGCATGCATGGCACACATTCGGGTGTCCTGGTCCGCCGTCACCTATGTACGGGTCAGGCTAACAATAGGTCTGTCTAGAGTCATGCATGAGTCGGTTTCTTATTTGTGTGGTTTATTTTGTTTGTGTGTCGTTTGTTTGTCTGCATGCGTCTTGTGCAAGCTCGTTGTCATTCTCTTATGAGTAAGAGGCGAGTGGACTCACTTGATGAGTATGGGATCGGTTCTACATCTATACCCGGATCAGTCACCTAAAGGGACTCAGCGGTGATTCCTAGTGAGTCTTCGAGCTGCTTCCTTCCCTTTTGAGAGTGCCCCACTCGGAGTGTCCACCTTTAGCCCATAGCAGTCGCGCATATCGAGTATATATAGAATGAGCAGGTGACGATCATTTGGAGTGGAGCGTACCCGCGTTACTTGGAACGGTGACGGATCTGTCGGAGTATTCGAGCATCCCTACCCCTACTCGACGGGGTCGAGTTCCTCCCACCCGGGGAGAGTTGATGGGAATCGACGCCGAGCATGTACATTTACTTTTGCATTTATGTCCTTTTAGTTTGCATTATATTCTTGGGAAAGTATATGCGCAATTATACGGCTTTATAAGCCAATGTGTCATTCCCTAGGATTGTGTGGGTTTTTGTGCAAATGTGTAGTAGGTCCAGTTAGGGGGCCCCCTCCCCTTCTCCATTGGTCCACCTCATCTATGTGGGGCTGGTCAACCATCATAGGTGGCCATCTAGAAGGTTTGAATGCTAATTGACCACATGGGAGACAAAGGGGTTAAAATTTCAAATGTTGGCCACCTACCTTACCTACCTAGTCAAAGGAGTGCTCCATTCATATGTAATTTATTTTTTTTGAGTTTTGACCACATGGGGGAAGAAAATGACTTATTTCCCACGAAATTCCCAGCCCCCCACCCCTTGCCATTTTCTATATAAGCCTATGTATAGTGTCATTAGAGATTAATGAAGAAATGAAGAGAAAATTATTGGAAAATCAAGAGTATTCTTGAGCCCCTCCTCTCTCCCTCTGGTTCCTCTCCTCTAACATCAAGTTCTAGAGTGATTCTACCTTCTATCATCTTCTCTCAACCTCCGGTGATCGTCCGTGCCGCCGCCGCCGCCGTTCGTGCCGCCATCGAGCCGCCTCTGCAGTTCTGTCTTCATCCGACCACAGCAGCTTCCATGAATTGTCTGTCCAGCCACGAGCTTGGATTGATCTGAATTTTTTATGGTGTTTTCAGCCCCTACATCCCAAGATCCACCTAAATTTTCACGCCATAATTCACTCGTTTAGTATTTTTACATTTTTGTCCAATCTGTCATCCCAGATCTGCCAGGTTTCTATCTATAGTGATAGAACCTCTGAGTTCTCTCCATCCAACCATCTTTTTGATTTATCCAAACCCTCCCAATTTTACTGGGCGTTCTGTCCATCACCCTCTACCTCCAAAAAGTTTCTTAATGTTTTATCAGCCTTCTAGCTATTTTTAGAAATTCGTGTTCTTCCTCTGATACAGTATTTTTAGTCAGATCCCAGATCCGACCACCCTCCACTTCAAAAAAAAGAACAAATCACCACGACCTCCAAATCTAAATCCAAAAATATTCTTGATTTCCTTGTTTGATTTCCTACAACCTTGCTGAAGAACACATCTTCAAATTCGGACATCTACTTCACGGTCAAAGGCAATCAACAGGAAAGTCCTCTGCAGATCTGAGTCTTCGGTTACTGTACAACAGCAGCATATAAAATTCGCCAACACAAAGTACAGATCTGGTGAATTTTTCTGAAGGCCACTAGGTTGTAGTACTTATAAGCAGCTTTCCAAAGGCTCTGATCTCGTCGCATTCCGACACCGGTGCTGATCGCAGCGTCAGTTCTCGCCGGAGCGCGCGCTGAAATACAAAACCGGCAGATTTCCGATCGATTTTTCTGACTGGTGTCGAACGGAGCCGCCCGGCCTACGGCCGGCGAACCAGCATGCCGCCAGCCCGGGGAGCGCTTCTCCAAGTGTCTCCACTACAGCGGTACCACCGGGTCCCACACGGCCCCACCGGACAGCACGTGGGTCCCACGGTCGTGAACACGCGTGTAGCCGAATCAACACCCGAAGCTGCCCGTCAACCCGAATTCGGTCCTCCCGGGCCCATTTGTATAGCCCTTTACCTCCCTGCGTGAGGTGGGCATGTTCCCATTGCTGTAATTATTGTATGTTAAGTTTCCCGGGAGTACGAGTTTTTGGCCGGGTCCGTCTTCCCCACGCCGAGCGCGTGGAGGTATCGCCTTCGCTCCCTTACTTGGCATTTTGCTTAATTTCATATATGCTTGTTTATGCCGCTGCTAGAGAGCATGATAGGGTAATTAGCTCGCTTTCTATTTATATCACCGCTGCTGCGAGAGAGAGCGTTACCGTCCCGTGACCCGATTCGGACACACGAGAGAGCCGATCACCCTAGCTCACTGCCGGTTTCTCAACCGCATCACCCTCTCTTCCTCTCTTCCTCTCTTCTTCTCTTCCCCTTCTTCTTCTCTTCTTCTCTTCTGCGGGTATCTGTCTGTGTGTGTATCCCTCCTTCCCCTGTTCGCAGCAAAGAAGAGGGGTTTTATACCCCAGTGGCGGGAGCGTCCGAAGGCGGGAAGCGTCCGACGGGCATTTAATGGGAGTTGACTCCCTTGTCCTGGGTGGCAGGAGGAGTAGGCATCGTGGCTCTCTCCCCGGGCGACACCTCAGCAACCCCATTGCGCCCCAAAGATCTATAGGGGATGGCGTTAAGATTGCCTGCTAATCGCGCCGGGCTGCAGCCGAAGTGTGCCGCTGAACGGGCAAAAACCCGTGCCGCTGGAAGACCGTAGAAGCGTGCCGCTGGAAGCACTGCCAGGCGTGCCGCTGGAAGCACTGCCAGGCGTGCCGCGGAGGGGCTGCAAAAGCGTGCCGCTGAAGAGCTCACAATGGGCGTGCCGCTGAAGACGATAGCCCGAGCATGTCGCTGAAGGGCCGAAAGGGTGTGCCGGTGAGGAGTGGCCAGGCCGAGCGCACCGGCGAAGGGGGGTGCGCTGGGCGTGCCGTTGAAGGCAACGCCCGCGCGCTGCTGGGGGCGTTCGCGGGCGTGTCGCTGAAGGCACATTAGGCATGCCGGTGGAGCGTCCTGGCCGCGTGTGCCGGTGGACGGCCGGCAGGGTGTGCCGCTGAGAGCTAGCAGGGGATGAGCCGCTGAGAGGCACCTGCAGGGCGTGCCGCTGAAGAGGTGCCAAGGGCGTGCCGCTGAAGGGCCCTGGGGGCGTGCCGCTGAAGGCCAGCGAGGGCGTGCCGCTGAGGGGCGTGCCACCCAAAAGGCCAGTCCTGAGCCTGTTGGGTGCGCGAGTTGTAGCTCGTCTGATTGTCTTCGAGGCCCCTGGATTATAAGGCCTCTTGGCAGCTGATTTCTCTTCACTGTCGTGGCTCCGGAGACGGCTTCACGGCAGTGTGTGTATGTGTTTGGAGAGTCCGTATGGGCCCTCTTCTTTGTAGTTTCTTTAGTTAGAGTGGCTATTAATGTTGGACTAGTTGGGACGTATGTGCGTGCAATTTTGCACGTCCACACCCTCTCCCCGGGTGACACCTCAGCAAGTCCACTGCGTCCCAAGAATCCCTAGGGCATGGGCGTAAGATTTCGTCTGCCAGAACATGCCGTTGAAGAGCCTGGACAGCGTGCCGCTGGCGGGCTAAACAAGCGTGTCGCTGAGAGGGCCAAAAGGGCGTACCGCTGGAGGGGGCGCAAGGGTGTGCCGTTGAAGGCAGCCAGGGGCGTGCCTCTGAAGGGCCTGAAGGGCGTGCTGCTGAAGGGGGCACAAGGGTGTGCCGCTGTAGGCTACCAGGGGCGTGCCGCTGAAGGCTGCCAGGGGAGTGCCGCTGAAGGGCCTGAGGGGCGTGCCGCTGAAGGGGGCACAAGGGTGTGCCGCTGAAGGCTGCCAGGGGCGTGCCGCTGAAGGGCCTTGAGGGCATGCCGCTGAATGGCTAAATGGGCAGTTCTGAGCCCGTTGTGAGCACGAGTTATGGCCCATTTGATTTTCTTCGAGGCCCATGGATTATGGTGCTCCCGGTGGTTGATTTCTCTTCACTATCCTGATTTCGGAGACAGCTTCACGACAGTTTGTGTGCGTTCGGGGAGTCCGGATGGCCCCTCTTCCACGCGGTTTCTTCAGTTTGGGGTTGTTGTTGATGCTGGACTAGTTGGGACATACGGGCGTGTAATTTTGCATGTCCACAAATGCCCCCCACCCACGGGTAGCGCAGGCGAAGGATGAGCCGGGCAGTGCCCGTGGGTGTACTTGTCTCTTTTCTCTTCGTCGGCACCGACGGGGTGTTGGGAGCTGACGTGGCATGCTTGTCTCTTCTCTTCTTCATCAGTGCCGACAGGATGTCGGGAGCTGCCAGGGTTTATTTGTCTTTTCTTCTCTTTGTCAGTGCCGACAGAGTGCCTGGCGTTGACATGGTTTGTTTGTCTCTTTTTTATGTTTGTCAGTGCCGACAGGGTGTCTGGAGCTGGCGTAGCATGTGGGTCTCTTTGTCTCTTCGTCAGTGCCGACGGGGTGCCGAGGACTGACGTAGCATGTTGGTCTCTTCTTCTCTTCGCCAGTGCCGACAGGGTGTCGGGAGCTGACATGGCATGTTGGTCTCTTTGTCTCTTCGTCAGTGCCGACAGGGTGCCGGGAGTTGACATTGTATGTTGGTCTCTTCGTCCCTTCGTCGGTGCCGACAGGGTACCTGGAGCTGACATGGTTTGTTGGTCTCTTCGTCAGTGCCGACAGGGTGCTGGGAGGTGACATGGTTTGTTGGTCTCTTGGTCTCTTCATCAGTGCCGATAGGGCGCCGGGAGCTGACATGGTATGTTGGTCTCTTCGTCTGTTCGTCAGTTCCGACAGGGTGCCGGGAGCTGACATGGTTTGTTAGTCTCTTTGTCAGTGCCGATAGGGCGTCGGGAGCTGACATGGTTTGTTGGTCTCTTTGTCTCTTCGTCAGTGTCGACAGGGCACCGGGAGCTGACATGGTTATTGGTCTCTTTGTCTCTTTTCTTTCTTTTCTTCTCTCTTTTCTCTTCTTCTCTTCTTTTTCTTCTCTTCTCTTTTTTGTTATCTTTTTTTTTTCTCTTCTCACTTTTTGTTGTTTTTTTTCTCTTTCCCTCTTCTTCTCTTCTTCCCTTCTTTTCTCTCTCTTTTTTTTTGAAGAACTCCGGGTGGCTGCTGGCGTGGATGCCAATGATATAAGAGCTATCGACACAGTGGCCGATAATTGAAAGCTGTTGACATGGGAGCCAATAATTGAAAAGCTGTCGACCCAAAGGTTGACGATTAAAAGCTGTCGGCTCAGGGGCCGATAAGTAAATAGCTTTTGGCTCAGGGGCCGATAAGTGAGGCCAAAACAGCCAAGGTTGGAAGCGGGCTTCAAGAGCGGAAGTTGCGAAAGGCGAGCCACGAGGGCAGAGAGAAGGGTTTATTGATGTAAAAGGGATGTTCGTCGCCCGAAGGGACGGAGAGAAGAGTTTGTTGATTCAAAAGAAACGTTCGTCACCCGAGGGGACGGAGAGGTGGTTAAGTCATTGACACGGGCTAGTGTCGGTGCGAAGAAAGAGGGTTGATTCCTCACCTGATCGGCAGGCTCGGGCTAGGGTAAAAGGGTGTTTTGTTCTTTGATGCGCCGGGGGTACCGGCTATGAAACCCGAACTTGGGAAAGTGGGCCGCAAGGGCCGGAGTTGGTGTTACGGAAGTAGGCCGCGAAGGCTGAAATCAGGGAGGTGAGCTGCAGAAGCTAAAATTGGGGCGCAAGATGTGAAAGCCCAAATCCGGGAAGCGGACTATAGAAGCCGGAGTGGGGAGATTAACGGGTCGCGAGGGCAAAAGGTAGGCCATGGGGGGCCAAGATTGGGCTCTATGAGCCGGAGCTAGGAAAGTAGGCTTCGATGGCCGAAATGGAGTTTATTGCATACACACATTCTTGTTATTTTATTATTTTTTATTATTTTTATATTTTTTATTTATTTTTTGATGGAGGCATCACCCACGACTCCCTTTGGCTCGGGTCCACTTCTTCACATTCGGGAGCTAGTTGAGTTTGGGCCTCACTCTATTAAGGCCCCTTATCCATTTTGTAGTTTTCCTTTGAGTCATTTTGATGTATTTCCATTTTATTTGAGTCATTTCCCTAAGTCTAGCACTTATTTTCCTATGTTTGGTATCATCATGATGTCTAATGTAAGCTATTGGGCCCCATTCGTTGGACTAGGCCCATTAGCACTCCCAACCCCCTTGGTTATTTGTAGTTGTTTATTTTGTCAGGGACTTATTGTAAAGAGTGGGTTGCCTATATATAGGACCCCACTCCCCTCATTTGAAGTTAATGAATGATTACATCCTTTTGAGTTAAACTTGCCATTTGAGTTCAAATTGGAGTGATTCCTCTAGTTTTTGGGTGAGAGACCCTAGGGGAGAGATTCCCCACCCATTCCCCTCTTAATCTCTCTATTTCACCCCTCTTTCTCTCTCCTCCAACCCCAAATCCGAATTTCCTTCTCTCTCCTCCTTCCTCCCATCCACTTCCAACCTCCAACCACCTCCTTTAATGCCCTCCACTTCCCCATGGCCTCCATTACTCCACTCCCTAGTTCCTAGGTAGAAGTCTCCCCATTCCAACACCTTCCTCCACCTTCCAACCAAATCTATCCCATTCCAATGCAAGCACTCCACTTCCCAACATAATCACCCACCTTCCAAGACCTTTTGAATTTGAAATCCACCCTTCCCTCCACTCACTTGTGCCCCCTCACCTTCTCCTCTCACCCCCCCTTCCCCAAATTCGTAGCTCTTCCTCCTCCACCTGCTAGCACTTGCTTCCAGCCATTCTCCACCTCATTCCCCATCACCATTAGCTCCCTTCTCCACCCCACAAGAGCCCCCACTCTCCCTTAGGTCATTCCTACCATTTCCCTCCACCAAAGAAGCCACATCTCCCTCTCATTTCTTCTAGTAGGTTGGAGCTGTGCAGATCTGCAGAACAGCCCTTGTTGCAGCGTCAACCACGGATTCATCCTAGTTCTTCAGAAGGCGTGGCCTACCTTTCTGGAGAGGCCTTCCAGTCTACTTCGCAGGCGAGGTGGAATCAACACGATCGGAGCTCGGAGCTGCCAGATAGAGCCATTCTCCCAACAGTACGCAGAGAGGTCTTCATCCTGGACCAGAGCGTGGAAGATCCTTCTGCCACGACAAACCCCAGCGGATTCAGGCTGAAGCCCCTTCATCAAAGTTCTTCTCTACCAGTCATCTTTCAAGATCAAGAAACAGAACCCTGTTCGGCCACCGGAGGAAGAAGTTACGAATTTTCTCCCCCGATCTATCTAGTTCTGTTTTCTGCTGTCTACTCCGACCAGTACCCACTCTTCTGGGTGCCCCGGCCATCCTCGACCTCTGAATGCATCTCCGTCACCTCCTGCTGAAAGCTACCTCGACCACGAAGATGATGCCGCTGGTTTCGTGCTGATCGGAGCTCGGGAGGGCGCTCAGTCACTTCTGCAACTTGCTGTTACAGTCCAGACAGTACCTGCGGCCAGACAGAGGAGGCTACTTCCTGTTGCTGGTGCAGCCACCTCCGACCGTCTGAGCTTCCCCAAAAATTCTGGAGTCCACCTCATCCAGTCAGGAAGCTTCAGGAGCTGGTTTCGATCAATTTGGAGTCCGGACAAGCCCGGCATAGCCATCACAGCGACCCCCTGTCCAGAATTCCAGATTGAAGCTGCAACTTCCCTAGTTCTCATTTCTCTTCGTTTCGGTCCACCAACCCCTCCCCGCTTGGCCGGCTGAAGGCCCCACCCTGCGTGGTGGTAGTGTTTGAATGTATCATATTAACCCCTACCCCAAGGTCCCCCCTCCTGCGAGAGGAGTAGTTTTGTAAGTGGTTTGGCAGGTCAAGCGACACCGCCGCGGCGTGTGGGGAACCACCGCCTCCCCGCTCGCCCTCGTCTCCGACCGGGACCGGTTTCTTCAAACCGGTCGAGTAAGTGTCTCTTCCTTGCTCACCTAGTGTAGCTCTCTCAATATTTGATTCATGCATCGCTGAATTCGTGAGGAGCGCCCGATCCTCAAGTCCATGATTTAGAGTGATCGCCGTGGGTTAGTGTGACCCGGTGCCCGAGTGCACTTTGTCGGCCCCAATCGAATTGGGCAACCAACCTTGGGGAATCAATTCTTGGCCTTGCTGGCCCTCTACCAGCAAGGGTCCATTCCCATAAGTCACCCTTGGTATCACATAGTCACCCCGGGAATAGAGTGCAACGAAGAGAGCGGTGGCCCATTAAGGCCCATTTGGATGCTTAGATGTGCTTGTTTGACTAAGTCCGAGGTTGTGTCACATCAAGTGGTATCAGAGCAAGTTCACAACTTGTCTCTATCAAGTTGGTCCTAGGCCATTTTTATGCATTTAGAGTGCTCGGTTGCATCTCCCATGTCCATTAGAATGGCCACTTCATACCCGTCATATCCATCCCCATCAACTTTCCCAAGAAGCCCAAATCCTCATGGAAGCTCCATTGCCAACAAAGTGGGTAGCAACACCTCTATCATAGAAGCCCTACCTAATGTCCTTAATCGGCTTGAAGATATCATGTCTCGACTCGACCGACTTGAAGGAAATAGCCGTGCACCAAAAGTGAATGAGAGTGACCTTTGGGGAAATCTAGAAACCATATTTTTAGAACACTTGAAAATCAAAACCCCCGCCTTTGATGGATCCAACAGCCCAAGCCTTTACCTAGATTGGGAGATTTCCATGGACCAATTCTTTAAAAGTTTCCCCTTGAACGAGGGAAGAAGAATGAGGCTAGCCAAGGCACACCTCTCCAAACAAGCTAAAACTCATTGGTTAGTTGTGGAAGGTTTGAGAAAGATCCGTAGGGAGGCTCCAATTAGCACTTGGGATGAGATGAAGACCGAGCTTAGAAAAACCTACACTCTCCAACCCTCTCCCTCCTACTCAAATCAGCAAAGTCCAAGGAGCACTTCAACTCCATCATTGCCACCCAGTCAATCCAAGACCCCAATCACCCATTCCCCACCACTTCCCATCTTTCCTACCCCAACCACTACATTTACACCCCACCTCCAAGTCCACACCACAACCATAGGTCCCCATACCCAATTGGGCCCCATGACCAACTCTCCACCTAGGCCCATGGTAATCCTCACCACTACCTCTCCACCACCCCCAAAAGGGGACACTCCTCCCAAAACCAATCAACCCAAACCCCTTCAACCCACCCATCTTCCTCTCCCTACCCCAATCCAACTCCCACCAAAACCTCCACTACTACCCTTACCTATCCTAACCCAAGTTTCCCACTACCTACCACCCCGGATACACCATGCCCCAATCATCACCACACCCTCAAAAGCACCTCTCACCTCCTTGGAAGAAGAACCCATACCCGATCTAATAGTGGTGAACACCCCAAACCCACTCCCTACTCATGAGGAAACCCAAGTTCACACCAATGGTGAGGAAGAGCTTCAACCCTTTACCACTTCAAATTGTCCGAGTCTTCAAGAGCCACAAACCTTCACAAATGGCACCATAATCATAGATGGGCCCCTAGCTAGATGGCTAAAGGAGAAACCAATTCACCCCATCACGTCCAATGTCTACCCTCTCATGGAGCTAAACCTCCCCATAGTACCCTTCTCCACTTATCACACCACCATCCAATCATCCTACCAAGTGGAAACTTTAGGAGATCTTCTTAAGGGCCTAGCATGGCAAATTGAGTTCACTAGCATGTTGACCCCTATGGCCGAACAACCTAGGAGCCTTGGCCTCCTACACCTATGCATCGGGTCTATCACCTCGGTTTGCACCATTGGTTGCTACACTAGCGACCTCCTTCTATTCCTCCCCACACCCGATGAGCCCGAACTTCTCCTCCAATTGGAGCTTTTTATATCGGGTAGAGAGCCAAGCCCTCCCCTCATGGCCAACCCACTCACCAAGAACATTGACCCAATTATCATTAAGAGGGATGACTTAGCACCTTTTGAGGACCTTGAGGACATGGAGCTCCTTCCCCTTAGTAACCCATTTTATGATCCCTATGATCCATTACAATGGGAGTCAAGGAACTCGGGTGACCCAACTACCTTAACCACCACCTACCTTTCCCTATCCCAACCCACCATATTTGACCCAATCCACCCCATCCTAGACCCGGATTACACCTTGGGAGCCATAACCTTGGGCCACATATCCCTAGGTAATAAGGTTGTGCCCCATCCCATGATGACCACCTTCTTAGATCCATTCGATCCTTTCCAATGGGAGTTCAAAGGTTGTCCCACACCTATACACATGGAAGTCACCTTTGGGAAAAGCATGCATGTGTCTAGGCTTACCATACCCCTTGGCATGAACACTATATTGGGTCCATTCATTCATATCACCCACATGTCAAGTAGAAAGTATGAGTGGTCTATATTTGGATGTCATGGTCCACCTTCATGCATCATGGGTCTTAAGCATATCAAAGGCATCTACGGATGTCCGGGTCCCCCGACATGCATCACCACTTTGCATGATAGATTCACATATGGTTGCCCCGGTCCACCTAAGCCCACCAAAGTCTACATGACAACATTACATGATAAGTCCACATATGGTTGCCCCGGCCCACCAAGGCTCATCAAGGTCCATATGGCATCATGGCATAAATGGTCTATATATGGTTGTCCAGGTCCACCCATAACCACTAGAAGGTCAGCACTCACAAAATTGCATGAGGAAATCCGCAAGCACATTAGCATAAAAAATGAGGCTTATAAAAGGTTGGCTGACTCTCACCGGCGTCACTTAGAGTTCCAAGAGGGTGACTTTGTGATGGTAAGGACGGAGAGGCTCTCCCCAGGAGCCAACTCCAAGTTGAGACCACGTGGGACTGGGCCCTTCCAGGTCTTGAGGCGTATTGGTGCGAATGCTTATGAATTAGATCTCCCCGAGGATTATGGGGTAAGTCCTACATTCAATGTCGCCGACTTAGTGTCTTACAAGGGCCCCACGGTGAGACCTAGTGAGGAGATCGAGCCCACTCCCTCCTTTGAGAGAGCACCCACCCGAGAGGAGAGTCCACTAGCCAAAAGAGCTCAGCGTGATCGCATTGAACAAATATTGGATGAGCAGGTCACTACCACCCGGAGCAAGGTCTATGAGCGCTATCTCGTCAGGTGGAAGGATCGGCCTCCGTTGGAAGACTCATGGGTAAGTCGGGAGGACCTACAGCGATTGGATCCAGATCTCCTCGAGCGGTACCTTAGCCGGATGGACCCTTACTCGACGGAGTCGAGCTCTTTGCGGCCCAGGGGATTTGATGGAGGCATCACCCACGACTCCCTTTGGCTCGGGTCCACTTCTTCACATTCGGGAGCTAGTTGAGTTTGGGCCTCACTCTATTAAGGCCCCTTATCCATTTTGTAGTTTTCCTTTGAGTCATTTTGATGTATTTCCATTTTATTTGAGTCATTTCCCTAAGTCTAGCACTTATTTTCCTATGTTTGGTATCATCATGATGTCTAATGTAAGCTATTGGGCCCCATTCGTTGGACTAGGCCCATTAGCACTCCCAACCCCCTTGGTTATTTGTAGTTGTTTATTTTGTCAGGGACTTATTGTAAAGAGTGGGTTGCCTATATATAGGACCCCACTCCCCTCATTTGAAGTTAATGAATGATTACATCCTTTTGAGTTAAACTTGCCATTTGAGTTCAAATTGGAGTGATTCCTCTAGTTTTTGGGTGAGAGACCCTAGGGGAGAGATTCCCCACCCATTCCCCTCTTAATCTCTCTATTTCACCCCTCTTTCTCTCTCCTCCAACCCCAAATCCGAATTTCCTTCTCTCTCCTCCTTCCTCCCATCCACTTCCAACCTCCAACCACCTCCTTTAATGCCCTCCACTTCCCCATGGCCTCCATTACTCCACTCCCTAGTTCCTAGGTAGAAGTCTCCCCATTCCAACACCTTCCTCCACCTTCCAACCAAATCTATCCCATTCCAATGCAAGCACTCCACTTCCCAACATAATCACCCACCTTCCAAGACCTTTTGAATTTGAAATCCACCCTTCCCTCCACTCACTTGTGCCCCCTCACCTTCTCCTCTCACCCCCCCTTCCCCAAATTCGTAGCTCTTCCTCCTCCACCTGCTAGCACTTGCTTCCAGCCATTCTCCACCTCATTCCCCATCACCATTAGCTCCCTTCTCCACCCCACAAGAGCCCCCACTCTCCCTTAGGTCATTCCTACCATTTCCCTCCACCAAAGAAGCCACATCTCCCTCTCATTTCTTCTAGTAGGTTGGAGCTGTGCAGATCTGCAGAACAGCCCTTGTTGCAGCGTCAACCACGGATTCATCCTAGTTCTTCAGAAGGCGTGGCCTACCTTTCTGGAGAGGCCTTCCAGTCTACTTCGCAGGCGAGGTGGAATCAACACGATCGGAGCTCGGAGCTGCCAGATAGAGCCATTCTCCCAACAGTGCGCAGAGAGGTCTTCATCCTGGACCAGAGCGTGGAAGATCCTTCTGCCACGACAAACCCCAGCGGATTCAGGCTGAAGCCCCTTCATCAAAGTTCTTCCTCTACCAGTCATCTTTCAAGATCAAGAAACAGAACCCCGTTCGGCCACCGGAGGAAGAAGTTACGAATTTTCTCCCCCGATCTATCTAGTTCTGTTTTCTGCTGTCTACTCCGACCAGTACCCACTCTTCTGGGTGCCCCGGCCATCCTCGACCTCTGAATGCATCTCCGTCACCTCCTGCTGAAAGCTACCTCGACCACGAAGATGATGCCGCTGGTTTCGTGCTGATCGGAGCTCGGGAGGGCGCTCAGTCACTTCTGCAACTTGCTGTTACAGTCCAGACAGTACCTGCGGCCAGACAGAGGAGGCTACTTCCTGTTGCTGGTGCAGCCACCTCCGACCGTCTGAGCTTCCCCAAAAATTCTGGAGTCCACCTCATCCAGTCAGGAAGCTTCAGGAGCTGGTTTCGATCAATTTGGAGTCCGGACAAGCCCGGCATAGCCATCACAGCGACCCCCTGTCCAGAATTCCAGATTGAAGCTGCAACTTCCCTAGTTCTCATTTCTCTTCGTTTCGGTCCACCAACCCCTCCCCGCTTGGCCGGCTGAAGGCCCCACCCTGCGTGGTGGTAGTGTTTGAATGTATCATATTAACCCCTACCCCAAGGTCCCCCCTCCTGCGAGAGGAGTAGTTTTGTAAGTGGTTTGGCAGGTCAAGCGACACCGCCGCGGCGTGTGGGGAACCACCGCCTCCCCGCTCGCCCTCGTCTCCGACCGGGACCGGTTTCTTCAAACCGGTCGAGTAAGTGTCTCTTCCTTGCTCACCTAGTGTAGCTCTCTCAATATTTGATTCATGCATCGCTGAATTCGTGAGGAGCGCCCGATCCTCAAGTCCATGATTTAGAGTGATCGCCGTGGGTTAGTGTGACCCGGTGCCCGAGTGCACTTTGTCGGCCCCAATCGAATTGGGCAACCAACCTTGGGGAATCAATTCTTGGCCTTGCTGGCCCTCTACCAGCAAGGGTCCATTCCCATAAGTCACCCTTGGTATCACATAGTCACCCCGGGAATAGAGTGCAACGAAGAGAGCGGTGGCCCATTAAGGCCCATTTGGATGCTTAGATGTGCTTGTTTGACTAAGTCCGAGGTTGTGTCACATCATTTTTGTTGTCATCATTTTTTCTCTTCTTTTTTTTTAAAGCATGCAAGCATTCATTAGCAGGCATAACATAGATATAAGTAAGGCCGCTACCTCTATAGGGGGATAGGATAGGGACATCGTCCATAATTCGTAGATGCGATGCGGGCCGCGAGGTACAATTGAGGGGTGGTGCACCCGTCAAGAGGATATCGCATGTCTTGCATGCATAGCCTAAATTCACGCATTTCACCCGAGGTAATTCTCTGTGGCATGGCCGTGTAAATGTGTGAACAAAGAGCCCTAACCATAGGGATATGCATGTTTTCTTGGTGACACTCGAGGATCACTCTAGCGCCTACACATTAGTTCCAGACTTTCAACTTTCGGTAGCTTCACACAGCCCCCATCTGTTTATTTTGGTAGCGAATTTCACCGTTCGGTGCGAGTCTCCTCATGTGCCTCAATGGGGATTCCCGGCTACTAAGATTCATCCTTGTTGTGATTCGCTTCACCATTTCGCGTGAGTCTCCTCATTTATTTCAGTGGGCATTACCGGCTACTCGGATCCGCGTTTCTCTCTCTCTTCTTGTTTTCTCTTTTTTTTTCTTTTTTTTATAGTGGGGGTAGGCAGCTTTTTCCTCACGATTACCTTTCACTCGAGTGCAGGAATTCAAGTCTCCGTTGAGTGCTAAGAAGAAATTCGGGCAATCCCTATAGTCGAAGGCTATTGAACACATTAAGTGCTAAGTGTGGGAGCATTACCTCAAGTTTATTTTGTGAGTTGGGCTTAGCGATTCAGCCATGACTCTTCCCCTTGACGTGTGCACCCGCCATAATCGGGTTCCCTTCGAGCGCGTGCCGTGACGCCCGTGCATCCGGAATCGGGCGATATCATTTAGCAAGGAAACACAGTCCTAGAAAACTTCAAGGAGGTGTATTATTCTATATTAAGCAAGCATGTAAACAGGGCAATCAAGCATTCTCTTCTTTCTTCTTTTTTTTTTGCTTTTGTTTTGTTGTTTTTTGTTTGTTTTTTTCCTTTTTTTTGCATAAGAAAATATTGTTGTTACGTATAAGTGTAGTGGTAGTAAAGGTATTAGGGAAGCAGACCACGAACGGCTGAAAGGGTATTAGGGAAGCGGGCTATAGAACCCAAGGGACATTAGGGGAGTGGGCCATAAGGGCTAAAGGATGTTGGGAAGCAGGCTGCGTGAGCCAGAATTGGGAAGAGAGGAGGGACGGATGGATTAATCCTGATAGTAGGCCCCGACCGAAATGGCCCTGCTGAGGGGCGTTGGGTAGCGAGATGTGAGAGTCGAAAAGAAGGGTCTCTTTTGTTCTCTGACCGGGGAAGGGTCCGGACCAAAACAGAAGGTTTATTCTTTGATTCTCTAGCCGGGGAAGGATCCGGACCAAAACGGAAGGTTTATTCTTTGATTCTCTAGCCGGGGAAGGATCCGAACCAAAGTGAGAGGTCTATTTTTTTTAACTGGGAAGCTATCGGCTAGGGTGCCAATGATGAGGTAGCTATCGGCTCGCGAGCCGATGATGAGGTAGATGTCGGCTAGGAGCCGATGATGAGGTAGCTGTAGGCTCGGGGGCCGATGATGAAGTAGCTGTCGGCTAGGATCCGATGATGAGGTAGCTATCGGCTGGGGTGCCAATGATGAGGTAGCTATCGGCTAGGAGTCGATGATGAGGTAGCTGTCGGCTCGGGAGCTGATGATGAGGTAGCTGTCGGCTAGGAGCCGATGATGAGGTAGCTGTAAGCTCGGGGGTCGATGATGAGGTAGCTGTCGGCTAGGAGCCGATGATGAGGCAGCTGTCGGCTAGGAGCTGATGATGAGGTAGCTGTCGGCTTGGGGGCCGATGATGAGGTAGCTGTCGGCTAGGAGCCGATGATGAGGTAGCTGTCTGCTCGGGGGCCGATGATGAGGTAGCTGTCGGCTAGGAGCCAATTATGAGGTAGCTGTCGACCCGAAGGCCGAAAAAGGGGTAGCTGTCGGCTCGGGGGCCGATGATGAGGTAGCTGTCGGCTCAGGGGCCGATGATGAGGCAACTGTCGGCTAGGAGCCGATGATGAGGTAGCTGTCGACCCGACAACCGATGACGGGGTAGCTGTCGACCCAAAGGCCGATGGCTGAATATCTGTCGGCATGAAGCCCTGATGGCTGAAAGTTGGTCGGTTTAGCGCCCCGTCGACGGAAGGTCTAGTCGGTTTAACGCCCCGTCGGTGGAAGGTCTAGTCGGTTTAACGCCCCGTCGGCGGAAGGTTTAGTCGGTTTAACGCCCCGTCGGCGGAAGGTTTAGTCGGTTTAACGCCCCGTCGGCGGAAAGTTTAGCCGGCTTAACGCCCCGTCGGCGGAAGGTCCAGTCAGTTTAACGCCCCATCGGCGGAAGGTTTAGTAGGTTTAACGCCCCGCCGGCGGAAGGTTTTGTCGGTTTAACGCCCCGATGGCTGAATATCTATCGGATTGAAGTCCCGATGGCTGAATATCTGTCTGCTTGAAGCCCCGATGGCTGAGTATCCATCGGCTTGAAGCCCTGATGGCTGGATATCTCTCGGCTTGAAGCCCCGATGGCTGAATATCTATCGGCTTGAAGCCCCGATGGCTGAGTATCTATCGGCTTGAAACCCCGATGGCTGGATATTTGTCGGCTTGAAGCCCCGATGGCGGAATATCTGTCAGCTTGAAGCCCCGATGGCTGGATATCTCTCGACTTGAAGCCCCGATGGCTGGATATTTTCCGGTTTAACGCCCCGTTGGCGGGATATCTCTCGGCTTGAAGCCCCGATGGCTGGATATTTTTCGGTTTAACGCCCCGTCGGCGGAATGCTGATTGGTTTTTATTTGTTGGATGGCTGGAGGTCAGAGGTAAAAGTTTACCTCATGACTCTTCTTTCTCTTCCTCTCTTCTTCTTTTGTGTGGGGAGGCGGGTGCAAAGACCGCGTCTGCCTCGGGACTCTTTCTTTCTTTTTTTCTTTTCTTCTTTTGTGTGAAGAGGCGGGTGCAAAGACCGCGTCTGTCTCGGGACTCTTTCTTTCTTTTCTTCTCTTCTTCTTTTGTGTGAAGAGGCGGGTTCAAGGACCATGTTCACCTCGTGACTGTTCTTTCTCTTCTTCTTTTATGTGGAGAGGCGGGTGCAAAGACCATGTTTGCCTCATGTATCTTTTCTTTCTTTTCTTTTCTTCTTTTTGTGTGATGAGGCGGGCTCGAGGACCACGTCTGCCTCATGTGTCTTCTTTTAATTCTGCTCTTCTTCTTTTGTGTGAAGAGGCGGGTTCAAGGACCACTCTGCCTCATGTGTCTCTTCTTCCTTTTCTTATCTTCTTTTGCTTGATGAGGCGGGCTCGAAGACCACGTCTGCCTCATGCATATCTTTTTCTTTATTCTGCTCTTCTTTTCTCATTACTGCTTCCGCATTGGAGTGTATTTCTCTTAATGTGCACCCAGGTTGGGGTGTAGCTTTATTTGGTATGCGCCCCCCCTGAGGGGTGTGTTGTGCCTCTTCGCTTCTGTGCCCCCAGGCGGGGTGTATTTTTCATGGCTTCTTTGTCCCCAGACCAGGGTGTGTTTTTTTTAATGCCACCGAGGCGGGGTATAGCTCTCTTCAAATGCCCCCATGGTGGGGTATACTCTTCACGGCTTCTATGCCCCCAGGTGGCGTATGTTTCTTCTTCAAATGCCCCCAAAGCGGGGTGTAGCTCTCTTCAAATGCTTCCAAGCCGGGGTATACTCTTCACGGCTTCTATGCCTCCAGGCGGGGTATGTTTCTTCTTCATATGCCCCTGGTACGGGGCGTAGCTCTCTTCAAATGCCCCCAAGCCGGGGTATACTCTTCACGGCTTCTATGCCCCCAGGCGGGGTATGTTTCTTCTTCATATGCCCCTACTACGGGGCGTGTCTTTTGTTTCTTATACCCCCCATGGCGGGGGTGAATTCTACTTTTTCTACCCCTGAAGGCGGAGGAGTGCTTCTCTTCATATGTCCCCGGCACGAGGGTGTATCTTTTGCTTCTTATGCCCCCCTGAGGCGGGGGTGTATCTCTTTACAGTTTCTGTGCCCCCGAAGCAGGGTATATTGTTTCTTCAAATGCCGCTTGGGCGGAGTATATCTTCCTTCTTATGCTCCCAGATCGGGATGTATGTCTCTTCGCTTCTGTGCCCCGGGTCAGGGTAGATGCTTTTGCTTCTTATGCGCCAAGGGCGGGGTGTATTTTTTGTGCCCCCAGGCTGGGGTAGGTGCTTCTGCTTCTTATGTGCCAAGGGCGGAGTGTGTCTCTTTCTGTGCCCCCAGAGCGGGGTAGGTGCTTCTGCTTCTTATGCACCAAGGGCGGAGTGTACTTTTTGTGCCCCCAGGTTGGGGTACATTCTTCATGTTTCTTATACCCTTTTCGCAGGGCGTATTCTCTTGCTTCTTATGTTCCTGGATCGGGGTGTATGTTTCTTCTTCTGACGCCCCTAAGTTGGGGTATATTCTTTCTTCATGTGCTCCCAGGTCGGGATGTATGTCTCTTTGCTTCGGTGCCCCCGGGTGGAGGTGTATTCTGTCTCTTTGCTTCTGCGTCCCCCAGGCGGGATATGTTTCTTCTTCAAATGTCCCTGAGCCGGGGTGTATTCTTTGCTCTTTATGCCCCCGGATCGGGGTGGATTCTTCGTCAAATGCCCCGGAGCCAGGGTGTATTCTCTTCATGCGCCCCCGGGCGGGGTGTGTCTTTCATGGCTTCTATGCCCCCAGACGGGGTGTGGCTTCTGCTTCTTATGCTCCCCGGGGCGGGGTACATTCCTTGCTTCTCATGCCCCCATGGCGGGGTGTGGTTTCTCTCTTTGTGTGCCCCCATGGCGGGGCAGATCTTGCCTCCTTGCTTCTGTGCCCCGGGCAGCTTATGTTCTTTATGGCTTCTATGCCCCCAGGTGGGGCATGCTTCTTCTTCTGATGCCCCTGAGCCGGGGAGTCTCCTCTATGGCTTCTATGCCCCCAGGCGGGGTGTATGTTGCTTCATATGCCCCCAGGGCAGGGTGTAATTCTTGCTTCTTATGCCCTCGAGGCGGGGTGAACTCTTCTTCTTTGCTTATGTGCTCCCATATCGGGGTGTATTCCTTTCTTCATATGCTCCCCTAAGCCGGGGAATGTTGTTTGTTCTGCTTCAGATGCCCCCCGGGGGGGATATATGTTGCTTCATGGACCCCGAGGCCGGGATGTATTCCTTCTTCAGATGCCCCTAAGCCGGGGTCGACTCTTTTCTTCTTATGCTCCCAAGGCGGGATGTAGCTTCTTCAAATGCCCCTAAGCCAGAGCGCATTCTTTAAGGCTTCTGTGCCCCCAGGCGGGGTATGTTTCTTCTTCAAATACCCCTAAGCTGGGGTGGACTTCTCATCATATGCCCCTGAGTCGGGGCGTGTTCTTTATAGCTTCTAGGCCCTCGAGGTGAGGTATGCTTCTTCTTCAAATACCCCCAAGACGGGGGTGTGTTTCTTGGCTTCATGTGCCCCCAAGGCGGGTTGTATCCTTCTGCTTCCTCTTCCCCAGAGTGGGGTATATTTATCTTTGTATTCCCCTAAGCCAGGGTGCATTCTTTGGTTTCATAGGCCCCTATACGAGGTGTATTCTTTGCTTCTTTGCACCCAAGGTGGGGTGTGTCCTCTGCTTCTTATATCCCAGACCGGGGTGGATTCTTCTGCTTCTTACGCCCCGCTGGGGCGGGGTGCATTTCTCTTCATATGCCCCCAACGTGGGGTATATCTTTTGTTTCTTATGCTCCCGAGCCAAGATGTAACTTCTTGGCCTTATATGCTGCCGAGGTGAGGGGTATGTCGCTTCATGTGCCCCCAAGGGGAATGCATTTTGCCTCTACTGCCCGTGGCGGGGTATATCTCTTGGCTTCTTACGCCCCCAAGGTGGGTGCATTTTCTTCTTGTGCCCCTAGGGTGGGGTATATCTTTCGCTTCTTATGCCCCCCCCCCCCCCCCCCCCCCGAGGCGGGGTGAAGTCTTTGCTTCAAATGCCCCTAAATCGGGGTATAGTTTTGTCTCATATGCCCCTAGAGAAGGGGTGTATTTCTCTTCATGTTCCCCTCAGTCGGGGTATATTTCTTCTTCAAATACCCCCTGAGCCCGGGTGCATTCTTGCTATTTCTTATGCCCCAGGGCGGGGATATGTTCTGCTTCTTTTACCCCCTCACGGCGGGGCGTATTTCTCTTCATATGCCCCCCAGAGTGGGGGTGTAGCTTTTCTTCATCTGCCCCCTAGGTCGGGGGGGTAGGCCTCTTCACTTCTGTGTTCTTCTTCAAAGGCCCCTGAGCCGGGGTGTAGCTTTGTTGTATGTTGTGCCCCCAAGCCGGGGCGGATTCTCTTCATATGCCCATAGATCAGGGTGTATATTTTTTTGCCTCTTATGCCCCTATGGCGGGGTATATCTCCTCTTCTTATCCCCCATGGCGGGGTATGTGCATGCTCTCTTCGGGAGTGGTGGCCGTGCTTGGCCTCATTGCTATAAAGCATTCCCCACAGCGGGCAGCCATTCACCAAGCTACAATTGTGGCTCGCTTGGTCTTTTAACAACCACTCGGGGGGCCGTTTTGTGCAGGATGGAGGCAGCAGGAAGGAGGAATGAGCGGGGTCATTGCACCGCAGACTCAGAGCCTCCTAGAGTCGGGCGGGATGTCGGGTTTCTTCTTGCTCTTTTGGTCGGCGATGCTGGCCAACTTTTCTTCTTTCTTTTTTTTTTCTTCCTTTTTCTTCTTTTTTTCGTCCCTGCTTCCCTTCTCTTCTTTTGTATGATTGACCAGGGTGGAGGTGCAGGAGTGCGCTCACCCCCTCAGGGAAGGGATGAGTGATTCGCTCCACCGCATCAACCCGACAATGGTAATATGTATTCAGCACGGATCTCGACGGACGTGGCCGTGCAACCCTCTCTCGCCGACTCTTTCTCTTCTTTTTTTGCTTCTTTCTTTTCTACTTTTCTTCTTTTCTCCTTTTCTCCTTTCCTTCTTTTCTTCTTCTCTTCTTTTCTTCTCTTTCTTCTTGAGGAAAGGGGGGGTTTGATTTCCCCTCCCTTCTCTTCTCTTTCTCTCCTCCTTTTTTTATAACAGCCCCCATGATTCCTGGAAGCTGCTTATGCTTCGAAGTAGCGTCCTTGAGGCCACGAAGACAGCTGCACCGAGTCTGGATTTTCTCCCCATAGGACTGGCGAAGACATCACCTGCCATTCATCAACGTAGGCAAACATCGTTAATTAGGAGGCCATGAGGCCCTAAATCCCGGCGAAGAGATGAAGGGTAGTTTAGGTCCCACCGGGCGTGCCAGACTTGTGGATGCACTTTTTTTTTAAATAGTTGGTTATTCGTTTATTGAGTTTATTGAGTGCGTGGGTGTGCCAATCACAAAGTGACAATTTATTCGGGCTCCGAAGAGCCCATGGTGTGCTCAATCTGACTTCGGTGCCTCCCGCGGTCCAAACGGGGCTTGCGCGGGCATCATTAATATTTTCGGTGCCGGGGGGGCAACGGGGAAGAGTCCCGGGACTAGATTCCAAAACCAAAACGTGTTCGAAGGGAGCGGGCTATAGGCTGAGGATATGGGTCATACAGTGACCATAATCGGGAAGGACCCGAGGTCTGAGCGTGGCCCACGGAGGCCTTGTTGACATTCCCATGCAAAGGGTCCAGGGATGACGGGAGCCATCTCGTTCTATTCCGATTTTTTCGGTCACTCACGGACCTTTTCATGTTCGGACGCAGTTCCGTATTGAAAGTACGACGTAGGTAGAAACAACCCCGTACAAATGTATGCTGAGTTCGCGGTAATTTCAATGAAAGAGCGGGAACGAATCCCAATAGAATAAATCCGATTTGACGAACCATCGGTCCAGAGCGATGCCGGGTTACGAGCATGTCGGGACGGGGTTCGTCGGCCATATCGGTCACTCACGGACCTTTTCATGTTCGGACACAGGTCCGTAATAGAAACGCAGCGGGAATCGAGGTGAACCCGTTCAAATGTCTGCCGAACGTGTGGCAATTTTAGTAGCGGCTCGGAAGGGATCCGGCCTGAGAAACGAGTCCGACTTAATCAGAATGTCGGCCCGAGGCGAGGTCGGGTCATGGTCATTTCGGGATAATTCCCAAGACTCATGCCCAACCTGGAAGGGAGGCATTGTTGTTCCTTCAGCACCGGGTCACGGCCGAGACGGGGGCTGCGATATAGATTTTACCATTTTTTTATCTGGGTTTCATATATATATATATATATTATCGGTTATTTCCCTTTCATGTATTTGTTCTGAATGATTTCTCCACTTTCGTTCATTATTATTATTACATTTTCTCTTTTCTTACTATTGTTATTACTATTTCACACCTTTTTTATTTATTTCATATATATATATTTAGATTTATTTATTCATCGTAATTTGTATTAATTTATTATTATTATTATTATTATTATTGTATTATATATATATATATATTTGGAGAGAGTGGGCCACTAGAGGGCCAAAAAGGGGTGTACCGACAAAGGCAGGGAGAGCGTGCTGGCGAAGGGCCTGGCCAAGTGTGCCGGGGAAGGAGGGCAGAGGGCGTGCCGGAGAGGGGCTGGGAGAGTGTGCCGGCGAAGGGCGCGAGGCGTGCCGGCGAAGGGCGCTGCAGGGCGTACCGGCGAAGGATGGTGGGAGGTGTGCCGGCGAAGGTCGGTGGAAGGCGTGCCGGTTAAGGAGGGCAGAGGGCGTGCCGATGAAGGGTGTGCCGGTGAAGGATGGCTAGAGGGTGTACCGGAGAAGGGCAGGGGGAGACCACTCTTCCATTCTTATGTCTATTCCCTTTTCCTTTTCTCTCTTGATTTTATTAAGTTTGCGTGGGTTTCTTCTCTCTTTCTCTCGATTAATTTCCATTTTTTATCTCCTGAGGACGGATGTTAAAGTTGCTTAGTCGTTGTTTGATTCGGCTCTCTTTGAGTTGATTGCAGTTCCCTTGCCTCGGTTAAAGCGTTTTACCGTTGTTCTTTTCATTTGTTTGTTGCCTCCTTTTGTCTTTTTAACATGTTATCATTTCTAACAAAAAAAATTCGGCAGCATCTCCCCTTGACCCGAGCGTAAGGGAGATACAGGGAACGCGCCCACAAGGAGTGGCGGAACCCGACAGCTGGAGGTGGGCGCTCGAGAGCGGCAACACCTTAATAAAACTTCGGAAAACTCGGAAGGAACGATGGGCAAGGGACCCCTCTAGGGGCGGCTGGGAAGTGTACCGGGCCAAAGAGGTTGGGGGTGTGCCGGCGAAGAGTGGCATGGGGCGTGCCGAGGAAGGCCCATAGGGGCGTGCCGGCGAAGGAGCTCCAAGGGTGTACCGGGGAAGGAGCGATTGGGGTGTGTCGGCGAAGGGGCTCCAAGGCGCACCGGGGAAGGCCCGAAAGGGGCGTGCGGGCAAAGAGCTTGTAGGGCGGCCAGTGTGTGCCGGGGGAGGCCCGTAGAGGCCTGCCGAAGAGGGCCCTGGGCGACAGCGTGCCGCTGAAGGGCGCTGGAGGAGCGGGTCGTTGAGAGGCCAAGGGGGGAGTAACTCCCCACAGGCGAACGGGCGAGGGTGAGGGTCAAAGGCCCTACGAGGGGGTATACGCCAAGGGGGAAAGATCACTGCTGGAGGCCAAACCAATGGAAAAGAAGAGGAAGAGGAAAACGCCAAGGGATGCAAACACGCGAGAAATGTCTTAGAAAGACATCAAAAATATTCGCAAGCCTTCTATTTCTATTCTTACAAGAAAAATGCCCCGAGGGGACTAATACATTGTAACAAAAGGAAAACGGGGAAAAGTGAAAAAAAGAAAGAACAAGATATGGTGGGGGGGTGGGACCCCGACTCCTCCCCTCCAAGACCCCACGCCCTCTCTTCACTCACTCCTCTTATCTTCTTCTCTTCTATCTTCTTTCCCCTCGCTCAGGCGGTGGTGGTCGAGGCGGCAGGCTCCTCTTCTTCTCTTCCTCTTCTTCTCTTTTCGCACAGACGGCGGCGGTGGGTGGAGCGGCGAGGCCTCTCCCCTCTCTTCCTCTCTTCCCTCTTCTTCTCTTCTTCTCTTCTTCTCTTTCTCTTCTTCCCTTCTCCTCTTCCCTGTTTGTGTGTGTGGGTCTGTCTTCTCCTTTTCTTCCTCCCTTCCCTTCTTTTTTGTGCTCCGAAGAAGAGGGGTTTTTATACCCCGGTGGCGGGAGCGTCCGAAGGCGGGAAGCGTCCGGCGAGCATTTAATGGGAGTTGACTCCCTTGTCCTGGGTGGCAGGAGGCGTAGGCAGCGTGGCCCTCTCCCCGGGCGACACCTCAGCAAGTCCACTACGCGCCAAGAATCCCTAGGGCATGGGCGTCAGATTTCATCTGTCGGAACGTGCCGTTGAAGAGCCTGGACAGTGTGCCGCTGGCGGGCTACACAAGCGTGTCGCTGAGAGGGCCAAAAGGGCGTGCCGCTGGAGGGGGCACAAGGGTGTGCCGCTGAAGGCTGCCAGGGGCATGCCGCCGAAGGCTGCCAGGGGCGTGCTGCTAAAGGGCCTGAAGGGCGTGCTGCTGAAGGGGGAACAAGGGTGTGCCGCTGAAGGCTGCCAGGGGCGTGCCGTTGAAGGCTGCCAGGGGAGTGCCGCTGAAGGGCCTGAGGGGCGTGCCGCAGAAGGGGGCACAAGGGTGTGCCGCTGAAGGCTACCAGGGGCGTGCCACTGAAGGCTGCCAGGGCGTGCCGCTGAAGGGCCTTGAGGGTGTGCCGCTGAAGGCTCCAGGGCGTGCCGCTGAAGGGCCTTGAGGGCGTGCCGCTGAAGGGCTAAATGGGCAGTTCTGAGCCCGTTGTGAGCGCGAGTTGTGGCCCATTTGATTTTCTTCGAGGCCCATGGATTGTGGGGCTCCCGGTGGTTGATTTCTCTTCACTATCCTGATTCCGGAGACAGCTTCACGGCAGTGTGCGTGCGTTCGGGGAGTCCGGATGGCCCCTCTTCCACGCGGTTTCTTTAGTTTGGGGTTGTTGTTGATGCTAGACTAGTTGGGACATACGAGCGTGTAATTTTGCATGTATACACTTCCTTGGATAGATTTTGTGCCCATTTATACTGTTCCCTATCCTTTGAGTCTTGGATATCATGATTTTCTAGAGCCCTGGAGCTTATCTTATCAACTTCCAGCTTCTAAGTCGACTTACGGTCCATTTTGGTCTGCTTCCCTCAAGTAATCGGCTCTCTTTTACTGCGCAATCTTGAAAGTGGTTCTTTTTCACCTTCTTCCAGTCCTCTATTCAAAAAGTTACCTTCACCAAAGTTGTTCATCTTTCAAAGATCTACAACTTCTTCTTCTACACCATTAGTCAGTTCTGCCCCGATTGAGAGGTATTCATGTTTTTCGGGCATACTGTGCTGTTCACCTACATCCCAGAATTTTCTCTCTCTATTCTAGCCCCATTTTTTCCCTCTTCTGATCATTTTCTCATCTTTCTCTCTTCATAAAAGTTGTTCCTCTCTCAGTTATCTACAATTTCTTTTTCTACCACTTTCGCTAGTTATGCATTGTTTGAGGGATACGCTTCTATTTCCAAAGTTGCGCGTAGTCTGCCCAAAATCTTCCTCCATCGGTGTGAAGGTCTAGTGTAGGTGCGTCACAGCACATGTAGCTGTCTATCGTATGACCGTCAAAGTACATGTGACAGTCTAGTATAGGTGCGTCACACCCAAACTTGCCCAAAATCACCCCGTTTGACCCTTAGAGCGTGGCGGTCCTACCCTAGACCATCAGAGCACATGTGACGGTCCTACGATAGACCGTTACACATAACTGAGAGTCCAATTCGTGCTGGACTCAGCCCCGAAAATTACGCGACGGGCTTATCTTGTAGAGCCCATAACTTCTTCAATTCTTATCCAAATTGATCCTCATTTTTTCCTACTTCTAACCCTTTGTATTATCTTGAGTTTGATTTATAGAGCTCAAATTTTCATTAGCTATATCTCTCGAGATCTGGGTCGCAAGATTGGGATTTAAGCATCCTGGTTCAACTCAAACGCTGCAGATTAAGCTCTGGGGCTCCCTTACAAGAGCCATATCTTCTAGAATACTCCTCCGAATTGATCCCCGTTTGTTCCTATCTCTTGTCCTTAGTATTATCTCGAGTTTGATCCAAATAACTCGATTTATCTTGGACTCTATCTCTGGGAATCGTGAGAGAAAAATTAGGATTTCTTGTAAAACCTCTATAAAAATTACCCAGTTCGCAGTTGCAAAGGGGGGCTCTTTCTTGGTTCGGGGTGAAGCCTTGCTGCAACTCCAACTCAATCCTTCAACCCTGGCTTGAAGAGGGAAGTATTGGCTTTCCATTGCATCCTTCTGGGCTTAATTTCATGGTCTATGCTCTTAGTTGTAGTCTTCTCAAAATCACAAATCATCACAGTTTTCTGCATTTTCTGCTACACATGTGTTTTTCCCCGTTTTGCATTATCGTTTTCTCTCTATTCTCTCAATCAAATCTTGTGATTTCAAATCTCATGCATGCACAACACACACACCTATCTTTTCAACCCTTCTACAGGGGTTAAAAACCTCCCCCCGGTGAGTTTGCCCTTAATTTCTACCCCTAGTTTATCACTTTGGGCAGATTTCTACACTTCATGTTCTAATGGGTTTTTACCTTTGTGTTTAATCTTTATTTTGCAGGAGAGCATGATATGAACGTGAGGCTCTCTTCATCTAGCCGGCTGGAACGAGAGGAGGTCGATCCCACACCGTTCCCCGCGTCCCATTCTTAAGCGTGATCAAGTCTTCATCCCTTTCCAAGGTACACGGCGCCGTTGCACTCTTTTCTTCATCCTTGTGGCGTTGTTAACCCTTGGTGGCGATCACGGTCAGTTCTTCGATCTCTCATCGCCCTTTATTCATCCTCTTTCTTGCCTTTTCATGCTATTATGTTATTGGCATAGTTAGGGGCGGAGTAAAGGAAAGAGAGATAAAATTATCAATAACCTTATTTTTTGGCGATCACGGTGGGACACCAATGCCCATCACGTTTGTTTTAATGCTTTTTTGTAAGTTGGGTGTGTACATGTGCATGTTTAGGTGATATTTTATACATTCTTCTACTGTTTGGGGCATTTTAAGGGCTCTGGTAGTGTGACGGTCTTATGGTAGACCGTCAGAGGAATGTAACGGTCATTTGGTAGACCGTTACAGATTCTGGCAGTCCTGCGTGCATGTTCACAGGGCCATATTCGTCGAGACATAACTTTTGCTCCCGAAGTTTGATTGAGCTGACTTTTGTTCCGTTAGATAGCCATTTGTATTGTCTTTCCATCCATATATCATTTGCATCATTTGGATCACATTTGAATAATCTAACATTATCCAACTTTTTAAGTTTTGTGCACAAGTTCTACAGGCAGGCTCAAGGATAGGTTCACAGGTACATCTTTACTCAGTGATTTGAATGCCTTCCCGACGTCTGATTGCACTGATTTTTGTTCCATTGGATAGTACTTTGTATTAGCTTTCCATTCATAACTTATTTGCATCATTTGGGTCACGTTTGCTTAGTTAAAAATTGTCATCATTTTAGCATTTTGTCCATAAAATATGCATGTGGTCTGCGCACAGGTTCACGGGGGTAACTTTGCTCAGTGATTTGATTGACCTCCCGGGGTCAGATTGATCTGTTCTTGGGCCCATTGTGTAGACCTTTGTGTTGTCTTTCCATCCACATACTATTTGTCTTATTTGGATCATATTTGCATAGTTTAATTTTGTCTTGATTTTCTAGTTTTAGGCTAGAAATTACATGCACTCCGGTGCACATAGGGTCATACATTGCATATCATAGTTGCATTTCCTACCTTGGTAAGTGATCCTCTCGTCTCCATATTCCTTGGGGTTGACTAGGTGATCTTATCCGGGACCTCCATAAGTCCCCGCGAGCCGTGGATTCCCACACGGACGCCGGACCGGTTGTACCTTTTCCACCCCTTAGGCTTGCATTTGCATACGTGTGAGGGAGTTAACCTTAGTCAACCCAAAATTTGGACCTTATTCCCATATGATTCCTATCTCGAGGGAATTATTATTAATTCAAATCATTAAAAGGCCTATTAAAACTCCTAAAATATTTCACATCATATCAACTTGTGTGACTTGGATGAAAACTCTCACATTGTTTGTGTTGTTTGGGCTTATCCAAGCCCATTAGTGATTTTTGTGTTGCATTCTTTCATCATCCACATGTTTTGTTGTTGTTAGGTCCATTTAGCTTAGCCCATTTTGTGTGTCCATTGTCTAGTCCATTGTCCCGTGGTCCGTTGTCCATTCGTCTTTGCATTAGTGGGTCAGTCCCCTCTTGTCCTCGAGCCCATTAAGCCATTGCTTCCCCACTTGTATTCTCCTTGATATCCTTGTATTAAGTCTCCATTTGCCCTCATGGAGCATCATTCCAACCCCTTGTATCATCCTTTTCCCTAATTTTCTTCCTATTCCCGCGTGGAATCCTCTTCCCATGCGGGCCCATCTTCTCGTGGTCCCTCTGACCCATCTGAGGAACATGCCAATATCATGGCCCATCTATCATGCCTAGTTCGTCAAATAGACCCGGCCCAGACCCAACGTCTTATTGCATCTCATCTTCATGGGCCTCCTTCTCTTAGTGGGCCTTCTTCTCTCATTAATGAGCCTCATCACGTTAATGGGCCTTATTTTTCTAATGGGCCTCCTCCTTCTCCTTCATATGCTGCTGGCCCAATTGCTAATGGGCCTTATTCTCTTAATGTGCCTCATTCTTCTACCCATGTTGCTGCTGGCCCATTCAACTCATGTTCCAATGTCTCTTCCAGGCCCACACATCTTTCCACTCCCGGAATGGACTTTTCTTCTCCTTCTCAGCCCGGATCCTCTTATCCGGCCCAATACCATGCTCCTGGTCCTAATTCACATCCTCTTGCTCAAGTTGGCCCATATCCTTCTCGATCTCTCCCTACCCAGGAGATGATTGCTCAAACCCAATGCCAGCTTGATGAGCTTCAACGTCGGGTTGATCCTAAGTCCTCCTTAAGTATTCCATTCGCATTTCAAGGTCTTCGGCTTCCGCCATCTTCACAAATTCCCGCATATCGCCGTTATGGTGGAGTTGGTGACCTGTATGTGCACTTAAAGGAATTTTTTTATGAGTCGGCCCAGTTTCGGCATGACCAATGCTTGATGGCTTACTTGTTCGGTCTGTCACTGGAAGGCCCGGCTCGGGATTGATTCTTTTCATTGCCGCAAGAGAAGATTGTGAATTTTCAAGCCGTTCAAGAGAAATGTATTCAACAGTTTCAAGACCAAGTTTGGCCCAAGTATTCTATCGTGGATCTGGCCCATGAGAAGATGAAGCCCGAAGAGGATTTCTGCACTTTTGCCGACCGTTGGCGTCACCTTACCGTGTTGTCCTCCTGATTTTGATGATGATCACCATGATATGACAGGGTGTATTATTATCTGACAATCTGGTATGTGGCAAGAATTTCTGTTGAACTTTAATGCAGGCAATAGTCAGTGTCGACGCCACATGATCAAAGGGTCGACGCAGCCTTCAGCTCCTCCAAGTTGAAGCATACTTCATCTAGACTGCGTCTACGCCTCAAGCAAGATAACGTCGACGCTGTGACTAGATCTCAAGATGTTTGAGTCATGCGCATGCTAACTGCATCAACGCCACTCGGATGCAGCGTCGACTCGCATGCCTCCAGAAGATATCTTCACACAGCGTTGACGTTACTAGCTACCAGCGTCGACGCAGCGGGTGCCTGAAGATTAAGAAGCTATCTTCACATAGCGTCGACGCCACCAGTTATCAGCGTCAACGCAGCGAAAGCCTGAAGCCGTACATCGAAGGAAGATCAGAAGCTGTCTTCACACAGCGTCTACGGATTCAAATGCTGGCGTCGACGCACCCAGTCCCAGACAAGCACTCGGGCAGAAGGACTGGATAAAGTGGGCCAGCCACGTCTGCAAACGAAGGACACTCTTCCTCCTTTAGTCCAGAAGCTTCTCCACACGTGGGCAAATGATTGGGAATCTCGTGGGGGCCCAATCTTGCGCGGGAAAAATGAAAAAGGAAATGTAGAAGTGGATCAAAGGGGGATGAGTAGAGCTAAGGATAGAATAGACTGAGAAGCACTCGTACAGATAGAAGAAGGCGGAGAGCCTAGCATCGTGAAAAAGGTCCAATGCGTGGATTGAAGCATAGGCTCGTTCTCCTGGTGAAGAAGATCAGATGTTGAAGAACCATGAAGGCATCAGACTGATCTAGTCTCAACTGAAGGGGAGATCATACTTAGATCATACTGTTCATCTCTTCGGGCTCTACTCTCTTCTGCTGCGCAAGAAGTCTGAAGATCCATTGATCAGCGTATTCTGAGTTTATTCCTTACCTTGTATTTTTGTTTTCTTATACAATTCTATTCTCGGATTACTGTTCCACTGGGATTTAGTGGACAGGTGTGTTCTGATCCAGAGTGTGTTCTGAGATCAGAGGGTGTATAGACTCTGTGTCTACAAGCTGTTCGACAGCGGTTCTGTGACAGGGTATAGCTGTCTTCTGCAGATTGGATCTGCAGGTCAGAGAAGGATTCTTCTCTGGTGTTAGCTAAGCTGTAAAGCTCAGCGGTGATCCCCACCGGTTTGGTGAGGGGGTGGACGTAGGTCTCGAGATAGAGACTGAACCACCTTAAAAACTCTGATCTATTGTGGCTTGTGCTTGTGGGTTGTTCTTGTGACTATTGTCTCGTTAGATCGCTTAGATATTGCGCTGGCTCTTTAGAGATTCACGAACCGGATTTTTGTCTGTGCTATCACAGAGAGTGCAATTGTCTTATTCTGCCTAAAATTTTTAAGTGGTCAATCTATTCACCCCCTCCCCCTCTAGTTTGACAATCCTCTGCTCCCAACAAGTGGTATCAGAGCGCCAGGCTCTCTTGAACGGTTTAACAGCCTAGAGAGAAGTAATGGAGAGCAAAGGATTCATGCCAGAGGGTTATGCTGTGAATAGACCACCATTTTTCGATGGCACTAACTATTCCTATTGGAAGAATCGCATGCAAGTTTTTCTCAGGGCCCAGGACTATGAAGTATGGAAAGTTGTGAGCAAGGGGCCCTACATAATTGAAGGCGACGAAGAATTATGGGTGAAGGAGCAAGTAAGAAAATCAACCGTCAACTGGCAGGCAATGAACATTATGCAATGCTCCCTGCATCCCAAGGAATTCTCGCGCGTCTCCTCATGCGCAAGTGCGAAAGAAATGTGGGATCGACTCGAGGTAATATACGAGGGTACCTCGGAGGTAAGGGAGACCAAGGCTAACATGCTAATCTCTGAATATGAGTCGTTTCACATGAAACCTGAAGAAAGTATTTCTGAGATGTATGCTCGTTTAACCGTGCTTGTCAATGGTCTCAAAGGTCTAGGGAAGGCCTATACAGATTATGAGCTGGTGAGAAAGATTCTTAGATCTTTGACATCCGTGTGGCACACAAAAGCCACAGTGGTCGAAGAATCTAGGAATCTTCCAAGACCACTCCTGACGAGTTGATAGGTTCCCTTATGGCCTATGAGCTGAATTTGAAAAGATCTGATGAGAAATAAAGAAGAAGAAACCCCTAGCTCTCAAGGCTGCTCCAAGCTGCAAGGAGAGCTCAGATGAGAATCTGACTTCTTCTTCAGACAGTGATTCAGGTGAGATTGCTATGCTCACAAAGAAATTTGAAAATTCTTACGAAGGGAAGGTAAAGCTGGTCGATTTAGAAGCTATCAAGGTAAAATGAATTCTAAATTTAAGTCTGACCAAACTAAGAAATCTGACAAAGTTGTGTGTTATCAATGCAGGAAACAGGGACATATCAAGTCAGAGTGCCCCGAAAATTCTAAGAAAGCTTACCCCAAGTTCAAAAATAAAAAGCCCAAGGCCATGATCAGTACATGGAGTGATGAAGAAGAGGAAGAGGAGGATAGCACCTCAGAGGAAGAAAAAGAAGTAAAGCTATGCCTAATGGCCAGGGGAGAGGACTCTACTGAGGTAAATTCTCCATTTGATGAATTTACTTGTGATGACTGGGAAGAAGCTTTCAATGACCTTATGGATAAATATGATGTTGTGAAGAAAGAAAATAAAATGCTTAAAAAGAAGAAAAACCAGGGAAGTCAAGAAAATTTGTCAAATGAAAAGGTTAAAATGCTAGAAGATGAAATTGTTTGTCTGAAGAAAACTCTGAATGAAGAAAATGAATACAGATCTCAATTGATTGAATCAAAAAGAGAAAATGACTTCTTACTAAAAACACATGATGAACTGAAGTTAAGAATGCAAAAACTGGAAAAGGACACCAAAATCGCTGAAGAGAAATATCAAGCGGTAAATGGTGTCAACTTGAAACTTCAGGAAGATTTGAAGAAAGTTGAAAAGAAAAATTGGACAAACAAACTTCCCTAGAGAAAATGACACAAGGCAAACATAATCTTGATGCCTTAATGGGAACAAAATGCAATGTCGGCAAAGAAGGACTTGGATATAATCCAAGCTCAAAGAAAGAAATTGGACTTAAACTGGTGACCTTCATATCAGAAGAAAAGAAAGCTGAGGAGAAACAGGTGGCTGAAGTAAAAAATGTTGAAAGAGACAAAGGGAAACAGATTCAGAAAAATGAAGTGACAAAGGAGAAAGGAAAAGAGAAGATGAATGAATCTCCTAAGGCAAAATTTGCAAAGAATTTAACCAGCTGCAAGCCTGTCATTTCATCACCACCTAAGGCCTCCAGCTCCAGACCCTTCGTTCACCAACATAGCACCAGAAAGACTGAAAATACCAAATCTGGCAAGAGTCAGATGCGTCCACGCAAGGCCAGTAATGTGTCAACGCAACCTTCATACAATAATAGGCCTTCTGCATATAGGTCTAGGCACTCAACTCAGATGCGTCAACGCTACGGGCATGTGGCGTCGACTCGGGCCGAATTCCAAAGAGTCCATAAGAATAGGAACGACCACATGGGTCGACGCATGCAGGGATATGCGTCCACGCACCCATACCACCATGGCCAACACTTCAATCAATCTGGGTGGATGGGTCAACGCACACACCACAATGCGTCCACGCACCCTACATTCTATCATACACATAGGAGCAACTATGGGTGGGTGAGTCCACGCATTCATTCAGGAAGGTCGACGCATCCCATGTATGCATATCCAATAAGACAAACACATTTATTTAGGGCAGTCAACCCACATCACCAAGAGGCTCTTTGGAGCCAAAATAAACGATGGTTCAATAAAGCAGCTAAAACAACCTTAAAATCAAATCAGAAACCAGCTGCCTCCTCAACTAAAAACCATCAAAAACCTCAACAAAGACAAATGTGGATTCCTAAGAACCTACTGAATTTCTTGAAGTCTTCCAGTGATCCAATGGGACCCAAGTGTGTTTGGGTTCCAAAATCTCTTGTTTGATGATTCTTGCAGGAATGCCTTGCAGCCATGCACAACAGATGGTATCTTGACAGCGGCTGCTCAAGGCATATGACAGGGGACAAGGCCAAGTTTTGTCTCCTGGTTGAGAAGGATGGAGGATTTGTTACCTTTGGTGGAAACAATAAAGGCAAAATAGTTGGCAAAGGTACAGTTGGCAAAAACCCTTCTACCTCCATTGATGATGTTCTTTTAGTAGAGGGTCTAGAGTATAACTTGCTCAGTATAAGTCAGTTGTGTGATAGAAATAATAAAGTAGTGTTTGATGCAAACACATGCACCATCTTAGAAGAAAAATCAGAAAAAATTAAATTTGTTGGAAAAAGAATAAACAACATGTACATGGTAGATTTAGATGATCCTGCACATAATAATCTTTGCCTTGCTGTAAATAAAACTGAATTAGCTTGGTTGTGGCACCGTAGGCTAGGACATGCTAGCTATAGTGTCTTGCATAAGTTAGCCAAACACAGAATGGTAAATGGCTTGCCTGATGCTTCATTCAAGAAAAATGACAAAATCTGTAATGCATGCACCCAAGGCAAACATACTAGGAAGTCATTCAAGTCCAAGATAAAGAGTCAGTCCACTAAACCTTTTGAACTCATTCATTTGGACTTGTTTGGACCTACTAGAACAGCAAGCATTAATGGTAATAGATATGGATTTGTTCTAGTTGATGATTTTTCTAGATTTACCTGGGTATTCTTCCTAACTCATAAGAATGAGGCTTTTGAGGAATTTCAGGCATTCTTCAAGAAAACACAGCAAGAGGGTAAGTTTGTCATTTCTTCCATTATATCAGATCATGGTGGAGAATTTGACAATTCTGAATTTGAAGATTTCTGCAGAACAACAGGGCTAGATCACAGGTTTTCTTCCCCAAGAACACCTGAACAAAATGGAGTCGTGGAAAGAAGAAACCGAACCCTTGTGGAGATGGGCAGAACCATGCTGATTGAAGGGCAACTTCCAAGGAAGTATTGGGCAGAGGCTGTGAACACTGCATGCTACATTATAAATCGGGCAATGGTAAGACCTCAGTCCAAAAGGACTCCATATGAAATGCTGAAAGGTAAGAAGCCCTCTGTTGCTCACTTTAAAGTTTTTGGTTCAAAATGCTTTGTTCAGAATAATGATAAACGAGCCCTAGATAAGTTTGAACCCAAGAGTGAACCCGCCATATTCTTAGGATACTCCAGTCACTCTAGGGCTTATAGGGTCCTAAATCTGAAAACTCAAACAGTTGAGGAATCACCTCACATCATTTTTGATGAGCTAATTGAAAATTCACAAGTTGAATCCTCATGCAGGAACAAGGGTGATGAAGACTTCCTTGACAAGCCTGAGGAGAAAGAAACTTTGGAAGGAGATTCAAGACCAAAAGAAGATGAGCCAGAGTCTAGTAATCAGGGTAATGCAGATATTAATGGAGGTAACCCTCTAATTAACATTAGGTTGTTAAGGGATCACCCCTCATCTAGCATAATAGGCAACTTGCATGAACCTGTTAGGACACGCTCTCAAATACAAGAAATGGATAACATGGCACTTGTGTCTCAAACTGAACCCAAGAATGTTATGGAAGCCTTAAAAGATCCCAACTGGATAAATGCAATGCATGAAGAACTCAACCAATTCACAAGGAATAAAGTGTGGCATCTAGTGCCCAGACCCAAGGATCAATCTATAATAGGAACTAAATGGGTCTATAAAAACAAACAAAATGAAAATGGTGTTATTGTTAGGAATAAGGCTAGACTGGTTGCACAGGGCTACAATCAAGAGTTCGGTATTGACTTCGAAGAGTCCTTTGCACCAGTAGCCAGATTAGAAGCCATTCGTTTGTTGCTTGCATATGCTGTAAGTCATGGAATAAAATTACAACAAATGGATGTAAAAAGTGCTTTCCTAAATGGAATAATAAAAGAAGAAGTATATGTGGAACAACCCCCTGGATTTGAATGTGCAGAAAATCCTAACCACGTATACAGATTGGACAAAGCACTGTATGGACTCAAGCAGGCACCTCGAGCCTGGTACGACCGGCTCAGCTCCTTTCTCACTGAAAAGGGTTATTCAAGAGGTAAAGTGGACCAGACATTGTTTACAAAGGTAAGGAATTCAGATATCATTTTAGTTCAAATATATGTTGATGACATTGTCTTCGGTTCCACTAAACCTAGTATGTGTAAGGAGTTTGCTAACTTAATGACAACAGAATTTGAAATGAGTCTCATGGGTGAACTTCAATTTTTTTTAGGTTTGCAGATCACCCAAAGCAGAGACGGATGCTCTATTAGTCAGACAAAGTACATCAAGGAGCTACTGAAGAAGTATAAAATGGAAAATCTGAAAGTAATCAGCACTCCCATGTGTACAAACACAACCTTGGATGCAGATTTGAAAGGTACACAAGTTGATGCCAAGACCTATCGAGGTATGATAGGGTCACTTCTATACCTTACTGCATCAAGGCCTGATATTCAATTTTGTGTTTGCATGTGTGCACGTTTTCAAGCTGATCCTAGAGAATCCCACCTAAGTTCTGTCAAGCGTATTTTTAGATACCTTGCTGGAACTCAAGACCTAGGGATTTGGTATCCTGCATCCTGCACCTTTGACTTGGTATCATATTCGGATGCAGACTATGCTGGATGTAAATTGGACAGAAAAAGCACTAGTGGCTACTGCCAATTTTTGGGTGGGTGCTTGATCTCTTGGGCTTCCAAGAAACAACACTCAGTGGCACTGTCCACTGCAGAGGCAGAATATGTCGCTGCAGGGAGCTGTGGCACTCAAGTGTTGTGGATCCAGCATCAGCTCCAAGATTACCAAACTGATCTTGGATGTGTCCCAATATTGTGTGATAACACAAGTGCTATAAACCTGGCCAAGAACCCCATCCAGCACTCTAGGACCAAGCATATTGAAATCAGACATCACTTCTTAAGAGATGAGGTCAGTAAAGGGAGGTTCAAGCTTGTATTTGTAGAATCTGAACGTCAACTAGCTGATATTTTTACCAAGCCTCTCAACAATGAGCGTTTTTCATATCTTAGGAGAGAGCTTGGACTCTGCAATTTACATTCTGAATCTTGAATTGACTGCATGGCCGAATATCTGAATGCTGCTTGATTGCTTTTGTGATGATCATTTGAAGTCCTGCTATGGTCAAAATGTCCATGTTTGAATAAGTCATACACTTAGGGGGAGTATGAATTTTTGTTAGTATGTCTTGGTATTTTGTTCATCTGAAATAAAACCTCAGCATGTTTACAATTTCATCTGTTTTAATCTCTTCTATCATGCTTGAGTTAAGGGGGAGTAAGGTTTTATGCGGTAACGCACCCTTTAGGATGCGTCCACGCTGCGATGGATTGCCTCTGTTTAATGTTAAACAATCCGTGCAGTATGGCAAAGTGCGTCGACGCTTCAGGTATTCTGCGTTGACGCTATACAAGTAACAGTGTGTTGTGATGGTGATTATGACCTCTCGTCTAGTTCATAGGATTCTCTCGTTCATCCTTCTTGCTAGACTTGTTCTTCTTCAAGAATCACCTTTGCACTCAATCTTGCTTATTCTCTATCTTATTCACCTTCTTAATCCCAAGTCTTCTTGATGTACTCTCCTTCTATTCCAGAATAAGGGAATTGTCTCAAATGTCCGGGAGAAAAGTTAATGCCTTTTTTTCAGGGGGAGCTAAGGGAATGATTTCAAATGAAAACAAGTTTCTCTTAGAATAACTTCACACTACTTAATGATATAAAATGTGTGTACTTCAATGTTTGAACTCACCAGTACTTGAACCTAAAAGTGGTTGAATCTGGAATAAGAACTAAACAAGTTAATATGACTTGGTTCCTATCATCTCTTTATCCCAAATTGATCAAAGGAGAAGGATCTTTCAATATATGGAAATTTAATTGGTATTGTTGCTAAAGTCTGCTTAGGTCTAAAAGAGCTTCAAGATAAAGTGACACACACAGTGTTTTTGTAACTCGCAGAGCACTGGTAGGTTTCCACTGAGAAACTGGCTCTATGCACCAAAGAAGTGTTAAAGAGCAAGTCATGAGGTGGACTACTATCTCTGTCCTTTAATGAAATTTATCCATGTTAGAGCAATGGTGATTCTCAACCGAGAAACTACCTTCCTCACCCATGAAGTGTTGGAAGGCATGTCATGAGGTTGATCACTACCTCTGATTCTAAGCATAATGATTAGCTATGCTGAGTAACCGGGGACTCTGGTGCCTGATAAGCATGTGTACTCGTGTCACAAGGCTAGCTATATTTGACTGCTAATGGATGGAATAAATAAAATAAATATTAAGACACATGTGTGTTGGTATGAAATCAAAGGCTCAAAAGATCTAATGAACTTATCCTCAATGCTTCTTAAATTTCTTTCTTCAAAGATTCTTTCGAAATTGAGTAACGAAGGATAAAGTTATGAGAAGATCCCGAGTATGAAGCTAGTTTAGAAATTACTCCAATTCTGCACTATTACTGTTCATTTCTGTGCTTCAAACTTCGCAGAATATCAACATTTTATGTCACTAAATGGTTCGAAGCTAATCTGAGTAAATTTTATTTTCATGGGAATTTGAACTGAAGCTATTAAAAATCCCTGAGTATGAGTGTATTATCTTATGAATCTTGGATTCTAACGACACTTCCCAATTTCTGCTCTTCTAGCTGCATCTTCTATCTTTCAAAATCTTTATCTGGCAGAGTGTAGTTACACTATGGCGTCGATGCATTCTTGCTCTTCACGTCGACGCCTCTGTGCTTTTCCAATACACTTTTGTGCATAAGTGATCATAGCGTCGACGCATTGATTTCCTCGCGTCGACGCATCCACTCTATCTAGGTTCTTTCGGTTATGATCTGGATCCGTTACCCGGTTACCCAATAACAGGATTGGGGGTTTCGCGTGTCACCCTTTTAAAACCCTCAACCGAGGGAACAGTCGGCTACTTTTCATTCATCCTTCTGAGGCACGACGGTTCCTCTCCTCCCTCTGAAACACCTCTTGACTGTTCTTCTTCTCCTCTATCCATGAAGATGGCTCTCGCCTACTCCAGGAAGGGGAAGAAGCCTGCTGAGGAACCATCTTCGGCTCCTCCAGCTCCTGCCATCGCTGCTGAAGCCCAAGTTCATGAATCACCTGCGGCGGCTCCTCCTCCTACATCTTCTTCTTCGCATAAACGCAAAGACAAGGGGAAGCGTCCACGCAGCCCCTCCCCTCCTTCCAAGAAGAAGAAGGTCCGAACGTCCTCCAAGCCTTCATCTCCTCAGAAGAAAGTCTTCTCCAAAAAATCCAAGTCTGGGGTTTCCGTATCCGCTCCTTCCTCTGGTACAGACGAACCCCTGAAGGTTTTAATTCCTCGATATATCCTTGAATCGGACGAAGCCTTTCATGCTGTCTTCCCTGAGATTAGACCCACTTTGGAGTTTCAAGGTTGGTGGGGTTTTGCCACCAAGTACTCCGTCTATTATCCTACTCTTGTCAGGGAGTTTTACCGCAATCTATGCCATCAACCCGAACGTGGAAGACTGATCAGCTCTGTTCAGGGTGTTAAGTTTGAGCTTACTGCTAGTCTACTCGCCAAAGTATGGAAGATTCCGATGAAGGGGGCCGAACTTCATTCATTTCCTTTGAATGAACATGAAGCATTTGCTGTTTTGACCGGGCAGCCAGAGGACCCTTCAGACATTAAGCAGACTCATTTGTCAAGCTTAAAAGCTAATCATTTTTCACCTCCCGTTCGTCTTCTGCACCATATATGCACTTCCATTTTTACCCCACAGAGCAGTGGACGTGAAAGGGTTACAATCATGCAGAGATTTTTACTATACTGCATGTTGAAAGAAATCAATGTGTCTTTGATTGATGTTATTATTCAGACAATGGGGACTTGCCTGGACAACTCTAGGACTCTACCCTACGCAGCACATCTCACAGCCTTGTTCAGAAAGGTTGGAATTCAGTTTGGCAATGAAAAGAAGTGTGTTGTTCCTAGAGGCAATGTGTACTCCATGTCGTTTGTTCAGAATTTTATGGGTGTAAAAATTGTAGATGGCAAGCCAGTCAGAGTGCTGCCAAGTCAACAATCTTCTGTCAGGGCAGCTGCTACTCCTCCTGAGCCCGAACCAGAGTCAGTCAGGATATCTCCTGAACCTGTTGCTTCTCCTCCACATTGGGAGGGTCAGGAAAGAGATGTGGACATTGAGGTCCAAGGTGCAGCACAAGCTCCAGCCAGGTCACCTCCACCTTTTGACACTCAGGATAGGCCTGCTCATACTGTTGATAGTGAGCAGGTTTTTCCTTCGTATGTGGTGGAGTCTCCCAATGATGCTGATGAGGAAGGATTTCAATCTGCAGTACCCCCTTTTCAAGATGATGAGCCTGAATGGTATGACATTAGAGGGGAACCCAAGACTCAGTGGGAACAAGGTGAGTCCAGCTCACATAATTTTAATAGAGAACTTGGGTCCACTAGCCAACAACCTCAGGATGATTATTTCCAGGCCCCTCCTGGTGCAACAGAAAAGGATTTACTGGTTCACCTCATCCGAATGATGCAGCATCAAGGGGACAAACTTAACTCTTTTATTCTGTATACTGACTTTCAGCTGGAACGACTGTATAAAAGAATTGTCTTATCTGAAATTTCTATAATGGTCTCTTGGAGAGACTATATGAAGGCCAAGCAGAAAACTGACAAAGCAATGAGGAAGGTCCTGCAGAGTGTTGCAAAGATTGTCAACAAGATTGCAGAGTTAGTTTCCAATATGCACTCTACACAGATGTCTTCTCTTCAGACCATGGCCAAGATGCAATCCATGTGTTATGATATTCAAATTGCTATGGTTACTCTGCAGTCTCAAGTAACCTCGATTCCCACAGGTTTTCAAGCCGTGTTTGACAAGCTGTCTAGTCTTTCATCCTCCATGGAAACTATGTGCGGTACGCTTGAGTCGTTGACACGAGGATCTGACGATGTCCGCTCCGAGCTGGGAGGTCTTAAAAGCACTCTTTTATTTCAGTTGGGCGAGCTTTCTCAGGCAATTCAAGCTCTGCATGCCCAGCAGACCTTCTCATCTCATCGTCCTCCACCTCCACCGGGCCAGTCCTCTAGTCACTCGTCTAGGAGACATTCTCAGTATTTTCCCTAAGTAATGGTCTGGATATTTTCTTATACTTCCTTGTCTTCTGACCTCCCCTTCTTGCTGATGTCAAAGGGGGAGACTATCTTGTGAATGCACTTCGTTTTGATTTATAGTTAAAATTGACTATGTGCGTAAGTGAATGGTGAATGAGTTGAAGTGATACCTGTGTTTGATTGCTATGGTTGTGCTTGCCTCTGCTTACTTGGTTATTGAATTGCATGATCATTAAAGTACCAAAATTCCATCATGGTTGCCATCATCAAAAAGGGGGAGATTGTTGTCCTCCTGATTTTGATGATGATCACCATGATATGACAGGGTGTATTATTATCTGACAATCTGGTATGTGGCAAGAATTTCTGTTGAACTTTAATGCAGGCAATAGTCAGCGTCGACGCCACAAGATCAAAGGGTCGACGCAGCCTTCAGCTCCTCCAAGTTGAAGCATACTTCATCTAGACTGCGTCTACGCCTCAAGCAAGATAACGTCGACGCTGTGACTAGATCTCAAGATGTTTGAGTCATGCGCATGCTAACTGCGTCAACGCCACTCGGATGCAGCGTCGACTCGCATGCCTCCAGAAGATATCTTCACACAGCGTTGACGCTACCAGCTACCAGCGTCGACGCAGCGGGTGCCTGAAGATTAAGAAGCTATCTTCACATAGCGTCGACGCCACCAGTTATCAGCGTCAACGCAGCGAAAGCCTGAAGCCGTACATCGAAGGAAGATCAGAAGCTGTCTTCACACAGCGTCTACGCATTCAAATGCTGGCGTCGACGCACCCAGTCCCAGACAAGCGCTCGGGCAGAAGGACTGGATAAAGTGGGCCAGCCACGTCTGCAAACGAAGGACACTCTTCCTCCTTTAGTCCAGAAGCTTCTCCACACGTGGGCAAATGATTGGGAATCTCGTGGGGGCCCAATCTTGCGCGGGAAAAATGAAAAAGGAAATGTAGAAGTGGATCGAAGGGGGATGAGTAGAGCTAAGGATAGAATAGACTGAGAAGCACTCGTACAGACAGAAGAAGGCGGAGAGCCTAGCATCGTGAAAAAGGTCCAGTGCGTGGATTGAAGCATAGGCTCGTTCTCCTGGTGAAGAAGATCAGATGTTGAAGAACCATGAAGGCATCAGACTGATCTAGTCTCAACTGAAGGGGAGATCATACTCAGATCATACTGTTCATCTCTTCGGGCTCTACTCTCTTCTGCTGCGCAAGAAGTCTGAAGATCCATTGATCAGCGTATTCTGAGTTTATTCCTTACCTTGTATTTTTGTTTTCTTATACAATTCTATTCTCGGATTACTGTTCCACTGGGATTTAGTGGACAGGTGTGTTCTGATCCAGAGTGTGTTCTGAGATCAGAGGGTGTATAGACTCTGTGTCTACAAGCTGTTCGACAGCGGTTCTGTGACAGGGTATAGCTGTCTTCTGCAGATTGGATCTGTAGGTCAGAGAAGGATTCTTCTCTGGTGTTAGCTAAGCTGTAAAGCTCAGCGGTGATCCCCACCGGTTTGGTGAGGGGGTGGACGTAGGTCTCGAGATAGAGACTGAACCACCTTAAAAACTCTGATCTATTGTGGCTTGTGCTTGTGGGTTGTTCTTGTGACTATTGTCTCGTTAGATCGCTTAGATATTGCGCTGGCTCTTTAGAGATTCACGAATCGGATTTTTGTCTGTGCTATCACAGAGAGTGCAATTGTCTTATTCTGCCTAAAATTTTTAAGTGGTCAATCTATTCACCCCCTCCCCCTCTAGTTTGACAATCCTCTGCTCCCAACATACCGTGCAAGTCCCGAGACACATTCTGGAGGGAGAGCAAATCAAGATGCTAATTTCTAATGCAACGCCCGAATATCGGTTCATCTTAGCCCTCAACGACATTATCTCCTGGCAACAATTATATAGACGAGCCCGCTTCATTCACCAACAAATCCAAGATCCCCTACACCCCGAGTCTCCACCATCCACCTCCACATATCAACCTTCACCCTCCACGTGTCAACCCTACGCTCCCATGAGTCAGCCCGCCATGAGTCAGCCTTTCGCCGCATATCCCTCCACGAGCCAACCTCCCGCCTCTACATACCCATACGCCTCCGCATATCAACCCTCCATGAGTCAGCCTCCCGCGTCCACATTCTTGTCTCCATCTCCACTTCCGGTCAAGGGAACACCACATCCCGAGCAAGTAGATGCCGTCTGTATACCTCCTCATCCTGCTCCACATATACCTTCACCAAAGCCCTCCACCACTAGCCACGCACTCTTACCTACGCAACCTCCACTTCCGTCTCCACAACCTTCTCTACCATTACATATCCCCCGACATCCACCTTGCCCGAAGCAGGCTCCTCGTCTTCCATTACCGGAGTGTTTCACCGATATCATTCGGGCTTTGATGGCCACTCACGCGTTGCCGCTCTCTTCGGTTGTGCCTTGCCGACCCGCGGTCGGGGATATGCTTCGGTTCTGTGATTTTCACCGCCAGCAGGGGCATTTGGTTGAGGATTGCCCCGAGTTCCGGGATTATGTTTATGATCTAGAAGATAATAAGAGGATTGATTGTGCCGCCATTCACAAAGTCATTTTACATCTTTGCAGCCAACAACAGCAACAAGAGGTGTCGCCCGAGCAGCCGTCTCCGTTACTTCAAGGCCAGGGGCACCCTGTGATTCCTCGTCTAGTGTTGCACTCGCTCCGTCACCTACTCCGTTACCTTCGCCATCTCCTACCCCGGCTCCATCGCCGCCACAAACCCAAGCCTCTGCTCATGCTAGTGCCTCCCCTTCTTCTCCCGCCGCCACTACCACTACTTCTATCCCTAACACCGCTCGACGCGTTGTGTCGACACGTCGACGGTGGACACCACAACCTCCCTCTTCACCCTCTCAACCTCCATGTCCACTACCCCCACCGCCTTCATCACTATCCTCACCATCTCCATTGCCATCACCATCATCTCTGTCTCCACCACTAGTGCCTCCATCTCCACCCTCGCCTCCATCTCCGCCATCACCTTTGCCCGAGCCTGAGCAAGCCACACCTTTGCCTTTACCTTTACCCTCAGCCACGCCTTCACCTTCGCCTTTGTCGCCACCCGAGCCTATCATCGCCACATCGCCAGCGCCTTCAGTTTCCATCACCAATCCCGTTGGAGCCTCCATGCCTTCCAAACCTTCACATGTGCCACCCAAAAATATTCTCTTTACTTCTCCAACCACTTTCACCCCACGGAGCGCGTGTGCGCTTCCTTTGGTGCCCCTTGGGTCTAATCCCCAGGGAGACAATAAGCCAAGTCAGGATGATTCAGTGCCGGCCATACATTTCAAGATTCTGGATTTTATCTGTCGGATGCCGATCCGCGTCCTCGTCCCTGGTTATTTTGGGGATGATGCGCCTCTACTTTAAAAGATGACAGTTGCTAAGAAGAGTTCCCTTGAGTTGATGCCAGTTTCTTCACGAGCGAGGCCGGTGGCAATCTCCTTGCTCGCCGGAGAGTTCACCGTTGATACTATTTTTTCTCCTCGCTCTATTGCCATTCAGATGACAGGCCAAGAAGGGTTCTCTACCCATGTTGTGCTAACTCATACGGCCGCTAAGCAGATTATGCACTCTATGTTCAAAGGGCAATTAGTCGTATCTTCTATATTCTCCAAGGACATTCTGGACATTCTGCACATTCTATGCAATCTCCCTTGGTTCATTAGCAAGCCGGCCATGTCAACGCCACGCATTACTCTCCCTTAGTTTCATCCTACTCTAGTAAGAGAGTTATGCTTCGTCCCCAGTTGCCGAGTGGAGATGCAGAATCTCATGTTGCTAGTGCCAAGTGACAAAGCTCCGTGGTTTTCTGATATTCATTCGTTTAAGGAGTTATCCGTTCAAGAATGTCTGCCTATGGTTAGCACCGGGTGTCTAGGGGCAACCGCCCCGATGAAGTTGCATGTTCACAGTCGGGCAAGGCCATCTGCCAGGTGGGCCCGTTATTTGAGAAGGTATTACAGATTAATAAACCCGAAGGTCCAAGCCCACACCGGGCGGGTCTATTTTCAAGAGATTTCTGCCAAGAAGAGGCGGCGATGCAAACTCAATGGCCGTCAGTTGTGCATTCAGGGGTCCACTTCTTCTTCTTCTCCTTTCTATTCATCGTTTCTTCTACTCAGCTCGCACCCTTGGGTGATGTATCTTCCCTCTTCAGATCCAGCTTCCATGATCTTCTCCTCTCTTCTGGGGTCCGCAAGCCCCTATTCTTCCTCTTCTCTTCTTCATCCGGAGTCTCCAGATTATCCCTCCTCTCACGATTCTAGGCCTCACCCTAGGCCTATGTCATCCTTCCATCTCGATCTCGGGACTTCCCCTGATTCTTCTTCCTCGGGACTTTCGGGTGTTGCTTTTGATTCTTCCCCGACTTTGTCAAGTGATTACGATTCTCCTTCTCTGACCCTACTAGATGACTCCTACTCTCCTTCTCCGCCCATGTCGGATGATCATTCTCCTTCTTCCTCATCTTCACAGCAATCCTCTCGCTGTCTTTCTACTCTCTCCTCTTCACCCTTTTGGGGTCTCCACCCTTTCTCTTGCTATTTTCGAGGCTTTAGTCCGCCTTGATCCCAGCTAACCTTTGCTTATTCTGTATTTGGTTCCTTGTTATCAGGGCCTCGACGCCTTAACGAGGGAGTTCTATCCCTCGTCTCGTTTCCTTTTTATCCTTATTCGTCCAGTATGATGTCTGCCACTCCTCTGTGTCGAGGAATCTAATCCTTGCTCTCCTTTCATCCTTTATCCTGACAAGCAAGGAAAATAAAGTTCGCGCTCCTCAAAGCTCGATGATCAAAATCATGTCAGGATGTTACTTCCACGCCATGGGTTTGCAAAGGTATCTTTTATTCTGTGCAAGAACATGTTATCATTGCTATTACTCTGTTATTTCTGCACGCGCTTATAATGTTGGTTCCTTAAAATATGGTTAAGTGGCTTTTAGAGATTTGCTTACTTAAGCTTAGTCAAATGAGTTTGCTTCTGTAGCATCCTTAGGCCGGTGATAGCTCCGCGCTGGGAGTCTAGTTTCTTTCCTCGATTGTTGAGGGTGACCTTTTGTACGGGTTTTTCACACACTACACGGTGAGCCATAGCCGATCTCTCTGAGTAACACCGTTGCTGCTTTGGCTATACCATGGGTATACACTGAGGCCTTTTCTTTTCTCTACTCGGCCAAGTGTAGGGGCAAGAGATTGATGGATAAGATGACCAACCTAGGTGCTCCCCAATACGAGAGAGGTCTCAAATAGGGGTAGTCTTGACCCTCGAATATGAGCGTTCATGTAAAATCTAGCCAATAAGGGCTCTCAAAATCAATGATGAATCAATGCAAAATTATGAATCAAAGGCATGGCAAGAGTGACAGTACAGTTCTCCGCGAGACGTCATGAGTCCGGTCGCATTCGTGCTTGATAAATAAGGGTCCTAAAATCAAAGACACAAAGTCCCGGTGCAACAGACTGTATCTTTGAGGGGTAGTGCCCTGGAAGGAAGTCGAGTCTGGATGTCTCCCATCCTGTATAAAGCTTGTCTCTAATTTTCTTCTATTCCTACCTCTTATGTTGGGTTGTATCCCGGGTATGGCCTTAGTAGGGGCACCGTTCTTTAGAGGCGGTTGGTTGTGGTATGTCACCCTCACGTGCACGCCTTGCTTAAGGGAAGCCTTTAATGAGAGGGGTAGGAGCGATGATCCCTGGCCAGTAGTTCGAGCCCGTCTTTGGGTGCTGCAGATTACTTTTTCAAAATCCAAAAAAATGAAATATGGTTCAAAATCCAAATAAATGAAACATGGTTCAAAATCTAAAAAACAAATATGTCAAAAGTCCAAAAAAAGAAATAAATATGCCAAAATTCCAAATATGTCAAAATTCCAAAAAATCAAATATGTCAAAAAATCCCAAAAATTTGAATATGGCAAAAAAAATTAGAAATACAAAAATCCAAAAATACTTCTCTTTTGTTCCTTTTATTTTTATCTTGAGGATAGATACGTAATCTGTTTGCTAAGTATGCTGGCTGTAGGTTGCAGGTTCAAGCTTTCCTTGCTCTATCTTTCGCTCTGTCTCTTGCTCATATTCTTCGATCTGTTCTCATCTCTTCAATCCTATCTCTGGATCTGTTCTGAAGCTCATGGCCTTCTCAGCTTTTGCCTATCTGCCTAATCATATCTCCATGAGAAGGCATTGCCTCACGATTTTGAACCTGGCGGTTCCACTTCATCTGATCTTGGGCTTTGATTGAAGAATGTGTTTGTTGTCTTTATCATGTCTATGGTCTCTTTTGTCTTGATGTGTCCTTGTCATATGTGTCTATGTCATCTCGTGTTAGTCGTCCCGTCACGTCATTCATCACGCGTGTCCCTATCTCGCCGTGTCATTCGTCACACGTGTCTTTATCCTTCGTGGTATTGTCATCCCACGTGTCTTTGTCTCACCATGTCCTTATACCACAGCATGTGCTGTCCCACCGTGTGCGTGTTGTCTTGTCCCACCGTGCCTTTAGTCGCATGCATGTTTGTCATTTGTTTGTTTGTTATGTTTCATCCATCTTCGTTATGTTATGTTGTAACATGTTTCATTCATATTTCTCTTATTATGTTATGTTCATGTCATGCTCGTTCATATTCGTTCATGTTTGCATCATGTCATGTCTGTCTTATTTGAAAATCCATAAAAATCAAAAAATCAGACAATCCAAAAAATACCGTTTCACATGCACATGTAAGTCAGGTATGGCTCTCTATCCCTTCTCATTGTTGCATTACTATATGGTATCTACATTAGTATAGCCTCTCAAGGACCGGCTGGTTGTCCGTGTGCTCTGGGATCTGATATTCCCCTTTAACAAAAATGATGATGATCTAGGAGCATATGGTTAATCGTTGGATAAGTCGCTCGGTTGAGTCAGGTGGGGGACGACGGACTCTGTCTCGCACGCCGTGATTGCAAGAAGACTCTTGACTCTGTCCTGGATCATTCTAGCAATATTATCCTTGAGTACTTTCTATTTATACTTTCTTTGCATTCGTTTTGATGATTTCTTTATTTTAGCTCAACATGCATCATGTCATTTTGAGCATTCACGTCTCGTGATCCTTTCAAAGTTTCTCCTCTGCAATGGTTAGTTGCGCTTCAATTCACTTGGATAAGAGATTCTTATTCCACTCCGAATTTGAACGATTTCTCTGATCTGGCCGCTCGGTCTGGTTGGCCAGCGTGATTCCTGTCTAGATTTTTATCTCAGTTTTATCTTTCCTTTTCCAGCTCTTATACTGTGTTCCTTCGGACCCACTCATTGTCCGTGGATTGTGTCCCCAATGAGGCTGGTCGTGTTTTCTTTCCTTTAGTTTAGTTCTCCATGCATGTCTCATCCTTGTCAATCATTCCTTGTGGGTAATTTGGCATTTCCGGGAGAATTCATGTTGCTTGTTGGTTGTGACGGGTGTCTTTTACCTTGATGCCTGCTTATCAGTTCGCTCCGCTTCATCTCCGCGTCATCTCCATTTCACGTCGCTGTCGCTTTCGCTCTATCTCCTTTCCATTCCACCTCCGTGTCACTTTCGCTCATTCCCTTGCAAAGCGGACATCAAGGAGGGGCATCTGTTGACACCCATTTTAACCCACACGTTGCGTCATTTCTCTTATTCATCATTTTTGATGTCCCGAACTAGCTATCGTTTTGGAGCCTTCCTTGCATGGATTTTGAGCCCATTTTTACTGTTCCATATCCTTTGAGTCTTGGAGATCATGATTTTCTAGAGCCCTAGAGCTTATCTTATCAACTTACAGCTTCTAAGTCGACTTACGGCCCATTTAGGTCCGCTTCCCTCAAGTAATCGGCTCTCTTTTACTGCGCAGTCTTGTAAGTGCTTCTTTTTCACCTTCTTCCATTCCTCTATTCAAAAAGTTGTCTTCCCCAAAGTTGTTCGTCTTTCAAAGATCTACAACTTCTTATTCTACGCCATTAGCTAGTTCTGTCCCGATTGTGAGTAATTCATATTTTTCTGGCATGCTGTGCTGTTCACCTACATCCCAGAATTTTCTCTCTCTGTTTTATCCCCATTTTCTCCTTCTTCTGATCATTTTCTCATCTTGATCATTTCATGAAAGTTGTTCCTCTCTCCGTTATCTACAATTTCTGCTTCTACCACTTTCGCTAGTTCTACATCGTTTGAGAGATACGCTTCAATTTCCAAAGTCGCGCGTAGTCTGTCCAAAATCTTCCTCCATCGGTGTGAAGGTCTAGTGTAGGTGCGTCACAGCACATGTAGCGGTCTATCGTAAGACCGTGAGAGCACATGTGATGGTCTAGTATAGGTGCGTCACACCCAAACTTGCTCAAAATCACCCCGTTTGACCCTTAGAGCGTGGCGGTCCTACCCTAGACCGTCAGAGCACATGTGGCGGTCCTACGATAGACCGTTACACATAACAGAGTCTAATTCGTGCTAGACTCTACCCCGAAAACAGCGCGACGGGCCTATCTTGCAGAGCCCATAACTTCTTCAATTCTTATCCAAATTGATCCCCGTTTTTTTCTACTTCTATCCCTTTGTATTATCTTGAGTTTGATCTATAGAGCTCAAATTTTCATTGGCTATATCTCTCGTGATCTGGGTCGCAAGATTGGGATTTAAGCATCTTGGTTCAACTCAAACGCTGCAGATTAAGCTCTGGGGCTCCCTTCCAAGAGCCATATCTTCTAGAATACTCCTCCGAATTGATCCCCATTTGTTCCTATCTCTTATCCTTAGTATTATCTCGAATTTAATCTAAAGAACTCGATTTATCTTGGACTCTATCTCCAGGAATCGTGAGAGAAAAATCAGGATTTCTTGCAAAACCTCTTTAAAAACTACCCAGTTCGCAGTTACAAAGGGGGGCTCTTTCTTGGTTCGGGGCGAAGCCTTGCTGCAACTCCAACTCAATCCTTCGATCCTGGCTTGAAGAGGGAAGTATTGGCTTTCCATTGCATCCTTCTGGGCTTAATTTTATGGTCTATGCTCTTAGTTCTAGTCTTCTCAAAATCACAAATCATCATAGTTTTCTGCATTTTCTGCTACACGTGTTTTTCCCCGTTTTGCATCATCATTTTCTCTCTATTCTCTTAATCAAATCTTGTGATTTCAAATCTCATGCATGTACAACACACACACACCTATCTTTTCCACCCTTCCACAGGGGTTAAAAATCTCCCCCCGATAAGTTTGCCCTCAATTTCTACCCCTAGTTTATCACTTTGGGCAGATTTCTACACTTCATGTTCTAATGGGTTTTGCCTTTGTGTTTCATCTTTGTTTTGCAGGAGAGCATGATATGAACGTGAGGCCCTCTTCATCTAGCCGGCTGGAAGGAGAGGAGGTCGATCCCACACCGTTCCCCGCATCCCATTCTTAAGCGCGATCAAGTCTTCATCCCTTTCCAATGTACACGGCGCCATTGCACTCCTTTCTTCATTCTTGTGGCGTTGTTAACCCTTGGTGGCGATCACGGTCAGTTATTCCATCTCTCATCACCCTTTATTCATCCTCTTTCGTGCCTTTTCATGCTCTTATGTTATTGGCATAGTTAGGGGCAGAGTAAAGGAAAGAGAGATAAAATTTTCAACAATCGGAAGGGTTAGATTGTGGATGTGGATGTACACAAGAATCTAAAATAACTGCAAAAATTAAAATGTTGAATATAAAATTTACATTTATTACAAAATTTATACACATGAATTTAAGAGTTAATGATTAACATAATTAAATAATTAACAGTCCAGAGTCCAAGTACAGTACGACAGAAAAGAAAGTACCTCATCAAGGGCATACCCTGATCTTGGTAGGCTGGCAACTAAGGACCACCTCTGGCGCCGCGCTCAGCGCCCGAACCTCCACCTGAAATAAAAGGGGATGAGCCTCATCTCATCGGCTCAGTAGAGGCCTCGCATATCCCTACCTCACTCAATAGAAATAGCAGTGCGATAATCAAACCTAAGAATGATAAATAAATAGCAGGGGAGGCAAAGAACAACAAGTAAAAGAACTCTACACAGGACCACTACACTTGCTACTAAACCAAGCCTCGGCCACGCAGAATGGAACAGACTGAGCCACCAGTACAGTAAACCACACCGAAGAGAAACTCGTGTTGAACTCTTCAAGTGACGAGAGTACTATACCTATGCGCATTACGTCACTATATCGTGGTGTGATTCACTTGATGTAAGCGGGAGGCAACGGTTCATCCACGCGATTCTCCAATACGTCGTGTGAGCAAAGATTTTAGTGTAAAGTTTGCTTACTCCCGATGGCAGGGTCATAATGTCTTGCGAGGGAAAAACGGCTTCTCGAAAGGGCTGCATGCGTCTCTTCGGGAAGGGAAAGTCATTAATGGCGAGTAACTCTGACAAGAGGGTCTTTCCTCTGCCTATAAAAGGCTACAAAGGGTGCTTCAATGGGGGGCAGACTTCTTCGCCACACCACTGACGGCCTCCCCTTCTCTTTCTCTCTAGCACTCTTGTCTCCTCCTATTCCCCTCTATTTCCGGCAAAACCATGGAGTCCGTCAATGAGGATGAAGGTGATGAAGCTCCCCGGACCAGGCTGGCTTACCCTGACGTGACAAAACAAGAGTTATAAGAATGGGCAGCGTGATGAAACAGGGGTTAGAAGGTGATGGATCCTTCCCTTAGGCCATCACGCTGCCTCACCAGGAAGCGAGGGGCGAGCACGGGCGTGTAGTGTCTCAACCAGCAGCCCTTGATGAGGTAGCCTCGCGTCCACCCAAAGCAAAGCGCACCTAAGTATTCATTCAAACCATTCTTTCACTCAAATAAACTTTCGCTCACTCAACAGATTAAACACTCAGAACAAGATCTGATTAAATCATTTAATGAACCTGTGATCAAACACTTGGAGCGCCCCTATGCAAACATCTAGCGGAAGCAAAAACATATAGAGAAATCAAACCACTGCACAGAGGTTTTTAGGTGGTTCGGTCCAGCAGACCTACATCCACCCCACACTCAAACCGAGTGTGGCTTCCACTAGCTCACGCTAGAAACAGCAGACTCAGTCTGCAACAAATGCTGCCAAACAGCTTGACCAGGGGAACAGCCTCCCCTCTTCCTCCCAACCGGAGGGAACCACTAGTGACACCAGTCACTAGCAAACCAGAGACACACGGTCTCTCTTCCTCCAGACCTGGAGGGAACCCCTGGACTTGAATCCACAAGCCCAAAACCGGAGACAAGTCTCCCTTCCTCCAACCCGGAGGGGAAACCTAGAGACCCAAGTCTCTCTTCCTCTGAACCCCAGAGGGAAGCACAACCGGAGATAAATCTCCCTTCCTCCAACCCGGAGGGAACCCACAAGTGGCCCACCTGCTGCTTGCAACCGGAGGTATCAATCTCCCTTCTCCTGAACTAACAGGAGGAACCCCGACCTCTCTACAGAGTATCGGAAACACAGCAAACCAGAAAACAAAGGAAAAACAATAAACGAAAATGACTTCAGCAAAACAGAAAGCTGAAAGATGAAGTGCACAATGTGGCTCTCAACGGAGCTGACTGGCCTGGATTTGATCCACGGTCCAGTAGACGGATCTTCAGGTAAGATCTTCCTTCTTCTCCACGAGCTCTCTCGCTCACTCTCTATCTTTCTTTCTCTTTCTTCTGCTCTCCTCTCACTCTCTGCTTCTTCTTCTCTTCACACTCTTCTCGAGCTCTCTACCTCTCTTCTTCTCCTTCTGCTCTTCTTCTTTCTCTTTTCTTCTTCTATCTGGATCGTGGCTCTCTGTATACGCTTTTCTTCTCGCCAACTCGATCGCCTTCATCTGTGGACGAAGGTCTCATATATATAGCAGCAGCAGCAGCAGCAGCATCAGCCACGACGTGTGACCTCCACATTTCCAGCCCTAATTATTCGGACCACGTGGCAGTCTCTCAGCAGGCTTCATTCCAGCCTCGGATCACGTGCTGCCTTAAGCTTCACGATCAAGGCACCTGTAAAACAGAGTATCGGATAAGTCATCAATTTAGAGAGCAACTCTGTATAGATTATCAGAAGAACAGCACTTTAGAAGAAACCTGAACGAGGTTAAAACGAAACAACACGAAGTAACAAATAGCAACGATTCGGAGACAACACGAGGACACAATAGAGAAAACGACACGAAGTCAGTAAAGACTCGATGTACAACAGTAAGTAACACGAAGTAAAACCATACAGACATAAACGATAACACGAGATGCAACTTGTGACAGAGATAACACTACAAAGAGAACTACACGCAGAAGATGAAAACAATAACCGACGCGAGGTGAAAAACAACACGAGGACAACACGGGCTGACAGCAGAAACCGACACGAAGTGGTTGCAAACAAGTAAGACACAAGGTCTTCGTAAAGCAACACGAAGTGTGGTCAAAGCGAGAACGACACGAGGTCTAATGAGAAAGACCAGCACGAAGACGGTGAAAACAGCACGAAGTGAAGAACAACGACACGAAGTATAGTGGTGACAAAAACACACACTACACAGAGAACGACACAAAGACGAAAACAACACTTAAGGCGAAGTTGACACGGAGTGAAAACGACACGAAGTCTGGGAGACACGACTCAAAGTCACAAGAACGACAGTAACCAACACGAAGTGTGGTTACGAAACATGAACGACACGAAGTGTGGAAATCATGACACGAAAACGACACAAGGTCTGGAAACATGACACGAAGTCACAGAAACAACAGTAACCAACACGAAGTGTGGTTACGAAACATGACACGAAGTCACAGAAACAACAGTACGAAGTTATGAGAGGAAAAACGATACGAGGTCATGAAAACACAAGACAAAGACAAAAGATGAAATCGACACGGAGTGTAGGAACAACACGAAGACAGAACAGTGATTTGACACGAAGTCAAAATGTCAAGAAATGAAACGACACGAAGTCTAGAACAGTAATTGACACGGGGTAACACGACGACGTAGACACTAAAACAACACGAAGATGAAGACAAGGGAAACGACACGAAGTCTAACCTCATACAAGCTTTCCTGTTACGCATGGAAATCAACACGAGGTGTTGTAAGCTCATACGACACGAGATCTTTTCGTGTTAGTGAGGGGAAACAACACGAAAACTCAAGTACAGAAACAGCACGAAGAAGATGTACAGTCTGATGTACAGACTTTGAAGAGTAGTCCAAAGTATAGACTTCACGCTGTACAGACTTGGAAGACCAGTGTTGAATGTGTAGACTTGTAGTTTATCATGAAAGAAGGCCAGTGTACAGACTTGCTGTCCTCACAGCAGACGATGTAAACACTTAGCCTATGCAGACCAATGTACAGACTTTGGCAAAGCAAAAGGCTGTATAGACTTGGAGACCCAAAGCCATTGTATAGACTTTGTCTAAGACAAGGCATGAGCTGACGTTGTATATACTTAGCCAATGCAAACCAGTCCGATGTATAGACTTAGACGAATGATGCATGAGACGCTCAATGTATCGACTTTGAGCTTGCTGTGCAGTGAATAGACTTAAGGCATAAACCCCACGAAGCACTGTATAGACTATGCACATAACATAAGTCCAACATAAACAATATATCAGTTGTACCAGTCACAGTCATGATGCAATCATCAAGGCACAATGTCATGAAAACACTATATCATTGCTATCATCAAAATACAATATCAATCATCAAAACCACAGCAATGAATGAATGCTTTATGCATCAGTTTAACATGTAACAAGACTGAACATCAAATATGTTAATCTAAACTGAGCAGCAAGATGACTGAACATTTGATAAACTCACATCAACAACCAATCATCAAAACCATCATCAAAACCACAGGGGCACAACAATCTCCCCCTTTTTGATGATGGCAACACTTTCAATACATTTAGTCATTTCAATACATTGAGTCATTCTGATGATGTGAGGCATTCTGAAGACTCAAATTATTCTCCCCCTTTGACTTCATCAAAAAGAATATAATTTGAGAAGTTAAAGCATGCATAAAAGTTCAGACAAATTCTCCCCTTTGCAATACTCCCCCTGAGTATATGAATGCAAGGTCACAAATGATATGAGCATGATTCAGCATGACAAGGAATGCTCCCCCTGAAGAGATGCCAATTGATATGCAAGTGATGCATGACATGGAAGCTCCCCCTCAATAAGTGGACTCTTATGAGAAGGAGACCACAGGGGCAAACAAGAAGAGGTTCAGGTTAATGAGTCAATACCATGAGCAGAAGAGTTTCAATTAACAGATTTTTCAAGGATGTTCCAAACACAAGAAGTTCAGCCTGATTTTCAAAGAGATATCAATCTCATAAATCTAAAGCATAAGTTTTCAAAGTCTTCTATCATAAGGGCTTATGAATGACATTTATTGAACATCATGGTTTAAACGTGATGTATGCAGAGTTTATCAATAAAATTCTGTAATGATATCTAAAACCATGGTTTAATAAAAATGAACCAAGCCCTCATATTTATCTTGATTATCCTCCCTTTGTCTTACACAATCAAATCTATTGACTTCTTTCAGAATTACATGTACTAGTATTGAAATCAAGCAATTATGAAGTCATATGATTTTGTCTAGGGTGGTAGCAAAATGATTTTAGCATTAATATTCAGATATTTCAATTTGTTCAACAATTTTCCATGCTACAAATTTTACGAGCACTCTAGTTCAGTTCACACCTTGTAACTAGAGGATATACCTTGATCAGAGGCCAATATCCCAAAGCACTTAGTGTGACTGACTGTCATGCTATATATATATGAACAGAGATAGCATTTACACATCATGACACACTTGAAATCATTTCTGGATGAGTGAGTTGTATTTCTCAGTGTGCATGCCATTGCTCTGTCTGATTTTCAATGAATTCTCATTTTACAGAGTTAACTAAGGCACCTCATGACACAGTCCTTTGGACTTGTGTTTCTCAGTGACCAATGTCATTGCTCTGACAGATATTACCCTTTAGACATTTCAGAAACATTCATTTGCTTCAAAACAATATTAATCTCATGTACTTAACCAATTAAAGTTATGTATTCAAAAGTGCAGATTTCAGGAGTTTTCACAAGACATCGCATGAAACAGATGGTTAAGGTTTATTAAACATGCTTCAGATATTTTTTAAGAGATTTTAAAGCCAAACTCATTGAATACATTAAACTTAAACCACATGAGTTATTTCAGTCATTCATAAAAACGTATAATAGAAGATTTCTAGTTCAAGATTTTCAGATTTATGATCGAGATAGCCCATTGAAATCTTCATGAAAGACTGATAGAATTCTGAAGCCAAATGATACCAATTGATAGGAGAATTACCAATTGTTAAGAGAGATTTTGAAGCATAAAGTTTTCAGAATATGATCAAGGTTTGTCAACAAAATCAATAAGAAGGGATATGCTATGAAATCTGACAAATGTATGCATTTGACAACCTATATGCAATGCATTGACTCCCCCTTACAATATGCATTTAAACATACATGCAAATCACATATATGCACTTCAGATGAGTAGAGTTCAGAGGTATCAATTCAGACAATGCTGATGAGGAATGATTATGCAAACACAGAATTAACTTGCTATGCAACATACTGTCCTACATGCAGACTATGCACCAAGGATACATTAAACAAGTATGCAATCAATTCAGGTTTATGCATCCAATTCATGAGCATTTTTATCCTTTTTCAGATTTTTCAACATATGATGCAGTTCACTGTTTTACATGAAGACTAGACCCATGGTACTAGGCGGAGGACTTGGTCCAAGGATCACCTCACACATGTCAGTAGCATCCAGACATACTCCATATGCCCTTCAACTTGTTCCATTTAATATACCATGATGATCATGTATGACAATGCAACATAAAGCAGTCCTTCATGCATTGAATCAGCATCATTGACACATGTAATGACAATCAGTCTATACACAATCAGTCCAAGTGTGCATTCAATAACAAGCATGCAATGCATTAACACAAAACACATGCATGGACGCAGAGTCTGTATAGTGCATCAACCGTATATACTAAAGAAGCATTCAAATTCAGTTCAACATATAGTACGAGAAGAGCATCAGATATGCAGAGTTGAATTCAATAGCTGAGTCTGGAATGCAGACTGATCAACTAGACAAGAGAAGATCATACAACAAACAAGTAAATCAGCATGGAATTCTCATTTTTCATACTCACAAATTCAGATAATGAATTTAAAACAGATTTCAGAACTGACCTGAATTGAATCATGGGGTTTTCTTTTTGAGTGCCTTGGTTAACCCCTTTTATTTCTCCTTCCAAGGCCCTACCTGCAGCAAGTCAATCAATATGATCTTGCAGGGACCCAAGCAGTCTTGGGTCCTGCACTACCCCTATCAGGTGTTCTAAACAGTTTCTTAGCAACATGGTCATCAGATTTCATCAGAAAATAATTATCCATAGAGTGACCAAGTTTATCACAGTATCTACATGAAACAGCAGATTTTCTGGTCCTGTGATGCATATCAACAGCAGCATGAGACCTATGATAATTAGCATGAATTTTTGATTTATCATTACCTGCCCACCAGCATTCAGAAGCTCGGTGGCCAGGTTTTCCACATTCATAACAAGCAAGAGTCTTTTCTTTAAGACTAGTTTTATTTCTGCCCAAGAGATTTTTGTTTGGAGGGAATCTTACAAATTTGGAATTAAAATGATTTCCCTGAACAAACCAGCAGTCCTTGACTACATGCCCATACTTACCACATTCAATGCACCTAGAATGCTTACCTCTTGAGCCAGTAAATCCCCATGAAGGCCTAAACCAACACTCAACAGCTTTATGACCACGTCTGTTACAATTGTAACAAATGATATGTTGGTTTGAGGAAGACATGTTTCTTTTGGGGTGGTGATGATTATTTGGAAGAGTTTTATCATGCATCATATCATCCCTTATCATTACTCTGCAGTCATCCATATAATGACCATGCCTACCACAGTAGTAACAATAGGCATCAGATTTCCTAGGAACATGGTTTCTATCATGTGAGTTCCTAGGTGTATGTGAACGAGTACAAGAAGCATGAGCATTATGTATTGGCCCATCAGATTCAGCAGAACTAGCAAATTTCAGAGTACAACCAGAAGTATTCTTAGCCTTCTTTGTTTGACTCTTTCTTTTCAATTTCTGATTATTCTCAATAGATTTTGTTTGCTTTTCAATTTTCTGGGCTTTAAACTGAAAGACAGATTTTGAAGGTGACTTCTGATTTTCATTTTGTTTTGGGGATTGCCTTGAAGTACCAGCTACATTAGTGCTTTGGACAAAGGTTGTATATAGCTGGTTTTTAGTGATTTTCTTAACATCAGAACAGCAATTTGTTCCCCCTTCAGAGTTATCATCCTTCTTCTTCTCAACAGTTTTCATTTTTCCTTTAATCTTGGCAGACTCAATAGCTGAATTTTCCAGATTATGAATTTTATCTTCCAAGTTAGCAATGTGAAGTTCATAACTGGCTATTTCCTGTTCACTGCAATTTACACATTCGCTTAGAACTTGGTTTGCAGTTTTATACTTCTCAATTTCTTGTTCTAGACTGTTCAAACTTTTTGAATTTTCATCATAAACAGCTTTTCCTTTTTCAATTGACAGCCATTTCTCAGAGAATACAGTATTAAGAACCATTAGCCTTTTATTTTGATCCTTTAAGTAGACATTTTCTTCTTTTAGAGATTTTATTTGTTCTTTTTGAAGAATGTCATCAGACTCAAACTCATTAATTATGTCTTCGAGAATGGCACAACCTTTACAAGAATTATCTTCTCTAATGTGCTCCTTTTCAGATTTCAAAGTTTTCACTTCTTTTCTCAATTTCTTGTTTTCAGATTTTAATTTCTTGGATACTTTGAACAGATCTTTATACATTACTATCAATTCATCAAAAGTGTATCCATCTGATTCGGAGCTTACCTGAGATGAAGTTTCCTCACCATCACTTCCCCGGTTGGCCATTAAGCATATGGACTTTCTTCCTTCTCTATCAATGTCCGAGGTGTTCCCTTTGAGTTTCAATACCTCTGGACAATCATCCTTTGTGTGGCCAGCCTTCCTGCATTTGTAGCAAACATTAGTGTCAGCAATCTTGGCAGGATTAGAGTTATACCTTGTTTGCTGTTTGCTACCGTCAAGCTTTCCTTCTCTTTTTCTCAGAAATTTCCTGAAGTTACTAATCATCATTCCAATGTGGTCTTCATCAATTTCAGACCGCGAGAGGCTACTTTTCTTGCTTGATGATCCACTGTGGCTGGATCTGTTTGCTTTGCTGGAGCTAGCCTTCAGCACGATTGGCTCCATTGCAAACAATCTGAAAGCTCAGAACAAACTGAAGCACCTAAACCAAATAAGCAAGACAAAGCACTAAGACGGAGAATCAAAGCTACGAACACAGAAAGCACACTCTGAAAAACACCAAACAAACCAGCAGGATCCTCTGCAGGTTGTTAGATCAGATAGATCAGAGACCTGCTCTGATACCAATTGATAGGTTCGGTGCAAGTATTCAGAGGGGGGGTGAATGAATATAGCCCGTTTGATCAACCTTCACCCAATTAAAAACCTAGAATAAAACAAGACAGATTCGACAATCTGAAACTCAATTGGAATTTCGCTCTCTTGACAGATTAAGATATTCTAAGAAGACCAATCAACACTTCTGCTCAAACAGAAGCCAAACGCTTAGAGCTCCCCTATGCAATCATCTAGCGGAAGCAAAAGCAGATAAACCAAACCACAATGCACAAGGGGTTTTTTAGGTGGTTCGGTCCTTCAGACCTACATCCACCCCACACTCAACCCGAGTGTGGCTTCCACTAGCTCACGCTAGAAACAGCAGACTCAGTCTGCAACAAATGCTGCCAAACAGCTTGACCAGGGGAACAGCCTCCCCTCTTCCTCCCAACCGGAGGGAACCACTAGTGACACCAATCACTAGCAAACCAGAGACACACGGTCTCTCTTCCTCCAGACCTGGAGGGAACCCCTGGACTTGAATCCACAAGCCCAGAACCGGAGACAAGTCTCCCTTCCTCCAAACCGGAGGGAACCCACAAGTAGCTCCCAACTACTTGCAACTGGAGATCAGATCTCCCTTCCTCCAAACCGGAGGGAACCCACAAGTAGCACCTAGCTACTTGCACCCGGAGATGTCAATCTCCCTTCTCCTGAACTAACAGGAGGAACCCCGACCACTCTACAGAGTATCGGAAACACAGCAAACCAGAAAACAAAGGAAAGAACAATAAACGAAAAATGACTTCAGCAAAACAGAAAGCTGAAAAATGAAATGCACAATGTGGCTCTCAACGGAGCTGACTGGCCTGGATTTGATCCACGGTCCAGTAGACGGATCTTCAGGTAAGATCTTCCTTCTTCTCCACGAGCTCTCTCGCTCACTCTCTATCTTTCTTTCTCTTTCTTCTGCTCTTCTCTCACTCTCTGCTTCTTCTTCTCTTCACACTCTTCTCGAGCTCTCTACCTCTCTTCTTCTCCTTCTGCTCTTCTTCTTTCTCTTTTCTTTTTCTATCTGGATCGTGGCTCTCTGTATGAGATTTTCTTCTCGCCAACTCGATCACCTTCATCTGTGGACGAAGGTCTCATATATATAGCAGCAGCAGCAGCAGCAGCATCAGTCACGACGTGTGACCTCCACATTTCCAGCCCTAATTATTCGGACCACGTGGCAGTCTCTCAGCAGGCTTCATTCCAGCCTCGGATCACGTGCTGCCTTAAGCTTCACGATCAAGGCACCTGTAAAACAGAGTATCGGATAAGTCATCAATTTAGAGAGCAACTCTGTATAGATTATCAGAAGAACAGCACTTTAGAAGAAACCTGAACGAGGTTAAAACGAAACAACACGAAGTAACAAATAGCAACGATTCGGAGACAACACGAGGACACAATAGAGAAAACGACACGAAGTCAGTAAAGACTCGATGTACAACAGTAAGTAACACGAAGTAAAACCATACAGACATAAACGATAACACGAGATGCAACTTGTGACAGAGATAACACTACAAAGAGAACTACACGCAGAAGATGAAAACAATAACCGACGCGAGGTGAAAAACAACACGAGGACAACACGGGCTGACAGCAGAAACCGACACGAAGTGGTTGCAAACAAGTAAGACACAAGGTCTTCGTAAAGCAACACGAAGTGTGGTCAAAGCGAGAACGACACGAGGTCTAATGAGAAAGACCAGCACGAAGACGGTGAAAACAGCACGAAGTGAAGAACAACGACACGAAGTATAGTGGTGACAAAAACACACATTACACAGAGAACGACACAAAGACGAAAACAACACTTAAGGCGAAGTTGACAGGGAGTGAAAACGACACGAAGTCTGGGAGACACGACTCAAAGTCACAAGAACGACAGTAACCAACACGAAGTGTGGTTACGAAACATGAACGACACGAAGTGTGGAAATCATGACACGAAAACGACACAAGGTCTGGAAACATGACACGAAGTCACAGAAACAACAGTAACCAACACGAAGTGTGGTTACGAAACATGACACGAAGTCACAGAAACAACAGTACGAAGTTATGAGAGGAAAAACGATACGAGGTCATGAAAACACAAGACAAAGACAAAAGATGAAATCGACACGGAGTGTAGGAACAACACGAAGACAGAACAGTGATTTGACACGAAGTCAAAATGTCAAGAAATGAAACGACACGAAGTCTAGAACAGTAATTGACACGGGGTAACACGACGACGTAGACACTAAAACAACACGAAGATGAAGACAAGGGAAACGACACGAAGTCTAACCTCATACAAGCTTTCCTGTTACGCATGGAAATCAACACGAGGTGTTGTAAGCTCATACGACACGAGATCTTTTCGTGTTAGTGAGGGGAAACAACACGAAAACTCAAGTACAGAAACAGCACGAAGAAGATGTACAGTCTGATGTACAGACTTTGAAGAGTAGTCCAAAGTATAGACTTCACGCTGTACAGACTTGGAAGACCAGTGTTGAATGTGTAGACTTGTAGTTTATCATGAAAGAAGGCCAGTGTACAGACTTGCTGTCCTCACAGCAGACGATGTAAACACTTAGCCTATGCAGACCAATGTACAGACTTTGGCAAAGCAAAAGGCTGTATAGACTTGGAGACCCAAAGCCATTGTATAGACTTTGTCTAAGACAAGGCATGAGCTGACGTTGTATATACTTAGCCAATGCAAACCAGTCCGATGTATAGACTTAGACGAATGATGCATGAGACGCTCAATGTATCGACTTTGAGCTTGCTGTGCAGTGAATAGACTTAAGGCATAAACCCCACGAAGCACTGTATAGACTATGCACATAACATAAGTCCAACATAAACAATATATCAGTTGTACCAGTCACAGTCATGATGCAATCATCAAGGCACAATGTCATGAAAACACTATATCATTGCTATCATCAAAATACAATATCAATCATCAAAACCACAGCAATGAATGAATGCTTTATGCATCAGTTTAACATGTAACAAGACTGAACATCAAATATGTTAATCTAAACTGAGCAGCAAGATGACTGAACATTTGATAAACTCACATCAACAACCAATCATCAAAACCATCATCAAAACCACAGGGGCACAACAGTACCGGATCGAGATCCTCCTGATCCAGTACGATACGGCTGAGTCGCATCTGACTCGACCCGACTCGGCCCTCTCTCTCCCTCTCCCCCTTCTCTCTCTCTCTCTCCCACTATGACTCTGCCCAACTCGGCCGATCCTGACGGTGATCCGCAGTGTATCGGATTTGTCTGGATCCGATACGACACGTCCGAGTCAGCTAAAGTCAGACCGAGTCGACAAACCATGATCTCGACACCACCCCCGCGGGGAGGTCGAGCTCAAGCACATTGACGTTGCCACCCCTTCCGCCCATCGAGACCTCGGCTATGCACACAAGCCGAGAAGACCCTCGCCCTTTGTTATATCCTCGGAGGCTGTGGCAAGAGCTCTGTCGTCTCCCTCGTCCAGCGCTTCTTACGGCCCCAACAGAGTGCTATGGGTTCTACTTTTCACCTCTCACATGTTCTTCTTGTCTGGAGGATTATATTATCGTTGGCATTTCTACGTAGATCATGGGAGATGTTGGTGCTTCCTACCTACACATGGTGACTTGTGATTTCTAAAGATCGAAGAGGAGAATTATTAGAGAGCAGAAAATCTTTTTATTTTTCATATTGACGATCATCTTGTTTCAAATGTATAAAATCAAATAATTTATTTAATTTAGTTCATAAATAAATATTTATTCGTATACGTCTAATATTAAAATTTTTAATATAAGATCTTCCGATGGATAACGATAAAAGAGACGAACAAGATGGGGAGAATGAAGACATTGAGAATATGTTTTAATTTTTTATCCTCTTATAATAAATAAACAATTTTAAATTATTATATTTAAAAAAATTTAGTGGAATAAGAATGTTATTTAATTTGTTATTGCGATGGGTATATATTGTCTATTATTTTCTTGCATTGTTTTATATTTAAATATGTATTTTTTGATTTTTTTAAATTTATTAAAAATATTAAATAATTAAGAATTGATTTAAGGACAAATTCCATATTACGTCCCTAATTTTGGGGACGGATTTAAGGACAAAATAAGAAATCCATCCCTAAAATTGGAGACGGATTTAGGGACGGATTTTAAATTCCGTCCTCAAATATTTTTTTTGATTTTTTGACAAATAAATCACTGTTAAATGCATATTTGTAATTATCATCCCTAAATTTACATTAGCAAAGATATCCCTAATTTCTTCAAAATAATCTAAAAATCTACCATAGTTAACTTCCGTCGATGAGTTCAACGAATATTCTATAAAGATTCACATTTTCCCTCTATTTGATAATTAAAAGTCTAAAATATCTCTCATAAATCTCAAATTCCCCACACCAAAAGAGAGATGAGTTGTAGAGAGAGAGGGGATTGTGAGGGAGAGACTGTGAGACAAAGAGGTGTGTGAGAGAGAGATATGGCCCAGTGGGGTGGGGGTCTGAGAGAGAGAGGGGGGGAGAGAGAGCATAGAGGTGAGAGAGAGAGAGAGATGCCGGCAAGAGCCACTGACATCTCCCTCCCGACCGTGAGAGGAGAGAGAGGGGGGGAGAGAGAGCAAAGAGGTGGGAGGTGAGAGAGAGAGATGGTCGGGGTGGGGTGGGGGTCAAAGAGAGAGGGAGAGGGGGAAAGAAATCAGAGAGGTGAGAGAGAGAGAGAGATGGTCGGGGTGGGGGTCTGAGAGAGAGAGAAGGGGGGAGAGAGATGATTCACATGCTGGAGGAGGAGAGAGAGATGATCCATCCCTACCCCTCTCTTCCTCTCTCAGGAGCGGAGGAGAGAGAGATGATCCACTCGTCAATGGGTCAGACGATGGGTCGGACGAAGGTGCAAGTGCACCGGCAGGGGCAAGGGAGAGGAGACGTGTGGTCTGATAGTGGCAGGTGTGGGCGACGTGGAGCGTAAGGCAGGGGGTGGGAGGCCGGGGGGTGGAGGTCGGAGGCGACGACGGTCCATCGGGTGGGGTGGGTGTATGAGAGAGAGAGGGAGAGAGTAGAGATGTGAGAAAGAGAGAGAGATGGTCGGGTGGGCGTCTGAAAGAGTGAGGGGAAGAGAGAGCAGAGAGGTGAGAGAGAGAGATCGATGGCTGGGGTGGGGGTCTGCGAGAGAGAGAGGCAGAGAGACATTATAGAGATGAGAGAGAGAGAGGAAAGTAGCTCGATGTGGGAATGACTTTCCTCTGAAGTCACTCTCACACGGAGTGACCTTCCCCTTGCCCCTCTCTCCCCTCCGGTAAGCCCCTTCCCCCTACACACCTCTCCCCTACACACCTCTCCCCTCCGACGAGCACCCTCCACCCCCTTGCGCCACCGTTCCCGGTGAGCACCCCGGCCATCTCTCTCTCTCTCCCCTCTGGCGTCCCCCCACTCCCCCTGCACCCTCTCCCCTCCCCCTCTCCCCTCTCTCCCCTCCGATGTCCCCCCAACTCCCCCTGCACCCCAACCATCTCTCTCACCCCCTATCCTCTCTCTCTCCCCTCTGGCGTCCCCCCACCCACAATCACCGTGCACCCTGGCCATCTCTCTCACCCCCCGTCCTCTCTCTCTCCCCCTCCGTGTAGACACATCATTTTTGACATGATCGTGAGCAATCTCATATTACACTATGATGTCCCGAAGCGGCTTTCACATTTTGAGTTATTTGGGTGATTTCCTATTTTTTTAGATTTTTCCACATTTTTCTGAATTTTTCCAAAAAACGTTTTAAAGGTGACGGCCAGAGGGGACGCGTTCTTTTAAAGGTGTCAAGGGACCCAGACGCCTTCTTTTTTTAAACGTGGCGGCCAGAGGAGACACGTTCTTTTAAAGGTGTCATGGACACAAGATGCCTTCTTTAACCCTCGTGCTGCACGCGAGCGGTGCCAACTACGCCGTTCAGTTTGACGATTCAAATAAATCCAAAACACAAAGACGTCTTGATGACCAGACGTGTCCTTAAAAAGTCACGGTTAGGCCTTGAAATCACTCACTTTCTCCGTTATCAACGGCTTTCGGCGCCATTTGGTGGAAAAAATTGGACGCGTCTTGGGTCTGGGATGCATTCATTGAACGCGTCCCAGACTAGAGACGCGTCCTTTCATTTAAATATAATAAAAAAGATTTTAAATTCATTAAAGCGTCTGGTCAACGGGACCCGTTCACATGAACGCGTCCTAGGTCCCAGACGCGTCCTTGACTTTTTTCCCTATAAATAGAGGACCCCCTCCCTCGAAACCAAGGGCTTCAAGATCTTCAAAGAGGCGGGGATACTATGTCAAATCCGCTTCCGAGCTCGTGGGTTATTAAGGGAAGGTTCTGCCGGATTTCCGAGTGCCCGCGCACACAAGAGAAGGGCGTTCCATCTCGCCGTCCATCCACGCCATCCTCACGCTGCCGAAGCTCTCCTCGAAGTCCGCCATCGGCGTCCCCATAAACTCTTCCTTCCCCTCCGTTCTTTCTTGCTCTTTCCGTTTATAGTTGCATGCATCAACGCATCTTTGCATTTGTGTCATACCGCTCTTCTTAAGAGAGCTTTTTGTCAGTGCATTTCTGCAAGTGGTTTCATTCATTATCTCATTTTCTTTCCATTTCGCGTTCGGGAGGGGTTTAAAATAACACCAACAAGGTGCGTGTTTGTTCATGCTTTCACCATTTTTTATCACAAGGGACTTATTACTTCACTACTTTTGTTCTGATCCACTCGGTGTTTGTCTATTTTTTTTTGCATGGGTAACCAAAGGAAGCCCTCTTCTTCGGCCGGCCGAAGGAAGAGGAAGAAGGATTCCACACTATTTCCCGCATATGAGGCAAAAGTAATCCCTTTTCCTTCATTTTGGGGCCTCTAGCCCCTGGCGATCACACAACCCAACACGCACACCCTCATGCGTGCCCCTTCGTTTATTTCCTTTTCTGCTAAACCCACGGTAAGTTACATCCCGCAGTGGTTCTCCCTCTCCCCTTATTTCATTCTGCATTACTTTCATTTCTTCTAAACCCGCGGCGAGTTACGTCCCGCAGTGGTTCTCCCTCTCCCCTTATTTCATTCCGCATATTTATCATTTCTGTTAAACCCATGGTGAGTAACACCCCGCAGTGGTTCCCTCTCCTCTTTACTTTGATTCTGCACAATTTCGCTTCTGTTAAACCCGTGGAGAGTCATTTTTCACAGCAATTCCCTTCTCACCACTTTAATTTCAGTTATTTCCCCTTCCCACCATTTTAATTTCAGTTATTTCCCCTTCCCACCACTTTAATTTCAAGCACATCCCTTCCCCATTTCATTTCTGTCTAAACCCGCATAGAGTCATATCCCGCTGCGGTCTCTTATTACACAATTTCCATTCTGCTTATTTCCATTGTGTGTGTTTTCCGTCTAAACCCCGTGGGGAGCAATCTCCTGCGGCGATCATCTCTCATCTTTTCCGCATTACAATGCAAACAAGTGTGTTTCACCGTCTCCTCCGCGTGACATCGCTCACACTCCAGTGCCCCCCACTCCCCCTACACGCTCTCTCTCTCTCTCCCTCACCCCCCGTCCTCTCTCTCTCTCTCTCACCTCCACCCAACCCCTGGCATCTCTCCCCTCCGACAAGCCCCCTCCCCTCTCTTCCCTCCCGTCCCCCTCTCACCTCTCTCCTCTGGCAAGCCCCTCCCCCTTACTGCTCAGGTATAACCTCCCCTCTCCCCATACACCCTTCTCCGCTCTCTCTGACCTGCCGGTAAGCCCCCCTCCCCCTCCTTGTAGTCACAAACCCTATCCCCAGTGATCTTGCTATTGTACGTACCCCTCCATTGACAACCCCCTACTACTTACAAACAATAGGTGAGAGTGAGAGGGGAATGAAGTTGGAAGAGAGATAGGTCTTTTTTTAACTCATGGGTACTATTGTCTTTTTCTTGCTCTAGTTAAAGTTAGTCATAGTTAAATTCACGATGGATAACGGGAGGTCACGACGGTGACATTTTTGCACTGTTTTGATGAAATCAAGAATATCTATGATAATATAAATCAAGGCATGATATATTTACAAATATGTGTTTAAAAGTGATTTATTTGTTAAAAAATTTTATTTTTAATTTTATTTTAAAAAAAATTCACCAATATTAGTGGTGGGGACACTGGGCCCACTACCGGGCCCAATGCAAAGAGCCGACGTCACACTGTCCCGACACAGAGCTTGTGCCGGAGACTCCCTCGAAGACTCGGCATCCTGAGTATTTTTACTTTTATATTTACGTATTTGTGTGTGTATGTAAGTAAAATATATATATTACTACATGTATATTTACTTTTATTTTACTAGGCTAGTCATAGTCAAAAGTTATTGTACTTTATATTTTCTTAAACCCAAGAGTCAAAGTTAGGTTGGTGGCCTTTGTTTTATTAGGCTTGGGTATAAACACAATTAGTGAAAGTTAGACGGTCTGTATGTTATGACCATCCCTATAAATAGGGGGCTAAGGGTGTGTTACGTATAAATCATATGAATGAAAGATTGCAACTCATGTAAGAGCCTTCCTCTTGCTTCTTCCCCCTTCCCTCTTTACTTCTTGCGAGTTTTGAGAGATTGCCCGGTGTGAGACCGTCCGGTGTGAGGCCGAGCTGTGCGAGACAGCAAGTTATCCCGTCCTATTCATCCCCTCGGAGCTGCCGTCGATCCGTCTTCCGACGCCGTCCGCGTCAAATTTGGTATCAGAGCCCAACAACGGCGCCTCTGTCAATCCCATCATCCCCTCTTCTTTCTTTCGGTTGCCAGAAGTGAAAAAAAATAGCAGTAGAAACCTCTCTCAGTTGAGGAAGAGGATGAAAAAAAACAAAGAAAGAAGCAGAAGATCTCTCGGATGTGTGTGTTAGAGAAAGACAAAAAATAAAAAAAATAAGAGAGAAGCAGAAGATCTCGGGTGAAAAAAAAATCACGGCCGAAGCATCGCCCGCCCTGCTGTCCGCCAGCTCTTTGCTCTTCTCGGCGCCAACGCCCAACCGCCCACCTCGGTGACCGTGCTCGCCTGCGAACATTCACCCACCAGCGCGGCCGTGCCCTTCGGCGTTCGCCCACCCCACTTTGCTCGCCTGTGCTCGCGCCAACTTGGCAGACCGCCCGCGTGAATCACGCGTGGACTTGCCCGCCCCCATAAAAGCAGCTTGGCTGCGTTGAACAGATGCATGCAGGGTTGGCTGTCACTTTGAATAATTAGTTGTGTGATTTGGCAACAAGAGTCAGCAGTAGACCAAGAAGGGTTTGAAAAGGATTGATTGAAGTGTATTATATATATATAGGGATATATATATATAATATTATATGTGTATCTATATATGGAGTCGGCAGAAGACCAAGAAGGGTTTGAAAAGGATTGATCGAAGTGTATTATATATTTATAGATATATATATATATATATATAATATTATATGGGTATCTATATATACCTGTTGACGCGGCGGCGACGTGGAAATGGATCGACGGCAACTCCGGGACACGAACGGGACTAGATAGGATGCTACCTCGAGCAGCTCGGCCTCACGCCGGACGGTCTCACACCGGGTGACACTCAAACTCACAAGGAGAAAGAGGGAAGGGAAATGCAAGAGAGGGAGAGCTCTTACACACACAAACAAGCTTTCATTCAATTCTTTTCATTCATTCATGTCTCGTAACACATCCCTTGGCCTCCTTATATAGGAAAGAAAGCCATAACATAGATACCATCTAACTTCCACTAATTGGGTTTATATCCTAGCCTAACAAGACAAACCCACCAACCCACTAATGACTTTGTGGGTTTAACAAAATTAAAATACAAATAACTTTGACCAGTCTTGCCTAATAAAATAAAAGTGAATACATGTAGTAAAACATGTATTTTACACACGTACAAATACTCAATACTCAAAGATATAAATACACACAAGTATATCTACTCAGTATGTCGGATCTTCAATCAAGTCTCCGAGCCATAAGCTCGGTGCAGTCGGGGCGGTGTGGCGTCGGCTCCGAGTAGTAGGCCCGGTAGTGGACCCGGTGTCCCTAGCGATGCACTCAGGAGACTGGCTGCATGGATCGGGCTCTCTCTCACTTCGCGCGGTAATTGAAAAGATACTAAATGAGCAAGTGAGGGGAGCACATACTTAGCTAGACTGAAAAGTCTAACTCCGACCGGAGACGAAGGCGAGCGGGGACGTGCGTGTCGGCACGGCGTCGATGAAGCTTGACCGGTTACAATGAATTCACTCCGCGCAGGGAGGATTTAATTTATTACAGACCACTCAAAATTTCCCGCACAGGGGAACAAATCAATCTCAAATTTTCTCCGCGCAGGGAGACTTACGGACACTCAGACTCCGTGAACTACGGACTGTGTGTTGACGACCGGGTGACTCGGGCACCTTGCATGCCGCCGATTGTGGACTTGGGTGCCACAATTGATAAATTATGATATATATATATATATAAGATTATATATATGTCTCAAATATATATATTATTTATATTTAGCTCCCATTTTAATCAAATAATATATATAGATATATATAACAATATATATTCCATATATATATTATATATATTTAACACTTTTTTTTCAACCCTCTCTCTTCTATCTTTGTCTGCGTTTCTCACGCCGCTGGCCGAGTCAACAAAGCAAGCGGCCGGTGCGCAGTCAACGTGAGCAGTGCAACCAAATGGCCAGGGCGGCCGAGGGCGCGTGCGCTGAGCGGTCGGCAGGGCGGCCAGGCGCGGCTGGGCAAGCAGCCCTGCACGCGGGCAGGTGCGGCCGGGCGAGCGTGTGGGGCGCGCAGCTGGCGGGGCCGGAGCGGGCGCGGACGCAGGCAGGGCCGGAGCGGGTGCGGCCAGGCCATGCTCGGGCACGCCTGCGGGAGCAGGTGCGCGGGACGGGGCACGGCGAAAGCGGGCGCGGGGGTGACGCACGCCGGGCGCGGGCGGGCGCAGGTCGGGAGCGAACGGGTGTGGGCCAGGTGGCGCGGTAGCAGCGCTGGCAGGCGCCGTGGTAGGGCGCGGGGAGCGGGCCTGCGCCGGGCGGGTGCGGCCGCTGGGCGAGCGCGCTCGGGCGCGCGCGCGCAGGCGACGGATGCGGTGGCCGCGGAGGGCGGCGAAGCGCCCTGGCCGTTGCAGCCAAGGGAAGTTCAAACGCGGGCACGGGCGACGATGACCGTGCCGCGAAAGTAAAAAAAAAAATTCTACTTTTTTTTCAACCAACAGAGCTTGACAGAGAGAGAGAGAGAGAGAGAGAGAGAGAGAGAGCTTCTATTTCCTTTTTTTTTTCTTTCTCTACTTCTCTCAACCAACAGAACTCAACTACTCTTCTTCTTTTTTTTTGTTTCTTTTTTTTTCACTTCTAGCAACCTAGAGAGAGAAAGAGAGACGACGTCGGGGATGTCGGGTCGTCGGAGATGCCGTTGTTGGGCTCTGATACCAATTTGACGCGGCGGCGACGTGGAAATGGATCGACGACAACTCCGGGACACGAACGGGACTGGATAGGATGCTACCTCGCGCAGCTCGACCTCACGCCGGACGGTCTCACACTGGGCGACACTCAAACTCACAAGGAGAAAGAGGGAAGGGAAATGCAAGAGAGGGAGAGCTCTTACACACACAAACAAGTTTTAATTCAATTCTTTTCATTCATTCATGTCTCGTAACACATCCTTTGGCCTCCTTATATAGGAAAGAAAGCCATAACATAGATACCATCTAACTTTCACTAATTGGGTTTATATCCTAGCCTAACAAGATAAACCCACCAACCCACTAATGACTTTGTGGGTTTAACAAAATTAAAATACAAATAACTTTGACCACCCTTGCCTAATAAAATAAAAGTGAATACATGTAGTAAAACATGTATTTTACACACATACAAATACTCAATACTCAAAGATATAAATACACACAAGTATATCTACTCAGTATGTCGGGTCTTCAATCGAGTCTCCGAGCCATAAGCTCAGTGCAGTCGGGGTGGTGCGGCGTCAGCTCCGAGTAGTAGGCCCGGTAGTGGACCCAGTGTCCCCACCACCTGTTATATCTATTCTATACTTATTGATTAAATTATGGCATCCGAAATCCACCACGACGGTGAGATCGATGCCCGAGTCGTCCGTAAGCTGACAGACGGCCCGTAAATCACGAGCCGTGGGTACCCTAGAGTCTCCCTGCGCGGAGAAAGAAATTGGATTAATTTGTTCCCCTGCACAGGAAAATTTTTAAATTTCACGATTTTGTAATAAATTGCAACCTCCCTGCGTGGAGTGAATTTTTTTGTAACCGGTCAAGCTTCATCGACGCCGTGCGGGCACGCACGTCCCCGCTCGCCTTCGTCTCCGGTCAGAGTTAGACTTTTCAGTCTACTTAGGTACGTGCTCCCCTCACTTGCTCATTTAGTATCTTTTCAATTGCTGCGCGAAGTGAGAGACAGCCCGATCCATGTAGCCTGTCCTCTGAGTGCATCGCTGTGGACGGTGAGAGAGAGCTTGCTTGCGCCCATCCATTGGCCCTAGACTGTCGCATTAGGGCACCCTAATTGTCAGGAGGTAGTTCCACAACTATATCGCCTACGGGCGAGCAACACTCCCTGACCGGTCTCTTCAAGTTGACCATTTACCTATTAGCCAACAAAATTCGGCTCTATAGCCTTCTAATTTTCGGTCCCAGGATTGCATCATTTAGGTCCGAGTCCGTGCATGCCACGCTGGTTTAGGAATTCATCAGGCCGTTTAGAGCGCCCTTCAACGTTACCCATGGATCAAAAGAGCATGACTGCTATGTTAGTCCAGCTCGAGCACAACCTTATGGCCCACTTTGAAGAATCCATAGGCCAATTACGAGCAGAGCTAGATGAGAGGATTCGAGCTTTAGAGGATTGACTGAAGGGAGAGGGAGGAAGAGTGAATGTCCATGGCAATCCCGTAGCCAATCCTAGGGAGGAGAGAGAGCAAGCCCGCCAAAATCAGGCTCCTCAAGGTAGAGAGCAAGAGGCCCGTGCGCCTCGAGAGAGAGACCATGACGATGAGGATGTCATCCTCCGGAACGTCAAAATTGACGCTGTGAGTTTTGATGGGTCCCTAAATTTCGCTACATACCTTGATTGGGAGACTGGGGTGGATCAGTATTTTGACTGGCATCGCCACATGACCCCTGCTACAAGGGTGAGGTTTGCCAAAATGAAACTCCTAAGTCAAGCCAAAACCTACTGGTGTAACGTTGAGAATCTCCTAGCAAGGAGACGAGAGGAGCCCATAACCACGTGGGAAGAAATGACGGAGAAACTGAGAGAGAAGTATCTGCCACCCTCCTACCATCAGTGTCTTTTAGACCAATGGCAGAAACTCACCCAAGATGGAAAGTCTGTGGATGAGTACATCGCCAAATTTGATGACTTCTTCCTTCGGAGTCGAGTCATGGAGGATGCCTTTGTCACCCTCTCACGGTTTAGGGCTGACCTACACGAGAGCATACAGCGGGAGCTATTCCTACGGGAAGTTAACACTCTCGAGCATGCCTATCAGGTTGTTCGGGACGTTAAGCGATTTCAAAGAGTGGTCCCACCTCGGGTCCCCACTTACCGCCAACCTGAATCCCGAAACCCCGTGGTCCGCTATTCTGAGGGGCATGGCCCCTCCACCTCCTATGTCCCTATTACTACCCCACTTAGGGCCGTTGCCCCTACTGCTCCTTTCCCACGGAACCCCTTACCTGCGCCCACTGCTGTGCCCAGGCGGGAGTACACTCCACCAACTGATAGGAGAGATGACAAGGGAAAGGGAGTCATCCCTAGCACCTCCCAACCAGTCCTTGTCTCGGGAGTTCGATGCTTTATGTGCCATAACTTTGGGCATGTTGCCTCCAATTGCCCCACCCGAGCCTTAGTCATCACCGACCCTAGCATGTGGAGCTTCCACCACAGGAAGGAGAAGCCATTGAGAGGTACGAGGCTGATCCTGACCTCATCGTCCAGTTTGAGGAAATGGATGCAGGGTATGATGGAACGCATGTCGAGTACATGCAAGTGGGAGATATTGCTGAGAGTTCGAACCAGGGAAGACTAGGTGTAGTTCGCTGCATCCTAACCCACCCCCAGGAGGACGATTGGCGTCAAACCTCTATTTTCCAAACATACATTATGGTGGAATCCCAACCCTGCAAGGTGATTTTTGACAACAGGAGATGTATCAATGCAGTCTCTTCAGACTTTGTCTCCCGTCTAGGTCTACCTACCCATCCTCATCCGAGGCCATACAACGTGGCTTGGGTTGACGACACGTCTATCCCAGTCACCACTACATGTGTCATTCCCATCAAATTCCAGTCCTACCAAGGATAAATCTTATGTGATGTAGTGCCAATGAAAGTCGGTAGCATCATCCTAGGATGACCGTGGATCTATGATGTAGACCTTACTACATTCGGTCGGTCCAATCAGTGTTCTTTCTCACACAATGGAAAGAAGATACAGCTATACCCGGCACCCCCAAAGGTTACCCTTGGAAAGAGTTCCACCTCCACCCCACTGGAACCCCCAAGGTTCAAGAGAGTCCTCGGACTCCCACTGAAGGGAAACTTCTCATTCCCTCTCCTCTTATACCTATCACACCTGTTCCTAAGGCCCCTAAGGTTGGTTATGACTCGGTTAGGTGTCTTAACTTCATAGGTGTCCGTGAGTTGAATAGGGAGGTTGCCGAAGGTGCCCCTGTCTGGGATGTTGTTGTCACCACAACCCCCGAGGAGTCACGAGTCTCAGTCCCACCCGGAGTCCGGGCAATTCTACTGGACTTCCAAGATATTTTCCCAGAGGACTTGTCCTCTACTCCCTCCCATGTGTGACGTACAACACGTTATTGATCTTGTCCCCGGGTCCACCCTACCCAACCTTCCCCATTACAGACTGAACCCCAAGGAGCATGCTGAGCTCCAAATGATTGTCAAGGACCTTATCTAAAAAAGTTTCCTCAGGGTGAGCAAGAGTCCATGTGCTGTCACTGTCTTGCTCACACCCAAGAAAGATGCAACCTGGCGGATGTGTGTTGACAGCCGCGCCATCAACAAAATCACTGTCAAGTATAGATTTTCAATTCCCCGTCTTGATGATATGCTTAACACGATGAGTGGAGCCACCATCTTTTCTAAAATTGACTTGAAAAGTGACTACCACCAGGTCCGTATCCGACCAAGGGATAAGTGGAAGACAACCTTCAAAATAAAAGAAGGTCTATATGAGTGGCTCGTCATGCCGTTTGGGCTATCCAATGTCCCCAGCACATTCATGCGGCTTATGACGGAAATCCTTCGACCCCTCATTGGTCGCTTTGTTGTCGTCTACTTTGATGACATTCTCATCTATAGCTACAACCCTCAGGACCATATCCATCATTTGAGGGAAGTATGCGAGACTTTGAGAAGAGAAACCCCATATGCCAATCTCAGGAAATGTGAATTCATGACAGATCGGGTCGCTTTTTTTAGATTTGTGTATAGAGTCAAGGAGTGTCTGTGAACCAATCTAAGGTCCAAGCCTTAGTAGACTGGCCAGAGCCCCAGAATGTCCATGACGTTCGAAGTTTCCATGGGCTAGCCACTTTCTACAGACGTTTCATTCAGGGTTTTAGCACCATTATGGCACCCATTACGGATTGTATCTGTAAGGGGAATTTTGAGTGGACCAAAGCCGCCTCCCAGACTTTTCGTGTCATAAAAGAGCTCATGACCAAAGCCCCTGTCCTTCGCCTGTCAGACTTTTTCAAAATCTTCGAGATATCCTGTGATGCATCGGGCGTAGGAATAGGAGGAGTGCTTAGCCAAGAAAGCCACCCTGTGGCTTACTTTAGTGAGAAGCTTTCTGATGCAAAGCTTCGCTACTCCACCTATGATAAGGAGTTCTATGCCGTGCTCCAAGCCCTCAAACACTGGAGACATTATCTCTTACCGCAAGAGTTTATCTTATATTCGGACCACGAGGCTCTGAAATTCCTTAGCTCTCAGAACGGCTTAAACCCGAGGCATGGTCGATGGGTAGAATTCCTCCAGTCCTTCACCTTTATCCTAAAACATAAGGCTGAAAAAGAGAATAAGGTGGTCGACGCCTTGAGTCGAAGGGTCTCCCTTCTTTCCATTGTTCGGGTAGAGGTCACCAGATTTGACCGCATGAAGGAACTCTATGGAGAGTGTCCCGACTTTGGCCCCGCCTACTCTGCCCTGTCTGCTGGATCCTCGACTGCATTTGCTGACTATCTACTCCAGGATGGTTTTATTTTTCGAGAACAGCAACTCTGTGTCCTGAAGACTTCTGTACGGGACTTCTTGATTTGGGAAATGCATGCTGGAGATCTTGATGGTCACTTTGGCCGCAACAAGACCATCCATTCTGTGGAGGAGCATTTTTATTGGCCTGGCCTGAAGAAAGATGTGGCCAAGATTGTAGCCCAGTGTAGGACATGCACAATGGCCAAACAGGTCAAACATAACACTGGTCTCTACACTCCTCTCCCCGTTCCTGATCGACCATGGGTTGATGTGAGCATGTGGTGGGGACACTGGGCCTACTACCGGACGCCGCACTGCTACCCCGAGCTTGTGGCTAGGAGATTCGGCTGCCTGAAGACTCGACGTCATGTATTTATGTATTGAGTATGTACGCATGTAAAATACATGTATTTACTACATGTATTATTTCCTTTTTATTTTATTAGGTAAGGTTGGTCAAAAGTGATTGTATTTTAATTTTATTAAACCCACAAAGTCAATAGTGGGTTGGTGGGCTTTGTCTTGTTAGGCCAGGGTATAAACATAATAAGTGAAAATTTATGGGTGTAATTATTATAGCCTCCTCCTATATAAGGAAGGCTAGGGTGTGTAATGTTTGATATGATGAAATTGATTGAAAGAGTGTCTTACGTGAGAGCCATTCTCACTTATTCCTTCCCTTCTCTCTTTTCTCTTTTGTGAGGATTGAGCGTCGCCCGGTGTGAGACCGTCCGGCGTGAGGCCGAGTTGCGTGAGGTAGCAAGTTATCCGTCCTGTTCGTGATTCTGGAGTTGCCGTCGATCCATTTCCACGTCACCGCCGCGTCAGATTTGGTATCAGAGCCCAACACGGTGCCTCCGTCGACCCCGACGTCCCCGACGTCGTCTCCCTTTCTCTCTCTAGATTGTTTGAAGTGAAAAAAAAGAAAAAAAAGAAAAGAAGAGTAGCAGAAAAATAACTTGGTTGAGAAGAATTTTGAAAAAAAAAGTAGAAAAAAAATATCAGAAGAGGCTTACGGTTGAGAGGAAGAAAGGTAAAGAAAAAATTTTTTAATCTCTCTCCGTCTTTCTCTCTCTCTCAATCTCGGTTCTCTCATTGTTTCTCTCTCCCGATCTCTCTCTCACTCTGTTGATCTCTCTCTCTCTTCCCTGGGTTTCCACCCCCCCGTTGTCTTCTCCCCCCCCCTTTTTTTTGCGTCGTCTCCCCCACCTCCGGTCGCCACCGCGCCGGCGACAGCCCGACGGCCATCGCGCCCGCCGTTACCAGCGGCCGTGCTCCGCGCCCGCGCTCCGTACCCGGCCTCCGCGCCCGAGCCATCGGCCGCCTTCGCATCGCCACCCCCCTGCCTGCTGCTCACCTCCGCGCCGACCTCCCCCCCCCCCCCTCTGCACACCGCCGTGCCCTCCTCTCTTCCTCTCTAACAGCCCCTCCGCGTGACCACCCGCGAGCGGCCACCTCCCTCCGCCTACAACCTCTGCCACTAGCCTCACCGCCTCCTCCTCCTCCACCACCGGCTGACCTCCCTCTCACCCGCGGCTGCCAGCCAGCTTCTCTCCCTCGACAGCCACCTCCTCCCTTCACCGTCGCGAGACCCCCTCCCCCCTGCCACCTCCGGCGTCCACCCCCACACCAGACGCCCCTGCCTCACCCTCCCCACGACACCACCGCGGCCCCTCTCTCACCTCTGCCCTTCTCTTCCCTTGCCCTCTCCACGCCCCAGCTCCACCCACGCCCGCCACGGCCACACCCACAGTCCCCTGCGCCCTCTCACTGCCGCACACAGATGCCGCGAGCCAACCTCCCCCACTTACACCGGGCCACTGTAGCAACCCCCTACACCCATCCTCTCTTTCCCTTTCACACCACACCGAACCTCATCCTCCCCCCACATCCCGTGCGTGGATCGCGCAGGGAAATCAGGAAAAGGGTGAAAAAAAATGTGTGAAAAAAAAAGTTTGAAAGAAGGGTCCGAAAGAAAGAAAGGAAGGGTGAAAAAAAAGGTTTGCAGAGGAAGTCAAAGAAAGAGGGTTGAAAAAAAAAGTTAAAAAGAAAAGTCAAAAAAATGAGGTTGAAAAAAAATGTGTTAAATATATATAGGATATATATAATGTTATATATATATCTATATATATATTATTTGATTAAAAAAAGAGGTTTTTGAAAATAAGTTAAATATATATAATATATATAATTGAGATATATATAATCATATATATATATATATATTATATATCTGTTTAACTTATTATTTCTTGTGACACCCGAGTCCACTATTACGGCTCGGCCCGTGTCTGAGTCGCCCGGATGTCGATAGAAGATCCGTAGATTACGGAACATGCATACGCGAGTCTCCCTGCGCGGAGAAAATTTTAGATTGATTTGTTCCCCTGCGCGAGAAATTTTAAGTGGTATGTAATAATTAAATCCTCCCTGCGTGGAGTAAATTCATTGTAACCGTGAAGCTTCGTCGACGCCGTGTGAGCACGCACGTCCCCGCTCGCCTTCGTCTCTGGTCGGAGTTAGACTTTTTAGTCTAGCTAGGTACGTGCTCCCCTCGCTTGCTTATTTAGTATCTTTTCAATTACCGCACGACGAAGTGAGAAGAGAGCCCGATCCATGCAGCCAGTCTCCTGAGTGCATCACTGTGGACGGAAAGCGAGAGCTTGCTTGAGCCTATCCTTTAGGCCCTAAACTGCCGTATTAGGGCACCCTAATTGTCAGGAGGTAATTCCACGACTACTTCGCCTATGGGCGAGTAACTTTTCCCTGATCGATCCCTTCATATTGACCCTTTGTATATCAGCTGGGTCCACAACTTACTAATTTTCGGTCTCAGGATTGCATCACCTAGGTCCAAGCTCGTGCATGCCACGTTGATCTTGGAATTCATCAGGCCGTCTAGAACGCATGGAACAGGAAAGATATATGGCCAATTCTGACCTCATCACCTAGTTTGAGGGAATGGATATAATATTTGATGGCACGTATGTCGAGTACATGCAGGTAGGAGACATTTTCGAGAGTTCTAGCTAGAAAAGATTGGGTGTAGTTCGCTGTATCTCAACACCCTAGGAGGACGATTGGCGTCGAACCTCTATCTTTCAAACCTACATCATGGTGAACTCTCATCCTTGTAAGGTAATCCTTGACAACGGTAGCTGTATCAATACAGTCTCTTCAGACTTTGTCTCCCGTTTAGGTCTACCTACGCACCCTCATCCAAAGCCATACAACGTGGCTTGGGTCGATGACACTTCTATCCCAGTCACCACCACATGTGTGATTTCCATCTAATTCCAGTCCTACCAAGGATAAATCTTATGTGGCGTAATGCCTATGAAGGTCGGGAGCATCATCTTAGGACGACCATGGATCTATGATGTAGACCTCGCTACCTTTGGTCGATCCAATCAGTGTTCCTTCTCCTACAACGGGAAGAAGATTCAGTTGTACCCGGCACCCCCAAAGGTGACCCCGGGAAAGAGTTCCACCTCCACCCCCACCGGAACTCCCAAAATTCAGGAGAATCCCCAAACTCCCACTGAAGAGAAATCTCCCCTTCCCTCTTCTCATGCATCTATCACACCCGTTTCTGAGGCCCCTAAGGTTAGTCATGACCTAGTTAGGCGCCTTGACTCCATAAATGTCGGTGAGCTAAACAGAGGGGTTGCTGAGTGTGCTCATGTTTTGGCTGTTGATGTCACCGTCACACACGAGGAGTCTCGAGTCTCAGTCCCAACTGAAGACCTGGCCATACTGCCGGAATTCCAAGGCATCGTCCCTGAGGACTTGCCTTCTCAACTCCCTCCCATGCGTGATGTACAACACGCTATTGAACTTACACTTGGGTCCACCCTACCCAACCCTCCCCTCGAGTCTAGACTGTCCAAGTCAGCCAAAGAGTTTGCACAGCACATCATTAGTCCGCATGAGTCAGCTGATTCGCATAGGCGTCACCATAAATTTTAAGAATGTGACTTGGTTATGGTACGAGTCCGGCCCGAACGACTCCCCTCGGGAGCCGTTAAAAAGTTACAAGCATGTAGTGATGGTCCCTTCCCAATCCTGCGGAAGATTGGCGCCAATGCCTATGTTGTGGACTTACCTCCCGAATATGGGATTAGCTCGACCTTTAATGTGGTAGACCTAGTTGCCTACAAGGAATCCACAGTGATTCCTAGTGACTCTTTCGAGCCTTCTCCTCCCATTGCGAGTGAGCCCACCCCTGTGAGTCTCACAGTCTCGAGAGCACCGCGCGAGCACATTGAGAGGATATTGGATGAGCATGTGACAACCACACGGAGCCGGGTGTATCAGCGCTACTTTGTCCGTTGGCGGGACCGTCCACCATCAGATGATTCCTGGATCAGCCGGGAAGATCTCCAGCGCCTCGATCCAGATCTGCTGGAGCACTACCAGAGCAGTGTCCCACCTTACTCGACGGAGTCGAGTTCCAGCCGCCCCGGGAGGGTTGGTGGGGACACTGGGCCCACTACCGGACGCCGCACTGCCGCACCGAGCTTGTGGCTCGGAGATTCGACTGCCGGAAGACTCGACATCACGTATTTATGTATTGAGTATGTACGCATGTAAAATACATGTATTTACTACATGTATTATTTCCTTTCTGTTTTATTAGGCAAGGTTGGTCAAAAGTGATTATATTTTAATTTTATTAAACCCACAAAGTCAATAGTGGGTTGGTGGGTTTTGTCTTGTTAGGCCAGGGTATAAACACAATAAGTGAAAGTTTATGGATGTAATTATTATAGCCTCCTCCTATATAAGGAAGGCTAGGGTGTGTAATGTTTGATATGATAAAATTGATTGAAAGAGTGTCTTACGTGAGAGCCATTCTCACTTGTTCCTTCCCTTCTCTCTTTTCTCTTTTGTGAGGATTGAACGTCGCCCGATGTGAGACCGTCCGGCGTGAGGCCGAGTTGCATGAGGTAGCAAGTTATCCGTCCTGTTCGTGATTCCGGAGTTGCCGTCGATCCATTTTCACGTCGCCGCCGCGTCAGCATGCATTTTATCCTTGATTTACCTCGCACTGCTCACAAGCATGATTTCATCCTTGTTGTCGTTGATAGATTCTCTAAGATGGCCCACTTCATTACATGTTTCAAAACATCTGATGCATTTAGAGTAGCCCACTTATTCTTTTATGAAGTCGTGCGTCTGCATGGTCTGCCCCAAACCATCGTGTCTGACCCGAGATGTCTGGTTCACTAGTTACTTCTGGAAGACACTTTGGCACCTAGTTGGCACCAAACTCAAATTCTCCACTGCCTATCACCCACAAACCGATGGACAAACAGAGGTCGTCAATAGGAGTTTAGGGAATCTCTTGAGGTGTCTCGTAGGGGATCATTCGGGCACCTGGGATCTTCTCTTGTCCAGAGCCGAGTTTGCATACAACAGCTCTGTCAATAGGTCCATAGGTATGAGTCCATTTGAGGTTGTGTATGGATACAAACCTAGGAAATCTGTGGATCTCGTTCCCCTTCCCCTCGAGTCTAGGACATCCAAGTCAGCTGAGGAATTTGCACAGCATGTCAAAAGTCTGCATGAGTCAATTAGCAAGCAAATAAACCTCAGTAATGAAACTTACAAACGCTTGGCTGATTCGCATAGACGTCACCATGAATTCCAAGAAGGTGACATGGTTATGGTACGGGTTCGACCCGAACGACTCCCCTTGGGAGCCGTTAAAAAGTTACAAGCCCGTAGTGATGGTCCCTTCCCAATTCTGCGAAAGATTGGCTCCAATGCGTATGTTGTTGACTTATCTCCCGAATATGGGATTAGCTCGACTTTTAATGTGACAGACCTAGTGGCCTACAAGGAACCCACAACGATTCCTAGTGACCCTTTCGAGTCTTCTCCTCCTATTGTGAGTGAGCTCACCCCTGTGCGTCCCACAGCCTCGAGAGCATCGCGTGAGCAAATTGAGAGGATACTGGATGAGCAAGTGACCACTACACGGAGCAGGGTGTACCAGCGCTACCTTGTCCGCTGGCGGGACCGTTCACCTTCTGATAATTCCTGGATCAGCCGGGAAGATCTCCAGCGCCTCGATCCAGATCTGCCGGAGCACTACCACAGCAGTGTCCCCCCTTACTCGACGGAGTCGAGTTCCAACCGTCCCGGGAGGGTTGGTGGGGACAGTGGGCCCACTACCGGGCCCAATGCAAAGAGCCGACGCTGCACTGCCCCGACACCGAGCTTGTGATTCGGAGACTCCCTCGAAGACTCGGCATCCTGAGTATTTTTACTTTTGTATTTACGTATTTGTGTGTGTATGTAAGTAAAATACATGTATTACTACATGTATATTTACTTTTGTTTTACTAGGCTAGTCATAGTCAAACGTTATTGTATTTTATATTTTCTTAAAACCAAGAGTCAAAGTTAGGTTGGTGGCCTTTATTTTATTAGGCTTGGGTATAAACACAATTAGTGAAAGTTAGACGGTATGTATGTTATGGCCTTCCCTATAAATAGGGGGCTAAGGGTGTGTTACGTATAAATCATATGAATGAAAGATTGCAACTCATGTAAGAGCCTTCCTCTTGCTTCTTCCCCTTCCCTCTTTACTTCTTGCGAGTTTTGAGAGATTGTCCGGTGTGAGACCGTCCGGTGTGAGGCCGAGCTATGCGAGACATCAAGTTATCCCGTCCTATTCGCCCCCTCGGAGCTGCAGTCGATCCATCTTCCGACGCCGTCCGCGTCAATTAGGGATAGATTTAAGGACAGATTTCCTGTTCAGTCCCAGAAATTAGGGACGGGTTTTGATTTTCGTCTCTAAATATTTTTTGTTTTTAAAAAAATCGTCATTATGAGGGATGTTGAACCCCCTCTATGTGGTTATTGTAATGGATTTTGATGATGACCAAATCTAACTTGAATACCATGACATATTCTGGAAGTGTCTTCAATTAATGAAATAAGGAGCCTCAAAGTTCAGGAATCACTTCACTTGGTAAGATGTTTAATCTCAGTTTGCAATCGCCAAAGCTAATGCAGAATGTATGTTTTGACAGGGGCAAGAAGGTGGTTCATGAATTGAATAATACAAGGACATTTGGTGAGATCCATCCTAACTCATAAGCCCTTTATCAATTGATTATCAAGGATTGATATTCATGTTTTGATTCCTAAAGGGTTAATTTGCGTGGCCGTGATCTAATTCCTATTAAGATGGGTTTTACTCTTTCATGCATACAGCAAGTCTGTACAATCGTTCATGCATATACAGTGTCTTGCACGTAAAGTCTATACACTCTGTTGCATACAGATGTAAGGTAATTTTGAACATAAAGTATGTACAGGGTCTAGCTGCATCGTGTGCTTCATGCATATGCTAAGTCTATACATCATCATTCTCTGTTGATATGTTTGTGTATCAAGTCTATACATCTGCCAAGTCTATACGTTGTGGGTTGTTCATGCATCCTGCTCATAAGTCTATACATCCTGCAACTCAAAGTCTGAACATCTTCCTGGTGCAGGCACATCAAGTCTATACATCCATCAGCTCAGTGCACAGCAAGTCTATACAGCAGCAAGTCTGTACATTCTTCAGCAGCAAGTCTGTACATCCTTCAGCAGCAAGTCTATACATGAGCAAGTCTATACAGCCAGCAAGTCTATACATCAGCAAGTCTATACATCAGCAAGTCTATACAGCCAGCAAGTCTATACATCGCTGCATACACAAAGTCTATACATCGTGTATTTCTTGTAGTCTGCCTGAAAGGGTCGACCCCTGGGGTCGACCCATGGAAGGGTCGACCCCAAGGGTCGACCCATGTAACCCAGAACCAACTGTTTGGGTTATGGGAACGCGAGGGTCGACCCCTAGGGTCGACCCCTGTGGGTCATCTTTTAAACCCAGCACGGCTGCTCACGAGGGTCGACCCCAAGGGTCGACCCATTGCTTTTGGGTCCTTAACCCTCTCACGAGGGTCGACCCCAAGGGTTGACCTCTTCCGGTTGGACCTCCTGCCGTGGTTTTTGACCGCCATTTTCTTGTGTTAAAAGTCTTGTAATCCGAGTCTTACTTCCATAAAACATTCCGCAAAACATGGATCTGGTTCCAAAGCTGTCTTTGACTATTTTAATCAATTAAATAAACTCTCTTGGGATTATATAATGGGATGAGAGGTGAGATCCGAGACGCAGGGTTTTTTGATGCTTCATTCTTGAGTGCAGGTCGAAGTTGCAGCTCCCACACCTTCTTCCCAATAGATCTGAAGCTGGAACTGAAAGAGAAGAAGGAGAAATCACGCCACAAATCATCTACATCAAGAAGCTGCAAGGGTCTTTGAGCAACAACTTCAAATCAACCACTTCTCAGCCAATGTTCTTCCAAGATCGATCCTACTCCTGCTGAAGCATACAAGTGCATTCGGAAATTTGATAGGGGGAGCATCAACCAGGATAATTTACTCTTCATCTTCCATTCTCAGATTTGTTGTGCTAAACTTGAGCATCTGTTATATTTTAATTCTGAGCTATGTGTGTGCTGTTCGTGTAAAGACACGAGCTTGTGTGTGTGTGTGTGGTTGGGTGCCTAGATTTGGTACCGTGTGTGTGTGTGTGTGCTGTTCATAACAGCGTGTGTGTTCTTGGCTCACTTCTTAGTGAAGTCGTTAATCCTAATGTGTGAGGGGTGGACGTAGGGGACATTGCGGTGTACCCGAACCACCTAAAAAACTTGTGTCTCTCGTGGTTTGTTCGTTTGCATCCTTTGTCGAGTGGGCTTTACGGTGAGTTGAGTGTTCACCATCTTCTTCCTCACACACTCACCATCTTTCACATACATTCTTGTGTGATCATGCATGAGTAAGGCCGAGCGCTTGATTGTTTTAATTTTATCTCACAAGTTCTTCAGAAAATATTTTTTATTTCCCAATCAATTCACCCCTCCCCTCTTGATTGCCACCGTTTGGGACCCAACAATTGGTATCAGAGCTTTGGTCTCTGTTTAGCCCGACCTCACGGTCGAAGAGTAGATCTCTTTCTATAGTAAACAGAGGGATGATGCCCGAAGGGCATTCTGTACACAGGCCTCCATTTTTTGATGGAACAAACTATACATATTGGAAAAACAGAATGTATGTTTTCTTGCGTGCTCAAGATTATGAAGTGTGGAATGTTATCAACAAAGGTCCTTATAAGTTGCCTGACAATGAAGATGATTGGGATGACGACCATATCAATAAGTGCTCAGCTAACTTTAAGGCCATGAATATAATTCAGTGTGCCATCCATCCGAATGAATACTCACGCATATCTATGCGTTCCTCTGCACAGGAAATGTGGGATAAACTACGCTTGATCTATGAAGGAACTTCTGAAGTCAAGGAAACCAAAGCAAATCTATTGGTCCGGGATTATGAACTGTTTATGATGAAGCCAGATGAAACCATTTCTGAAATGTTCGCGAGATTAATGGAAATCACAAATGGTTTTAAGGCTCTTGGCAAGGAGTATTCAAACCGTGATCTTGTGAGGAAGGTACTGAGATCTCTATCACCACAGTGGCACACAAAAGCCACAGTGATCGAAGACTCAAAAGATCTCAGCACTCTGACTCTGGACGAGTTAGCCGGCTCCCTGATGACACATGAGATCAACATCAAAAGGAGCGAGGACGACAACAAGAAGAAGAAAGTTGCCACAACTTTGGCATTGAAAGTAAACCCTCAAGAGTCGGAAGAAAGCGAGGGAGATTCCTCGGCCAACACTGAAGATGAGGAGCTTGTAGCTATGTTCATAAGAAGTGCTAGAAGATTTGTCAAGAACACAAGGAAATTTTATGGTCAGTTCAAGAAAGGACCAAGAAGGCAAGGTCCTAAGAAAAGTGAAAGCAGCAAGAAGGAAGAAATAATTTGCTATGAATGCAAGAAACCCGGTCACATGCGGGGAGAATGCCCGGACTTAGCTAAGAGATTCAAAAATGGAAAATTCAAAAAGCCTAAGGCCATGGTGGCCTCTTGGAGCGATGAAGATGAGGAAGACTCCGGGAATGAAGATGGACTAGATGAACTGGTTTCATGGCAAATGACGACACCAATGAGGTACAATCTGAAACTGAATCCCGCACTTGTGAACAATGGCAGATTGCATATGAATCATTGTATGGAAAATGCAAAAAATTGAAATCTGAAAATAAACTTCTGAAAAAGAAATTGGAACAAGCTGTGAGTGCTAAAAATCCTTGTGAGAATTGTAATTTCATGAAATCTGAAAATGAGAATCTTAAACATGAAAATGAAAGTCTCTTGTCTAAAATAGAATTATTTGAAGAAGAGAGTTCATGCATGCGAGAGGATCAATTCACTTTTATTAAAAAGCATGAAGACTTGCAAAGGGAATTAGAACAAGAAAAGTTTGAAAAAATTGCTTGCATTCAAACCAAGGAAACAGCTGAAAGGAAAATGGAAACCTTAATGATTGAAATAGATGAGTTGAAAAATGTTGCTGCCATATTAGAAAAAGGAAAACAAGTGTTGAACACATGTGTGGGTCCTGATGAAGGACGTTCTCCACTCACTTCTGAGAAAAGAAATAATTTTCAATCCAAAACATACATAACTCCATGGACATCAAGAAGTACATTTGCCTCATCTTCTAACACACAGATACATAATTCATATATGAATGTGAACAGGAGAAGAAACCGTGATAAAAGAATCAATACTTACTTTTATTGTGGAAGATTAGGCCATGATATGTATGAGTGCAGATCCATGAGGTTTGATGATGAAAATTTTGTTAGAATGATGAATATATCATACAGGCCTCTTATGTCTAACCACCGAGGACCCAAGCTTGCTTGGGTACCAAAAACCCCATAAGTACTCTCTTTATATTTGCAGGTCTGCCTTGGAGCTCAAAAGAACAGATGATACTTAGATAGTGGATGTTCAAGGCATATGACGGGAAACAAGGAAATGTTTGTAGACCTGCAAGACAAGGATGGTGGGGTTGTAGCTTTTGGAGGTAAAGACAAAGGAAAAATTGTTGGAGAAGGTAAGATAGGTAAGAACCAAACTCAAGTCATTGAAAATGTTTTGTTTGTCAAAGGCCTGCATCACAATCTTTTAAGCATTAGTCAACTTTGTGACAAAGGTTGCAATGTGTCTTTTGATTCTACTCACTGCACTGTGGTAGATAGAAACACCAATGAAATCAAGTTCATAGGGCTTAGACACAACAATATTTATATGATTGATCTTGATGATGTCTCACATAAAAATCTTTGCTTAGTTGCTAAAAATTCTGATGATGCATAGTTGTGGCATCGCCGTCTTGGGCATGCTAGTTTCAATGTGATGATGAAGTTGTTCAGGAAAGATCTGGTTGTTGGCTTACCCAAGTTGAAGCTGGTTAATGAAGGAATCTATGGGGCATGCAGCAAGGGCAAACAGACAAGAACATCCTTTAAATGTAAAAGTGAAGTAACCACCTCTAAGCCCCTTGAATTGATCCATATAGATCTTTTTGGACCAAGCTGAACACATAGCTTGGGTGGTGAGCTTTATGGATTTGTGATTGTGGATGATTTTTCTAGATATAGCTGGGTGTTTTTTTTTTCAAACAAAAGTGATGCTTTAATGGAGTTTGAGACATTTTGCAGGATGGTTCAGAAAGAAAAAGGATGGTCCATCAAGACCGTGAGAAGTGATCATGGCAGGGAATTTGATAACCATGAGTTCAGCAATTTTTACAGGGATCAAGGTTATATACACAACTTCTCCGCACCAAGGACCCCCGAACAAAATGGGGTCGTAGAGAGGAAGAACAGGTCACTTGTTGAAATGGCAAGAACCATGCTAAATGAAAACAACCTTCCAAGGTATTTCTGGGCTGAAGCCGTCAACACAGCATGCTACATAATAAACCGAGCCATGGTAAGGCCAGTGTTAAAGAAAACACATTATGAGCTATATCGAGATAAGAAGCCAAATATTTCTTACTTTAAACCATTTGGCTCCATCTGTTATATCCATAATAACGGTAAGGTGGATTTGGTAAAGTTTGACCCCAAGAGTGACAAGGGGATATTTCTCGGATACTCCCGTAACTTAAGAGCCTATCGAGTGTATAACTTGAGAACTCTTGTAGTTGAGGAAAGTCCCCATGTTATTTTTGATGAATCATCATTCAAGGATACTAATGAAAAGCATGTCTTGTAGGAAGAAGAATCAGAAGTGGAAGCCACCGAAGAGCTCTCAAAGGAAGCAAACAAATCAGGAGATGAAGAACAACAAAAGGATGACGAAAATCAGCAAACTCTAAGTGAACTACAGCTGCCTCGACAATGGACTTTTGCAAAAGATCACCCACCGGAAGTCGTCATTGGCAATGTAGAAGAAGGAATAAGAACGCGTTCCTCATTCAGGGAAGTTGAGAATCTGGATTATATTGCATTACTCTCTCAATCTGAACCTCACTCTATAGAAGATGCCTTAAAAGATGATTCCTGGATCTTGGCTATGCAAGAAGAACTACACCGATTCCAAAGGAACAAAGTGTGGTTCCTTGTGCCTCGCCCTAGAAACCACTCTGTGATCGGAACCAAATGGATCTTTCGAAATAAAACAAACGATCAAGGGGTGGTAACTAGGAACAAGGCAAGGCTGGTAACCAAAGGTTATAGCCAGGAGCTTGGAATTGATTTTGATGAGTCTTTTGCTCCTGTAGCAAGACTCGAGGCAGTGAGAATTCTTTTGGCATTTGCATGTTGCAATAATATTAAACTGTTTCAGATGGATGTGAAAAGTGCATTCTTAAATGGTTTTATTCAGGAGGACGTATACGTGGAGCAACCATCGGGGTATGAGGACACAAAATATCCAGACCATGTGTACAAGTTAGACAAGGCACTCTATGGTCTTAAACAAGCACCCCGAGCATGGTATGAACGGTTGAATGATTTCCTTATATAAAATAGATTCAAATGAGGTAATGTGGATCAAACTCTTTTCACAATGTTGAGCGGTAAGGAAATCTTAATTGTTAAAGTCTATGTTGATGACATTATTTTTGGCTCAACCAAGGATACACTCAGCAAGGACTTTGTAAAATTGATGCAAAGTGAATTTGAAATGAGCCTTATGGGAGAGCTGACATTCTTTTTGGGATTGCAGGTCACACAGACGGCCGATGGGATGTTCATACATCAGAAAAAATATGCAATGGAGCTGCTGAAAAAGTTAGACTTGGCTTCTACCAAACCACAACCAACACCTATGTCCACATCAACAAAAATTGATCAAGATGAAATAGGTAAAACTGTGGACCAAAAACTTTTCAGAAGCATGATAGGTTCCTTGTTGTACTTAACTGCTAGTCGGCCCGATATTCAATTTGCTGTATGTTTGTGTGCTCGTTTTCAGTCCAATCCCAAGGAGTCACATTTGTCGGCTGTGAAAAGGATCTTTAGATATATTGCTGGCTCAGTGAACTTAGGTTTATGGTTTCCGCGTAATTCGAGCCTTGATTTGATTACTTACTCCGATGCTGATTATGCGGGTTGCAAAGTGGATCGGAAAAGCACCAGCGGGTACTGCCAGTTCCTTGGAGGTTGCATGGTTTCATGGGCCTCCAAGAAACAAAACTCAGTGACCTTATCAACCGCCGAAGCCAAGTATGTGGCTGTAGGTAGTTGTGTTGTCCAAGTGCTCTGGATCCAACAACAAATGATTGATTATGGCGAATCCTTCAAAAACACCGCAATTCTTTGTGATAACACTTCAGCCATAAATCTATCCAAGAACCCTGTCCATCATTCTCGCACCAAGCATATTGAAATTAGACATCATTTCATTAGAGATCATGTGAGCAAGGGTGATGTAGAAATCAGCTTCATTGATACAGATCATCAAATTGCCGATATTTCACAAAACCCCTTTGTGAAGAGAAGTTCACCACCTTTAGAAGAGAATTAGGGGTTTGTAGAATAGAAGAGTTTGCATCATGATTTTGTGTGCTTTTTAGTGTATAGTCACTGCATTGCATCCATTTGCATTAGTCATATGTTAGTTTATATTTTCCTTCTCATACATGCGCATCAAGTTGTGTGAAAACTCAAAAAGAACAAAAACAAATTGCGTGATAAGTCATCTATGTGTGCTCTTGCATTCCTTCTATATATATAATATTCACTCATTCTTTTTGTCAATTCTATGGCCGTTTATGACCTTGGATATACTCTCATGCCATCAATGGAGTGAAACTGTCCGAATCCTGAAATCCGGAGAATTGGATACTAGCACGTCAAATATTGATCTCGAAATTGATGTGGTACTTCCCCAATTGCTTAAAACCTTCAAAACACTCTTATCCTCTTTGATTCCAACTTAATTTTCAATTGGGGACTCGAGACTAATTCTTTTTGGCCCTCCGGTTATGTTTTTTCTTCACTTTTGCTGAATATCATTGAATGGGTCGACCCCAAGGGTCAACCCTCGCGAAGACCACTTCTGTTTGGGGTTGAGTTTACATGGGTCGACCCAATGGGTCGACCCATTACGGTGACGCGGTTCCACCACGTCCGAGCCGTTCGCGAATGGGGTTCTAACCCTAAGTTAGCCCCTCCCATGCCTATATAGAAACTCATAACCCCCTCCAAGGCCAGCCACCACCCCTTGCAAGCCCTAAAAACATCTTCTTGGCTCCCACATCCTCCAAACCTAGCCGCGGTTCTTCGGGTGGCTATCAGCGCGCATCTTCTTCACATGGGTCCAAGGATCATCTCTTGCTTCTCCCCTCCCTTGAGGTAAGCTCCTGGTGTTTGTGGAGGATCATGGATTCATATTCCATACATTTCATCTCTGGTTAAACCCTATTGATCTTTCCCCCATCGTGTGGCCCTCTTTCGATCTTTGTCTAGATGGCCCCAAGGAGACATCCATCTCGCAGAGGCGCTGAGTCTAGCAAGGCTCAAGAGATTAGATCCAAGCAAGCCGAACACGTTGCTTCTCTTCGCGGCCATTCTAGCCGAGTGTTGAACCGGAAAGTTCTTCGTCCCCGAGCAGTGGACTTCGGTAATTTGAGCAAACATATTCCCAGTTTAGTTGATGTCATTTGCAGTCAGCCCAACTTGGATGTTTTCATGACTGCCCATCGTCGGATGTATCCCAATTTAGTGCATCAATTCTATAGCAATCTTTCAATGGCCGGTGACAATCCGGTTACTAAAGTCAATGGGATTCAGATTATTCTCTCCCCACAGTTGCTAGGCGAAGCATTTCAGCTCCCTCTCGCGGGATATGCCTTTGGTGATATTCTTGTTCCTGAAGATCGCATTTATCTTTACATGACTTCTGAAGATCGAGCAGGCCGATCTCTTGCTGGATTGAATGCAAATCGTTTCCCTCCTGTTCAGCACATTCTTCATATAATGATTACTACCATCTTGCTTCCGAGAGGGGGAGGGCATGACAAAGTTACAGAAATTCATATGTTTCTCATTTACTGTCTCTTGGATGGCATCCGTATCAATTTTCCCGCACTCATCTTGGAGCACATATGCACAAGCATCAAGCACCGAAATAGAACTTTACCTTATGCTACTGCGTTTACTGCCATTTTCCAGTACAAGAACATCAATCTTTCAGCAGAAACCTCACAAACTATGCGGGAAGCCGACATTTTTACCACTCACTCCATTTGTCACAATATGGGTTATGTTATGCGTGACGGTGAATTAGTCCGGCAACTGAAGACCGTCGTCCCTGCTGCTAGTTCTGATGATGATCATGAGGATGAAGACGGGTCTGATGAGGAACCACTCTCTCCTATTGCTGCAGATATACCCTCTGAGGTGGCCAAGCTAATCATAGATCGGTTGGATCGCATTGATGAGCGGATGGATAAGTATGGGGAGACCTTGGATGTAATTCAAAATGAGTTGCATGATCTGAAGCTGTCTCACCAAGAAAGCACTCAAACCTTCACTGATGCCTTGGCTCATCACACCGAAATGTGCCACGAAATTATGGATTATGTCCGGCGTGCTCCAGGTCCACCGAATCCGGATGATGACTAGGTTGTTGCACTTCATACAGTTGGCACACTCCTTATCCTGTTTCACCCCCTCTTTTTGATGATGTCAAAGGGGGAGAAGTTTTGCCTTCTACTACTACTTGTGTGCCCGACTACCGACTTATTATATCTATGTGTGATGTATGCTTGCATGCATGTGTGTTGCATTTTCATCTTCATATTTGATTAGTGTTTTAGGGGTGTTGCATTATCCTTGTAATCATAGCATGGCATCTTGTTACATTGCACTTCACTTCCCCTTGTTACATTGTAATCAGATTGTGGACTGTGGTTGTTTTCCTAGTAAGATATGCTGGTTGTTGGAATATGTCTTCTTATCAATCGCATAGCACTTTGCTCCAATGGAATGAAGTTTCTAAATTGATTCCTGAGTTTGAGATGGTAAAGTCAAGTCCTTTCCATATTGTTCCGACTCGACTCATTGTTATCATGGTATGGACCTTGAAATTTATATTTCCAATTTCTGAATTTTGTCATCATCAAAAAGGGGGAGATTGTTGAACCCCCTCTATGTGGTTATTGTAATGGATTTTGATGATGACCAAATCTAACTTGAATACCATGACATATTCTGGAAGTGTCTTCAATTAATGAAATGAGGAGCCTCGAAGTTCAGGAATCACTTCACTTGGTAAGATGTTTAATCTCAGTTTGCAATCGCCAAAGCTAATGCAGAATGTATGTTTTGACAGGGGCAAGAAGGCGGTTCATGAATTGAATAATACAAGGACATTTGGTGAGATCCATCCTAACTCATAAGCCCTTTATCAATTGATTATCAAGGATTGATATTCATGTTTTGATTCCTAAAGGGTTAATTTGCGTGGCCGTGATCTAATTCCTATTAAGATGGGTTTTACTCTTTCATGCATACAGCAAGTCTGTACAATCGTTTATGCATATACAGTGTCTTGCACGTAAAGTCTATACACTCTGTTGCATACAGATGTAAGGTAATTTTGAACATAAAGTCTGTACAGGGTCTAGCTGCATTGTGTGCTTCATACATATGCTAAGTCTATACATCCTCATTCTCTGCTGATATGTTTGTGTATCAAGTCTATACATCTGCCAAGTCTATACGTTGTGGGTTGTTCATGCATCTTGCTCATAAGTCTATACATCCTGCAACTCAAAGTCTGAACATCATCCTGGTGCAGGCACATCAAGTCTATACATCCATCAGCTCAGTGCACAGCAAGTCTATACAGCAGCAAGTATGTACATTCTTCAGCAGCAAGTCTGTACATCCTTCAGCAGCAAGTCTATACAGCCAGCAAGTCTATACAGCCAGCAAGTCTATACATCGTTGCATACACGAAGTCTATACATCGTGTATTTCTTGTAGTCTACCTGAAAGGGTCGACCCCAAGGGTCGACCCATGTAACCCAGAACCAGCTGTTTGGGTTCTGGGAACGCGAGGGTCGACCCCTGGGGTCGACCCTTGTGGGTCATCTTTTAAATCCAGCACGGCTGCTCACGAGGGTCGACCCCAAGGGTCGACCCCTTCCAGTTGGACCTCTAGCCGCAGTTTTTGACCACCGTTTTCTTGTGCCAAAAGTCTTGTAATCCGAATCTTACTTCCACAAAACATTCCGCAAAATGTGGATCTGGTTCCCAAGCTGTCTTTGACTGTTTTAATCAATTAAATAGACTCTCTTGGGATTATATAATGGGATGAGAGGTGAGATCCGAGACGCAGGGTTTTTTGATGCTTCATTCTTGAGTGCAGGTCGAAGTTGCAGCTCCCACACCTTCTTCCCAATAGATCTGAAGCTGGAACTGAAAGAGAAGAAGGAGAAATCACGCCACAAATCATCTACATCAAGAAGCTGCAAGGGTCTTTGAGCAACAACTTCAAATCAACCACTTCTCAGCCAATGTTCTTCCAAGATCGATCCTACTCCTGCTGAAGCATACAAGTGCATTCGGAAATTTGATAGGGGGAGCATCAGCCAGGATAATTTACTCTTCATCTTCCATTCTCAAATTTGTTGTGCTAAACTTGAGCATCTGTTATATTTTAATTCTGAGCTATGTGTGTGCTGTTCGTGTAAAGACACGAGCTTGTGTGTGTGTGTCGTTGGGTGCCTAGATTTGGTACCGTGTGTGTGTGTGTGCTGTTCATAACAGCGTGTGTGCTCTTGGCTCACTTCTTAGTGAAGTCGTTAATCCTCATGTGTGAGGGGTGGACGTAGAGGACATTGCGGTGTACCCGAACCACCTAAAAACCTTGTGTGTCTCGCGTGGTTTGTTCGTTTGCATCCTTTGTCGAGTGGGCTTCACGGTGAGTTGAGTGTTCACCATCTTCTTCCTCATACACTCACCATCTTTCACATACATTCTTGTGTGATCATGCACGAGTAAGGCCGAGCGCTTGATTGTTTTAATTTTATCTCACAAGTTCTTCAGAAAATATTTTTTATTTCTCAATCAATTCACCCCTCCCCTCTTGATTGCCACCGTTTGGGACCCAACAAGGGACAAATTTCTTTTTCTGTCCCTAAAATTGGGGATGAATTTAGGGATGGATTTTAAATTCCATCCCTAAATATTTTTTAAATTTTTTTAAAAATCACCAATATTAGGGACAAATTTAAGGGCGGATTTCTTTTCTGTCCCTAAAATTAAGGATGGATTTTAAATTTCTTCCCTAAATATTTTTTTAATTTTTTTAAAATTATCAATATTAGAGACGAATTTAAGGATGAATTTCTTGATCCATCTCTAAATAATTTTTATTTTTAAATAATAATTTAATATTTTTAAGATGAATTTGAGACGAAATTATTTCCATCTTTCCATCTCAAATTGGTGACGAAAATTGTTGGACGGCCAGATCCGTCGTTATTTCATCCCTAATCCGTTTAGAGATAGATTTGGGACGGAATATGGATGGATTTTGACCATCCCTATTCCCATATTTTCTTATAGTGGAGGGCGGCAGGGGAGTGGGAGAGAGAGGCTAGACAGGGGTAGGGGAGAAGGGGGAAGAGGGGTTGTTGTGGGGGTTGCTGGTTGGGAGAGGGGAGGAGAGGGACCGCACAGAGGGTGGTGGGTAGGCCTAGTAATTATCCGTTTAAAATTCGAACCGAATTCGAATTCGCATTCGTTTAACCAAATAATTATCCGAATAAAATATCCGATGGATAATTTAATCGGATATCGGATATTCGATTATTAATCGGATATGAATTCGGATATTGAGATATCCGTGTCGGATATTATCCGACCGAATATGAACTCTTAGATAAAAATCTAATGATACACATATTCTATATATAATTAACTTAAATTTTAATATATTATTTGATTACTCTTTTTTATCTTTTTTATCTCAAAATATAATTTAAAAATAAGAAATTCACTTACACCCACTTGGTAAGTTATCTTCTATTTTTTAAGATGAAGTCTAATCTTTTGATAACATCTCCCAAAATAGAAATAACTTTATCTCATTTTTTTTTTAGAAAACAATATACGATGCTCTCACACGGCTAACACAACTCACCCTTAAGTAGGCCTAATAATTATCCGTTTAAAATTCGAACCGAATTCGAATTCGTATTTATCCGATCATTATCCGAATAAAATATCCGACGGATAATTCGATTACTAATCGAATACGAATTCTGATATCACACTATCTGCTCCGTTTATAGGTCTAGTGGTGGGTGTGTGGATTTGAGTGTGTGTGCGTGTGTGGACATTTTAGGTATTCTATATAATTCCCAAAGCTAGAATTTGAATCTATAACATTTCCCATGAGAGTGAAGTGCATATAACACAATAACAATTAATAATTAATAAATATATCTAAAATTTATAATATGAATAGTAATTATGTAATATAACATAAATAATTATATACCCCTAGGGGGGACTTAATTAAGTGGCTCACGTTTAATTCTCGAGAAATATAATTTAAGAATTTATTAGTTTTGGGAAAAAATAGATGCGATTTTGACTTAGAACTCAGGTCTCTCACACTCTATATACACCTCATTATTATTGCACTAGATTTCAAGAAAAATGCTCGCAAGATTAAGCCACAGTCTCTTTGTTCAATGTTGTCCAATTCATCCACGTAAAAAGTTCAAATTTAATTGTAGCATCGTCTCTAACATACATGATATGAGAAATACTTACTGGAGAGGTCCTCTCTGTTGCTGTCGCCCATCAAAGGATGAGCCATGATGGTCATGAGCCCAAGGGGGCTGATCTTAATTCTGGCCTCGGTGTGCCTGAGAAACCTGTTAAGGCTCTCTTCTCTGAGAAACCAACTGGGAGTGTTGTTGTACCTGATGATCATGTCAATTTAGTGGAGCTCTGCTTCGAACAGGGTTGTGCCCCCTACTGTTGCTGGTGCCACCTGTGCGGGGGATGATTCAGGCCCCGGTCTTTCTATGCAACTAGCTACTGAAAAGCCTGAGGACTGGGGGCAACCTTCCCGTCCGATGTCTTCCTCTCCTCTCAGATTCTGCCCTGTTGAGCTTTCTTTTCTGCAGAATGAAGCCCCCCCATTGGCTGCGACTATTTTACTGATGATGCTTCATTGTTTCTGGATAACAATTTCATCAATGCCCAGAAGAATTTTGTCGGCTTGACTGGAAAACCTCAACAGGTTCAACAAGGTGTTCTCAGTAGAGGTATGCTTCGACGGCGCTCCTCTTCGTTAAGTGCCACCTCTACTTCTAACCTATGAAGGGTCTTATAATATGGAATATAAGAGGCATTAGCAACGACAGGTCAGTGGGTAGACTGAAGTATCTTTCTCAGAAATATGGCTTGATGTTCATAGCTATTATTTTTTTTTTTTGTAAAACAGAGATTGATATTAACTAAGACGGGGAAACAGAGGATACATAAGGTAGCAGACAAGGAGGGATAACGGCGGGGGACCAAGAGCAGCAAACCTTGGCCCGGAGTCCCTCTTGTGCGAGTGTGTGGGCTGCCATGTTTGTAGACCCGGGGGCAAAACACACTTGGACAGAGGAGGAGGACAAAAGATTGATACAATCTTGGATGATAGTGGAGATCTTCCAAGGGGGGTTGGAGATCCCATTAACACAGTTAATGATGTGGAGGGTGTCACCTTCCACCAAAGCCGGCTGAGCTTGAGCAGTAGTTAACCTGATAGCTTGCAACAGAGCAAGGGATTCTGCCATTTCTGGGGACTGAGCCTGGAAGAAGGAGCTTTTGCAGAGGATGGTGGCGCCGGAGGAATCTCTCATAATGATCCCGGCTGCACCATGGCCGTCTTTGAAGGCTGCATCTGAATTTATTTTTAAGCAGTGAGCTGCGGGGGGGCTCCAAGCTGCAGGCAGATGTGCAGTAGGCTAGAAGGAGGCATCTCGGTTGACATTCCAGCTGTGATAAAGATTGAGGGCTGAAGCAATAATCTGCCTAGGATGGTCTTCGATGCCTTCGAAGGCAGTCTTACATCTCGTGACCCAAATCTGCCATATGATAGCAAAACTTAAGGTAATAATATGTACATCATGTTTGCTGTTGGGGAAAGGAGGCTTGGTCCATTCCAGAATCCGATCTTCAAGCAATTGAGGGTCTGCATCTGAATGATAGTTCAGCAGTGAGAGCTTCCATGTGACTCTAGCTTTGTTGCAAGAGAAGAGAAGATGGTGAAGGAATTCATCTTGGCTGTGGCAAACAGGACAAAGAGGGTCCAATTTCTTACTGAATTGGGAAATCCTGGAGTTTAGAGGGAGGGCCCCGCAAGGCATTTCCAGGTAAAGATTGTAATTTTTGGAGGGAGAAGGCTGTAAATGGTGGGGTGCCAAATAAGCTTCCAAATGTCCTTGTGGTTGGAAGAGGACGGTGGTTGAGATCTCTCGACCAGCATTCTGTACGCATATTTGATAGAAAACTTGCCTTCTGTGGCGGGGCTCCAGATGGTGCAGTCACCCTCAGGGTGTGGGGATTGTGGGAGGTTGATGGTGAGAATCTCCTCCGCAGTCTGCTTCTCAAAGTATTGGTTGATGAGGGGCCGGTTCCATTGGTGATGGGATATCAGTTGGGATTCCAAATTGAGGGGCCCCGGAGTGCTTCCAACAATGGTCCTAGGTGGCCCGGGTCTGTTAGGGATCCACTTGTCCTCCCAAATATTAATGCTTTTCCCATCTTGAATCTGCTGGAAGAGGCCAGCCTTTACATCCTTCCTGACAGATAAAATGCCTGCCCAGGTATGGGAGCAGTTGGTTGCCTTTTGAACCTCCCAGAAATCTAGCCCTTTGAGGTACTTTGCTCTCAGGATAGAGGCCCACAGTGATTGGGGTTGTTTGATGAACCTCCAGACCACCTTCATAATTGCAACTTTGTTATAGGTATGTGGGTCTCTTATACCAAGGCCACCAGAAGCTTTGTGCTGTTTGATTTTTTCCCAGCTGCAAAGATGAATTTTTCGGTTCCCCGGGACTTCCCCCCACCAGAACTGACATTGCAACTGATTTAATTTCCGGAGGATACCTTTGGGGAGGATAGTGGTAGCCATAATGTGCGAGGGGATAGTTGATAAGGTCGACTTAATCAGTGTAACTCTTCCAGCTGGAGAAAGGATATTCTTTTTCCAATTGCTCAGTCTGTTGTTGATTCTCTCTTCCAGGAACCTGAATTGTTGTAATCGGCCTTTCTCTGGTCTGAGTGGAACTCCTAGATATAACTCTTTTGCAGGCAATAAGTTGATGGCAGTGATGTTGCATATGTGTGTTTGCATTTCAGTTGGGGTGTTGGGACTAAAAACAAACCCGGACTTCATCCTATTGATGTTCTGTCCAGACCATTCTGCATATTGCTGAAGAATGTTCATGTATTCCTGGACCTCCGATTCCTCTGCTTTCCCAAATATAAAGATATCATCGGCATACATCACATGGGTGATGGTCGGAGCCCTACAGTTGATCTTGAGCCCTTGAATTTTTCCCTTGTCCACTCTGTCTTTGATCAGTCCAGTGAGGATTTCAGCACACATGATGTATATGTATGGGGATAGGGGGCAACCCTGCCGGATACCTCGAGTGGGATAGACCATACCTGTAGGTTCTCCATTAAAGTTGATGGAGAAGGAGGCTGTGCCACTGCATTGGTTGATGAGTCTCCGAGAGGTTTCAGAAAAACCGAACTGTTCCATGGTATTGTCTATGAAAGCCCACTCCAAAGTGTCATATGCTTTGCTGATATCAATCTTGAGCCCAAAGGAGCCGCCCTTCCCTTGCTTTGCTTTAATGGAGTGCATCAGTTCCTGAACAACAATAATACAATCGGAGGTAAAACGGTTAGGTATAAAAGCATTTTGGTTACAAGATATGATCCTGTGGAGAATGGGTTTAATCATGTTGGCAAGAATTTTTGTGATGATTTTATAGAGGGCATTGCACAGGCTAATTGGTCTGAAGTCTGATGGTGTCTCGGGGGGCTGGGTCTTGGGTATGAGGGTGATGAGTGTGTGGTTGAGAGTGGGGGGGAGGATGTGGGTGTGGAAGAAGGATAGGATGAGGTCGGTGCATTGGTCTTTGAGGATGTGCCAGTATTTTTGGTAGAATATAGGTGGGAAGCCATCCGGTCCAGGAGATTTCCTGGGGTTCATGCTGTATAGGGCATCTTTTATTTCTTTGTCTGAGGGGGGGGGGGAGTGGAACTTGAGGTCTTCTTCCGGGGTGATAGTTGTGAGAAGAGGGGGAAAGCCAGTGGGGCAGTTGGTGGGCTCAGTAGTGGTGTATAAGTTATGGAAGTAGTTAACAAAGGAGCTTTGGATAGTGAAGCTATCCCCAGTCCAGCTGCCATCCGGAAGTTTCATCCAAGCAATTCTGTTGGTTTTTCTCCTAGCCAGCACCTTTGTATGAAAGAACTTTGTACTTCTATCCCCTTCCTTGTACCAATGAGATTTTGATCTTTGCCTCCAATACTCCTCGATCATCATAGTTTGTTCCTCATATTGGTTTTCCAGCATAGTTTCTTTGGCGATGTATTCTTCAGTGATGGGCATACATCTGATTTTGACCATTTCTTCTTGAATTTCCTTCGCCCGATGATGGGGGTTAGTGAAATTTCTCTGTTTCCATCTACGGATTTGGGTTTGAAGCTGCTTAGTCTTGTGAGTGTAGCTGACAGATAATGGGGTAGCATTCTTCCAGCATTGTTCAATCACCTTTTCGAAATCTTGCCGATGAGTCCACATGGACTCAAGTTTGAATGGGGGCTTCTTCCTGACAGTGCTTCCTAGCAGGTTCGTGTATATGGGGTTATGATCACTAGCAATTCTGGGAAGGTGGTGAACAGATGCTTGGGGAAATTGCAGCCTCCAATCCACATTTGCCAGTGATCTATCCAGACGTTCTTTTATATGCCATTTGGCCATTCTTTTGTTGGTCCAGGTGTAGGCAGGACCATCGTAGCCCAGGTCAAGTAATCCAGTGTCAAGTATGAAGTGCTGAAAATCTCTGGTTTGCCTTGTGTCAACAGTGGAGCCTCCTACTTTATCTGCTTGTCCGAGAATAGAATTCATATCCCCAGTGACCAAGACGGGGCCTGTGAGAGTATGTATAAACTGGGAGAGTTCGGCCCAGAAAGCTTGCCTGTGAGTTCTCCTAGCAGGAGCATAAAGGCATAATAGTGTCCAGTGTTTCTGAGGTGGATACTCATTGTCCAAGGCTATCCAATTCTCTACTGTGTGGAGGATGTGGGCCTGGATATTGGGGTCCCACCAAATCCAGAGGACCCCTGATCTGCCCACGAATGTAACAATACAATGTGTGTCATTGAACCCATGGTGCTGGCTTCCAAAATTTGATTCCTTTCGAAGAAAAGCTGAAGATGGATTTCTGTATGCCAAATTGCTCTGGCAAGGCTCGGATCTGGGTTTTCTGGCATCATCCTATGGCTCTCTCCATTGTGCAGTCCTCTGAATTTTATATTACTCTGTCATCGGTGGGGCCTGTGAATAATCCTTTCTTTTATTACTGTGGCCCACGCCAGTTGTGTTGCAGTGAAAAGGCCACTGCTTTGGTTCGATCTCACCAACTTCTCAGTAAAATTGCCCTTTTTCGTGGTTCGTGGGTGGCAATTTCAACTGTATTCTGGACCTTTCGGAAAAGAGAGGTGGGCCGCACCAGGCTTTCTGTTACCGGTAGAACCCGTACAGGTGCCCATTCGGGGCACGTGGGGCTGCCTTTGCAAGAGGTCCTGTCTGGCCCCTTCGCCTCTGCAAGAGGCCACGTTGGCCTTTCTTCTCTCCAAACAGCCGCCATCCCTCACCTACGTGCATAAAGAAATAAAAAGGGAGGGTCTCCCTCTTCCTCCAATGATGGGGTGCGTGCGAACATGGGGCTCCGCCCCGTGTTCTTCTTTACCCTCCAGCGCTTTTGAAGGAAGGGAGCAGCGGCCCCTTCTTATGCTTCCCTCGCCTCCACTCGCCAGTCCTCTCTTCTCCGTGTTTATTTAGCGTCTTACGATGTAATCGCATTTATTTGTAATTTATTGATACGAAAAGATGTGTATTTCTCTGATAATAAAAAATTTACTCGAAGTCTTGTAGTTGTCGAGTGTCTATTTTCGATGTCACCACATAATAAAGTTGAATAACATTGATTCGGATTTTTGAAAGTAAATTTGGACGATGTGTAACAATGATGTCCTCTGCTCTCAATAAAGAATGTAGTGATTTAATGTAATGACCACTGACAATTTGTTTATCGATCTCATCATGGGTGACAACTTAACTAAAATTGGTTAAAACATTTGACACTGTAGAGATACGACAAAAATAAGCATAGGTTACTTATGTGATAAATTTTTCTTTATGTTGGATTGTTATTGACGAAGATCGTCTTTTTTTCTTCCTCTTCTTATTCGACTTGTGTGTCGAAAATTGAAGACCTAGATTCTGCCATGTGACGTGCTACGGTCGATGCCTATGTGTGAATTAGGCTTGACTGATCTAGCATGTCAGAAGCCTTTTGGAAAAGGCTATGAGTCATGGAATCATTATTGTCAAGTTTCTTCCTTCTCTGATAAAGGAATGATGATCTTCCTGTGGAAGGAATTTTCATAGTCTTGGCAATAGTGCCATGAGTCTTGATTCCCATAAGTTGGGACATTAATATGATATTCTACCATTTATAGCGAAGGGAGGGAATGTGTTTCTTTCCACATGCCTGATCACCATGTGTCCGCTAAAAATAGTAGGAATGATCAGCCTACTGGGGAGTGCACACTTAGTGGGAGTGCATTGTTGAAATCACTAGAAAATGCAAGGCTCCGTGTGTCATGGCAAGCGTAGATATGTCCCTTGTTATCTTTTAAAATTTTGAGACAATGTGCTCATTTGTGAGCCCATGGATGATGAACAACTCAGATTTGTCCAGGAGACTTTTGCATCATTGTCTAAACGAAAATGAGAAGTTGTGATATAAGATGAGTAAGATTCTATGACACTAAATATAGTTTGGGAGTTAACAGATCTCTCACATGTGTGCGAAGAGATTGAAAACTAGTGAGTTTTCAAACATGAGCGCAAGACAGATGGGACGATTGACAAATACGAAACACGACTTATGGCGAAGGGTTATACTCAATGGGAGGGTATAATCTGTGATGAGGTGTTATCTCCGATGGTGAGATTCTCATTCGTTCGTCGTTCACTTGATTTTAGCTATCATTATTTTTGGATATGTTCCAAATAGATGTAAAAACTACATTTCTCTATGGAAAACTAGACGAGAAAATTATGACTCAGGCAGATGACTTTGAGGTCAAAAAGATAAAGGTGCAAAGCTTACTGTCCTAAGCATACAACTTGAAATGATCATCTAGATAATGGTATTTGAAATTTCATAAGACGATTATCTCGTTTCGTTTCGAGAAGATCAACAATGGCCACTGTATGCATCTCAAATGAGTGGGAGGAAAGTGTTTCTCCGTTTATCATTGTAAGTCAATGATCTCCATATAACTAATCATAATCATCTGGAGTGTGGTTCTCTATATGGGTGAGACAAGCTATGTTCTTGGAGTGAAAATTGTGCATCATCACATGTAAAGGATCCCGTGCTGTCTCAAGAGACCTATAGTGATAAAGCGATTGAAACGACACAATTTACTACCCATTCATAGTCTTTTTGCTAAAGGCCGTGCTTTGTATTGAAAATGAAAAGGAAGAAATGTCAAGAGTATCTTATGCTGATACGCTTGGAAGCTAGATACACATGGTGCTGTGTGCACGCAGTGTATTAGTTTTACTGTGAGTCTAGCTAGTTGTCACTTGGGCAATAAAAGGTCCCACACATTATTTGTAGACTTGCGAGGGACACTAAGCCATGTCTTGTGAGAAAGATGTGCCAAAATTGATTGGTTGTAACAATGCGACGTCGACTTATGACTGAGATAAGCAGAAGTCCATCTCCGGATTTGTGTTCCTGCTGATTGGTAGAGCTATCTCGTGGTAGAGAATAGACGCGCATTGTTTTCTCCTCAATAAAGGCACAGTGAGTGACTTGTTCCGCTACGTTCTTACGTAGTGTGGTTGTGGAGTATCCTGCAATATTTGGCAAATACACCGTGTTCAAATATGAGATGATGGTGTACAACTGTATGTAGGCTACATTGGACATTGGCCTTCGCCAAGGACGTTAGATATCATAATATCATTACATCTCGGATCAATTAGTATGAGAGTTAGTAGAGCTTCGACTGATTTTTTCTGGTCGTAATAGTTGATCTGACAGATTTGTTCTAGTTGAAGATCATTACAATTTTATGGGACATCATTAAGAATCTAGTTAGATCACTCTCCAAAGGAGTGTCCTTGGATTGAATGGTTTGTTTACACATCGTCATAGTGTCACCAAGCTTGAATCGACCCTCTCACACGGTTGATTCACCTTGGCGCTATAGATAGCGTGCAAGATGAGGCATTTGATATTGTGACGTCTTGGAGGTCTAGGGGCGAATGTAATATCCCAAACAACATAGATATGCCGCCTTGGCTAAAGCTAAGATGAGATCTAATAAAGGCCGGCCACGAGGATTTGGTTGCAATCCCATGGAGCTTGAAAATTAGAATACGTGAGTTGCAAGAAGGCGCTGAGTGGGAGTGACTAGTTTGCGAGACTCTGGTTAGCTGCGTAGGTCGTAACTAGATTTGTATCCGTGCGGTGTTTCATAATATTTTATTAAGTGACACGCCCATGAAAATGGAAGAACACCGCATCATGCGTATCATACCGCATGTGTAATATGACCACATATGAGAATGATGAATGGATCCCACTTCATCATCATGTGAGCTCATGAATCACATTTGTGTGATTCCTTATGTATCTCCAGTGACCTGTAACGTTGTGCCATGAAAAGGATGCTTGATGTCGTTACTTTAGCATGTTACTTAGGGCAATGATTGATACCGTCCAGCGGGACATGTCAGAGAAAACGATCAAGACGAATTAGATTGACATAAGCGGCATAGAGAAGGAATCTTGATATCTCACCATGTTTGGTTGCTCCTATCCTGGGAGGCTCTATTACCTGTGTGGTGATGATAGAGTCATGGACACTTAGCATTTAGGTTCGACAATCTCTATTTTGAGAGATCCGGAGTGTCGAATCAGGTGAATATTAAATTCTTGAGATACACACCGAGTTATTTTGAGTACTCTGTTAGTTAGGTGATGGCTTAACGGAATACTCTCGATCTGTTTGGATAAATCTAGCAGAGGTCACACGCTTCATTTCTTGTATGACCGAGAACAACAGACTATAAGATTGTATGTTTTGAGATGAAGGACATGCATTACAGACCCTAATGGGCAAGTGGGAAATGTTACCGGTAGAATCGGTACAAGTGCCCATTCAGGGCATGTGGGGCTGCCTTCGCAAGAGGGCTGGCCCCTTCGCCTGCAAAAGGTCACGTTGGCCTTTCTTCTCTACAAACAGCTGATATCCCTCACCTACATGCATAAAGAAATAAAAAGGGAGGGTCTCCCTCTTCCTCCGATGATGGGGTGCGTGCGAACATGGGGCTCCGCCCTGTGTTCTTCTTTACCCTCCAACGCTTTTGAAGGAAGGGAGCAACGGCCCCTTCTTTTGCTTCCTCCGCCTCCACTCGCCCATCCTCTCTTCTTCCTCTCTATACAACCCTAAGGGAGTTGATTAAGTGAGAGATGTAAGCTTGGATCGGCACGTGGATGGCATCATGCTGTAGGATTTGTTTAGTCAGAGTTCCGAGTACGAGGATACTGGGAGATGCACCATGGTGGAGTTCGTCTCCATTGACCAATGTATGTTTGTGAGGTGACGTAGAAGTGTATAAGAGAGAGAGAGTGTGTGCACGTGTGTGTAAAGAGAGAGAGAACTCGAGAGCATAACGTCCGTGATGGCTGCGGCAGCCCCGTCTCTCGATTCTCACTATCCCTTATCTCTTCTCGTCATTCTCCTCTATGTGTTAGAGGCAATGACAACGGTAGTGCATCGGTGAGCTGATTGCACGATAGCAGTCACGGGTTGTCTCAGTCCTGTGATGGGTATGATTTGCATCTCTGGGAGAACCATCACCATAATCTCTGGATTTGGAGTGTGGATTTTTGAAGCCGACTCTAGTAGTCGACTCTGTGACTCCGCGATAATTCACAGATAGGGGTCGACTCAGGTAGCTGATCTTGTACTCGGATGCTGAAGGTACACATGCGTTTATGTTTCCATTTTTGCAGGTACGTGTGTACGTCTTGTTTCCACTTCTTGTCCAAGTGGCTGACACCACTGTCCCTAATATACCCGCCAGATTTTGCTCCCAACAAATGTGGCTTTCACATGATGGTTTTTTACCCACGGTTTATGTGGCCTGGCGTGCTGGCGCCATTGCTTCCAATCCTCTTCTCACGCTGACCCTTGAGTTTGAAACATGTTATAGCTACTCTTGGAAAATGGGATGTTGATGTGTTTGGAAATATATTCTCTAATATTAAGCAAGCTGAAGCCCAAGTTGTGGCAGCACAATCTTGTATTGATGCGGACCCTTCTCAAGCAAACTCCTTTGCTCTGATGGATGCACAGTTTCATCTGTCTTATCTTCATGCGCAAGAGGAAGTTTTTTGGTGGCAGAAGTCCAGGGTCAAATTGCTCAAGGAAGGGGATCGCAATACCAAATATTTTCACTCTATTGTGAATGCTAACAGGGGGGAATCATTTATCTCCAAGCTGCTCGATGACAATGGCACTCCAGTTGAAGATCTGTTTGCTTTGAGCCACCTTTTTGTTCAACATTATACAGCTACTTTTGCTTCTGCTCCTCATGTCAGACTTAATACTACATATTCCCACGCTGATAGATGAATCCTAGAATTCTTTATTGTGTGCTGTCCCCTCTACTCAGGAAACTTCTGTTGGGACAAACTTTGAGGGCCATCCCACTTGGAATAATGTTTGTAAAGCCAATTTCTCATGGTGGGCTGGGGATTACATCCTTGGAGGAGCTGCAACTAAGCCTTAGAATGAAACTGCTGGGGAGTGTCATCACCACAAATTCTCCATGGGCTGTTTCTTTCAGAGCTAGATACTTTAAGGAGCTTCATTTCTCAGAGGCTTCCTTCTGCTGCTATATGAAGGCCAGAGAAAGGGTGCTGTGGCTTGAGGCGGCAGATAATTAAGGTTGGTGCTCAATATCATGTCATAATTGTTGCTCAGCATTCTTCTGCTTGTCTTTTTTTGGTTCGAAAGATGGGCAGGCATTTGTTCCACTTTGTCATTATACTCCTGAGGATATTTGGAGCTCTGTAAATAAGAAGCATGTCTTTTGTTGTGGATATGGTGAGGTCGATGCATCACCCGCACTGGGCCTTGGTCTGGCAGCATGTCCCGCGTGGTGTCTTCCCTGCCATACCTGCGTCCTCTGCTGCGCATGATAGGTGGATCTGTCATCTGTGTGCCCAGCATCCGATGGTCTTTTCTCAGTTAAATCTGCTCGATCTCCGCTCTCTCAGTCCAGCATTGCATTGTTGAGAGGCCATATCTCAAACATTTTTGGGCTGCCTGTATCCCTGTTAGGTGGTCTATTTTAGCTTGGAAGCTTATGTACAACACTTAAACAAATTGGGAAAATTTGTTCTAACTTTTTCTGGCAGGGATTTGAAACAGCCCATAGAAAGCATTGGGTCTCTTGGGATAAAATCTGCTGCCCCATTTCTGAAGGAGGGCTGGGCATCCGAGCCTTATCAGACATTCAGATATGCTTCTATGCCAAACTGTTATGGCAATCTATACACAGCAATTCTCTCTGGGCTAGCTTTGTGAGAAGTAAATATTACCATGGCCAGCATATATCAGATTGTGAAATCCTATTCCCAGCCGGCATTAAAAAGCATGACTTTGAGAAAGCTCGGTCTATACTAATGGCAGGATCCAGAATGTTAGTTCAAAATGGTGCTAACACTAATTTTCTCAAAGATAATTGGTACAAGGATAAATCATTGGCTGATCTCCTTCTTTTAGAAAATCACTCTGTGTGTGTTTGAAGACTGCTCAGTTCAAGATGCCATGGCCAATCATCAGCATCCGATCTGGCAGGAATTGGAAGATCAGCAGCTGATGGACCAAATCCAAAGTTTTGGAATTCAAACTGGGGATGATATACCTATCTGGTCCTTTTCCAACTCAGGTAAATTCAGTATCAAATCCACTTACAGTTTCATTAAAAGGCAGGCAGCTGGTTCTAGTTTAATGATCAGCAAGCTCTGGAATCAAAGGCTTCCACCGCGGGCTTCTTTATTTTGTTGGAAAATTCTGAAACATGCTGTTCCAGTGGATAGCCAAATTCAAATGAGTGGTGTTAAATTGGCCTCCTGCTGTGATTGCTGCCTTACTTCTCATGACAATGAAGATGAAGATCATCTATTTGTGAATATAGATTTGGCTAAATTCCTATGGAGCAGATTTGCTCCCTTGCTAATCAACACATGCTTGGAAGACACCAACATTATATATTACCTGAGATCAATCATAAATGGGGCAGCAATATATAAACCCAAAGGTTCTATATCTCTTATGGTAATAATTAGGGGTGAGCATGATTTGGTTTGGTTTGGTTTGAAGAGAATTTTTCTCAAACCAAACCGAATCGAATTAAGGTTTCAACCCGAACCAAACCAAACCAAACTAGTTTGAAACCAAACCAAACCAAACCGTTCGGTTTGGTTCGGTTTGAACCATAAATTAGATTGGATTCAAACAACATTAGAGAAAGGTAGGGTAAAAGAATTTCTACCAAATAAAGTAAATATAAAAAAAATAACATACAAAGTTGTAACTTATAAGAACAAGCTCCATAATATTTTCACATAAGAAATTAAGAAGTTCGGTTACAGTAAAATACAAGGTGATTTGAAACCTATTTCATAAAGTCGAAAACCTCGTTAGAATGGTGAGAATGGGACTTTTTAAATTCAGATTTATAGTTACATATACATATACATTTATATTAATATGATAAAAACATTCTTAAATTCGGGTTATTCGGTTCGGTTTGATTTTGTTCGGTTTCTTGAAATTCAAAACCAAACCAAACCAAATTTTTTAATACGGTTCGGTTTGAACTCAAACCAAAATTTTTTAAATTTCAATCCAAACCAAACCGAACCGAACCGAACGCACCCAAACCAAACCGAACCAAATCGTTCGGTTCGGTTTGGTTTTCGGGTTGAACCCGAATAATGCTCACCCCTAGTAATAATTATGATTGTTTGGGAAATTTGGAAATATAGATGTCGTGCAAGGTATGAAGGTCATTGTACTAATTTCATTAGGATATCAGATCAGATCCTTGCAGAGATCAATCACACTGTAAGTCAGTTCATATTCAAGCAAGGGGCTAGCTCCGAATATCTGAATACTGTGCAGAGCCGTGGAATATCAATCAAGTGTAGTCGCCCTGCATGTATCATTGTTCGTTGGATAGCTTCTACTACAAAATTTTCTTTAAATGTGAATGATGCAAGTAAAGGTAATCCTGGTCATTCCGGGGGGTGGTGGTTGTTTCAGAGATCCTCATGGGCAGCTAGTGATGGGTTTTTCATATTATTATGGCCTTGGCTCCAATATGGTTGCTGAAGGTCGGGCTTTAATTGATGGGCTTCGATTAGCATAGCTGCATGCCATTCCTTTATCTGTCATATACACTGATTCCTTGGCGCTGATTGATCTGCTGAACTTCAAAAGAGATCCTTCGTGGTCACTTTTTCCTTGGTGGAAATTGTTGGAGGAGTGTGGAGTCTGATCCGGATATTGATAGGCTCCCCCCTGTCCTTTCGCGGATCCAACTTCACGGTAAGTTGGCGGGGGGTTGCAGGGGGGCAGCGCCCCCTTGCCCGTAAGGCCGGGGGTTCGGGGGCGGACCCCCCCGAGACGAAAATTTTGGGGGGTATTATTGTAATTTCACCCATGAGGGTTGCCCTAGGCTCCTTATATATAAAGGCAGCATCCCTTGTAATCGATAGTGTGTGCGAAATAAGAGATCTCAGTGCGGCCGTGGATGTAGGAAGGCACATCGCCTCCGAACCACGTAAATCCCAGTGTTCTTGTGGTTTGATCTTCTCTTCCCCCTTCTTTCTTCCTCCTCTATTGTTTGTCCATCTCTACAGGTACTCCGATTTCTAACAGAAATCTCTACAGCAACTTTTTTCAACAACTCACTATCCCATTGTCCACTCATATAGAGAAGCTAATCAACTTGCATATGCTTTGGCAAATCACGTTGTCCTTGTGTGACGTAATGTGAAATTTTTTTCTATTCGAGAGTTGCCTTTGTTAGCTTAAGGTTATGCTATAGCTGATGCTAGTGGCATACCTAACTTTCGTATGAGGAATGTATAGTGTTTCCCTCTCTATTTTATTTTCATTGATTTCCATAGGCTTGCCTCCTATGAAGTTGTATTCTTTTGGAAAAGTAATAAAATAAGCATCTAATGACTGATAGGTGGAGTGAGAACATTCCCTTCCTATGGAATGGGGGTGCACTCTCCCTTCGTCCCATTAGATGACTGGGTTTACAAAAAAAATGCACTTCCCACTGATGACATGATTAGTGTTGAAAAAATTGACCTTTTCCTGTCCGCGTGAACGACTGTGGATGAACTTGACAATCACACAAGCATAAAATATAGGAGTGCAAAAATAAAATACAACAAAGACTTCTTATTAAGATTTATGTAAAAAACTTATAATCATGAAAAATAATGGAACAAATCAAATCCACTATAATAAAATAAAATAATACATCGACTTCACTCTCACCCATAATTATCAGAGATGATTCTCCCCAGCTTAGGTCTTTCTCTAATTGCCACATAGTCTTATAATTTTATTTTATTTTTTTTCTTTGGGCTGGACTTTGTATTATAAGGAGGGTCATATCCTTCATTTGGCCTCTTCCCCTATGTTGTTCTTTGAGGTTTTTTGCCCCCACTCTGTTTTCTCCTGTCTAATAAAACAAGTGCTCTGTGCGTTATTTAAAAAAAAGCCAACCCTTCTATGTTTTTATTCTAAAATTTTAGCTTTTTTAAGTATCATGTGCCATTTGTAGCTTAATTTTCATTTAGTGTTCTTTGATACTTTTTTTATCAAGTAGGTCAGCTTTATTGACATGTAATAATGTTTCAGTAAGAACATTTTTGTTAGTGAATGTATTAAAAGTGTAGAAAAAAATAATATAGAAATAGTAAAATAGATGTTTTTGTTTGTATGAACAAATGCCAACAACATTGGAATAAAATCTTCCTTTACGATTTATTTTTATAGTTATGTGTTCTCTCCCCCCCCCCCGCCCCCCAACAAAAGAAAAATCCTGGGTCTGCCCCTCCTTGATATGGGAATCTAAAAGCATGATCATTTGATCTGAAACCAAACTGAACTGATTACATGTTTTGATTTGACGAGTCGAAAGCTAAACCGAGTCAATGGGGCTAAATCACACATGATCTTTGAAAAGCAACTTAAAATCTTCATATACAAGTTTCAAAACTAAAAATGTTTCGATTTTTAATGTAAATTTAATTGAGAACCAGGTGGTTAATCAATTTAATTTATTCGTAAAAATAGAAACATAGGTTATTATTTCACCAAATGTTCAAAGTGAACTGTAAACCAGATCAAACAGAAATACTTTCATTTAGTTTGATCCAATGTGAGGACACTTCAATGTGATTTGTTTTAATTCTAACTTATAATTTCGCTGTTCCTGTTTGGATGCATATAGAGTTATAGATTTATCATAAATGCAATTATCACAATAAGCTTATTTACTATAAACAAATTTTCTATTATCTCGCGTTTGGTTGTCCTACATAAATGAGAAAGTTTGTTTACGGAAAGAGTCCCCGGCACAAACCAATTTAGAGTAGACTTATTAAAAAAACAAAGTGTCTATGGAAAAGTTTATGATAAGTCACGTGAGTTCAAAGTAAATCCACTTTTAAACATGCAAACTAAGGGTATGACAAAAAAAAAAACAAGATTATGATAAATTTAAACTCATCACATCAAAACAGGTAATCTTATGACTTTTTTTCGCAAAGTCAAATTAAATCAAGCCATGAACACCACCCTTAACCTAAAGCTTATTCTGATGGATTTGACGATCGATCCAGTGACCTGCAGTACTTTTCCAAGTTTCCTGAGCCTCTCTTCGGCCGGTCCTGGGCCTCTGGGCATTCGAGCTTTGGTTACAGGCTCTGGACCAGAGTTCAGGCTCCTCTCAAGGGTAGCAATACTTATAATAAATTTTTATTTTCTAGTCTCTATAAATAAGCATATTTTTTTAATTCATCCAATACAATTATTTCTTTTAAAGTCTCTCAAATCTTCTAACTCTTACGTAAAAGTCCATCGGGTTCACAGACGTTTATATATATATATATAGAGGAATATTCCATCCCGAGTGTAACGATCGAATGGAAATCCTCTCTCTCTCTCTCTCTCTCGACCACGTCCCCCTCTTCTACATTGCTAGTCTCCTGATGGGTCGCCACAACTCGGTCGCCACAACTCCCGAGCCGTGACTCCCATTGGCAAGGAGATCACCACTATGGAGGCCCTCAAGCGGATGGGCATTGACGCCCCATTCGACCTGTAGGTGAAGGAGGACATGGCACTCGCCAATGGCATGGTGGTCGGTTCGGCGGTGGCCACCACCGTCTACTACGATGCCAACATCCTAGCGCTGCTCTCATTCGTGATGTATTATATACTATATTGTGCTTTGTCAACTAGATCCGGCTCGGGCGTACCGTTTCATACCTAAGAAAGTCCGATACGATGTTGTCACCGTGTGAGAGAGAGAGAGAGAGAGAGAGAGAGAGAAGAAAGAGAAGACATGATGGATAAATGCCGCGTCGGAGGTGACTCGGGCGTACCGTACCGGACCAGGGAAGGACCGATCCAGTACAGTCACATAGTCGGTGATTACGATGAAACATAATTAATTGTAATATACTCTTGATTAATTAATTATAGGAAGGGTGAAAAATTATTTCATTGGTTTCCGATGGATAATTGTCAGTTGGAAATACGTCAGAAATTTTCGACAGAATGATTTCAGTCGAAAAATTTCGACGTATTTCCGACAAATTATATTTCATCGGAAATCGTCGATATTCTCTATCTTTTTTACTTCTTTAGAGATTTCTGACGAAAATTAATTCGGTTGAAAATACGTCGGAGAATGTTCCGACGTATTTTCGACTGAAACATTCTGTCAATAATTTTTGACGTATTTCCGACTAATAATTATTCCGTCGGAAACCAATGAAATAGTTTTCCACCCTTCCTATAATTAATTAATCAAGAGTTTCTGACGAAAAAATTATTAGTCAAAAATATGTCAAAATTTTTTGACGTAATAAAATTTGGTCAGAAATTCGTCGAAACTTTTCGACGTATTTCCGACCATATTTGATTTCGTCAGAAACTGTTGATAAAGTTTTTATCTTTCTTTAGGATTTTTCGACGAAATTTAATTCGGTCAGAAATACGTCAGAAATTTTTGACGTATTTCCAACCAAATTTTATTCCGTAAAAAAATTCTGACATATTTCCAACCAAAATAATATGTCGGTAATTACCGATTGATTTTCGACAAAATTTTTTCTGTCAGAAATTAAAAATGTTTCCGACGAAATTTTTTTCGTCGAAAAATTCGTCGATATTTTTAATTTTTATTATAGTGCTCCAGTGCTCGTGTGGATGCTTTTAGAGATCATGTATCTATGTGATTCACATCCCATCAATCCGCACGGGAGATTCACAACCCAGCTAAGGTGAAGAATTACTTTTCCCGTTCTAGTTTTTGTCATTTCAATTTCAATCCCAGCCCCGATATCATGGGGAATCATTTGTTTCCGTTGCGTTCTGATGCAATTCCTTACGTGTAGGAAGGCATAGGAAGGCAACCATAGGAAGTGGTCACTACTTGACAGTGGCAAGGATGACGAAGAGGCCACCATCGGTGCCTAGAAATCCAAGATATCCCTATCGGTGGCTGGAGAGACGCTAGCAATGGGGAGCAAGGGAGGTCTGTAGTGAGAGATCCATGATCAAATCGCTGAGATCAACCCCAAAGAGTTGACGTCCATGTTGTGCTACTCGGCACTTTGGACGTGCGTGGTGACCAGGTTGGCCAGGTACTACAGCTCTGAGTAGTAGGCCGCCATGGTGATCTTGACACCCTTCAATCTATAGTCTAGGTTAGGGTTAGCGCCACCACAAAGATTCGAAGGGAGCCCGTTGTTGTAGTAGTCATAGACCAGCTCAATGAAATGGGCGAAGCTGAGCTTGTTGAAGGTTGTCCATGGAGATGCCAATGGGAGTGCCCCACAAGTTGCCGCAGTGGAGGGTGGTGTCACGGGATCCCTAGAAAGCCAACCTAATGTTTTTCTTCCCAAAGCTCCATACTCTCACTGGAAGCATCTGCTAGGCCATAAACCTCCATCGCTACATCAAAATGTGATTATCCTCCGATCAACTCTCTCTCTCTCTCTCTCTCTCTCGCACTTGTCCCACCCAAATTCGGTTCAAAAGTCGACGATAGGGTAAGTAGCCGACGCAGAGCAAGGATATGATGGGGAGCTGGGAGAGGCAGAGGTATCGTTAGTGTCATCCCTTTCTCTATCTCTGCTCTCTTCCCCTGCCTCTCTCTCTCTCTCTATGCTCTCTTTCTCTCTCTCTCTCGAACTTGTCCTGCCGAGATTCGACCTCCTCCACGCCCACCCTTCGCTCTTTGATCTGGAGTAGGTTCCAATGGATCTACTCGCAGGAGAGGTCCTTGACGTCGAAGAGTAGGTTGTACCTCGTTTAGGGTAGATAGTTTAACTAAGGGTATTTTCATCTTCAACCACATCTGACTAAAGTTAACTCAGGTTCGGTTTCACCCTAGTCGACAGATCGAATGGCAGGGACTATTAAGGACAACAGCGAAGATTATAGGGACTAAAAAATAGTAATATTTGAGGGATTAATAGAAAAATATGTTTATTTGTAGAGGCTAATAAATACAAATCCCTACTTATAATTAAGGTTTGACGTATCGATCCAATATCCTACGTACCGCATGTATCGGACCGTACCAGTCGAACACCGGTACGACTGGTGCGTGGTACGCAACCGATACGGTACTTACATCTATTTAACTATTATATGTTTTATTTTATGTTTGATGGGTATTAATAGCTAAGTTGGTAAGGGGCATGTTTTCTAAATACCATTGTGAGATTCAAACCGTGAACAGTCATAAAGAAGTCATGAACAATCATAAAGAAGTCTCAAGATATACTTCTAACTGGAAACAACCTGTAAGTTTTTGTTTGTCCATTGTCAAACGTCTATTGACTATACAACCCCTGATACTTTTCACTGGCAGGAACTTGTAATCTTCTCATCATCTTCACATGTGACATCTTTAGTTCTCGTTTGGATAGAGTTTGATACATCTTCTGCTCTAATAAAAGTACACGAGCTTAATTAATGTTGTATTCGGGGGTGGGGGGGGGGGGGGGAGTAGACATGAAAGACTAAAATAGTATCTTTTATAAGGTTATATATATTCATTAGTAGCTAGGCATGCATGATGATGCCATTATCAAAACTGAAACTTTGTCTTTATATCATTTGGAGTAACGTGACAGCCTCGCTCACATTCATGAACAACTTACAATAGTATAATTGCATATCTTTTTTGAGTTCAGTTAAAAAAATCTTTAAATAATTATCTTGGAATGGCAGAAATTAATTTTTGTTCTTCCTTCTTAGTGTATTTATTGTTTACATTTGTCATTATTTATAAACTATTTTCTTAGTCCACTTCAAAAACTGTGTGTTTCAAGTTGAAAGTTCAAAAGTAAAACTAATCTGTGACATAGTTAAAAGGGAATTTCAGCTAACTTGCTTTTTGGTTCTTTATTTGCACATCCAAACGTATGCTTATTCTAGGAATATATATGTAGTTATCAACTTACTTCTAATTGTTTTCTTCAGTAGAAGAACTCTATATGGCAATTAATTAAAACCTCTAACTTCTTGATCACCTTTTGCTTCATTCATCTACAGATATGAAAAGGGAAGTGCCACTGAAAGATTATCGGAATATTGGGATCATATGGCACACGTAGATGCAGGGAAGAGTACCACTACGGAGGGCATTCTCTGTTGTACAGGGAGGAACTGCAAAATTGGAGAGGTGCATGAGGGAACCGCTACCATGGACTGGATGAAACAAGAGCAAGAAAGAGACATTACCATAACATCAGCTGCAACAACCACTGCACATTTTGGAAAGACCACAGGATTAACATTATTGACACTCCTGGTCATGTTGATTTCACACTTGAAGTTGAACGTGCTCTCAGGGTACTCGATGATGCTATATGTTAATTTGTCTGATTGTACTGTTGCTAGAGTAGAACCACAGTCTGAAACTGTGTGGAGACAAGCTGATCATAAATATGTAGTCCCAAGAATATGTTTTGTCAACAAGATGGATCGTCTTGGTGCCAACTTTTTTCAGAACAAGGGACATGATAATCACAAACTTGGGTGCTTAAAAACCACTCGTGTTTCAATTGCCAGTTGGTGCTGCGAAGATAGTTTCAAAGGAGTAATTGACCTTCTGAAAATGAAAGCTGTGATCTGGTCAGGAGAAGAATTGGGTGCGAAGTTTTCATATGAAGATCTGCCAGTTGATCTTCAAGATTTGGCTCAAGAATACAGAATTAATGCAGATGATAGAGACTGTTGTGGAGTTGGTTGACAAAGCAATATATGGAAGAATATCTAGAATAGTAGAACCTGCAATGAGGAAACTTCTAAGAACCTAATTAGTTAGGAAGGGAATCGTATCAAAAGCAGTTTTGTTCCAGTTTTTTGTGGCTCAACATTTAAGAACAAAGGTGTGCAACCATTGTTGGATGCTGCCGTGGATTATTTGCCATGATTTGCCACCAATGAAGGGCAGTACTGACCCTAAGAACCGGCCAGACTTGATAATCGAAAGAGCAACCAGTGGTGACGAACCATTTGCCGGACTTATAGTCACATAAATGCGTAGGGTCGAGTTGGTTTGACGTAAAAAACAATCATATTTTTAACCAACAACAGTTTATGTTTAACCAACCAACCAGAACATCCATCGATCTCAGTGAATTCATGAAAATATATCTTATATTTGTATTTATATGTACATTTAAATAATATTATTATTATAATTTTAAAAAATTTCTTAAATTAAATTCACGCGCGTAACATGTTCATTTGACTAGAAAAATAAAAGAAAGTATACTAGTGGGGGGCGGGGAGGCCTGTCTACGTGCGTGACAGTCATGGTGCCGTCATTGGTCTTTACAGGGTGGTATGCAGTATGCACCGATCCTTCCAGCCATGTCAACAACTGTGATATGCGTGTGTGTTCACCTCCCGGCCCCCACACCATCAAACCTTTTCCCTGCAACCGTAGTTGCTGTGTCTTCGGGAGATGGAAGGGAGAGAGCACGGTCAAACTTGCCAGAAACTTTGACTGGCCCTGGTTGGCATATCACCAAAGACAAGGATCAAAATGCGTTGACTTTGACCACCGACCATGACCAATAATTGCGCCCTCCGGCTGCTCGAGGATGCCATCTTATCTGACAGCGTCAAACATTAATGATTGTTGCCGACTCCTCATCAGTTACTTTGAGGGGGAATTTTGCAAATAAGTGTTCATGATTTAGTTTAATTGTGAATAAGGTCTTATAATTTTAATAATATCAAAAAAAACTCCTTAAAATCAATTGTCTTTCTAACATTAATCCTTGCTCTTAGAAAACGTTTCTAAAAAGAATATTTGAGGATTATTATTTCCTTAACAATGGAAAAAGGCTTAATTGCTCTTGGAAACTTAACAAAATTCTCTCTCTCTCTCTTCCTGACGGTGCCATTATCTCACTTTGTCCTGCACACACACTTAACAATAAGGGTGAAATTATAGTACCCGAACGAGTAATGTTCTGTGCACCAGGTGCACAAAGCCACGTTAAAGTGTAACATTTAATCTTATTAGTAAAAAAAAAAGGTGAAAAGAACTATTCATTATAAAAAAGACGTCTGGATCAGACCCGTACCACATATTTTTGAGTATTAAAAATGGACTGCACTCATAAAAAATATAAGAATAAAATATTTTATAGAAGAGTAAAATATTTTATTTCACAAATGAAATATTTGGTATAGAATTAAAACATTTTATTAAATTTTGTTCTTATAACCAAATGGTTTATTTATGTAGTGTTTTATCTTTATAATAAATAATACATTCACTTAATAAAATATTTCATTTTTGTTGTGTTTTATTCTTATAATAAATGTTATATTTATGTAACAACATATTTTATTTGTACAAAATATTTCATTGATTTATTTCTGAAGTCAAATAAAATATTTCATTCCTATAATAAAATATTTCATTCGTATATAAAATATTTCACTCTTTCATAAAATATTTTATTCTTACATTTTTTCGTTGAACGTGCTCCGTATTTAATACTTAAAAATATGCGTCGTACGAACTCGACACAGGCGTCATTTTCTACACAGAATAGGTATTTTCGTCTTTTTTTTTACCAATGAAATTAAATGTTACATTTTTATATAACTTTATACACCGGATTTGATGCACAAAATATTACTCTACTCGAATGTTAGATCTCTTTTAACCATGGTTAAGTTAATAAAGGTTATTTTCACTATTAGAAAAGTAATATGGTGGTGTTAAGGAGTGATCTGTTGTTACTCTCGTAACGTAAGACTGTCACTCGTTTTAAAATTATATGATTTAATTTAAATATTTTAATTTGTATTTTAAAATTTTTTATTATTAAATTATTTAAAATTTAAAAATTATATAATTTTATCAATTATTTATTATGTATCAGATAAATATTAAATGAACGATTTAGATAATATAATTTTTAATATTATATAATATATAGATTTTTTATATCTGATTTGAATTATTTTTTATATGTAGTTAAATTTATGATATTTGAAAAGATTTAATGATCTAGATTAAAATTTTAAAATTAAATCGTGTGAGTTTGAAACTGATGGACTGCTATTTTGTCGTCACCAATGATAATTATATATATATAAATATATTTATATATATATATAAATAGTATAACATTTGTGAAAACCCCCCTATATGGTGAATGCATGTCAAAAGCTACCGATATGTTTGGGATATACACATATAACCCCCTCAAATTAAGGGGTTACTTACATGTTTAGCGAACAGTACGGAAGCCTATTTATATTTACTCATTAGTTAGGATGTTTTTCACAAATGAACTACCTTTTAGAGAGTATATGGAAGAAATCGCTACTAAGAGTAAGAATAACACTCATGTATATTAAGGTTTGACAAATCAATCTGGGATGATCTCAATCGTCCGTCTCAGACCGTCTCAATTATAGATCGGAACGATCGATCTGTGAGACGCAACTGAGATAATATGAAAAAAATTAATGTCGATTGATTTAAGGTGTTTTGCCGTCGTTGGAGCCGTGTTCGAATCTGAGAAGATGCATCAAAATGTTAATTGTTTTCACTTTTCTTTAAACTGTTAAATGAAAAAAACATGTGGCACTAATAAGAATCGAACCCCGGTCGTCTCACATGCACATGACACTGCTTAATCAACTGATCTACAGAATCATTTATAAAATTTTATTTATAATCTTTATATTGAAGTCTTTTTTTCAGACTGATACGGAGCGATATAATATCGTCATGTCCCTTCTCAAGCCGTGACCGAGACGGTCAATTCGAACTGGATGACAAATTAGTCGAACCTTAATTTTTGATATCATTTATCTTTCAGTGGATTATGCACCCCCTTTTGACTAACAAAGAGTTTTTACTTGGAGAGGGGGGTAAATCATAGAAATATCTGAGTAGTAATACCCTGTATAAATTTACTTATGAAATTATCTGTCATATTTTCATATTATTGTAATAGTTTTATTATATTATAATATTTGTAGAAATACTTCACCATCAGTTAGCATTCTGTTAAAATTTCTGATTTAATCTGGATTAGTATTTATTTAGGTTTAAAAATATGTAAAACATATCTACTCTCGAAAATTTTATTTTCCTCTCTCTTCTCCGTCGGTCAAAACGTTCTCTTTATATAGGAGTATTTTTATGTAAAAGTTCAGTTTTACATACGAGAGTGGAGTTAATCTCTGCATCTTCAATAGAGATTAACTGTTAAAGATATTTTCGACACTAATATAAAAGGATTATTAAAAATAATATGAAAATAAAACAAACAACTTCTCAACTAAACTTGCAAGGAGGATATCTGTACAAAAAATCTTCACACAGGCCCGCTTCCCGCCAACGTCGGGTCCGCAATTATTAAAAGCCGTACGAGATACTTATCCAACGCAGTCCATACCCACCCCCTTAAGGCGGGGTCACTGTTATTAAATAAAAAAGAAAGATTTTCCCTGATAACACCCAGAAAACTGCGTAGTGTGAAATTACCTTGACGTTTGAATATATGTAAACATCTCCTGAAGGGCTTTACTTTCCCTCCCTTCTCCCTTGGCTACCAAGCATGGTTTGCCGACCCGGTGCATCTCGCACCGACTCGCACGACCCGACCCGACTCAAGTCGGGACCGGGTCGGTCAGACCGTGGGTTGTGGACGGGTCGGTCTATTAGTTTATTATTATATTATATTATATTTTATATATAATGTGTGTTTTTCTATTTTATTTTATTATTTTATAATATATATATATATATAAAGTGGTGTTTTAGAACGGGACGGACCGGGTCGGACCGAGACGAGAGCGACCCGACCCAACCCAAGCCGAGACCGGGTCGACCGAGTCGACCGGGCCGGCAAACCCTGCTACCAAGTACCAAGGTTAATATCTACATGTCATTTAAAATGGGAAATTGCACAAGAATATTCTATATCTTATTTTTGATAAAACCCAAGTGATTCATATATTTAATATAGATCGACTCTAAGACACACTTGTGCATAACAAAAGTGGTAGACCCATATAGCGTCATGGAGACACAGAGTAGGCGACTAGAGTCTATCCCTCGCTCTAAGACCCAAGGGTGACGGTGATATCCTTCTAAAAGATGAAACCGAGATGATAGCTCACCCACAGGGACGATGTGCAGCGACTCCTGCTCCTAGGAGCGTAACGACCTACTCCTCACGTTCCTCCTTACAGCAGCGGCTAATGGGAGGGAGACGGAGAAGGGAGGAAGGGAGAGTACGAGGCGAGTGCAGCAAGGGAGCCACAATCTGCTGGTCGCACTCACCTTTCTCTCGCGGGATGAGCAGGGCTAGCTGTGGCCTGCACTCTCTCTCTTCCACACATGGAGTAACGCACACACACACGTAGTCAGGCTAGCACATGTGAACACCAGTGATGCGGCGGTGGGCAGGGCGACATCGGTGAGCAACATCGGCGGTGGTGGCTGCAGTGAGGTGGGGTGGCGCAACTTGGTGCAACAGCACCGCAGGCAGCAACAGCAGGTGCCAGTGACGAGGGCGATGTCGGTAGGAAGGGTTGCGGCCCCGTCGACGAGTAGCAACGACGATTGTAGCAAGGAGAGGAGCGTGAATGCCTCTTCCTCACTTCTCAAGGGGGTGCAGGGACCTAATGAAGTATTGGGTTCTCCTCTTTCCTACCTCTTATTTATAGAGATGTTGATGGGGACATCACCCAGAGTTCCCTCTAGCTCGACACCTCTCTCCCTTCTGGAGACAGATAGGCTGCGACTGCATGACTTGACGGGTCCTCGGCGACACTGGAGTTTGTTACTATGGACATCTTGATGTATTTTCTCCTTTTCTTGAGTCATTTTGATGTACTTATCTTTATTTTGAGTCATGGTCCTAGGTCGTCACGTTATTTATCTAAGTCTGCTAGGCTGGGGGTCATTTGGGTCCAATTAGATGGGCCTGGCCCATGGGCGACCTCTTCCTTCCCCAACCCCCTTGCTTATTTGCTTTTAACAGTTTATCCAAGGACTTTTTGTAAATGTTGGGATCCCTATATATAGGACCCCAACTCCACTTGTGATAGCTAATGAATATTTGAGAAATTAAGCATAATTGCACCCTCCCTCTCTCTCTAGCTCTCTCATTCTCTCTCTCTTTCTCCAAGGGGCGAACCCCCTCTCTCTCCTCCCCCCTTCTCTCTCTATCCCTTGGGCGAACCAGCCCTTTCACCTCCCCCTTCCCCAGCCACCTCAGCTGCCACCTCACCCTCCAACCCCTCACCTCCCCTAGGCCACTTAACTCTCATCAATTCCCTCCACTTCCCAAGCAACCCTTCCTATTCCCCATACACCTTCCCCACCTCCAATACACCCCTCCCTCTTCCCCAAGCAACCTTCCCACTCCCCCACACCCTCATTCATATCCCTTGACCTTCCACAACCCCCACCCCACCACTAGTTGCGCACCAGCCCTCTCTCCCTACACTTCTCCCTTGCCTTGGCCGAACCCACCACCCCCACCTTGTAGCTTCGGACCCCACTCCCCTCCACCCTCCAACACCCCATTCCACCTGCTCCGCCCCTCTCTTCACCCCCACACATTCCTCCCCCATCTGCAAACACCTCCCATTTCCCTCCATTACCAAAACTTCCATCCCCCTTAACCTAACCCCACCTCCATCCCATTCCTTAGGTCACATCTGCAGGTGACAGAAGAAGGTCCATCTTTCAGAAGCTCCCCCGCATTCATACGGCGACATCTGAGGGCGTATCTTACCATTCTGGAAAGGTCGTCCAGTCCACTACGCAGGCGAGAAAGAATCGTCCCAATCCGAGTTCGGGACTGCCCAGGAGAGCCATTCTCCTCCGACTGCTCCAAGATCCATCTGCAGAGCACCTGAGTCCGACCAGAAGTAGAACCACGATCTACAGCGAAGGATTTAGACTGAAGTTTCTTCCTCAAAGATCTTCCTCCCCCTGTTCCCGACCAGGAGCAAGAAGCAGAAGTACATTCGGCGTCCGGGAGCCCCAGTTCTGATTTTTCTCCTTCAGTCACACGGGACTGCCCTCACCAGTCTTCTGCGACCAACAGTCACTCATCGACGTCCCCCAGGACACCCCGACCTCTGGCAGCCTCCCCGCCAGTTTTGCTGCAACGAGGGCTCGACCACGGTTCCAGAACTTCTGACGGTTTGAGATTCGGAGCTCGGGAGCCCAAGGTACGACCTCTGCATCCTACTGCCTCAGATCTGAAGCCGCCAGCCCCAGATTCCTTCATCCTGTTCGAGCCTCCACCACGACAAGCGACGACGTCAGAAGAATTCGATAAAATTCAGAGGTGTCCCAGCCCCTGTTACGAAGAAATCCCCTCTTGTTTCGTCGCCGGAAAAATTCCTGAGGATGAACTACGACTGCAACAGCGGCATCCTGTCCCTTCGCACAGCAAGTGAACAGATCCACGTCGGCTTCCGTTCCGTCATCCTTGGCGAGTTTCCCCCTCCCCGCCTTGCCGGCTTAGCGCCCCTCCCTGCGTGGAGGTAGTGTTTGATGTAAGTTTAATTTCCCCACCCTCCATCCAACCCTCCTGCGTGAGGAGTAGTTCATGTACTAAACAGCTCAAGCTACATCGGCGCAGTGTGCTAGATCCACACTTCCCCGCTCGCCCACGTCTCCGAACGGGGTTGGTTTCTTCAAACCAACCAGGTGAACTCTAAACTTTGCTCCATTAATCTTAGTGTCTGTTTATTTAATATCCGTAGACATAGCTCCGTTGTGCATGCGAGCGAGTGTTCGATCCCGGAGCCACCATCATAGTGTGGTCACCGTGGTTAAAGTGAGTGAGTGGGACCTAGTGCCCCAATTGGCACCGGCCAGCCCCATAAGCGTGGGCTACGTACCCTCGGGAGGGCAACCCTAGCCCTGCTGACACTCTACCAGTAAGGGTCTTGATCCATCACCTCCCCCTAGCATCCATAGTCACCCCGGGCTCACGTGTGCGCGACGGCTTTTTGGCCCCGATTTATCAACTTAATTGTTATGTGATTGTGAATGCGGAATAGGTCCTAAGATTACTTTTGCTTGCTGCATACCCCGTAGTGGTTTCACATCAGATGTGGAGGGTAGTAATTTAATCAGGAAGCAAGAGTTCATGTCATGCTTGGACATGGAGGAGCTCCCTTCCATCCCAAGATGTTGGAGTCCCAATGGGACTAGGAGAGGAGGAGGGCGGCAAGCTCATGGTTTAAGTCCGGATGGGACTTGGAGAACCAAAGGGAGGAAATCCTCACATGCATGCAATCCCACATCTATTGAGCTTGTGCTGGATGTAGGTAATCCAAGTCCACCTTGGACTTGGGTCGCGCCTCCCACATGAGTTGTCCTTAATGGGCATCCAATTAATGAGCTTTAAGCTCAAATGTTAATAGCTCCCACCTGCCTATTATGGGTAACGTTGTGCATGCCTTTATCTCAAGGCTTTATATTTCATGGTCATACAAGAAAATGATTTGTGCGACCTCTATGATTCTTCGAACATCTAGCAAGTGGTCCATTAAATTATCACCAAACTAACAGATCACTTGAAACAATCGTGAACTGTATCTCAGACACTTAATATTCACTAGACTCGATGCTCCGGATCTCTTTAACACAACAGTGTCGAATCTTAAAGAAGATTTTGTGCTTATGACTCTATCACCTCATAGGTGACGGAGCTTCTTGGGAGCGACGCCCCCTCCCTGCTCTCTCGGTTCCCCAACAACCCAACCAACACAGTCGCCCCACCACCCCAACCTAGCTTGTCGCGGCCCCTCCCTTCTCTTCTCTTTTTCTACTGATGTTGTTGCTGCTATTGCTCTCTCTCTTCTTGCTACACCGACATGCCCACCCCCTGCGACCACCCCCGCTTCCTTCCTACGACCCGTCCAACAACGCCCAATGACCCCCCTCCCCTTGCCCACTACCCCCCTCTCTCTCTAGGTGAAGGTTCGAGGGATTTTTTTTCATTTTATTATATTGAGTTAAGTTTAACTACACTTAGGTTAAATATTATAGAGAAAATCAACGGCAGCTACTTTTTATGTAATTGAGAAGATTTTAAGATTTTTTCGCTAAATGAGTGGATTAGGGGGCCTTTTCATAATTTTGAAGTTTTTTTAAGAAGTTAAAAACTAAAAATCTCATTGTGCAATATTCATTCCTCACCATCATGAGCTGTGAGTAGTTGTCGATCTCCCTTGACATCAGCTTGACGATGTCGTGAAGACGACTGTCATCTTTTTCTCTATTGCCATCCGCAATGGTGACAATCGCCGCCCTTGTGGCCCCTGCCACCTCGCTAAAACCCCTCCTCACCTTCCCTCCCTCCCCCTCTTCAAAATCCCATCATCTCCTCAACGTTATCCTCCACGTAGTGAAACCTCTAATAGGTGAGCGGAGATCCTCCACTCCTTACTAGGATGGATATTTATAAGGTCAATTTGATAAAGGGGTAAGTCCGATTAGGATGAGTTATTGAGAGTCAGATGACTTATTCTTATTTGGCTCTTTCCTTAACCGACGTCGATTAGAGATAAATTTGAGTTTTTTGAATCGGACTAAAAAGATGGAATAAGTCACCCGGGGTGAGTTAGGGTGAGCCACCTGGGATGACATACCCGCCCCTAACCCATCCCTTTATCAAAGTGACCCTTAGAATGACACTAGTGTTTAGCAGCCGACCTTGGGGTGGCGACGGTTGATAGGGTTTTAGGTGAATGATATGTTTGATGAGATGGCAAATCATCGGACAAAAATATTACATGGCATTTGGCGAGGTCATAAAGTTATTTAGTTGGCAATATTTAAACGTATGCTCGTAAATAAGTTGGAGCCGAATGTATTTGCAAAAATATTTAATAAAATAAAATTATTTTAAAAAATCTCAACAAAAGTGGCACCATATAGCCATCATGGTTTGCCGGCCCGGTCAACCCGGCCGACCCGGTCTCGGCCTGGGTCGGGTCGGTCCCGTCTCGATCCGACCCGGTCCGTCTCGTTCTAAAACACCACTTTATATATATATATAATATATATAAAATAATATAATAAAATAAATAACACTAATTATATATAAAATATCATATAATATAATATTAAAATAATAAACCGACCCGATGGCGACCCACGGCCCGGCCGACCTGGTCCCGGCCTGGGTCGGGTCGGGTCGTGCGAGTCGGTGCGAGATGCACCGGGTCGGCAAATCATATTAGCCATACAGGTCTATTTTCTACGGACTTATATTCCAGATCCAGAAAGATAAAAGATGCTTTTTCACAAAGGCACATGTGTTAAAGGGGTTATTGGCAAAAAGACCCTAAGAGGAAAGAGAATAAAATGGGGGAAGAAGAGTCAGCAGACAAAGAAGCGGCGGCGACGTTGGCGTTCTCAACAGACTTCACCCAGCGAACAACGAGGCCAATAGCAAACCAGAGCAGCGGGACGGTGGGGGGGGCTCTGCGCCTGCGCCTGCGCCTGCGCCTGCGCCAGAGCAAGTCGACGACGACGATCACCCAGTCAGTCCTCATCCACTGCTCGCCTTCTCGTCTCCCGAGGAAGATGGCATCCCTCCCCGCCTCCTCCCTCCTCCTCTCCCGGCACCATCAGCGGCGGCGTCTACCCCTGCAGGCACGCTCCCCCTCTCCTCCTCCTCCTCCTCCTCCGGCGTAAACACGCACGCGCACACCGTGCTTCTCTTTTGATTCGTCTACGTCGGCGATTCCTCCTTTTCTTCTTGGACTTCTCTCGTGGAAGAAGGTCGTAAGAAATTTTCTTTTCTCTTTTCAATAATTCGAGCGTTTTTCTTGCGTTCCTCGTCGGAGTCCGTCGACGACCGCCTTCTCGGGGGAGGTGGCAGTGGCGCTCGTCGTGGCCGTCCGCGGAACCATGGATTTCTCTATTATTTCTTGCATAGATGCGCGGACGATGTTTGATGTCCACAAGAAATGCAGGTTCGCACGATAATTTCCGCCAATCGTGTGGAAAAAGTTGTTGCCGCGTTGTTAGGTTCTCGTTTTCCGCTGGCAGATCGGTTGGTGGGTCGATCTCGCCACGTCGTTTTCGTCTGGCAATCTGCTATTAAGTGTAGGCCTTGCCGGGGAAGCTTTTTTGTCAAAAAGTTCTCCTTTTCTTATGCTTTTCGGGGATTCCGTTCGTATTCCTCCATGGATATGTAGGTAAGCACCGGGGAAGGGAGTTCCTTTTGCCTCCCCTATTGGTATTTTATTCGTATATGCTTTAATATTCTTTCGTTCTGTTCCCCGATTGTGTACCGCAGCACATCTAAGCTAATTATTGAGCGGCACGTTTAACCCGTCTGCACGGCGACCGGAGCAGGCGTAGGTGATGATGGCAGCAGAGTGGTCTCCAGATAGAAGTCTCTTATGTCGGAGTCCGTGGAGGAAGGAAATGTGCTTGTAGAATCCGAAGCTTCTCAGCAGTGACCTGCCACGCGGTGGAGTGGGTACAAGGGGGGGGGGAGGGGAGGATAAGAAGGGGGTTGTGGACAGAGGAGCTGTCAGTGGTAATAGTCTCGATGTGGCCCATATATCTCATTGCCGCCAAATTCCTGAGAATGGAGGAGGGATTGGTCGGGTGGGGCAGCGGCGTTGGGGGCCACGGAGGGGATGGCTCACACCTGAGGGAAGCGTACGGGGATGAAGAGGATGGGCAGAGGCAGGCCCTGCCCGGGATGGGATGTGATGAGCCCCTTTCCTCTTCTCGGTCCCATTTCGTTGATGTAAGTAGAAATCTTCTCCTTTTACGTTTTCAGTTTTCTGGGGATTGTTTGATTTATTTCTTATTCTTGTAAAGTTACAAGATTACTTTTTTTTTACGTTATTCATTTGGGGGAAAATTTCAGGTTCCACATATAAGGCAGCTTTGTAATTGGGATTGTGGCCTTGCCTGTGTGCTGATGGTTCTGCGAAAACTCAGCATCAATGATTGCAATATTCATGATCTAGAGGATCTTTGCTGCACAAGGAGGTCAGCTTTGTTAACCAGGATCTATTCTTCCAAGATAATAGAGCCTAAGCTGTTGTTGATCAGCTTTGCCACAAAGTCATGCTTACATATCCCATTCTTCCCTCACATTAGACTTCTAGATTTTATTCTGTATTCATGTTCTTGCACACACCTTCGTCGAATAGGTGTGCTCTCGATTTATATGCAAAAATGCAGGCAACCAGTACCGGGGTTGGCATTGCCTGCTTTGTGCTTTGGAATAGATTTTCTCTTGATTTTATGCGACTTAGACTTCATGTTTCAGATTCAACCTTTTCGTCATATTGTGGAAATGCCATGTCAGGTGCACCTATCAGAATCGGAACAGACCAATTACCAGATCCACCTATCATCGCCGGCATAACCATAAAAAAGATCATTAAAAAAGCGTGAGCCGTTATTAAAACATTATAAAGTTGATGATTCCCACCAAGAATTTGATCGCCGGGTCGTGCTAATTCCATGGTGGTGAAGTTAATGAATCTCAAATAATCTTGGTTTTTCCTTTAACTAGATTATGAAGGGGTCTCAGATACCTTCAAATTTTCTAATCAGATTTCCCTTTGAAGATAGTAACTGTATTCCTTCTACCTTGTTTCATCTGGAAATTGTTTGATAATAGAAATATGTACTATGTTTTTGTATGGCATATTGAGGACGTGCTCTATGGCAATGACTTATATACACATCTAGAATGTATAAATTTGCCAAGGAGACAACCTCTGGTCTTGGGGAGTTTTTTTATTCGCCAAGAAATCTTCTGATCTTGGGGTGTATGGCTGGAGTGCCTTTGAGTGCTGGCCATGTGATTATAGTTGATGGAAGGAATGAAATACTGATTGCTGTTTCTCTGAAAATGATTGCAAGACTTTCACTACCATTTGCACTCAATTTTTGTTAGAATTTCTAAAGTTTGTCTAGCTATTTGGCTATAGCTTACTAATGCATCGCTAAACTTGGGTTAGTAGCTGGCTGTGATGAACATGGTTTCAAATCGTAAAGGTTAAAAGAGCACTCTTTAGTCATGTGATCTTGAACCTATACCTGAATTTTGGTGCAGTGTTCAATTCTGATTTCAAATAGCTAATGATAGGATCTTTTCTCAAATAAGAGTATTTAGAATAATTTTATGTTGTCATTTTAACCTTTTAATGAAGTTGGATTGTCATGGGAGTGGGTGCAAGTTGCAAAGGATGGGCACTTTTTAGACAATTGATTTTGTAAATGTACCTATGTTTTGGAGCAGTATTCTCATATGAAATATTTTCTGACAGTGTGATCTTATTCCAGATAAGAGCACTTTATTACAGTACTATATTATCACTTTCTTTTTGTTGCTGTATATTCAGTCTGCATAAATCATTCTAAATGGTCTTTCCCTTTCATCTTGCAGCATTTGGACTGTTGACTTGGCATATTTGTTGAAAAAGTTTTCTGTTGCATTTTCTTTCTTCACCATGACCTTGGGGGCCAATCCGGATTTTTCTTCAGAAGCCTTTTATAAGGTGTGTCAATGATAAAGTTCTCATAGCCATGCAATTGATGTTTTTGCTTCTTTTAGTCAGTCTTGATTGCTTAGTTATGAACTTAAAGAGAGTGCTAACTTTAACTTAGGAAGAAAAACATCTCTTCCCACCTCATTAGTATTTATTTCATATTATTTGCATAGAAAGGGTTATTTTCATACATACCATCCGTACATGCAAAATACCACCCTTAGATGTCAAATATCATATATACCATTATTATTAACAAAAGTTTTAAAAAGCCACTACATGACGAAAATACCCCCAAGGTTTGTGTGGGGAATTTGGGGTTGATATGAACATTGGGGGCATTTTCGTCATTTAGTGGCATTTTTGAAACTTTTGGTTAATAATAATGGTATATATGATATTTGACATCTAAGGATGATAATTTTGATATTCTGCATGTACAGATGGTATATATGAAATTAACCCGTTTAGAAAGTATATAAATTCAGGTGTGTTCACTATTTTGGATTCTTTTTTAAAAATGTAATAGAATGAGGGCAAGGGAGATCCTTATGTATGACTATGTCTCCTTTGATTTTACTCATCATGACATTAGATTCTCACATGCTTTGTAAGCCGGTGACTTTTATACTGAAATGTAAAAGTGTAATTTACAGTATGAGATTTTTAACATGATTGCTTTTGAACACATTAAAAAAAACATGATTGTATTTGAAACCCAGCAGTTACTAAACAAATAGGGGAGGACGACTGTCTACCTTACAAAGTTCTTTTCTTGGCATACCGTGAGCCTTTTTTTTTGTCTTATGGACATTTTGTCTGTTCTGATACATACCATTTGCATATGGACATTAGTGATTTTATATTGAATGCAACATTAACTATTTGGTTCCCCTGTGTCTTTGTAATCTTTAGTGGCGGGGAGAATTATGTTGAACAGATATTCAAAAATATTCACAGCTATAAATTATAATGCTTTTCTTATGCTGGAGCTCCTTACAAGACATATGTCAGGCTGGACAAATTTTGCCTGTCAGTTAATTCCTAACTTTGCTGTTTTCGGTTTTTGAATCATGGCAGGAGCAATTGCATAATGACCTGGGGAGGGTGAATAGGCTTTTTGAAAAGGCACTAGATGCTGGAATTCATATACAGGTATGCCTCGGTCGTTTCCCTTTTCCTTGAAGTTCCCCCCCCCCCCCCCCAAATCATCTTTTGGAACTAATTTTTTCTCATACTTTACAGCACAGGTCAATTAGTGGGAAAGAGATTTCTTTCCTAATATTATCTGGCAGATTCATTGCGATTGCTTTGGTGGACAAGTACAAATTAAAGTATGTACAGCCAGCTTCATATTGATGTTTCATTAAATTCTGATCTTTGTCAGGTTTTCATTTTTGTAGTGAAAATTGCCTTATATATTTGTGATGTTTCTCATACTCGATCATTTTTCAATAATTTATTTTTCTTGTCTAATCGGTGACGTGATAATTCTTCACTGTTATTTCTTTATTTTATTTTTAATTTTCAACATGGTGTTTGGAAACTAGTAAAAGGTAGTTCTCAAAGATAGTGATCTTTAAAAATATAATATTTTCTTCTGCAACTCCTTTGAATGCAACTTATATCCTTTACAGATTATGTTGAAAGGACCAGGAAAAATAGAAATTTTTTTGTCTAATTTCTTCTATTTTCAGTTCCCAAGATCTAATCACATATTATGTGTTATTTATACCTGTCATGTTATCTTTAAGATAATGGAAGAATAGGGCAATGGATGATATCTCATAAAGTTGCACCGTGTCTTTTGTTTGATAATGCAAAAGAAACCGGTCTAGTCCAGCAATTGCATGCTTGATTAGGAGAACGTGCGGCAGCAAGGGTCCATTTCTTTATGAATGTTGTCCCCATTCCATGCCAAGAAAAATCTCAAAACTTATGTAGATTGATGCGTCTCAACTTGCTAATTGACTTTTATGGACCTGGATTTAATCCTTTTCTTTAACACTAAGAATAATTTACCTTGTGTTACTTTTGTCGTTGACTTGTCATCATTGCTGTCTATCAGTCTCTTGATAACTTACTGTTCCATTTTGGCTAAAACTTATTCATGCAGTTCTTGGCTGAAGGATGTATATGTTTCAGATTTCTATGATGGGAGCTCTAACTATATTGGTAAGGAGAATTCTCTTTAAAGAGAAATCCTTTATTTGTTTATGCATCTTGTTTTACTTTTCCTTTTTTGTTTTTTTTTTTTTTGGGGGGGGGAGGGGGTTGATTTCTGTTTATGTAAAAGCTTCTCGTTTAGTTAATTAGGTACTTTTGTACTAAATCCATGTTCACTTCTATACCCACCGGTGTTTGTTGCGGTTTGACTGTCCAGTCCCCTTCTTGGGTGTATCATATATCAAGGTTTTACTAACAAGTGGTCCTTCCTCAATTATCATAATGTTAAAATTAGAATATGGGCGAATGACTCATAGGTTAAAATTAGAAGTTGGGTAATGATCAATCTGAGCTACTCCAGTGCAGATCAGTAGCAGATTGTGTAACCCCCCAAAAAGGAATTGACTCATTAAATTAGGAAAATAGGGAGAAAAAGGCTATTAGGAAAGGAGAGAAGAAGGCAAAGGAAGAAGGGAGGAGGGAGGATGAGGAAGAGAAAAGGGAAGAAAAAGGAGAAAGAAAAGGAAAATTGATTTGGAAACTTTGAGAAGATTATTGCAGTTGTTGCTAGCACTGGTCATGCGTCTGATGTATCTTGATGGTTGGGAATAGCAACAAGGGAACAACTAGAACTGTTACAGTTTATGGAATGCACAGATGTTTGGAAAATTGATCTGTTCCTTCCAAAAGATTTCGGCAGGGTCAGAAATTTTGGAACATCTCTTGTCAGTTTCTTGCTTTTCAATTTTCATAATTGCCAAAGGATGATGTCATTTAACCAGTAATCTTGATCCCTCACTCTTAGATTGGTTTGTTTTCAAGTTTATTATCTTGGCACTTTCCAAATGATTTCGGCCATCATGTGTAATTATATATTTATGTCAAATCTCTTTGTTCTTGCAGAAACAAAATTGCTGCTTTACCTTATTGCTTTGGAATCATGAACTGTATTAGTTTGCTCATGATGTGTTCTATTATTTTTCCACCTTTTCCTTCTTTAGGGCACTTCGTTGTGATATGTGGGTATGATGCCGAAAGAGATGAATTTGATATTAGAGATCCAGCAAGCTCTAGGTATGTAGTCTTAGCCATCTTCTGATATCATTTCATAAGAGATCACAGAATTATGATTTCCAATACCTTTAGCCATATATGCTATTAAAATATTGATAATTATTGTATCCATGGTTAATGACTGCTAATTGTTGTTGGATCCATCCCATTATGCATCATTGGCTTTTCCCCCTTGGATACTAACATTTATCTAATTGGTTCTGTCACTTTTCTCCAGAGTGAAACTTTAGAATCCCTTTTTTGTGGGATAATTACAAGCTTTCATTTCGTGGCTATGGATTGTGTATGCCCTACTTTAGGAATATTGCAAATTTGTGTATTTGATTCTTTTAAATTCTGCTCCGTAATACTTGGTACTGTTGATCTCCTGGAGCATAAGTGTGACCTCTAACATAGATGTTGTTGGTGGTGGGGTTTCCTTAATAGTTACTCTTTACATATATTTGTTCTATCTCTTTGTTTTCATGAATGTAGAAGTCAGCTACTTTCAGGCATAGTTGTCAAGGTGGCACCTAGGTGACCAGGTGCTTATTTGGGGTGCCTTTTTTAGGCCCAAAAAGGTGCTCAAGGCACTCGCTAAGGTGGGCCAGGCAGTCCAAGGCGCCTAGACTTTTAGGCATAGTTGTCAAGGCGGCGCCCAGGCGACCGGTCGTTGATCCAGGCCCAAGGTGCTGGGGTGCCTTTTCTGGGCCCAAAAAGGATCCCAAGGCGCCCGCTAAGGCAGGCCAGGTGGTCCAAGGTGCCCGCCTAGGCACCTTGGGTATCTAGCTTGGCCCGAAACCCAAGCTCGTCCTGCCTGGGTGCCTTGGGCTGCCTAGCTTGGGCATAGCCTATGATACCCCTCCAAAATTTTTCGAGCCAGGGGACTCTGCCTCCCTAGCAACCCCCTGGCAAGGGTGGCTCTCTGACCCCCTTGCAATTTGACTGTGCAAGTCGATCTGCGATGTGAGGCTAGGTCATAGGTAGATCAAGCTCCAAACAGTCCTCCAATTCCTCTCTCTCCCCCCTCTCTCCTCCCTCCCTCTCTCAAATTTTTAGTATTAAAATCTATAATATTTTCATATATCTTATTCCAGTTTTATTTGTTTTCTCCCTCCCCTTCCAGCTCTGCTCTTTTTTTTTTCTCTTCTCCTCTCCTTTTCACCTACTTCATCTTTTTTTTGTTTACTTCAGTGTCTGTCAGGACCCCACTAATATTCACATGCTAGAAATAATACTCTCTTCCTCCGCCCTCTCTCTCTTATGAACTTGACGCCTAAGCGCTTAGGCACCAAGGGGACCCAAGCTCGACTTGGGTCACCTTGTCGCCTTGACAATTATGCTTTCAGGTTAAGGTCATGGTTCATACATCTTGAGACACTAATTGAAATTTCATTAGATTCCCGATCTGAATTGTGGAGAAACTTACCTGTCTATTGTAGCTCAAAGGCTTTATATGCCTTTGGTTTAGATGCTGAGCTAGTAATAAACCATACTAGCAAAAGGAAGTGAGAAATTACAAGCAGTATTGCAAGCCCCAAAAGGGCAACAGCTGAATATTTTTTGCATGGGCCTGAGCCTGCCTTTGACAGCAAAAGGATTTCTCGTTAGAATATTGTTTTGATGATGTTGATATTATACATGGTAATCCTTTTCTGGTTTCTTATTCTGCTTTGCAAATGCTTAATCTATAATTATCATCCTGATGTTTTTTATCTGTAGTTTGAAGAGTTTATAGTAGTTCAATCCTTGTATAGCCGCAGCTATTGATAGTCAGCTTTTCTGTCAATCTTCCATGTTTTTAATCTTAAATAGCCACTGTGAGATTTTCTAGATTCATCATCAAAAGGCTGGAGTTATTGCTGAATGCATTCACATATATGTTTTAATTTCCAGTTATTTTTACTTTGCTGCAAAATTCTTCAAATCTCTTATTTTCATGCTATTGTGATTACTACCATTACCTGATCCTTCAGGCTGAAAGTGTTTATTAGTTCAATGCTAGATACATGTATGTCACGTGGTGTTTCTTTTTTAATCTTAATATGTTTTTTACATGTCCTGTTCTGACGCACCATAATGTCCATTAAAATCAAATTAGCACATGGTGATACGGTAGGAACTAGGAAATGAGTCACTTGGGCATGCTTGGGAGGGTGTAGATTTTATATTTGTCCTCAGGAATGTTGGTCAAACTTCAGACTATGAACTCAGCTTGATTTTCAGAAAACCGAGTCACTTCGTACGGATTTGGAGCTGAGTTGGACAGACTCGTTCAAATCGGGTGGATTTTCTGTGTTTTCAGTAAGGATGATTCTAGCATCTCGATCTTACCTCCAACAATCAAAAATAAAATTCCTTTTGATTTCAAAAAAGAGAAAAATGAAGCAAATAGACCATCTGAAGCTTGATGTTTGACTTGTACAAGGCAATTGCAAATCTGGACTTTGAAAAGTTGAAACTCATAGATGACTCGCGCGAATAGGTTCTAGGCAGCAAAATGTGGTCCTTACATGTGTTGTTTGATGAATCATTAATGTATAAAAATTGTGATCCTTACATGTGTTGTTTGATGAATCATTAATGTATAAAAATTGTGATCCTTACATGTGTTGTTTGATGAATCGTTAATGTATACGTTTGGTATATAATTATTAATTTACTTCACATTGTTTTTGTAGGAAATACGAAAGAGTCACGTTGGCATGCTTGGAAAAAGCTAGGAAATCTTTTGGTACTGATGAGGATATTCTTCTGGTAATGAATGTTGGCCACTTTCTCCAAATTTTCATGTGAACAAACAAATTTGGTTCTTTGTGTTTTATATGATTTTTATAGGCTTTATAGCTGCTTGTGTTATGGATTCCATCTTCCAGTCGGATTTTATAGTCTATTTTGTCAAATGCTATTTTTCCCATATTTTTCATCAATTGTATAGAAATATAATTCTTACCGTCGCCATAATTTATTGTTGCAAAATGCCACTTTTGCAGAGAGTTTACTTGCTGTGTTTGAGTATTTTTTGGAAATGTGAGTGATTGAAATTATATGGGAAGTGACCCTGACCTGGTGGAGGGAGGGGAGTTCTTTGTTCACTGTTCCAACCCAAAGAAGTGGGGGGGGGGGAGAGAACCTCATTTATAAGTATCCTTATGTTACTCCAGATTGAGTGGGGCCAAACAAATCTGTTCTGCACAAAGAAATGAAATTTGGCGTTAATGATTCTACTGGAGAGCCACGGCCCACAGTAATGGTCAAGAAGGCTCCAAGAGGGTCATGGTCAGTGTCCACTTGTCACCCCACCATAGTGGGAACAAAGGAAAGGGAGCATTGAAACCTGCGTGTGGAAACTAGTTGTTGTAGTTAAACTTGGAGAGATGAGTTGTGGGTTTTGAGTGGTGTAGGAATGCCAAGTCTGAGGCATTTCCAAGTTGTTTAAACTCTGCTGTCTGTTGGAGATACCATGCATTTAATTTGTCTTTGCATTAAGTTGTCGATTATGTATCCGGAATCACCTGTTAATGGAAAACTTGTGAAATATGAGGTTTTCAAAATGTTGAATGTATGTTATAGACAGCTTTTTTAGGGGGGGTCGGAATTGTGAATTTGTTGTTGTTGAGGAGGAGGATAATGTAGTAGCTTACTAGTGGATGATACATGAGAAGACTTCCTAGAGATCCATGCTTCACTGCTTGATAATGTTGGACTTGTTTGCTTGGTCAGGTCTCTTTAAACAAGGAAGACTCCGATATCAAGCTTCCACAGTAGCCTTCATCGCGTAGCATGGGCGTGTATATGTACAGTCATGTCATTATGAAGCTGCTCTGTATTTTTCGTTCGTCTTCCTAGTTAGTCATCTCGTACAATCTGTATATTACCATCCCTTTTTCTCCCTTTTCCAATATTTTATTTTCGATGGTAAAAAATGTACAAGGATGATGATTTGATATAAGAGTAGAGGGACGTCGTGAAGAGTGGGATGGGAATGTGACTATTAGAGGACGTAAGTCCTTGTTTCTTCAAGTTTTTAATAAAGAAATAAGACGTGGTAGTTTGTGCTTCTATTTCGATCGTGAATGCTCTTTTTTTTTCTACGATGAGTTGGGAGGTGCAAAATATGAAATGGAACATGAAGCCGTCTGATGACACATTGCAACGACTGTTTACCAAGGTTAGCGTTGCTTCACTCCACAGAATATTGCGTTGGAAACTGGCAGTTTAATTGTTTTTAGTTTTTAGACCTTAAAAAAATTTAAAATTAGAACAAGGACCTCCGAGTCCACTTATTTAGTCAAAACTCTCCAAAGTTATCTTCGTTTTGTTAAAAAACTTCTACCGTATGTCTCTGTTAAGATAAGGTCTGATTAGGTTAACCTAATCATGATCTAACCTAACTTGGATAATGAAAATGACCACAATGACTTTGTGCTAAGTGAGTGTCTAGATAGAGAAAATAGAGAGAGAGGAGTGGAGGGCATCCGCGAGTGTTGACACGAGAGAGAGAGAGAGAGAGAGAGAGAGAGGTCTGCCAAAGACGTAGAGGTAAAGTGTGTACCCGGCCCTTGAGATTGTTAGGATCGTAGACGGGTGTCGGTTGTCACATGTTATTCACCTACACAAGTTCAAGGACTTCTATGCCCTTTGATCATCCTCTCACATTGAGCTATTCCTCCTCTCCTTATCCAGGGCATTATTGACCCTGCCATTTGACGCCGCCAGCAGAACCGTCTCCGCGGAGTGTGCAGTCCAATTTGTCTTGGCCTTCGTCGCCCGTCGGGATAAGAAGCCCGTGACGCCGCCTGCAATACCTTCCTACAAGGGTTACTCTAGTTCCTGCTTCCAGCGTGCCAGATTATCTCGGAGGTGAGAGAGGGGGACGGGGCCCACCAGAGGGAAAGATAGGAGCTGTCGGAGGGGGGTGTCGGAAGTTGGGGGGCGAGAGAGAGAGAGAGAGAGAGAGAGGTGCAGAGAGAGGGGAAGGGGGAACCAAAGAGAGGGAGACGGAGGCCGTCGGAGGGGGGTGCCGAAAGTTGGGAGAGAGAGAGAGAGAGAGAGAGGGGTAGACGGGGACTGTTGGAGGTGGGTGCTGGAAGTCTAGAGAGAGAGAGAGGTGGGGAGGGTAAAATCAGAAATAAAATATTAACGGGAGTGATCATAGAACATTCTTAAAAATGAGATGACAATTAACTCTAGAGATTTTTTTTACTAAGAGTTTGTAAATTTTGGAGGTTTTTAATTATATAAATAACTTAGGGGTGTCTTTTCCTAATTTTATTTTTTTAAAAGATTAAAAGTAAAAAATATCTTAATAGTTTCATTTGTAACTTGAATAGGGGAAGGGCCACGGGCTTCCGACACAGGATAGGTGAAAGAGTGAAAGTAATTAGGGTCGCTTTGACATGGGGTTAGGATAACTCGACAGATGAGAGAGAGAGCGGTGGACCTCACTCTCTCCTCATATAGAGTCGGTATAATCAAGCTCGATTAGATTACTCGACCCTCAAGTAGCCGAGCATACAGTAAGCTAATACTGTTTTTTTTGTTATACCAATGTAATTTTGTTATATCATGGGGAGTATATATACTAATATACAAAGTACGTAGATTACAAGTAAAATAATACTGTATCTGATTTCTGAGAATATGTAGGTAAGTTTAATTTTCAAGTAAAACTTCTTCTTCTTTTCCTCCCTAACCCCTCTATCTTTGATTTATGGGCAGGTTATTCTTGTACAAGAAAAGTATCTATTTAGGCGTTGTTTAATTGTAGGACGGAATTAACGCTTTCTTATTCCGTATGCAGTCAGGTAGTCTTTTCATAGTTAGTGGGTTAATCAAACGAGTATAAATTAGTAATACAAATCTCATCTCATCTCAATTGTACCATTGGTATCAAATTGGTCTTCAATATCACCGGTTTTAAAGAAAACTTTCAAAAATGACATCGTCTTAATCCCCTATTAACACTTGTCAACCTAATCATGGTTATCTTTAACTAGACTTAGAAAAAAATTATATTGTATATAGTTACCTCTCTTAGGGTTTGAGAGAGGGGTATGAGTTGTCGATGACAACTGCCGTGTCTGCAGTGCTACCCCCTACAACGTCACGGGCATCAACACTTGACGAAGACGAGCCTAGAGACATTCTTGCCCGACTATTTGAGCCCAAAGAGTATGAGCGGGCGATAAGTGATTGTAGTAGCTGCCCTTTTAAGATATAAGACTCTCTCTCTCTCTCTCTCTCTCTCTCTCTCTCTCTCTCTCTCTCTCTCTCTCTCTCTCTCTCTCTCTCTCTCTCCTTGTAATATCTTGACTCAAGAATTCATCTTTTATCAACATAATCTTGCAAAGAGAATACAATTAGGGGTTTTTTGGTCATTTAACTATCAACTAACGAAAATCTTCGAATCTTTATAAAATATTAGTGTCCTCGTCGACTACAGAGTTTGCCCTATTGTTGCAGATCTATATATCGTACATGTCAAATTGTACTTGGCCAATGACAGTACGCCTAGCACATGACACGCACTAGACACGCGGCAAGGAGTGCTCGAGGGAGAGGGGGGCCAAGACTGGTGGTGGGGGAGGGGGGGGGAGTTGCAAGCTTCGAAGGGGAGAGGTGGGTCGAGGACGGTGGGGGGTGCAGACTGCAAGCGCCAAAGGGGGAAATGGGGGTCGGGAGGGATGGATTTGCGGGGATTTCTGTCAAAAACAAAACTTCATTCAACAATGGCACGTCAACATACCATGTCGTGTCGGACTGTATTTAGTCACGAAAGTGGCACGGCAAATCCTAGTCGATGATAGTTAACTATGATGATTTTGAAACTTTTCGTCGTAATTAGTGATATATCGGTTAATACATACTTTCAAAAATAATATATTTACGATTTCCTATATAGCAGTGATTTATAAGTTATATAAATTATTAAAGAAAAAATATTTTTCTATAACAATTATTTATATGTGAAAAATATTTATATGTGATTTCTGTCAAAAAAAAAAGTCGATCCAATAGTGACACGTCGGCGTATCATGCCGTGTCGAACTGTACCTAATCAAGAAAGTGGCACGGCAAACCCTGGTCGACGATAATTTTGAAACTTTTCATCGTAATTAGTGATATCTGGTAATACACTTTCAAAAATGATATACCTATGATTTCCTATATAGCATTGATTAATAAGTAAAAGAACTTATTAAATAAAAAATATTTTTTCAAATCATTTATACATGAAAATTCACATTACAAGAAAGAAGGGGAGAAGGATCAGGAGCCGCGGTAAAAAGAAGCAGCAGGATCGTAAGCCCCGTTCTGTTTAATCCGAACAAAGATCAAGTGGATACCTGTGACAAGGGGGGGCCAGTAATGACCCGGGGGGAGTGGGTTCTCAGACGGCTCCACGCGGGTCTCAGCCTCAAACCCTCCCCGGGTCGAACTCGTTACCGAGTCCGCATCTCTGCGGAATATAGGGCCCGGGGACTTTCCAAAGCCCAGCCTCAGATTTGAAGCAACGGGCCTAGCCACAACGTCCTGCTGAGTGTTCGCAGTCATTTCCCTTCTATAAATATATGAATTAAAACCTTTCAAGAGAACGATGTGGGACTAAAGTTATAAAGAGAGAGAGAGAGAGAGTCAAGGTCCCAGGAGGAAGCATGGCGAGCGCCACCACCGCCGGCTACCCCGCCGTGGTCGAGAAGAGGGCGGAGGAGCTCTGCAAGGGGAGCCCAGAAGCGCGAGGCCGTCCCGTGCACTGTTATCTACTGGCCACTTAATTGTGTGTATGCTCGGCGGTTCCACTTATTTAAGGTGAATTGCTCGTTTGATAGCTGATAATAGTGTAGGTAGAAGATGCATTTGACGAACATACTCAAATAATAAAAGATATGATAATATTTTGTCCAACATAACGATCCTGTTGAACTTGCCGGTAGTGTTCGAGGATTCGAGACGTAGACTTGAATTGTAAAAGATCCGAGTTTATGTTGCTCGGTGAATATATGTCAGTCAAACCTTGTTTTGCGCATTTACACTTTGTATCAAGAAAGTGCCATGAAACAAATTAATTGCATGTTTAAGTTTGATTTTTATCAACATATCCAAGCTCTTCTCTGTGGCGTGTATCTGTGAAATACTAAACTCGATGAAGTTACATTACAAGAAAACATAGCACCGACGACGGTCGAAATTCGTCGCGATTAGTTAAAAAGTTGTTAATACGTTTGGCGACCGTCGTCGTCCGTCGTAAATGTTATCGTATGTCTATGCCTAATCGTCGTGAATAACTTGTTATTAGCGATGACCCAGTAACATTATTAGCAATGACTTATCATCGTCGTTAATAATTATTTAGTAAAAAATAAAAAAATTAAATTTATTAGCGTCGTTAGTAAAATTGTCACCGATATAATTCGTGAAATATAATATTATTCGTGATGACTCTTAAAGTCGTCGCTAGTATGATTCGTCAAAAATAAAATTTAGTAAAATATTATTAGCTATGGTTGTTCAATCGTCCCTAATATAATACTTATAATAAAAATTACATACATATAAATAGCAACGATAGTAGAACCATCGTCAATAAAATATTGGCGACGAATTCAAAACTATCGCCAATAAATATTGACGATGGTTGCACAACCGTCGCCAATAATTATTAGTGACGATGACATAATCATAGTTATAATTTTTGTAGCATCATTAGCGGTGGCTGTACATCGCTAAAATTATATAACATGGTCAACAATATTAAATTTTTTAGAAATAAATCTAATCTTTTCATGACAATTATGAAGATTTTTAAAAATGTATACGATGACATAATCCACGGATAACCTACGTACAAATCACGTATACAAATCTAATAAAGCTATGACAATGGCAGAGTCCATACATACATAGAGTATCAAATACAAATCTATAATGTTCACGTTATCACATAACTCCTTTTAAATAATGGTAGTACCTACTTTTAAAAAAAATATTGTCACATGACTCAGATTTAAAACATATAAAATAATCATCTATGAAGATCATTGGATTTATCCTCTATATTCTCGTCATCTTTCCTTTCTTCCTCAACATGTGATACAGTAGAGGTTCTCATCGAATACATATTTTTAATAAGAGAAGATATCTGATGTATTTGTTTCTTAAATGAAGAAATCTCATATTCTAATTTTTGAATTTTTGTGACTTGTTCATCTGTGTGTCTCCTAATGTTGTCACTGCCTCTCTCAAAAGAACTATACCATGAACGAAGTATCTCTCCTCGTCCTCCACATCGAATACGTCTAAGGGTCCTTTTGGTTGGGATTGTTCAGGTGGATTTTTTTAAAAAAATTCCTAAATAAATGTCAGAGTGTTAGAGATTTTAGACCTCAAAATCTACCCTGAATTTCCATGAGAGGAGTTTTTGTAGATTATTTAACACCCCTCTTTTTAAGTATTTCTCTCTCCGTTTAAAAAAATTCACCTATCACAAAAGTCGAGATAACTTTGGGTCATTTAATTAGGACGATATTATGTAAATTTGAGATATATCGGACACATGTCAGACCCTATACGGTTGTGAGATTTTTGAAAATCTCTCATCTCCGGCCGCATTTCCAAATGTCACCTTAGAGAATTCATTCCTCTCCGTGGGACTTCTCAATCTAGACCAATTATCTAAATAGAAAAAAATGTCATCTATATAAATATCATTTTCACAATCGCGTGAAAATATCTTTCTATTTAGGTGGAGTATTTGAATAATTATTCAAATTTGTAAATATCTATGACAAAAAAGAAAAGTTTTCAAATTCGTCCGTCAAGCCCTAGTATTCGACACGGAATAGGGGGCACCGAAACTGATACGAGATTACGACAGTCCCAAACTTTTAAACAAACAAGTTCGGTTGTAGAATAAAATTACCAGTGTCTACTTAGGCGTCGTTCAATTGTTGGACAAACTTAACCTATCCTTATTCCCTTTTTAATTGCAATCATATTGTCTTCTGATAATTAATGGATCAAATCCGATGAGTATAAATTAGGATTTAGGAATAGAAGATCCCTAAATAGGTGGATCAGTGAGGTCCTCGTGTTATAATAGAGAGGTATCGTGTTTGACTCTAAGGAGGGGACTTATTATTTTCTCATATTTAATTATCTAGAGACGTGAACTTGGGGTGAGATTGATAGTCTCGGAAATAAAAGGATGTGGTGTACCGTTGAATTTGAATGCAAATCTCTCGCACTCAATTTTGACTCAAGAGTATCGTTGGATTAAAATCTACTTCATAAAAAAATGGAGTATAAGTTACAAATATATATTTCATGTCATCTAATCTCAATTGGACCACCGGTTCCAAATTAATTCTCACTTACACTGAAACAAGATCTCATTAACCCAACCTACACCATTATCTGAGTCAGGTTGAAACATAAAATTAACCCCGCCACTAAATAAAGATTAACTCCAAATTAATAGACACCTTGCCGGATTAGTAGGTGCTAAGGATTTGTCTACGTCTCGGATTAAGAAGTTAACGGATGAAACGCATCACATGCCATCCGATACCCTGACCAGCCCACCCTTGGTCACGTAACAAGTCATGATGAGAATGAGTGTCAGTGAGAGAGAGAGAGTGTTTAATTTTTCCAACGAGGAATGCTTTGTGCACATAAAATCACGTCAATTTACAAGTTTTATTCACGTTGACTCAAAAAAATATATGAAAAGATCGTTTATGCACGTGAAAAAACGTCCTACATAAGTTTTGTATAGTGCGTATTTTCGTGTATTAAACACAACGCACTCGACGGGAAAATGTGTGAAAAAAATATTTTACGAAGAATAAAATATTTAATATAAAAATAAAATATTTTTTTAGATTTTATTCATGTAATAAAATATTTCATTTATATAATATTTTATTCTTATAATAAAATATTTTATTAATTTATTTACGAAATCAAATAAAATATTTTATTCTTGTAATAAAATATTTCATTCATATGTAAAATACTTTAATCTTATAAAATATTTTAATTATATATTATTTTGTCGAATACGTTTCATCTTTAATCCGCAAAAAAAAGGGCCGTACGCAAGATATCTTTTTTATGCAAAAATAGTACTTTCATTAACTAACGAGAACAAATGTTATATTTTGAGGTAATTTTATGCATCAGATTTGATACATAGAGTATTACTCTTTTCCAATTGGACCATCGTCCACCCTAGGTTATGAGGGCGGAAATGTTGTTAAAATTGGAAGTTTTTGGTGAGAATAATTTGGATGGGTATTTTTTATTATTCTCTTAAATTTATTTTTCTGAATGAGTTTAATATAGTTGACGTCTGTTATTTTCACGTGATTTTGCTCGGATCCAAGTTAGTTTCTGTTTGATAATTCATGTCTAAGATGTACTTTCTAAAATAACTAATCATTCTTCGTTACAAATCGTTTGACGAAAACAAATTCAATGTCTAGAACTCTTTAACTATCTTCTACCATTTGTTCATTACCGTCAATCATCAGTTCTCCCTATCGTTGATCCTTGTTACCATTTTAGTCATATAAAAAATATTTTTATCATACTATATTTTTTAATTTTTTTGTATATGAAATATTTTTGTACGTAGATCACACAACACAAAGGGTGGCCCGTTTTCGCTCCCGGGAAATTAAAACTTTTGAATCCGGGTCCGTTATGGGAATCCGAACTGGCGCGGCGGCCGCTGTAGCCAACAATTGGTGTCATGTTTAGTTGCGATGGGAAGAAGGATACATCAACTGCAAAGGGATCAACGAGTTATGCTCAATATTTGTGCATTTTTTAATGAAAAAAGTGATCAACCTATCGAAAATGCCTCTTCCCATGCAAGGAACCCCTTGATTTCAAGGTTTGAGCAGTTGAAACTGTTAACAGGCAAAGGTGGAAATGTGGAATTAATGAAGTTGCCCGACCCGAAAATTATAAATGGTGACCCGATAAAATGTTATGTATTTTCTTAAAAATACATTTTTATTTTACAAGTTGGGACTAATCTAAATTTCATGTAAGTACAATCCAATCTAAGATTAGACGGCTCATAAAAATCAAAAATAATAACATCTATGTAGACACACAAGATATCGAGCCGGGCCAAACTCAGATCTCATCTACTCATGAAGTGGATGTTTTCCTCATCTCTCTAGTTATGCGTCGGGAACAATAACTTCTACATATGCGAATAATGGGTATCTTCTAAGAATTGGCCGTTAAGTAAACATATAAGGGCTGCTTTGTTATTGGGTTAAGATAGACGGATACGATACCCAATGAGAGAGAATTATGAGAGGCCTACACCCTCCTCTCACACACATGCTCCTTAATCAGGGTCGAATACCGTATTCGACCCTCTGGAGTCGACTGTAGTATCCAACCCTAATTTTAAAGACGGCCTAAGAGAATACTTGGACTCCCGCCCCAGATTCTGGAAGGCGCTGAAGGGGAGGTTTATTAGATCCTTCAGAAATCTTTTGTTGGTGTTGACCCTATAACTTTGTTGCCATGGAAGCTCCTAAATGCCAACATCCTAAGGGCTGGTTTGGTAAACCAATAGGACGTGTATTCGCCGGTTCCCGTCGGTTTCGATGGCCTATTCGCAAGTTTTTGTCTACCCGCCTTCGGTGGCTTCTTCGAATGCGAGATCGAAGAGGCGATTTCATCGGGTTTTCGACGAATACGTCATTCACGTGGGAGGCTCTAATGCGCTGCTCTAGCCCGATTAAGACGAGAGTCTTTCTTCCCTCCTCCTCCTCCACTTCCTCGTGTCTAGATAGCCAATACTTTGCTTAGCAGTAGTGGATTAATCTAGAATAGGATGCCAAAGTACTTCAAAAAATAACTCATCATGCGTTGGTGGCCGAGTTGAAGACTATGCCCTAATTCTTTCATTGGCAGTGACTGGGCTGTGCTGATGTAGACTCTGCAAGTCTGATGTCAAAGACGACAAGTGTTCGTCTTGGGAATACATACGGAAGGTCAGGTCACCTAATGAGCTGCGAGGTGGTAGATCCGAGTGGGGATTGGGAAACAATATTGGGCCTTTGGGATGGGTCACCTACCTCATGGGCCACTTCCATGCAGGGTTTCATGCCACCAAACCAGGCATGGCATGTCCACCGGTCCACCGCTCTTGTTTAAAGAGAAAAACATGAGTAAATAAAGCATGGGGTTACCTTGTATTGTATCCATATATGGATGGATGCATGTAGGTACGACCAAAGAGACTAGTTTCCTTTTCTTATACATATATATGAAAAATTTTCCTCTACTTCAACCGCCAAAACACCCCACCCATTTGTTTGGCAGGGGAAGATCAAGGCTGGTGAGTGGCAGGCAGGACTCTGTACGGTCTCCGTGGGTGTTTCCCTTCCCCTACCTTAATTCTTAATAAACGTTTGAGTTCTTTCGGAGCAAAACGTTATTTTATAAACTATTTAGCAAAATATATTTCAAAAACATTTTGAATTATATATATATATATATACTAATTCATGAGAAGCGGATCATTTTATCACACTATGATAAAAGGGTAGGACCCGTGCGCGTACTATGATATGGGTTGATTTGGACATGAAAAAAAAATACTGCATTATTTATGTAGCACTTGCACCCTTAGCTTGTGAGGTATTTTTGGGATAAAATTGTACAAATTTGATGCAAAGTGGATAAATATGTCATAAGAGTTGGATCGAGTCGTAATATAAAAAAGTATATATTGTAACGCGTGTATTTTCCAGCCTAAAAATGTGCATTACACTTTACAAGTACATACTCTAACATCAAATTATATTTTAGATTTAAAAATATTTATGCGGAAAGTATATTCGAGTTGAAACCATGTCAGCTTGCAAAGTGTGTAGTCTTCGTACATCGGATAATTAAGTGGATATTGTTGGATCAAAACTACTTATTCTGGTGGACGAAAGACAGATTTTAAAAAGTATTTTTATTCAAAACAAATGTAGATGATTATCAATAAAATAGTACTATTTTGATATTAAAATTATTTTTATGTCTTAAATACTTTATTAATTTATATTTAAATATAAAATCATTTACCAAAAACCAAGAGTGGTCTGGAGTCTCGACGCAAGCCCACTCAGAGGGAAACTCTTCTTCATGTTGCTCACCAACTCACCCCTCTCTCTCTCTCTCTCTTCTCGTGCTCTTTTGTGTTTGATGAAAGGCCAGAATAAAATCTTCGTAGCGAACAGCGCTCAACTTATTACTGCTCACGCTACTGTCCTTTCCCCCCTTCCGCTTTCTCTTCCCACATTGGGCCCCGGGGAGGCTGGAAACCCGCGCATACGTAGCGCAGATCCGCGTTATTATTGTTTCTTCTCCGACCAGCAAAGCCCCCTTCGTCTTCCCCCACCCCCCTGTTCTGCCTTCTCCACTTCTTCTTGCTTCGGCTAGCAGCTTTCCGTCCCCTGTCACAGGTATATCCACTTCAAAAGGCGGGCAAAGGAGGTAGCTTGGGGAGATAAGTGGCCATGGCGGAGATGGATTGCGCAGAGTTCAGTCTGCCGGCCGAGTTCCCGGCGGAAGACATCTTCTTGGAGATGAAGGAGAGCGGGAAGGGTGATGGTGACGGGAGGGACGAAGGGGATGGGGATTCGTGCTTTCCTTCTGAGTTCCCCTACGACTGGGTTTATCTCTCGGACGTCAGCTCGCCGGTGGAGGCGGTCGCCGGGATGGAGAGCAGCGACCGGGAGTGCGTCGCTGGCTTGAGCAGGCAGATGGTGCACTATTTCCTCCGGGAAGACGAGAAAGTTGCTTCCTTTCCTCTTGCCGGCGACGACCCCAAGGTATTGCCCGCTCCTGATACTTGTTTACCATGAGCTTTCTTCTGATGGGGTCTTTAGCTTCTGATATCTGCGAACTCTGTGAGTTGGGTTTTCCGAGTATCTCCTTCTTCTTTGTACTGACCGATTTGGGGCTTCTGTGCAGGCGACTCCCGCGGCGGGTTCGCCCCAGTCCACCGTGTACGCGGCTGCGAACTGGAGCGCGTTTAACAGGGAATCCTCCGACGTCCTCTCCCTGCTCTCGTCACCGCCTTCGACCCCTCTTGGAAAGCACAAGGGCGACGCTGGGTATCAGTCCTACGCTGCGGCTAACAAGCTGCAGAAGCATGACGGCGGAGGACTTCTGTCCCCTCCGGCGGGGAAGCCCTTTCCTCCCTTTGCTGCAGGACTCACCAACCACCACATCACCAGCTCCTATGCGCGTCCTTCTTTGAGCCAGCATAAGGATGCGGTTGCTCAAGTAGGAGTTTTGCTTCAGATTAGCTGAGCTGTTAACTAGGTTGCCGCGAACTGCTTCAGGGTTGCTGATCCTGCTCGCTCTTCCCCTTGTTTTGCTCCGTGCAGATTCATCAGCTGAAGCGGCAGCAGCTGGAGGAGCTGCAGCTCGCTGCCTCCTGGCGCCGGCACAGCAGGGCCAAGGGCGGAGGTGGGCTCGCTGGCGGCGGGCCAGCACGGCCGCCGGGCTCGACGAGGACCCCCTGGGCGCCTCTCCCACAGCAGGTCGGATCGGGCATGCGGGCGGTCTTCCTCGGCCCCGGCTCGAGGAGGGAGACCTGCGGCACCGGCGTGTTCCTGCCCCGGCGGGTCGGCAGCCCCGCTGATGCGCGGAAGAAACCAGGTATGGCACAACCCATGCTCGGCAACGCATGTCCCAACACCGGGGCGCGAACTTTTCTTCCTCCAAAATCGAATCTTTCCATGGCTACCATCTTGGGTTCCTTTTGGTGGTCACCCCTGTCCGTGGATTGGCGTTTCCTGTGTAGTGTTCCTCGTCTTCTCCATTTGCTCTCTGGGAAGCAACATGCTTCCATTCTTCTGGAATCCCCCTGCTTTGGATCTTTCTTCCGTTTTCATATTAAAACTGGTCTGGACTACTTAGTTTTGTTGCGAGTTCTTCCATGCCCTTCTCTCCTGGTTTTTGTTTCTTGGATTCGTTTTCTAACGTAGTTCCCTGCCGTCTTTGATTCCATTGCCAGCCCTGTCCACCGTGCTGCTGCCGGCGAGAGTGATGCAGGCCCTGAACCTTAACCTGGACGAGTTTGGACCTTCCCAACCTCGCTCCCCAGGTGGATTTGTGCTCCAACAAGGTGAGAGTTCTACTTCTTCCCCCTTCTTCTTCCCCCCTTTCCAATATTTTATTTTATTGTTTACGTTTTGGAAACAATCTCAAGGCTGACATGACATGATACACCCGTGGTTGCAGACGCCATGATCGCCCGGAACGGCGCAGTGATGTCGCAGAGGAAGGGCAACCGGCCCCAGCCCCTTCATGCCGGCAGCCAACATCACCATGATGTCTGCCTGCCTTCCGAGTGGACCTATTAGTCCCACCTCTCTCTCTCTCTCTGCACTAATAAGTCCATCTTTGCCGAGTAATATTCTGTAGGAAGAAAGCATGCAATGTGTACTGGCAGGAAGAATATAGGAGCTACGGGAGAGTAGGAGATGGTTCGGAATACATAGACTAGGTGAGAAGATTCTTACAATACATGGATTTGTGGAAGATTAATGCTTGGGAATGGTGGGAAAAATGGGCTGTGGGACTGGGGAGGGGAGCAGAATGTATTAGGCCTCTCTGGTTGGTAGGGCTTGGAAGTTGGAGGAGGAGATATGGGAGGGATGTGGCATGTAGACAATAAAAAGGCGGAATGCTTCTAGTGTTGTGGTAGGGTGAGCCGGGTTGTTTTGTGAATAAGCCTCTCATGCTTTTGTGTTAAATACCCAAGAAAGATGGAGAGGAAGAAGGAAGAAAAACAACTACCCCCCTTCTCTTGTTGAAGGACACTGATCCATCAAAGCTCTTTTCCTTTTGCTTCTGATGGGAAGAAGACCAGAACGGCAGATCATCTTGTAGTGCTACTACTGTAGGGGTTGCATGCTGCTGCTGCGGCGCAAGTTTCCTTTTTTTGCTGTCATTTCTGTAACATGATGAAAGAAGGTAAGAGAGACAGAAAAGCAAAAGAAAGATAAAGAGGTTGTTACCGGTTCGCCAACCGGGTATCATGGTGATTTGTGTTAAACTTTGAAAGTTGTGTAAGGATTATGAAAATGTTGTGGGAAACGTTTGCTTGATATCTCCATGACACCGGTGTTTAAGCATGGCCCCATCTCTTAACACTACCCAATTATGTTCCATCCAATTGTTGTCTGTCCCATCGTTCTTCTTCTCTGTCACTATGCTACATTTGCACAGGCCAAATATGATGCCCAACTTAGTCAGAGAGGTTGTTGGGCATGGGAAACCATGTGATATTATGCCCTCCCTTTCGCCATATGGGTGCACTTCAATCAAAAGAGTTGGTGCCCAAGAAGTGGAATCTTGTGGACTTTCTGGTGGGTGCAATTTGGGCACAAACAGCTTTGTTTGGAGTGCTATTAATTATTAGTTTAGATCACAACGTGCCATTGGAGATGTTTACCAGAGAGTGGTGGGAATGCTGATGTATCTGATGGGCTTGGCGATGGTAGCTTCGCCTTGAAGCATTGTGGGCGCCCGCGTCAGAGAGACATGTGGCCGGCTTATTTATTGTCGTTATGTTATTATGGTTAAACTTCGTAGGTAATTAGTCTAGAATGTACTCGATAGTCTCATTAGGACAAATGATAGTTTAGCGTTATGATATGATACGATAATGAGTAGTGCGTAAGGAGTGATGTTTCCTGATTAATTATTAATTTTTTTGTCATTATTATGTTACCATCGTTCTGTCTAACGTCGTTGCTAAGTAACGGCTTTGTTTTCTGTGGGAATTGTTTTTACATGCATACACCTGCTAAAAAGTAAATTTGTGTGAATTTACTCTACACATGTATTTATGTTTGTAGCATATTAGGTTCGATAATTATCCGTTTAAACTTCAAAGTTTGATTAGATAATTATTTGAATAAAATATTTAATAGATAATTTAATTAGACATTATTTATTAATAAAATATGAATTTTGATATTGAGATATTGATGTTAGATATTATTTGATCAATTATGAATTTTTAGATGAATATCGAAAGATATATATATATATATAATTAACTTATATTTTAATATTTTATTTATTTTTAATTTTTTAAAATATAATTTAAAAATAAGAACATGTATTTATTTGGTAAATGTTCTTTTATTTTTTAAGATGAAATTTAATCTTTGATAATTTTTTTAAAATAAAAATAACTTTCATCATATTTTTGAGAAAATAACTTACGATGTCTCTGTACAATTTATGCGATTCATATCTAAGTAGATTTAATAATTATCTATTTCTAATTTGAATTAAATTTAAATTCATATTAATTAGATAATTATTTGATTAAAATATTTGATGAATAATTTAAACAGAAATTAGATAATTTGATTATTAATTAAATACGAATTTCAATATCATACTATTCGTTCTATATATGATCTATTAAGTATCATTTTTATTAAACTTATTGTCATTTTAATCCTTTTGGTAAACATCTATCAGAATATTCATTGATTATTCAATCATCTTCTTCAGCCTCGTTAAGAAACTTGAACAATCTTTTGACAAAAAATGACAATAATTAAGGATATATATGATAATTAATTATCACGTAAGGAGAGTATACTTTTAAATACAAACTCAGGATAGATTTTATGCAAATTCACGTTCTTGTTTAACTTCAATATTTTACGGTGTCTTACGTCTAAATACACTACCCTTTAGTTTAAAACTACTGAAAATAATATCTTATGGCTATTCAAACAAAACATTGAATTAATAACTTTAAAAATAAAAGTTATAATATTTTACATTAAGATAAGTGTGACCTTAATATTAGTGGAATGGGGGATAAAGATAGCGGTAGATTGAGGGGGCAAATTGATAACCGTAGAGGTAGGAAACTAGTTTCTAATTTTTCTATTACACTTTTAATATTTGTTTGTTGGAGAAAAGTAATCGATCATCCGTGAAAATTTACGAACATTACAAAAATGACATCAGAAAGAGCTCTGGACGTGACCCCATGGGACAATCCTGCGATGCTTAAGTTAGAGACGCATTTTATAGAGAACTATAAGAGGGAGAGTGATAAGAGAGTTTAAGAGTGGAGTGGACAAGCCTATGAATGAATGAAAGCTCCTGAAGTGCTCTGAGAGTCTGGGGAGTACTCGGAATAGTGGGGGAATGTCTCTTCTCTCTCTGCGTGTCTCTGTGTCTGTATGTCTGCAAGTGTCCGCCTCCTTGGTTCGATAGGGGACCTTTTTATATAAGTTGTCTTGACGGTGGTCGTCCGTTCCTCAACGAGAAAAGGGCATGGGTTGTGGAGTAACGTCTCTTTGATCGTGGGGAGAGTTGTCCGTTGTGCAACTGCCTATTCAGCAATAGGGGCCTCGTGATAGGAATCTCGACGTTGTGGGTGTGACACAGTCCTTTCCGAAGATAGCCCCGTAACGGTGGCAGAGTCTGCCCTATTAGGTGAACGTTACGGCGCCCATACCGCGCGCGATGATTTCTATGATGAGTTGATGATGCTTTGTTGGACCCTAGTTGGGACATGGCACGTGGGCCAAGGGTCGGCCCGCCTTAGCTTGCCCGTATTGGGCCGTATCGGGCCAGTACTAGGCCTGACGATGTTGAGCCGTATTGGGCATGGTGAGTATTCCCCTCCTCAATAACTATGTATTGTTATGATAAAATAATAATTAATTTGTGGTGGTTAAGGTAGTGACATGTTTGTTTATGGACGCTATGATATTTGAACGGGATAAATGTGAATATTAAATCGATGAGAGAGAAAATATGGGTCTATATATCTCTTCTCACAAAGGCGTCGCATTAATCTGGATTGTAGTAGTCAAGAAATGGTTATCCAATTTAAGATCCACACCTCCAATGATTTATTTGGTTAGGGAAATGTGTGTCTTCGAGGAGGGATTTGCATTCACCACAAAATTCTTGGAGCTATTTTGGGAGACAATCCTCTGATGGTTAATTCAGACAACGGTGGGAAAGGAGGCAAATGTTCCTGAAGAGCAAGAGAGGGAGAGAGAGAGAGAGAGGAGAGAGAGGGTGGAGTTGCCTACCACATGGCCGTTGGGTCAGGGTCTTACTTATACTGTAGGCAGGGGGGAGGGATTGACCGTTGGGTTATTGTGACCGAAGGAAATGTGAACGGCCTAGCTCACGTGTCTGACGAGATAGGAAGGTATGGGTGTTGGCTCGTCGTCTCTCCGCCGGAAGGGTAGCTCCGCCATTAATGCGACATGGTTCGTCGGAGAGGGTGTGAAGTTGCGTTGTCAGGGAACGTGGAGTGGGTGACATCCTCCTCTCATTGTTGGATTGGTGCACCGTTCGTCATTAGTAGACGTGCGTTGTATTCACTGATGAGAAAGGTGCACGTAGGTATGGGGACTATGCCAAACTTGCCAATCGGAGATGCTATGACCCTATCACAAGCCCGAAGGGTTGAGCCCCTATGGTGGGCCAGGTGGATGGAGGCTAATGGGCTTGCAAGATATGCCCTTCTTAGGGATTGAGCAGCGTAATCACGTCTAGGAAGTTGAATATATTATCCTACTCATCGAAGAGATCAAATATTGTATCCTACCCTGTTATCAAATAGTCCCTTAAGTCTCGTTTGAAAAACGGGCAGGGTTAAGGTATTCGAGTCCATGGGCTCGAATACCTTACATGAGTCGGGTAAGAGGATTGTGTGTGAGATATGAGCGCGGGGCTCGTATTTTCTCCTTCATGGGTTAAGATATCTTATTCTAACTTATTCTAATATCAAACCCGACCTTAGTGACTAACAAGTTGTGCACTTAATACATATGATATATTGTTTCCCAAAAAAATTAAAGAATTATTTTCATGTGACGAGACTAATGTATTCTGGACAGTGGAACCTTCAAAATACGAGTAATACAGAATTAGACGAAAATGCTACTTATATGGATAGTACTGTAGCAAATGTGCAACGATGCCCCCTATTCAGAGAAAACTCTTGTAGTTAATGTTATCAGAATCGAACTGATGTTTGAATCGGTCAATGAGTTAGTTCGATTTGAATCGATTGGACTGTTCAATCGAACCAGTTTGAACCGTGATGTCATCATAATATTGATACATGATCCGACCCGATTCTATGACCCAAGATAATAAGAAATAAGATATAATGATCAAATAGATAAACATACGTGTATAATTATTAGTCATGAATATGTAACTATACAAGAAAAAAAATAACAATAACATGATTAAATAAATTGACCTTAAAATTTTGTAATATTTCATTGATCTTCACTCTTCATGATTGACATCTATACTCCTTTAAACATTTAAATTTTAAATAAATCTAAAATAAAATTATAAATAATAACAAATTAATAATAATAAGATAATTTTGTTCACACATAAATATCATTTTTTGAATATCTAAATATTTTTACGTTTATTTTTTTTATATTTTAAAAGGTGAATCGGATCGGACCGATTTGGACCGGTTCACCGATCGAACCGCGATTCGACTGATTCACATGATTCTTTAACATTAGATCGGATCGACTTTAATCGGATCGGTTCTTAGACCGATTCACGATCGGATCAGTCCGACCAACAGATCCGATCCGATTCTGATAACACTATTTGTCGTTGCTCAAAATTATAATTATCCTGAGCCCCCCTTCTTGTCGCGCAGCCATTAAAGTCAATTTTTGAGTTCATATTAATAAATATTAGATGTCATTCTTTCCGATTTAAGATATATTATTTATATTTGTCACATAAAATATTAATTTAGGTCTTCTTATTTTGTTGAGATGCTCTTCGCATTGTCAAAAGTATCTTAACATTCAATTCATTCGGTCTATGTCCTCACGTCTACGTCCGTTCTTGTTTTCAAAAAAAAATTAACTTTTTAAAAAAAAGGGGTGGGCTTCTGGGGGCAGGGCCGCAGGGTGTCGTGCACTGGTAAACAGATGTTTGGTACGAAAAGGAGGAGGATAGAGCTTTTTCCGGGACCCACATTTTATGCCACCCGCAAGTCTGACGGGGAAGGGAAGAGATGTCGGGTACGGTCCGAGGTGCGAGGATTTCAATTGGTCGTAGTTACGGTAGACCGTGGAAGCAGTGTGAAAAAGGATCCCGAGTGAGTGGTATCGGTGGGAATATCGTCTCATGACAGCGACAATCGTTATGTGACTCTTCAGAGATAAATTGATCTTTACTCATATTCAAAAGAATCAAAACCGAGATTTGTTAGTCATCATAAAGAAAAAAAAGATACACGATGAGTTAAACATTGTTAAATTTAAATTCAAATCTCTCGCATTTTATGTAGACTCGAGCGTGACTATATGTTAATTTCTCCATCATCAAAAAAAAATTATCGTGATGACGACGTGGATTGACATCCGTTTGAACTAACCTAATGGAGGTTGTAAATTTGATCCGTTTCCGTCAACAGGTGTTAATGACAATAATTCCACGTAGTATCGACTGTGAGTCGACCCATCTAAAATCACTATAAAAGCCCGTGTACTTAAATGGTGGCAGGCCCGCATTTTTTCTGGTATATATGTATCTGGGGCCCACTTCCCTAATTTGAGAGTGGGTCCCAGCGATGAGAGGGAGAGGAGGGGGGGGGGGGGAACCCTGTTGCTTTGATATGCAAGGCCGGTGCCTTTTTCGGCCGCAATGTGTCGGGCCACAATGGGTGCTGCCGCGTGCTGGGGGATGGTGGCGGTGACGGTGGTGACAGATGGGGCCCACACCCTGAGCTGTCCTCTCCCCAACCTCACCCTTCCCCCCCCCCCCCCCCCCCCGCCTCCTTTCCAGTTCATGTACGGCGATGAAAAGCCAGAGTTGGGCCCGCCGGTGCCTGCCCTTTCCGTCTTTCTTTTGAATCCTTGGAGAGGCGCGCTCTCTCTCTCTCTCTCTCTAATATTTGCAAGCACAATCGTCTTCAATCTTCCATTTTTTATTATATATCTTTTTCGATATTATCATATCTATCTTCATAGCAAAAATGTTTTAATTGTATCTCTCCGATTTTAATGGTACTTGAATTAACAGAACATTCTATTGAATTTGTAAAGCATACGATTTTAAAAGACTTGTAAGATGGTAAAGTGTGCCCTTGTATTTTTAAAAAATAATATTTTACCATCAAATCTTTCTAAGATATCCAGATCTGTCGGTGTGTTCTGACGAAAGAGATTTTGTGTAAATTAATGCGTTAGATTGTTATAAAATTATATTTATAAAGAAAGTCTATTAAAAATAAAATAACTAACCAAGACCCCGTTACTGTGCTTCGACTTCATTTTCTACTCCCGTCGTAACTTAAGCTGTGTTTGGAATAGATATTGGAGAGAAATTTTAACAATTTTAATATCTTCACTCTCTCAAAATTATTTCTAAATATATTAATATCGTATCAATTTTAATTTTACGTTAATTTCAAAGTTTAGAGATAGATGGAGAAAAAGAGAAAAAAAATTAAAATCTTCAAAAATTGCCTCAAGATAATTTCCTCTCTCTAAGAGATTTTTAAAAAACCCCTCGATCGTTTTCAAATGCGCCCCCTTAATCCCTCGCCCTTGTTTTCTCTCGGCATCCCCTGTATATTGTACTGTTTATCATTGTCGGATTTTATTTTTTTTCACAAAAGTATTAGATATAAAATCTTATAAATATTTAATGTTAAAGTACCGAAGTATTAAAATAATATTAATATACAACAACACTCCCTCGTGTCCTTTGTAAAGTGATACTTGATGTTTGTGGAAAAAAAATAGAATCCGAGGGGCAGTCAGTCAGGGCACCGGAGAGGGTGCCAGTTAAGAATAATAAAAAACAAAAGACATGATGTAAAGTGAATTCTGACAGAGAAAAAGGAAATACTGTTGAAATGTCTTAATTAATCAACCCTAAAAATAAGTCAGACTGAAGACATTTTTTACTAGGTATATCATAAATTTATTTTGTTAATAAAAAGCTCGTGACCTCCCATCGATGTCCATTCTCTTGTACCTTCTCGCAATTACCATCCCAACTTATTATATGCGTCACTTAAATGCACGTAACAGAGCACTCCAACGCGCCCATGCCGAAACGAGGATCTTGGGAATGGGCAGGGGAGGTTTGGGGGAGGTGATGCGAGCTGATTTATGGCGGGCGGGGACTGCAATCACCAGGCGCGGCACGGTTCCACTTGGATAATAAGTTCTGTCAATATTGCGCCATTAGCATGTATTATTAATTATCTTTCTAGACAAATAAGATAAATTGATTGGTAGCCAGTGAGGTATATCGAAAAGTTAAATCACTTTGAAGAATGAGTGTGTTCTTGATAAGGAAATCTATAAACCTCTCGTGCATGAGTTCCTCTTGGCCTTCTATTTCCTCTCCCATGGTGGGTTAGGGGTTAAGATTTGTAGTCGCGTTCGTATCGATATTTTAGCAATACGATATGATACGGATCGATATTGTTAGATATTAAAATAAAAAAATATAATATATATATGTTATAAAATAAAAATATTTAAATAATTTTTTATCTTAGTTGGTTAGTTGGCACGTAGTTTAAAGTGAGCCTCTTTAATTCAAATCCCACGTTTGTCATATTTTTAAGTACTTCCTTAGTTCAAATCCCACGTTTGTCATATTTTTAAGCACTATTTTAACTTAAAATTAAATTAGTTTTTTTTAAAAAGAATGTAAATTTGCTGAAAGCACATTTCGAATACGAAACTTTACATTCAAACGTGAGATCCTCGATCAACCGACCTACAAAATAAATTTTTTATATAAAAATATTTAATATTTAAAAATATATGTTACGTATATCGGACCGATTTGACAAACCTTGGTTAAGGATATGAGTACTGAATATGTATACTCTACGAATAACTTGTGAACCGATTCGATAAAAAGCTTGGTTTTGTTTGTTTGATAAAAATTTAAAACTCTAACAATAAACGAGTCAGATCTGAACATAAGGCTACTACTCAGTCTCACGATATATAATTCAACTATATTCTATCTAATAATTGAGGAGGGTAATGTCTGTCGGCCCACTAAGACCCGCCCGAGTAGCCCACCACGAAAGTCCAATCCTCTGGGCCCCATCCAGTGCTCCAGTCCAACACGCAATTCCTTGATGCAAGCCCAAGCTCAAGTACTGTATCCACGTGCACCTTCCCCGCCAAGCGGCCACGACGCACGTCCTTGACAGCGCATTAATGGCGGGAGGTACATCAATCTTGTGAGGGGAAAAGAGAAGACGTCGTCTGTGCCGTTTCTCCTGACATGTCAATCCCATTCCTCCGACGAGTCCTGTTGCATTAAAGGTAGAGTTATACTCCCTCCGGTAGAGGAATGTCGAGCTAATGCTAACGTCTCTCTGTCACGTCATGCACGCATGCAGGGCAGCTCACGTCTCCTTCGATCACAGCAACCCAATAAAAGTAACGGTCAACTCCACGGCGATGATACAAATAAAACCCTGCCATTGCGCGAGCTAATCCTCTTTCTCACTCCCTCGCTTTGGTCACTCTCTCTTCTCGAGAACTCACTTTTTCCCTATCAGTTGCTTAACTTGACCGCCGGAGGGTTGTCCCCTAAATTAACTCTCAGAACTCCTTTTGACCACTTACTCGTGAATATAAGTCCATCTCCGGCGAACGCTCCTTTCTTTCCCCGTCAAACAAATCTTTGGAGATGTGATTCGTGTTTTGGATAATCAACCTCGATCGCTATAATAATGTAATTAATATATAAGTATAAGAGATAAATACTTTGTTTCATCCGGTTGAAACAAGCCGATAAATATTAGAAAAGCTTAAGATTATTAAATATTATTGAAAACGTTTGACTCAATTATTAAACAAATTAAGTTTGAACAAAATAGTATTCAACTCCTTTTTTATTCAATCAACTCAAATTTAAAAAGAATGCGACTCGATAATAAACAAATCAAACTTAAATTGAGTAATACTCAACCGGACTCGACCCGTTTACACTGCTAATTCTGACCACCTTGTTTCCATCAGGAGAAGAGATTCCCTCAGAATTCCTAAGTGCAGAGAGGATTTACAATTAAAAACCCCTTCGATCACGTGGAACTTGATCTGCTGATTCTATGTGAACGTGTCTTTTATAAATATTCATCCCCCCTTGCTAGATCTATCCGCACTTAACTCAGTTTCATCAGTGATTTCCTCTCTTTCTATGAGGGGCACAGAAGGGGAGGATTGACGTGCGCCGGGGTCGGATGGCTTCACAGGCCACTTCTTTCAAGCCAGCTGGGATTTCATTGGGCCTGAGGTTATTGCAGGCGTCCAAGCTTATTTCTGTGGCCACCTACTGCCTCGTAGCTTCACTGCCTCTCTTGTTGTCTTAATCCCTAAGGTGGATAACCTGTAGACCTGTGCTGATTTTCGCCCAATCAGTCTATGCAATTTCTTCTATAAGGTGATCGCACATGTTCTTTGTGACCGGTTGACCGGTGTGCTCCCCATTTTGATTTCCGAGGAGCAAGGCGCGTTCGTTCAAGATCAGTCTATTATTGAAAATATTAGCTTGGCCCGTGAGATGATTCAACACCTTAGTAGCAAATGCCGTGGCCGGAATGTTATCTTTAAAATTGACATGGCCAAGGCATATGACCGTATGGAATGGGATTTCTTGTTTGCGGTGCTTCGAAGGTTCGGGTTTGATCTTTCTATCATATCCCTCATTGAGCCTCTCCTCACTAACTGCTGGTTCTCCATTCTTGTTAACGGGAAGTCCCATGGCTTTTTTAAATCATCTAGGGGTCTCCGGCAAGGTGACCCCATTGCCCCGGCGCTCTTTATTTTGGCAGAGGAGGCTTTAAGCCGTGGCATATTGGATCTATTTCGGCGCAGCACAGGTGGCTGGTTTCACACCCTTGGTCGCTGCCCCAAGCTGTCCCATCTTCTATATGCCGATGATACTATAGTGTTCTCCAATGGTTCCATCCGCCACCTCAGGGCACTTATGTCTTTCCTTAAAAAATACGAGGTAGCATCAGGTCAACTTACAAACCTCTCTAAGAGTTCTTTTATTGTGGGCCGGGATGCTCCTATCACTTTCAGCAGGAAGATAGCAGAGGTTACCGATTTTAAAGTGGCTGCCCTCCCTTTCACATACCTGGGAATTCCCTTATTCTATGGCCGAAGCAAACCACATCACTTTTCTTATCTACTTGCTAATGCAGCAGCTAAACTACAAGGATGGAAATCGGCATTCTTATCTTCCGGAGGACGCCTTATTCTTATTCGTCATGTTTTATCCACTCTGCCAATCTACACTCTTGCTGCCACCGCCATCCCCAAGACCATTTTTAGGCTTTCCACAGGATCGTAGCTAACTTCTTTTGGGGCTCTTATGAAGGCTCCCCCAAGAAGCATTGGAAAGCTTGGAATATTGTTTCTAGGCCCATTGAGAGTGGTGGCCTTGGGGTTCTTAACCTCCAATCTCTCCAAATTGGCTTGCAGACTAAACTTCTGTGGAGAGCCATTATGGGCAACTCCATTTGGGCCTCCTTTTTCCGTGCTAAATATCTACATGCCGACCACTTCTCTGTGGCATCTTTCAACCTCACTACTGCAACGGAAAAGGTTCTTTGGCAACTAGCAGCCAGTTTGATTCAAGTCAACCATCGAGTATTCATTTCGAAGGAACAGTCCACAGCCTCCTTTTGGTATGATGCATGGGCGGGTTGCACACCCTTGCAGGACTATCTACCCCCTCATGTTTGGAACGACATGCCTGACAAGTTATGCTCGGTGGTGGATGCCCTCACTGACCACTCGCAGGCTACTCTTGCAGATGCCCGACAGTTCTGTCCCACAGAGGCCCTACAGCGCATTGTGGCCTCCACCTCCTCTAATGATGCTTGGGTATGGACCCTCTCCACCGACGGTGCGTTCTCTACCAGCTCAGTCCGAAGCTTCTATCTCCACCCACTGCTCCAACCTGGGCGCTTATTTGGCACCACATCATCCCTCTTAAATGGTCTATCCTCACTTGGCGGGTTTTGCATGGCTGCCTCCCATCTGATGGCAACATAATGGCGTGTGGTGTCCCTCTTTGCTCCCGCTACAATTGCTGCACTACCCCCTGCATTGAGGCTGATTTGCACTTACTCTTTCGTAGCTATGTGGCGAAGGAGCTCTGGTCCTCCCTCTCAGATATCTTGCATTTCAACGCCGGTGCAGCGCCCTTCGCCGCTGCGATTGTTGCTGACTTCTTGGGTACTTTGCACCTTACAACCACGGCTGGGACCTTGGCACGATGTATCTTTCTTGATGGTATTTGGGAGCTCTGGCTCAGCCGGAACACCGCACGCTTTGAGGGTCGACCCATGAATTCTCGACATACACTTTGTAGGGTTATGCAATCTGTTCGCGCCATTGTTCTAGGCAGCCAGCTCAAAGGACGCGAACTCCTGCCCCGTCAGAAGGATTTCCTAAAAGCGTGGGCCATCCCCCTTAAGGTTCCCCTGCCCCGTCTCCCTCGGCTCATTCAGTGGTTCCCAACACCCTCGGGGAGATTGAAGATGAATGTTGATGGCACTTTCAAGCACGATGTGGGTGCCGCTGGAGTTGGTGTTGTTGTACGCGACTCTCAAGGCTCCCTTGTATGGGCTGCGGCTGCGGCCTATCCACATGCTTCTTCCAGCCTCGAAGCAGAGGCTCTCGCTCTTCGGGAAGGTCTTCTACTATGCTATCATCGCGGGATTCGATCGATTGCAGTTGAGACTGACTCCCTTGTGTTGGCACAAATTGTTTCTGCCCACTTCTCTTGTCCATGGAGACTCCTTCTCATTTTGTATGATGTGGCTACCGTCCTTAGCTCCATTGATGTCTCTATTACTCATGTATTTAGGGAGACAAACCAAGTGGGTGATATGTTGGCTGCTGTGGGATGCTCCTTGTCGTTCCCATCTTTTTGGGTGTCTTGGGCTGATCTTCCTCTCTTTGTCAAGGGTCTCTACCGGCTTGATAAGGTAGGGTGCCCCTCTCTACGGCCCTAGCGTTTTATTGTACTTTTTGCCTTATTAATATATTTCCTCCTCTTCGGTGGATGGGGTTGAGCGTCTTCCCCCTTCCTTAGGGGTGATCGCTCTCCCCCTCCCTACTGCAATAGGTATTGACAGGATTTTAAAAAAAGGGGAGGATTGACGTGTGAGTGTGCCGATATATAACAGGGTTTAATTTGTCTCGTGTCTCCCTGCCTCAGGGACTCCTCACCTTCATATATCGCTGACTACCGATGGAAGTGAGCGCATGCATGCATGCATGCATGGACGGCGGATGCTTATTGTCGTCATTCATACGTGAATACCCACCGTTGTGGGCGCTTAACTGGGGAAGAAAACTTCCAATTCAAAACACGTCGTCGCCCTTCCGAACACGCGTCGTCACTTCTCGATTGTGCCAGGAGGGGAAACGTGAACACAGGGAAAGGCCACCCTCATTTAAAGATCTTTGTCTTATTTCGAAGAAAGGAGGGCTCCGGCTCCATAAAAAGGGGGCCCCCAGGGAGAAGAACGCCGCCCGCCACCGGACCTAGAGCTCTCTCTCCCTTCTCCTTCTTGCTTCTTCAATCTGACACGGCCAACCCCAAGCAAACGACCCGCCGGGGGGGGGGGGTGGTGGTGGGAGAAAAACAGCCGCCATGGGATGAAGGGCTCCCGCTCTCCCTCTCCCGACTGGGCACGCCCTGCAGCAGTATCCTCGCCTGCGCGCTCCAGCCGTAGTCATTGTTGTAATTCTTACGTAAAATACCCACTATTGGAGATTTGAGATTCTTTTAAGATATCGTTGTCCCGGAGTGCAGATGCAGAACCGCAAACAGCTCGTGCAACGGAGCGGTGGTGGATGATTACGATCCCATTCCTGACAATGACTAGTCTCTGTGCACACCCTGCATGCCTTGTGGTCTAAGGAATGAATTGTGGGGCGGGAAGGGGCGGTGTTGTGGGGGAGGCTGGAGTGTGATGGAGAAAGGGATTTTGGGTTATTAGGGTAGATCTCAAGTTCAAAGGTTTAGGTGAACTGCTCCTTCCTTTCGCCTGTTTGCGGTGGACAACATGATGGGTTTAGTGTCATCTAGCGTTGGAAGGCAGAAGGGATACAGGAACATATAGTCTTTATTCAAATGCTAGAGGAAGTTTCTGATTCAGTCCCCATCATCAGGTGCACATCACTCGTTAGTGCATTAAGGACGACAAGATAGGAGCTCAGATAATTAGCAAAGTGAATGACTCCCGTTCATAATTAGGTTTCATTATATGATAATTTGATAAAAAAAATAATTGAATTTGCCGATGTGGCCGGGTCTCATATTGGGAGGATTTGACAAGTGAGAAGATTGCCCCTTTTCATCACTTGCTCATGTTAATTTTCTTCACACTGAACTCCAAAATCAGACTCTCGCGCGCGACAAAATCTAGGACTGCATGAGAGATTATGCCAGATAACTGTGATATATATATCATCATTGAAGTTTTTAGTACATAAAGTTTGACGGAGTCTATATTCGATCAATAACATTTTTACTGACTCTCTCTGCAGGGAGCTTCAATTAATAAAAAATTGGATATGTGCTCATAATTTTTCTTATTTTGCTTTACATCTCCACATCTCTAGCTATCTTTTCACACCGAGTAATTAATGTTTTTTAATTAATTCCTCTGGTTATAGTACTGTCGTCAAAATTGAAAGAATATTGTATAAAAAATATACGGTAGTGTAAAATATAAGACTTTGGAAAGATGTACATGAGAATATAAAAGATTTTAGCAGTATGTATATATGTCACAATTTTATTTTATGAGGAGGTTTTAAATAACAGCAGGTTAGTCCCTTTCTCTTTCTTAATTAATTCATCTAAGATTGAGTTAAATAATGAAATGACTACAAATGATGGAATAGGTTATGAAGATATATATGGTAATATGAAGAATATGAAGATGTGTAGTAAGATATTATAAATCTTTAGCTATACACTTACACAGTGTTAAGAATAGTAATACATCATGTGGAGACCAAAAGAAATCAAACATATATATATAATGTGGTGTGACTCTCCATTCAACATTTTAAAATTTAGAATTGAATAACCTAATCCAATAATTCAACCGTCTAATCCAATAATTTTAACGTATAATAATATAGACGATCGATAAGCTATTTCGCCAAACTTGCCAACGACCATTTGTCTTCTATTCTCTGGGTTGAACTGCACGGATCGTGAGAGCGATATGTGTCCTTCTGGAAGGGGCCTCCCACCCCGTGAACACTTTGACACTTTGCCTTTCCCCATTAAAGGAAGGGTGGTCTGTCCATATATACATGCGACGTGGGTGAGCTAGCTGAACCAGCTAGATCATGATCAGAAACATGGCCGGGCTTCCCATGCTGTCACAGTGATGGCAAGGCAGCATGTGGTCCGGAGGGTCCATTTTTCAAACCTAGGGTGGAGATCCTGTGGGCATGCACAGATATGCATGGCCATGAACCAGTAAGGGTTAAATTATTGAACTGAGCATTAAAGGAAGGGTATACGTAGTCCATATATACATGCGACATGGGTGAGCTAGCTGAACTAGCTAGATGGTCAGAAACATGGCCGGGCTTCCCATGCTGTCACAGTCATGGCAAGGCTGCATGTGGTCGGTCCGGAGGGTCCATTTTTCAAACCTAGGGTGGTGATCCTGTGGGCATGCACAGATGCATGGCCATGAACCAGTTAGGGTTATTCAACCGAGCATGCTCACAGCAAGCAAGCGTGGCCATGATGATTGATCATCACCAGGGTCGACTTCTCTTAATTTCTCCTCCCAAAATCGGACCTTGCAATGAGGCGCCAATGGCCTCTCTGTGCAGGGCTCCTTTCGGTGGTGGTGAGCCCCAGCCCCACCATTGGTCTTTCGTGTCTGTTTTGCCGTCTCTTCCATTTTGCTTTCAGTCCATGCATGTGCTAGCCCTTTGATCATCAGGCAATTGCTTTTATTGTTATCATTATTCTGGGATCTCATCTCTCTTTCTTGTTTTTTCTTTTAGTCTTTTTTCCCCCGTACCTCATCAATTAGTTCAGATTGGGAGAAACAGATTGTCTTCCATCTTAAGTAATTAGTTTTTTTGCAATTAATATTAATTAAGATTGAGGATATATATGGCCTTATATTTATATTGGGTATATATCCAATAAATATATATATATAACTAAGCTCTCAAATATTGTTGTGACAGCTAATTAATAAGCTATTGTATAGTTCTTTTGGGGGCAAATTAATTATCTGCATACCTCGCTCTGAAATCTTTATAAATAAATCTATGGCACTTTATCTTTATTTAGTTTATCTGGATACCCCCGAAAATTTTACGAATACATCTATATACCCCTAAACGCTTTGGCAAGAAAGTACTTGTATACTCTTGAAATGTAATGTCTAGGATTGTAGTTAAGAACTCTGGAAACATATTAGAATTATTTATAAAGATTGTAAGGGTATATGGACATTCAAGTACCTTACATGCAAGATCATAAAAAGAGTCCTTGTGGTACTTAAACATGTAAACTCGTTTGGTTTTATTATACAAACTCATTTTTTTTATATCATAACCTCGATTTGAATGGTTAACAACGAGGCAAGCAAGGTTCACGGTACAAGTGCTAGCTTGTGATCATAAACTGGTCCGCGTTAATTTACATCAATTGCAGCTAAACAAAGGCATAATTAAGTGGGTCACGTACTTCACTTCATATTAAGGTCGTAAAAGACATGGTTCGCTGAACGGTGGCAGATTCTTCCACACGTCGTCTTCCCTCTTCTACTACATGGCCTTGATTTGTCGACTTCGATTGCACGCCCAGCCATGCCTACACTGTGTTTTTCGCTTTCGGCGAGATGCCATGCCGGCACTGCAGGCACTCCTAGCTAGCCAGTCGTCCTGACGACAGGATTAGCTAGCTGTCCAGCCTGCCTTTCGATCGCTTTCGATGGCTAGGGGTGACCTGCGTGCGTGCTTTCCCCACGCCGAGAGCTAGGGGACTTATTAAACTTCTTCCACATGCGATCTTCCCTTTCTTTACAGATTCTGCTTCCTACTTTGTTTGGTTTTCCCTTTCTCAACTTGGAGACCAACCCATTTTTGTAACAACGTGAAGGCGACATGACATGATCGAACTCGTCTGGTTGCCTTGGCATGCAGGCGCCATCACAGCCGGGACGCACCGACGCGATGATGTCTCATGTATAGGAGGAGGAGCGGTCGGCCTCCTCCAACCTGTTCATCTACAGGGGCGGACACTTGAATATATGTATATGTATTCTGATTCATCAACTCGATACTCCAATCTATTTTTAAAATGTGTATTAGGGTTATAATTATTGTTTAGGATTAGCTCAGATTGATCTGAACTCTCTATTGGGTTGGGTTAAGATTAAAAAATTTGACTCTTATGACCTGTCTCAGTCAGGTCTGACCTGTAATTTTTTTTGATCGTCATCCACCTTGATCATCTGACTCGACTGTCTTAACCAAAATCAAAATCGGATACGAGTCACCATATATACTTTGACTTGAAATTAAATCGAGTCGAATCAGACATAAATAACATTCATTAAGCTCCACTTGTAACCCGATCGATATGCACGGCCCAGCCCATGGATCGGCCCACTAGTTTTGGAGATCTCCAAGGTGGGTAATGGACGGTGGCGATGGGCCTCCCTGTCTCTTTCCCAGCCGCACGCCTCCCATTATAAGAGAGAATCATTTTCCTCGCGTGTAGCAGTTCAACGCTACTTTACCGTCATCATACCCTTTTATCACGCTGATGGGGATAATCTGATCATTTTGATCGATTTTAAATTATATCACTGAAAGCCATTTATATTTATAAAAATATCAAAAATAGTAATTGATTACGTGGTCTCAATTGGATTAGAATATGTTAGATTAATTGTTCCTGTTACAATGGTAAAGAATCAGTAATTGGGATAGCCCGACTCTTTGCTCAAAAATAAAATTGAAATCGGAATCTGAATTGAAACTTGCCAAGATTGGTCTGATTCCTAATTTCGGCTTTAAACTTTTCGTGGGGGTTTTTCTTTTTTGAATATTCAGATGAGCATATATTGAGTTATGAGATGAATTATCCGAGGAGTTTATCCGAATCATTTCATTCGGTGGCACGAATTCGTTATTACTTCTAAAGTGAGAATGAGTTATTTTAGAATAAATAAAAAATATTTGACCCGTGGGAAAATCTTGAATTGCTTATTTTAACGAGAATACGATTTATTTTCGTGTATGTTTATTCATTCTATTCGTATCTAGCTATTTATCTAGATAGATGGTTGTGATGGGTTCTTGATGATGACTAGTTTGCATGCCATGTGGTCTAATTAAGTAGAGAAGGGTATTAATGGAGAAAGGGACTTCTGATGATCAAGGGAGAAAAAATCTCAGCTTCAAAAAGTCGTCTTGGTGAACTGCTCCTTCCCTTGAACTGCTTGACGAAGACAACATGATGTGATCCGGAGACTGTGCTATTATGTTCAGTGCCAGTGGACGGGGGAGAAAAGAGAGAACAGCTGCAGGTGAAAATAGAAGAAAAACTTGACAGATGCTTAATCACTACTAACAAGTTATCGTCTAACTACTAAAATGTTTAATTGTACGGTACGTTATTGGCAGAAGTTTCTGTTCCAACGGTGGGGGGGGGGGGGGGGGGGGAGGGGGGAGGGGAGAGGTACTCTTGCTTTACTTACCATGCATAATCAGGTGATGACATTCATACATATGGGTACGTAGGTACAATATATATATATATATATATATATATACTTGTTCCATCATCTACCATTCGCGAACTTGAATTTAGGTAGATTAAGACAGAAAAGATGGAGACTAATATAATCTTTCTTAATCTCCTCACATAATAAAAATGATAGCATATATATATATATATACTTAAAATGTTTCATATTTTATTTAATTATATATCTCAGTGAAATATTATATTTTATGTTTTCAACAAAATATTCCGATAATCTTACGGTACATTAGAAGCCAATAGGTATAAATAAAATAATATTACTTAATATGGGGTTCAATAACTCAACATGATAATATAAAGAATGTGGGTATATATACAATGCAATGCGGCAGATTGTGATGGTGTATATGTAATTATTCTTATAAAATATCACCTCGACAATCTTGTAGTTGTAATTAAGGAGCTACCTTGTCTGGCCCTGATTGAAGATGATATACAAAGTAATGGACTCATTGAGGCTTATGAGATGAGTTAGTTTGCGGTGTGCATGACTGCGGACAACAGAATTCCCTCCAGTAGTAAATTATTGAAAGAATGCAGGCTAGTTTGATGGAAATCTTCCGTACATCACTCATCTTATCCACCCATTGGAGAGAGAACTAATTAACTTCCTTTGGCCCTGATAATAAGAAGAAAAAAGAGGGTACATACACATACATGGCGTGCATGCTGCCATGGGATGTTATTTGGTGTTTTATATATAAAAGAATGTACAGAATTACACAGTATTAATATTGTTTTTGATAGTTTTTTTTTGAATATTTGATGTGCCGTAAATATAATAAAATTTGAAGTATATAATGAGGTTATGTGTCACTTACGTTGCATGATTGTTGATTTATTTATCTGAAATATTACAAATTAAAATCCAAAATATTTAGAAACGAAGATATGAAACCAAAAGGGATTACGTACGAAGGCACATCAAGCAGCTCCTCAAACACCGGGCTCTGCGTTGGGCCCAAGTACCACGACCGGTCCACATCGTCGAATGTATGCATGCACTGGGCTTTTGACCAACCAGGGTTCGAATATGTACACACACACACACACACACACACGCGGTTTTTGAATTGTAGGCATGCTCTTTTTCTAGGGTCTAAATTAATTGGTTAGGCCTTTGAATATTGAACCCAGTAAGTGTTGCTATATATTTTGTTGGCTTCTTCGTATCCTAACGAGATTGTTAATTAAGAGCCTACTCCACTGGATGCTCTCATTAATTCATGTAATTGGCAAATTAAGAAAGAAAATGGTTGTCAGCGATTACGTAATTGGACGGCCACGGACAGCGGCAAGAAAAAGGAGGTCTCCAGGGACCGATAAAATGGTTCCCCTTTTCAAATAGCCGGGCATAGAGTTTGAGTCATATTATAATTAAGAGTGTCGTTAACAGTTGACATATATAATTAGCCATTATCGGATATGGAAAACGCCACATGTTGACATGCATGTGCGTGTGTGCGCGTGTGTGCATGTGTGCGCCCGCGCGCTCGTGAATGTGTGTGTGTGTGAATTCTGTGTGTGTGTGAATTCTCATTGCATGGGCAGAACATGTCGGCGTTCAACAAAGGAGGGAAAGTACGATTGCAAACCGAGTCCCTTCTTTGCTTTCCAGTTTGTAGCTACAGTGAAGAATCCCTTCGATCAAAGGAAGAGAGCCAGCCAACTCAGCCCACACATGGGAGTGTATAATTAATGCAAGTAAGAATTAACGTTGCTGATTACGAACGAGTTGGAAAATAGATGCACATGAAAGGCAAGACGCTAATTACGAGGACGATTTAGGAGGAGGAGGAGTAGTGAAATCGTACGTCGTGCCATCTATTGGTTTCCAGAGCTCCTAATTACTTGATTAATTAATTAACGAGGCAGCGACAACGGGAGGTGCATCTACGCGGGGTGATGGGCGCCGTCATCGTACGTGCAAGCCCCACCGCATAGAAACATTACATGAGGAGGTACAATGTGGTGCCTCCAAGATTTGCCGTGCCCGGTGTTGGAGCCGACCCAGTTTGTTGGTGGTGGTGAGGATCACTGTTTTAAAACCGGGCATTATCTGGCCGGTTAAGTCATCATTCGGTCTCAAATGCAAGTTAAAATAGTGTGTAGTTCGTCCACGATTTAAAATTTCAGTCGAATCTGGTTAACCGAGCATAACTCGACCTAATCTAATAAAATCAATGTGACTCAACTGAGTCTGAGACATGTTTTTTTTAAAAAAATATTATTAACTTAGACTTTAATTTAGCATGAAAAAAAGTACGAAAGATGATGAGTTTTGTCTATGCAGTTATACCCCTCTTGGACTTGTCATTTGACGGTATAAGTTAAGCATTAACACAATTTTTAGAGGTTGAAAAGATTTGATTTTTAACTTTCTAACTTCTAAACCTTAGTCTTTCTCCCCTGCATGGGTAGGTGCATAACAATAGAAGGAACAAGTGTAACGACTCAAGATTTAGATATCAGGAATTATCCGATACCATTCGAATCTTAATCTGTCGCTCACGAGTTGGAAGGCTCGGAAGGATTATTTAAGTGTGCGTGAACGTACATTAAAATTTAAAATAATATAGAAAGTAATTATATAACTAAATATTTCAAATAATAAGAAATAAATTATATGTTCAATTAACAAATTAACTATAGAGTCAAGTCCAACAAAGTACAGTCTACAGGGAAAGAAACGTATTCAAGTGTCAGGTACATCCTCGGCTCTGGTGAGCTGACAACTACAAACCTCGGTGCTGCACCTCCGAATCTCGAGGAGGAACCAGAACATCTGAAAAGAAAGGGGTGGACCTCATCTCATTGGCTTAGTAGGGATCTCGCGGGTCCCCACTACTAAACAATAGCGGTAAACATTAACAATAACAATAATAATAGTAACAATAGCGAACATAGTGGCAATAGTAAAGGGAGAAGGCGGCAGAAACATAGCTCTCAAGCTACTAACGGCATAGAAAGGAAATCCCAATCTCGCAATCGGGTCCGCTGAATCACCGGTAAAACTATGACTATGCTACTGAAAGAAAAAATCATGACATCCCTGTCGTGAAAGTCCGTCCTGGTAGACAAAGGCCCAACCAAGATCACATGGTCCAATGGTACAATCATGACCTCGTCGTCGTGAACCCTACACTGCCTATGGGTGAGACCTCGGTAACCCTACCAGGAACCCTATACTTCTACGTCGGGAAAGTACGCAGAAGCTACTCGAAAAGTCACGTCTCGTAGACGAAAAATCAAACCACGAGTCAAGAGAGTCACGTGTCGCATGACAGGAGCGCTGCCCACTAGAAGTAAGGCTGGATGCGTCCACTGACGACTTAGTCCGCGTCTCGGGTGTCTCTCTACTCATCCCAGGCGGAAACTGAGACACCGTACAAGTAACACAAGGACAAGGGTCTAGTCGGGATCATGCTCGTCAGCACGCATCCGAAGTCCCCGACCACGTGTGCACACACTGACTGACTACGCTACGCCAGGCCCTCTAGCTGGTTTTCCTCCCGGCCCGGACTCGAGCTGCCACAGTGGGAAGCCCTATGGCAACCAGCCTAAAATCGTCTCTCCTGGGACTAACTCTCCACCACTCCCAAGTGGGTCGGCACCTGAGTGTCTAGGCAAGCTATGACTAGTGGGGGGTCATTGAACGTCGACACTCTCCGTAGAGAGGAAAATCCGTAGTACCAAGGCTACGTACGTACCCATCGCAAGAATCACGAAGTACCGGGTGGCTCGGTGCCACCAAACTCTGGACAGTCAACTGGACTTGTTAATCCAACGGTTCTTGAGTTACGCGACTCAGGCCAAGACCGTTGTAAAATACGGCACCATGTCGTCAAACCACCCTAGTCCTAGAGTCAGAAACTATAGTCAAAAGAATCCTTAGGGTGGCTCATAACTGCCGAGTGCATTCCATTTTTAAGGGAGATTAAAATCCCCCAACCCCAGGCCAGGTCACAGGGCTCATAGTCATAGGCCATACACATGGCTCACACGAAAAACCGCTTTTTGAAGAAGCTAACGTTGTGCGCGGACAACCCTTCGCACCTACACAAATGCACGGTGACTTGATCTAGTGAAGCAAGGAGCCTGGAAGTACACATGGGGTCACTTGGACGCTCAAAATCACACGGGCATGCTAATCGAGGTACAATGGTTCTTTCGGACACCCAAAAAAATACGATCTCAATCCCCATAGGGTGTCCGGGACATTCATGGGGCCAAGGGTCGACCAAAGGGTCTTGATCAGGTCAACAGGAAGCCAAAACGGGCAAGACAACTACATGTCGGTTGACTTACGTGCAAGGGTCGGTCGACCTGCCAAGTGGCCTGGTCGACCGGATGGGAACGTGGTTGGGTTACCAACCGCGTTCTCATAGTCGCAGTTGGTCCTAAGACCACGACTGCCATAGACACGGTTGGTCCATAGACCGCGGCTATGGGCCATTGCCCGTCAGTGACAAACAACCGAATGGTTGACTGACTCACCAAATCGGTCGACCGATTAAGGTGACGGACCTGTGGAACCCCATCCGAGGGGCCCCAATGCACGCCCCAATCACCCTGGGTACCTGATGGGGAAAATATGGGGAAACCATTCCTCAGCCTCTAAACCACCAAGAGGTGCCATTTAAATCCCAAAAATATGATCAAAATGACGAATCCGTCGCTCACCCCAAAATCATGCATCTTAACCCTGATGTGATATAAAATCACTCTCGGCCTCACCTCGTGTAACGACCCGAGAATCCGATTACCGGGAAGGCCCGATAACCCGAGACTCGCACCGCCGCCCACGAGCCGGGAGGGCTCGGAAGGGCTAGAAGGAGTGTGGAGGCACAAAGAAATAGGAAATAAAGCAGGAGAACCAACAACAACAAGCTGAAAGACAGAACAGCAACAGCTACAACAGAGTCCAGTCCAACAGAAAGTACAGTCTAAAGCAGTAAAACGTACCACGTGCCAAGTGAACACTCGGCCCGGCAAGCTGGCAACAGAGAACCTCCGCTCCGCACCCTCGAACCACGAGGAAGAACCGCCACACCTGAAAAGCAGGGAATGAGTCTCCAAAACAGAGACTCAGCAGGGATCCCGCGGAACCCCAACCGGAAACAACGGCGGTAGCGGAAAGGAGAGCTACAACTACAGCAGGAACAGCAAACCGGTGGCCGGTCAAAAACTCGGCACTACAGCTACTCCTACTGCACCGGAAGGTACACCTCGATCACGCAGACGAAGCTACCGAACCACACTAGTACCACCTACCGAAGCAAGAACACACGGCAACCACGCCGTAGAGGCCTGTCCCTCGGACACAGCCGACCTGGACACGCTGTCCAAGGTGCAACCCCGACCATCCGATCGCGGGTACCGCACAACAAGACCCAACCTCGGTAAAGCCACTAGCATTAGACCCTTGGCGCGAAAACCAACACACGCGCCACGGCGAAACAACCGAACTCAACGGTCAACACGACCGAAAACCCGAAGGTCGAAATCACGGAAACTGATAGTCTGTCACTCCGTACTCGACAGGAGTACCACCCACTAGAAGCACAGCCGGTAGCGTCCCCTGACGTCTTACACCGCACCGCAGGTGAACCGCCTGACATGGTAGGTCCTACCCGAGGCGCGAACACCGTACAAGTAACCACAACAAGTGACTAGCTGGGGTCACGCCCGTCGACGTGGGTCCAACCGCCCCCAACCACGTGTGCACACACAGACCACGCGTCCCTGGTCTGGTCCTCTGACCGGTTTTCCCCTCAGCCGGACTCTGGCTGCAAGACGTGGGGCCCGACGGCAACCGGTCCACAAACCGCCTCTAAGGGTAAGCCCGTACACCACTCCCTGGTGCGACCAGCACACGCGTACTGGTAGGCTACGACTAGTGGAGGGTCACTGAAGGAGTAGACTTTCAACTCAACGGAAAACAACGTCCGAATCCGACGACGTACGGGGACCACCCCACGTACCGGCCCCGTCGCACGGCGACCACAGTCGGAGAAGGAACAGAACTTGCAGTCCACGGTCACGCACGCAGCCTGCGCGAAAGTCAAGAAAACCCAAGTGACGCTAAGTCACTGGACTCTGGACAGTCCTCTAGACACACTACAGCCAACGGTCCTTGAGTCGCAAGACTCGGGGTCAAGACCGTTGCACGCAACAGCACAAGGCCGTCGATCTAGCCCAATCTCTAGGTCCAAAACCACGATATCACGAATACCGAGACAACACACGAGTTGCCAAGACCATTCCCTTGAGAAGGGAACGCAAGGGACAAAGGCCACTCACACGGGCCACACGGAAAACACAGAAGCACGATTCCCAATGCAGCACACAAGCCGCCACGACGATTTCCCATCTTGAAGCAAGCGGGAAACCTCCAGCCCCAGGCCGGGTAACTGGACTCGCAGTCCAAGACCAACCACGTGGCCCACATGGGAATCGCCTTCCAAAAAAAAAACTCACGACATGCGGGGGAGACCCCACCGCACCCACACCGATACACGGTGACTCGATCGAGCGTAACACGAAGGCCCAGCACGCGAGAAGTCACCCGGACTCTCAACCCTACGGGCACGCTAAACGAGATAACACGGTCCTCCAGACACCCTCAAAACACGGACACAGAAACCCACGGGTGTCAGGGACACTCACAAGACCGCAGGTCGACCACTGGGTCACAACCGGGTCGACTAGGGATCCACACATTGCGGGACAAGGCGGAGAACACAAAAACTCGCCTCGGAACAACACAAAGCCTGACGGTCTAACCCTAGACCGTCACAGGGCTGTAACGGTCTAGGCGAGACCGTCACATCCACCTGGCGGCCTAACGCAGGCCGTTACGCGGCCCGAAGAAACACAGGATGTAACGCGCCTGGCCCAGCGCGTTACACGAATGTAACGCGCTTGCCCTGGTGCGTTACACGCCTCACGCTCTCAGCGTGAAAGCAGGATGTAACGCGCTTGCCCCAACGCGTTACACGGATGTAACGCGTCTGGCCCGGCGCGTCACACACGCTGCCCTCCTCAACGGATAAAACAGCTCTGACGGCCCACCCTGGGCGCGTTACAAGCATGTAACGGTCCAGAGGGCACCGTCACACCCCCAGCCCTCAGCTGGGTAACAGGGAATGTGACGCACCCACCCTGGGGCGTCACAAGGCTGTGACGCGCCAGCCCTGGTGCGTCACACGCCTGACCCGAAAACCAACGGAAGAGACTCTAACGGTCTAGCCCTGGTGCGTCACAGCACCTGGCGGTCTATCGTGGGACCGTCACACCCACAGACCACCAAAGGCCAACAGAAGGGGGATGTAACGGTCCTGTCCAGGCGCGTTACACCAAGTGACGGCCACTGGAAGGACCGTCACTTCCTTCCGAGAACGCTACGGCGGGAAACGACCCAAAACTCGTCCCACGCCCCCATACCTCCACAAGAGAGGGGGAAAACAAGGGGGAAGCTCCCCAGAAGCCCCTAGCATGCATCTACGGCCTCGGATCGGCCAAAAACGCAATGAAACGGGAGATCGGCCCACAAGCCCTAAAACATGGGTTTTGCCCAAAAACCCCGATTCCACCCGCTCGGCTCACCACGGCCTACGAAACTCGCGGGAAAGGAAGTGCACGAGCTGGGGAACCATCACCCTACCTCCACCGAAGATTTCGCGCCCCGAGCTCGCCGATCCGCGAAGAAACGCCGTGAAACCCTCGCCGGCTCGCGACCGCGCCACGAGCTCCCACGCGCCTCCACCGCCTCGATCCTCGCCCATCCTCGCCCGCGTCCTCACCCGCGCTGCCTCCGCCTCGCCCCCGCCTCGCTCCGTCGGCCGCCGGAGAAGAGAGGGGAGAAAGAGGGCGTGAGAGAAGAGAGAGAGTGAGAAAGAGAGAATGAGAGGGGGAGAGAGGAAAGGGTTAGTATATATAGGAAAACCCGAAAATTCGATAAATTCAGAAAATTACGAAAAATTACCTCCGCGATCCTCGGAAGGAACACAACGCAGTGGTACTGTCCCGGAGTCGGAGAACGCCACGGTTTGCCCTGCAAAGAGTTCCGAAGGCACATCAGGGAAAAACACGTGTAAAGCACAAAATACACTCCGAGACCCACTAAAATGATCTGAAAAAATATCCGAAAAATCCGGGGCATTACAGCCCTCCCCCCTTAAAGGAATTTCGTCCTCGAAATTCAGGACCTAGCACGACGTCCTAGGGGAAGAACACTGAACCAACTGACACGCTGTCAGGGCCCCAGCACAGAAAACCTCGATTCTCACGAAAACACGGATCCTGAGGAACACAGTCCGGCATCACCTCAGACAATGCGAGAATCAACCATGGCACCGCAGCCACAATCTCGCTCACCGAGGAAACACAACCCTCGCCACGAGAAACAGCTACTGATTCATCCAATGGTCAGCAGACAAATGGCACATCAGCTTTACAACCAGCTGACAGGTCACACACCCTTCTCAAGGGGACAACCAATATAGAGCCTCCACCAGCTCAAGCAGTCATCTCAACGGACCGCAACTAGCTCATCGGCTCAACACCAAGAAACACCTCACACATGGCAAGCCGAAAGCCAGACACAACACCGTGCCAACTCTTGTCAAAAGACAACCTTCGACAAAGCCCAGATCCCATCCGGAAAAGGCACATCACAGAAACGACCATCAAAGGTCTCGCTGGCACACGGCTCTCGCCACGCTCGAGCCCCAACAACCAGCATCTTCTGTCTCTGAAAAGACCATCCACTGGTCACCAACTGCTCGTCAACGGGAACCCTTCGCTTGCTCAGCTTCTTCTTTCTTTCCTGGTCCTCGACCGGGTCCAAAGGAAACATTCCAAACCTCAGCAAGCCATCCGTCGACTCCCACACAGACTGATGCCACATCTCGAGCTGCACTCCTCTCGGACACCGCATCCAAGCTCGAACATCGCTCCAACTCAACCCTCTCGGGGAGCACGACGAAACCAAATGACGGATCCTGGTGTCTTCAATCATCACCTCACTGGACTCAGACTCACAGGGGAATCATCCCATGCTGGTCATCAAACCAGGGATAACCTTTGCGACACCATCGTCCTATCAAGGACCATCCTCCGACGCCCACCTCACAAAAGGCCTCCGCCCACAGGCGTCACTCATCCATCTGGTCTCATCAAATCCTTCGATCAATCCAAGTGGACACCTGCCAATCCCGATTCCGCCCTTACCACAGAGCCACGGGACACCACCTGAACAGTGCTCACGGGTCCCCAAGCAATAACCATCTCACCGTCACAATCCGACAAGATCGTAGAACCAACAGGAACCCACAGCCTGCCAGAGATCACTTCTCCAAAAACGATCTCAACCGAGGACACGACCGGGAACACAAGTCGGGCACCAAGCCGCCGACTCTGACCAACACGTCCTCGACCTCCGTCAGGCGACATTCTCAACAACCCCATCCAGGTCCAATACCGACGCCTGACACGGCTTCCATCACAGGAACATGGTACTCATGCGGCGTACTAACCAGCACATTCCCCAACACTCCACCCTGCCAGTGCCAACAACCACAAAACCTCGGGCAACGGCACGGCAACAACACGTTTCACACCAAGGAACCAATCCTCCGATGCTGAACGCGAACTCAGGAATCCACCCGTAGCAACCAACGCTACGATCCTGAACTAGTGGGTCACAAGCCCACCACGCTTCCGCTGCGTACTCAGATCCGCGCACACAGCCGAGAAAGCAAACGCCGCCCAACCAGCGCTCGTCCTTTCGGAACAGCACCGGCACCCTCACACGACAAGGGAATGGGCACGACTTCTCACAGGCAACCGCCTTGCCAAGATAAGGAGCACGTCTCGCACGGATTTCATGGCACACAAGGCCAACCAATCCGGGCACACAATGCAAGACGGCAAACCTTAACCCAACACAATCTCTCCAACCAAAGGGGAGACCAAACGCACTTCCGACCAACGGAAGAACTCCACGCTCGACCTGACCTCGAACCTCGCGCACGCTGGAAACAGCACCATCCAGCACCAAGGAAAACCATCGCTTCCATCAGGTCAGCGCCTCCGACACACTCGACGAGTGTCACGTCGGACCACAATCACAGCATCTCTCGATGCACCACCGCTGCAATTCCTCGAACTGCAACACGGCATGCCAAGAGCCGCCACACGAGCCATAACCGACAACCGCCGATGCTCACCCTCGAGTCCCGAAACTCACCGCGGAGCCTTCACATCTCAAGCCAACTCCAGGGCGAACACAACCCATCCACTGACAGAAGCACAGGAGCAAAGACTTAACGGGACATCTCTGCCAAATCCTGCCTCGAAATCAGCAGAACAATCAGGACCGACACGTCATTTCTGACGCAACAGAGCACGACAAAACATCAGGCTCGACGAAACAGCAACCCACCGAGAAGACATTCCGCTCACCGGAGCACACTTCTCGATCAGAACGCCTCAGGAGCTGGACAAACCTCAAGCTGGAGTGACCAAAAACCGACAGCAGCTCCCTCAGAGCACGCTCACGGCCACTTAACCAAGAACAGTCCGCACCAGACACCTGACCACGCTGCAGGTTCCTTGAACGCAGCACCGCGAGCTCACGCCTGCCAGCAACCTCTGCCCAACGCAGCACAACCAGGGCCACCACCGATGAGGGAGAAGGCTCTCGACCTCGGTCCTTAGACCCCACGCTGGCACGAAAGCCGCGGACAGCAACCACCTTCACAGCGCCGCACAGCGCACCCAAGCGAGAAACAAGGCGGGAAGCGAACACAAAACCCTAAGCCAGCTGCCGACTGTACTGGACCTTACGGACTCTGATCACTGCAATATCTTGAATTTCTATGTACGTCCACAACCACCGCTCTGATACCAGCTGTAACGACCCGAGAATTCGATTACCGGGAAGGCCCGATAACCCGAGACTCGCACCGCCGCCCACGAGCCGGGAGGGCTCGGAAGGGCTAGAAGGAGTGTGGAGGCACAAAGAAATAGGAAATAAAGCAGGAGAACCAACAACAACAAGCTGAAAGACAGAACAGCAACAGCTACAACAGAGTCCAGTCCAATAGAAAGTACAGTCTAAAGCAGTAAAACGTACCACGTGCCAAGTGAACACTCGGCCCGGCAAGCTGGCAACAGAGAACCTCCGCTCCGCACCCTCGAACCACGAGGAAGAACCGCCACACCTGAAAAGCAGGGAATGAGTCTCCAAAACAGAGACTCAGCAGGGATCCCGCGGAACCCCAACCGGAAACAACGGCGGTAGCGGAAAGGAGAGCTACAACTACAGCAGGAACAGCAAACCGGTGGCCGGTCAAAAACTCGGCACTACAGCTACTCCTACTGCACCGGAAGGTACACCTCGATCACGCAGACGAAGCTACCGAACCACACTAGTACCACCTACCGAAGCAAGAACACACGGCAACCACGCCGTAGAGGCCTGTCCCTCGGACACAGCCGACCTGGACACGCTGTCCAAGGTGCAACCCCGACCATCCGATCGCGGGTACCGCACAACAAGACCCAACCTCGGTAAAGCCACTAGCATTAGACCCTTGGCGCGAAAACCAACACACGCGCCACGGCGAAACAACCGAACTCAACGGTCAACACGACCGAAAACCCGAAGGTCGAAATCACGGAAACTGATAGTCTGTCACTCCGTACTCGACAGGAGTACCACCCACTAGAAGCACAGCCGGTAGCGTCCCCTGACGTCTTACACCGCACCGCAGGTGAACCGCCTGACATGGTAGGTCCTACCCGAGGCGCGAACACCGTACAAGTAACCACAACAAGTGACTAGCTGGGGTCACGCCCGTCGACGTGGGTCCAACCGCCCCCAACCACGTGTGCACACACAGACCACGCGTCCCTGGTCTGGTCCTCTGACCGGTTTTCCCCTCAGCCGGACTCTGGCTGCAAGACGTGGGGCCCGACGGCAACCGGTCCACAAACCGCCTCTAAGGGTAAGCCCGTACACCACTCCCTGGTGCGACCAGCACACGCGTACTGGTAGGCTACGACTAGTGGAGGGTCACTGAAGGAGTAGACTTTCAACTCAACGGAAAACAACGTCCGAATCCGACGACGTACGGGGACCACCCCACGTACCGGCCCCGTCGCACGGCGACCACAGTCGGAGAAGGAACAGAACTTGCAGTCCACGGTCACGCACGCAGCCTGCGCGAAAGTCAAGAAAACCCAAGTGACGCTAAGTCACTGGACTCTGGACAGTCCTCTAGACACACTACAGCCAACGGTCCTTGAGTCGCAAGACTCGGGGTCAAGACCGTTGCACGCAACAGCACAAGGCCGTCGATCTAGCCCAATCTCTAGGTCCAAAACCACGATATCACGAATACCGAGACAACACACGAGTTGCCAAGACCATTCCCTTGAGAAGGGAACGCAAGGGACAAAGGCCACTCACACGGGCCACACGGAAAACACAGAAGCACGATTCCCAATGCAGCACACAAGCCGCCACGACGATTTCCCATCTTGAAGCAAGCGGGAAACCTCCAGCCCCAGGCCGGGTAACTGGACTCGCAGTCCAAGACCAACCACGTGGCCCACATGGGAATCGCCTTCCAAAAAAAAAACTCACGACATGCGGGGGAGACCCCACCGCACCCACACCGATACACGGTGACTCGATCGAGCGTAACACGAAGGCCCAGCACGCGAGAAGTCACCCGGACTCTCAACCCTACGGGCACGCTAAACGAGATAACACGGTCCTCCAGACACCCTCAAAACACGGACACAGAAACCCACGGGTGTCAGGGACACTCACAAGACCGCAGGTCGACCACTGGGTCACAACCGGGTCGACTAGGGATCCACACATTGCGGGACAAGGCGGAGAACACAAAAACTCGCCTCGGAACAACACAAAGCCTGACGGTCTAACCCTAGACCGTCACAGGGCTGTAACGGTCTAGGCGAGACCGTCACATCCACCTGGCGGCCTAACGCAGGCCGTTACGCGGCCCGAAGAAACACAGGATGTAACGCGCCTGGCCCAGCGCGTTACACGAATGTAACGCGCTTGCCCTGGTGCGTTACACGCCTCACGCTCTCAGCGTGAAAGCAGGATGTAACGCGCTTGCCCCAACGCGTTACACGGATGTAACGCGTCTGGCCCGGCGCGTCACACACGCTGCCCTCCTCAACGGATAAAACAGCTCTGACGGCCCACCCTGGGCGCGTTACAAGCATGTAACGGTCCAGAGGGCACCGTCACACCCCCAGCCCTCAGCTGGGTAACAGGGAATGTGACGCACCCACCCTGGGGCGTCACAAGGCTGTGACGCGCCAGCCCTGGTGCGTCACACGCCTGACCCGAAAACCAACGGAAGAGACTCTAACGGTCTAGCCCTGGTGCGTCACAGCACCTGGCGGTCTATCGTGGGACCGTCACACCCACAGACCACCAAAGGCCAACAGAAGGGGGATGTAACGGTCCTGTCCAGGCGCGTTACACCAAGTGACGGCCACTGGAAGGACCGTCACTTCCTTCCGAGAACGCTACGGCGGGAAACGACCCAAAACTCGTCCCACGCCCCCATACCTCCACAAGAGAGGGGGAAAACAAGGGGGAAGCTCCCCAGAAGCCCCTAGCATGCATCTACGGCCTCGGATCGGCCAAAAACGCAATGAAACGGGAGATCGGCCCACAAGCCCTAAAACATGGGTTTTGCCCAAAAACCCCGATTCCACCCGCTCGGCTCACCACGGCCTACGAAACTCGCGGGAAAGGAAGTGCACGAGCTGGGGAACCATCACCCTACCTCCACCGAAGATTTCGCGCCCCGAGCTCGCCGATCCGCGAAGAAACGCCGTGAAACCCTCGCCGGCTCGCGACCGCGCCACGAGCTCCCACGCGCCTCCACCGCCTCGATCCTCGCCCATCCTCGCCCGCGTCCTCACCCGCGCCGCCTCCGCCTCGCCCCCGCCTCGCTCCGTCGGCCGCCGGAGAAGAGAGGGGAGAAAGAGGGCGTGAGAGAAGAGAGAGAGTGAGAAAGAGAGAATGAGAGGGGGAGAGAGGAAAGGGTTAGTATATATAGGAAAACCCGAAAATTCGATAAATTCAGAAAATTACGAAAAATTACCTCCGCGATCCTCGGAAGGAACACAACGCAGTGGTACTGTCCCGGAGTCGGAGAACGCCACGGTTTGCCCTGCAAAGAGTTCCGAAGGCACATCAGGGAAAAACACGTGTAAAGCACAAAATACACTCCGAGACCCACTAAAATGATCTGAAAAAATATCCGAAAAATCCGGGGCATTACACCTCGGCCTATAAAATACAGGGAAACGGAAAGGAAGGGTCGAGGATCAATCCATCCCCCTACCTCCACCGACGATTACTGTAACGACCCAAGATCCGGATACCGGGAATGACCCTATACCATTATAATCCTAGCCCGCCGCCCACGAGTCGGAGGGCTCGGAAGGGCTAAAAAGAGTGTGGAGGTACAAAGAAATAAGAAATAAAGTAGGATAATTTAACAATTAACAGAAATAAATAAACAACCGCAACAGAGTCCAGTCCAACAAAAGTACAGTCCAGGGCAGAGAAACGTACCCAACACCGAGTGAACACTCGACCCGACGAACTGGCACTAAAAACCTCAGCATAGCACCCTCGAACCTCGAGGAAGAAATGTCGCACCTGAAAAGTAGGGGTAAGCCTCCTATCACTAGCTCAGTAGGGGTCCAGCGGAACCCCAACCATAAACAACGATGGTAACGAAAAATAGCAACAACAGCAGGAACAACAAACCGGTGGTCAGTAAAAACTTGACACTACAGCTACTCCTATTGTACTGGAAAACACGCCCCGATCTCACAGTCGGGGAAACACCGGTCTAACGGAAAGACCTCTGGCTACACTACTAGGAAAACTCGTCACGGCACCACTGTGTCGTGGACCAGACACTGCCTAAGAAAAACTCTCGGTGACGCACACCGGAACCCTAGACCTCAACCTTGGGAAACCACCTGGAAACTACACGCAAATCTACGTCTCGCAGACGGGAAATGGAAACTCGAGTCACAAGAAACTCACGCCACGTGACGGGAGCACTGCCCACTAGAAGCAATGCCGGATGCGTCCACTGACGACTTAGTCCACAGCCTCAGGTGTCTCCCTACCACGACCTAGGCGAAGACTGAGACACAGTACTAGTAACCAGGAACACAAACAAGGACTAGCTGAGGTCGCACTCGTCAGTGCGGGTCCGACTCTCCCAATCAAGTGTGCACACACTGACCATACGCCCTAGGTCAGATCCTCTAGCTGGTTGTTCCCCAAAGCCCAGACTCAGGTTGCGCGAAGGGGCCCTACGGTGAGGGAAAACTTGTAAACCCCAAAAATGTGAGGGAAAACTTATTCAGAATCATCATGAGCAATAAGCTTCTCACAACACAACATCCAAACACACATGAATTGATGAATATTTAGCAATTTTAAAAAATATGTTTTTAATTTTAGAATTTACACAATAACTCTGGTAGAGGGAGGAAAATAATTCCTATGCCATGTACCACCTTCTCTATTTATTTGTTGGGAAAAAGTCACCTTGCACCCGTGGAGGCCTGTAAACACCAAAAATCGGAAGGGCGTCATAAGGAGTCCCGGGTGTTACCCTAGGAGACAACCCTCCGATGCTTAAGTCGGTAACGGATTAATAAAGAATAGAGAAGAGCGAGAAAGAGAGAGAGAGAGAGAGAGAGAGAGAGAGAGAAGGAAATCATAGTCGAGAGTTGAAGGGCCGTGTAGATCCTCAAAACCAGTGCTCGCCGCTCCCAGTGTTCACTCGGTGAGTGCTCGCTGGGTGGTAAGGTCGTCGAAGGAGAGCTTCCCTTTCAGCGTAGATCGTTGGTGCTTCCCTCTCGTAGTGCAATAGGGCTAATAGCTCTATTCTCTTATGTAGCAGGTTTTGGCAGAATCATCCACCGTCCTCCTATTCTCTGTCGTTCCCCTTCTTATAGGGGTTGTCCTGGAGCGAGGAGCCTTCTCCCTTGATAGGGAAGGCGTAAGTAGTAGAGCAACTCCTTTATGCTATAGCGGTGGGACTTTCCTATTTGAGGGCGAATACCTCAACGTCGGCTGGTCTCGGAGCGAGTCTTACAGCACTCATAGGGCGTGCTCGCCCATCATGAGGTCAGGGCCGACGTGGTAGAGGGCAACGATCGGTCCCCGGAGGATTCTCCAGCGATTAATACGTTTTCCCGTGCTGTAGAATCTAATGTTGAAGTTGGGTTGGGCCACGCCTTGGCGGACTGTTCACCTCGAATGTCTCTTGGGCACGCCAAGGGGATGGATCCAATTTGAGCATGTCACTATTGGACTATTCATAGGTCAAATCAAATTTACCCTCCTCAACTCAAAATTTACTCCAATAAATCTACGTAAATTTAAGAGAAAAATTGATGCAACAAGTTTCGCTCTCACGTTGAATAGGTTATTCTGCGTAAATCAATGGGAAAAAAGATGAAATGAGGGTTAGATTCGCACGTTTGGATGGGAATCTAAAAAACTATTTAGAATATTAATCTAATCCATCGAATAGCCGTAAAATTATTATGCATGTTGTAGATAATAAATATTACGTCAAAATCTGAAAAAAAAATTTATTATTTTAAAGAAATTCTCACACCCAACACTCAACCAAGATTCGATATATCGATCTGATACGTTGTCAATCACATGTGTCGATCCGTGCCAATTGGACACTGTCAGATGTGAGAAGTAGAACACATATGAGAGATATAATTTCAACGGCAGTAGTTCAGCTTCGCCGAAGTAAACAGTGGCATGGCAACGATACAACTGTAGTATGTCGCAGTAGACTGGATAATTATTCATTTTGAATAAAAATTGGAATTCATATTTGTTTAATCAGACAATTATTCGAATAAAATATCTGATGAATAATTTAATCGGATATCAGATATCCGATTATTAATCAGATACAAATTCGGACATTGAGATATTCGTGTTAGATATTATCCGATCAAATATGAACTTTGAGATAAATATCTGAAGACATATTCTATATATAATTAACGCAAATCTTAATATGTCCTTTGATTATTTTTTTTTACCTTTTTTATCTCAAAATATAATTTCATATAATTTTAAAATAAGAACTCCACTTATATTTATTTGGTAAGTTATCTCCTATTTTTCAAGATGAAGTCTAATCTTTTGATAACATCTCTCAAAATAAAAATAACTTCCGCTCTTTCTTTTTTTTTATAAAATAACTTACGACACTATTACACGGTTCACATGACTCATCTATAAGTAGGTCTATCAATTATCCGTTTAAAATTTAAATTAAATTCGAATTCGTATTAATCTGATTATTATCTGAATAAAATATCTGATAAATAATTTAATTATTAATCAGATATAAATTCAGATATCACATTATTTACTTTATATTCCATCCATTTACACGTCTATGTCGCGGTAACGACCGTATCATACCGAACATCCGACCTATACCCACGGCATGGCAAACCCTGGACCTGACCACCGGAAACCGTCGCACACAGCCGCTGGCACGCTGCGTTCGCTCTCTATCTCTCTCACTCATAGAAAGGGGGGGGGGGGGGGGGGGAGGGAGGAAAGAGTTTTAAAGGATACGTTTTCAGATCGTGCGTATCAGGCTCTGCCGTACTAGTAGACACACACAATCCATATAATATTCCCTACGATCCGGTGACGGATCATAGCGAATTGACATATTTAGCCACCGGTTGACCTAACGGTAAAGGTGACTAATAACACGTAAATTTGGCAAAAAGGTTTAACGGAGGAGCCAATAAAGAATCGATCACCAATTAGTAAACGGAGGGGCAAGAGCCCATTTTTAACTATTTGGTGATGCCTTCAATGTTTCAATGGCGATGATAAACACAAATTAAGATGATCACGTACAATAAAGACAAAAGAAGAAGAAGAACTAAACAGAGGAGACGGTGAAGAATGCAGGGTAATTGAAGAGAAGACAACAGCATGCATGCACGCATGCACGTTTGGTTGCCACCACCGGCAGAAATTAACCTCATAATAATAAGATATACAGTAATGCCACAGTATTGTAACGAGGGAGAAACCTGCAGGGCGGTGATCACCGGATAATAATGCCAGGCCCATTCTTTTCTCCCCATCTGGTCTTATTAAGCAAGAACACTAATTAATAATCTTAACCTTCCCACCAATTAAGAGCGCTGGGATCCCCATGAAATTACCACACCAGATCTAGCTACCGGCGTCCGAATTAGTTTCTCCGCCGCCTTAGCACTTCATGGGCGGGAGGTCGCTCAAGTCCCCGCAGCCCGGCGCCCCCGACCTGCCGAACGCCGCGCCGCTGCACAGCAGGAAGCCCACCGAGTGCCCGGCGATGGCGACGATGAGCACGCCCACGTTGAAGGACATGACCGTCAGCATCAGCAGGTACGCCAGCCCCACCCGGAGGGCATGCATGGCCGTGCGGAAGAGCCCCGAGGCCACGCGCGGCCACCCCGCCCGGGTGAGCCGGCAGTGGGAGAGCCACTCGACTAGGAAGGCCAACAGGAAGACGACGACCAGGGCGAGGGCATACATGCCGCCCCGGGTGCCGGGCCACCCCTTGAACAGGATCTCCGAGTTCTTCCCCCAGAAGAAGGTCATGTGGGTGTATCCCATCGTCTGCCCGCCGCCGCTGCTCATGTTCATGCCGCCCATACCCATGCCTCCCATGTCCATGGTTGCTACTCCCCGCCCGCTGCTACGCCAACCCTGCCTTGGGTATTGTTGGCCAATTGATTCTATCTTGCCAATGATATATATATGTGGCCTCATATAAGCAGAGACACACACACGCGCGCGTCGAGAGAGAGAGAGAGAGAGAGAGAGATGTACTGCATGTACTACAAAGAGAGGGGGAAATAATCCCTTGGATAGTACGCTAAATTAAACAAGAAAAGTAATGGAAGCGTATCCGGGGACGGCGGGGTGGAGTCATTTCCTAAGGGATTTAATTATATATCAATGTAATGCCAATTGGGATTAATTATTGTAAGAGGGTGATGAATACATTTATGTATGTCAACCATCTGTTCATCATGAATGGTGGCGTCTCTCAATTCTGAATCAATGCCTAGTCAACTTTGCGATCATTCTCACAAGATAGCATACAAATCCCATTCTTTAAACTGGGTTCATCCATTGTTATCCATCTCACTAGCTAGAGACAGATATTCAATCTCTCTTCCTTATCCAGCTTGTGCATTCACATCTCACCGTCTTTTTTTTATGGGTTTCAAAAAAAGATGGTGTGTCTTCTGAAATGCCAAGTCAACTATATGATCTTCTCCCAATTAGATGGCATAAACCCCATTCTTTAAGGTAGGATTCATCCCTTTCTCTCTCTCCCTCCCCCCTCTCTCTCTCTAGATCTCTCTCTCTCTCAATACAAATATTAGATCTCACTAGGTTGGATAATTATCCGTTTACAATTCAAACTAAATTCAAATTAGTATTCGTTTGATTAGATAATTATTTAAATAAAATATTCAACAAATAATTAATTTCATCAGATATCAGATAATTCGATTATTCATTGGATACGAATTCCGATATTATGATATCAATGTTAAATATTATCCGACCGAATATAAATCTTTAGAGGAATATGTAAATATCCACTATTATATATATAATTAACTCAAATCTTAATATGTTGTTTAGTTATATTTTTTTATATCTTTTTATCTCAAAATATAATTTAAAAATAAGAACTTTACTTACACCCATTTGATAAGTACTCTCTAATTTTTTAAGATGAAGTCTAAATTTTTAATAACCTCTCTCAAAATAAAAATTTCACTCTTTCTTTTTTGAGAAAACAACCGACAATGCTCTTGCACGACTCGCACAACTCACCTTCAAATAAATCTGATGATTATCTATTTAAAATTTGAATTAAATTCAAATTCGTATTAATCAGATAATTATCAGAATAAAATATTTGATAACTAATTTAATCAAATATCGAATAATTTGATTATTAATCAGATACGAATTCGAATATCGATCCTATTATTCGCTTCGTATTCGATCCATTTATCGATCAAGATGTAACTTTCTTTCTTGTCTCTCGTACACATATATAGCATCTAGCTTGTGTCTTCCTTCACATCTTCCGATTTCATTACCTATATGGATTTCAGAAAAGAAGGTGGGTATAAGGAATCCTTCTGTTCTAAGGCACTCGCTATAATTAGAAGTATTTATGACATTTCATAAGTGCGTATGTTGAGACTTTTATCAGCTCATGGTGTGGGGCCTGACTTCAGGATAAACTGAAAGAACTGATTGATAAAATAAAATATCCAGTTATTTTCATATATATTCACCTCTGATTATTTTAATTATTGTCCAGTAGTCAGTTGGCTAGGTTCATCCAAATTAGATATTTCCGGAGTTAGAAACAGGCCTAGCTAGGAGTGGTAAATAAATCATAGATTAATGTTATCTAAACATTTTTATAATCGTAAGCATTTCATATCTAAAGCGAGTTCTTCTTAATTGCTTAATTTTCGGATCTTAGATAACTCGATCACATTGACTTAGATCGTTAAAATTATGACAAACAAACTATTTTTACTTATATAATCCTAACAAGTTAGGTCATGACGATATGCGGGACTATATGATCATCATAAAGAGTCCTGAATTTATAATCTATAACTCAAAAAAGGATATCTGACATGTCCATATATGGAGGATCATCCTCACGTAGGTAAGACATATATCTCATGTTCCTCATCCTACATATTTATATCAAATTCTAGATCATATGTGTAGCAAATCTTATCACAATCCATGATGACATTACCTAGTTGTACATGCGTTTCAACCAATTAATTAGAACGGAGACATGAATCACATTGGGACATAATTAAGGGGCCATAGAAATATGCTAAAATATTTGTATAATGGCATTAATTAAGGTCTAAGGTTATATTATGAATTCGTCCAATGAACCTCTATCATTTAACTTACTTCACAAATCTTCTTAATTAAGATGATACGGTCCTTTAGTAGAAATTAAATAATGAATTTTCGTATTTTCAAGAATTATTATCGTATGCCATGTTCGAACACAATTATACATGTAAAAGTGATGAACTTTAGGAAATTTAATGAACGCATGGATTTCACCGCAGTTTGATCATAAAAATGGCAAAAATAAAAGTTGCATGTGCTGGTTGCCAAGTTTAAGGGCTTAATTCATCACTGTATGGTTAATAAACTTATGAGTCGATAACAAGGAAGGAATTTCGTAAGTCATTAACTGATGGGGCCAAAATTGAGCTTTAAATAAAAAAAAATACTAGTTAGGCTGTGCATCGGCACTGTGTAGAGTTGGCATGTGGAGTCCATCGGGCTGTACGTGTATAGAGCCATCTAACGTCTGCTCAAAATAAAATAAAATGCCAAGTAATGGACATGCCAAAATACTTTCTCTCTCTCTCTTTTTACAATGTGGCCCATTGACCAGAAGGAAACCGGAGAGGGGATAAGCAGGATCTAGGAGGGGGGATAAGCAGGATTAGAAGGGAGGTGACGCAAATATCATAGTGGACCTTGGTCTGCTCTGATATCATCTTACAAATCTTAAAATCTAGGTGTTAAGATTGAAGGGGTCTAAGACTATAAACTCAAAGAACCCACGTATATTTTTCGATATGAGATTTATCTCCCATTCGAGACTCCAACATGACTAGAACCAAGTCGTCCGATTAAACTCAATTGAACTCTTTAAATGACTCGGGCCGACTCGTACTGTATCACAACTCAAGTTTGCTGTGATATAGTATAAGTTGTCCGACTCACACCGATCAAGTAAGTACGAGTCTGCCAATTATATTTTATGAGATCCTTTTTTACACATCCCTCAATGATCTATCATATTTAATTATATATATACTCCTCACTTTCATGAATCGTTAAAAATACCCCTAAATCCATGGAAATGATCGCAGTTATACACTTTCGATTTTAATGTTAGGAAAATCATGAAATATGGAAAAAATATGCTCATTTCAAAAATACATGAACGAAGACTAGAGACGTTATGGTTGGGAAGTCTCAACGATTTCGGTAACTGACGTGTAACTAGGTTTCTTTTTAGACTTTCTCTAAGGTGGGTGGTTAATTAATTAACATTGTTTTCCTTGTATTCACTGGAGGTAAGGGGGTGTCCCCCTCCGTGTAAAATCCGTTCATTTCTTTGAATAAAAGTTATATTTAATCGCCAAGAAAAAGAAGATACTCCCAACAAATGTGATCTCATCATGTTCATACAGAACTTAACCTGAGGACAGGGTTGTCATTCAACATCTAAACTGTACTTAAATCACAATAAGGGTATATTTGCAACTATTTAGATACATTTAGAGGCGTTTAATTTGACAATTCATGAAAGTGATCAGAAATATGCATAGAGATCCATACGTAGAAAAGTTTCTTTCTTTCTTTTTTTAAATAATCCACCTAATTTGATCTACACATTCGTATAAAATACACTCCGACCAACCTTGTATGTATTGGGCCGGCAAAACTTGAAGAGCAATCCACGGTCCATTAATTCCGGAACAACACATTTCGGATCTGCTTTTTTGTCGTGGTCTTCATCCGTCCAATTATTTCCTTTCCCCTCCACAAAAATCCTAACCGTTGGTGGGGATCTGGAAACCGCTTTCCAGAGTCTCCACATTCCTAGGGTCTTTTCCATGCTACCGTGCCCGAAAAAGCCACCCACCACGACCATGCCCTCCGCCCCGGCCTCCACCGTTTGGTCGTGGGAGGCGCCGGAGCGTTGCCCACGGAGGAGGCCCATGGAATCCCAACACGGGGTGGATCCGGGTCTCGGTCCGACTCGTCCGAGGCAGTCCATGTGGACATCCGAGTTGGGTTCGGACAGGAGGAGCTAGCGCTCTTGTTCCTGTCTTGGAAAGTTTCCTTCCTTTGTACCTGCCGAACACATGAGAGGAATCCACGTGGTCGGAACTCTGCTTCCTGTCCCATTGGAGTTCGGACAGGGACGGCATGACCGTATCATGAGATGTCTATATATATATATGTATGCGAACAGATCACGGTTGGAACTTGCGGCTCTCCTGTCTCCAAACCTCACCCTCCTGCATTAATGTTCTTCTCTCCGAACTCGTCGTACTGCAATTAACCCCTCCCTCACCGTTTCATCAGGCAGCGAGCGAGTGAGAGAAAGCGAGAGAGAGAGAGAGAGACTCGGCGCTCTTGGAGGTAGCTAGGGGGTCGCTGGAGCTGCATCCTCGACGTCCTGCAGTGCCTCAACACCGACGTCCACCTCCACCGGCGACGTCCAATTGACCTGTTTAGCCCACAGCAACTGCATGCCCGTGAGTACACAAGTAGCTAGCCATCTCCTGTTTCATTCTTTTCCGTCAACCCTTTTCTTTTCTGTGTCCTGGACTACATGAAAAGGGGAACCCGGCTCACTGCTTGACCACTTAGTTGTCAAAGATGCCATTACTGCCAATCATAGAGCACTTGAGAAGATGGAGTTTGGTAGTAAAACCTTAATTAATTAATCCACCAGTGCCGATAAAAGTCCACTATCAACACTAAGAAAGACTTGGATTAACAAAAAACTTGCCAACCCAGGGAAGCAGTACTGTGCGAGAGAAACATGTCGTAGGATGATGAGGAAGGATGACACCAAGGGGCAGTGGGATAATGAGGAGGAGGAGGTGGAAGTTAAGAGAATTTCGCAATCCATGCACTGTGCCGGGTATATATATATATATATATATATATATGAGTACAGTGCATTTGTCAAAATGTTGTGATTGTTAATTTTTAGTTCGGTTGGTTGCACGTCGATGTTATTAGTGATCATATGTTGGAATCCTAGTTGTTGTTTAACTTGTTGTTTTTCATTGCCGTAGGTTGAACACTAGGTCTTTCACTTGTATTATTTATTTGAAAATAACTGTGTTAATTTTACATATTGTACATTTTAGCTTTTTTCATAAGTCTCATAGATTTACTTATAGACCCTCCTAGCCCCAGCTAGAATCCTGAACTTGGGTCATTGTCACAACTAACACCTGTGAACGAATCTAAAATCTGCAAGAGGGCAGGTAAATAAATAAGTGATCTGATCTAATGCTCTTCGACCTTTAAGATTATTCCCAGTGTTTTTCACGAGTTACTAGCTAGTCGACCGAAGGAGGGAACTTGTACAAATCTGTAAGGAAGGGAACAGGAGCAATTACACGTAGCATGGAAGTAAACGTGAATGTCATTTGATTAATTTTTATATATCTCTAAATGCGAGTGGCTTTTGATCTTTCCATACATTGAGAGTTACGAGTAATCCGCATATGTCATGTTTTTAGTGATTAACCTTTACATACTTTGACATCCTGCTACCTTTGGATAGATATTTTTTTATTTATTTGTTAACGAGGAAGAGATAATCGGATTTTAACATAAAATTTTTCTCGATCAAATAACGAAAGGTGACGAACCAACTGCGCTACATAATTAGTTCTACTACTCAAATGACAAGTCACTATGTGACATGTGTACCATGTTTAGACAGAACGATCGACGTGACCTCTATGTCACAAAATTTTTAGAAGAACACTTAGATATAATCCAAGGAGCTGAAGCAAACATTACTCTTCACTTTACCATCATATATACTTTCGTTCCTCTCTTATGCATCAAAAGCATCCTCTTAAAAGAAACATTTTTTTATTGCCAGTGAAATTCTAGAAACAAGGATGGTCAGCAGTCAAAGGAGGAGGAGGACATCAAGCAAACCATGGATGCCGCTAAAAATGACCCTCAAGGAGTCGTCGTGCATGCAGTCTCTCCCAACGGAGCTACTCGTGGAGGTGGTTACATTGCTTGTCTCCGACTCACAATTCTCAATTTGCGACGTCAATAATTTAAGGAGAACGTGAGCTAGCCTTTCTCCTTTTTAAACTATGTTTCAACTTGGTTTGCCTTGTTTTTTTTTACGTATACTGTGATATGCACGTATTAAATTCAGATACAATCTCGTGTTGTTTGTACCCAGATGTAAAAGCTTCTGTAAAGCCTGTACAGACAAAATAGTGGGTCGACGCATGGCACTGGAAAACGAGCGCCATGCAAACTGGTGGCATGGGGAACAGTACCATGCCTTTCTTCGGGCTTGTGCAGATGTAGAGAATGTGGAAGCAAATTATATCTTAGGGATGGTAATACTTCTTCTATTCTCAGCCATCTTTCCTGACTCTTTGATTTAGTCTTATAATTGAGTGCAATATATTAACAATGGTTATATCATATATAATTCTATTACTTTATCTTTCAGGAGGAAATTTACAACATGAGAGAAACTACATCAGGCTTGCATCATCTTAATAAAGCAGTAGTGAATGGTCACGACGCAGCTACTTATGCCATGGCCATCTTTTTGCTCAAAGACCTTACGACCCAGACAATGGGTGTTGAGATGCTCGACAACTTAGTTGCCAATCATGGAGCACTTGAGAAGACGGAGTTGGGTAGTAGGAGCCTGATCCACCGGTGCCGTAAGAAGTCACTGTCAACGCTAGGAAAGATTTGGATTAACAAAAAGCTTGCCATCCGAGGGAAGCACTGTGCGAGAGAAACATGCGGTGGGATAGTGAGGAAAGATGACATCGAGAGCCGCTGGGATAACGGGGAGGAGGTGGAAAGAGAATTTTGCAATTCACTGTGCCGCTGGATTTTTGAGTACAATGCATTTGTCAAGATGTTGTGATTGTTTAGCTTTTAGTTCGATTTGTTGGGTTACGTTGGCTTCCTATAGTTGTTATTTTTTTATTTTTCATTGCCCTACCTACGCTTATCCCTAGGTCTTTCACTTGTATTACTGATTTTACAATGCACTCGGACCCGTGTGACCAATCCCGTCCCGGACGGGTAACCGCCCGGGATGGACACCAATCATTACTCTTGAAATAAATGTTGTGCTAATTCCATTTGGTAGGAATGACATATAAATGATATGAATGAAATATACGTAACATGAGTTACTTATACCTGATAAGTATATATATATTTCGTCTTTAAAATCATTTCAGAAAGACGTAATTTATTTTTACTATATATATGTTTCATTTAAAATATCCATTTTCTAATTCAAAAAAAGATGTTTTGTTGTTATAAAAATACATCATATATATGTCTTAATTCTGCCTCATGAGTCAAGTGGATATACGATTGTCACATGTTTACGGATTAATCGTAACTTAATTATAAGATAAGTAGACACAATTATAAACCATGATTGGCCACAAATAACACTCCGAATTATAATCTTCAACCTTGGACTCACAATTTAGTCCATCCTACTGCCCATCAGTGAAACCCACTTTTTTTTTTGATCAGGGGAACGAGATATTGGGGGAGGGGGTCCAAGAGGGGAGGGGAGGAGAGGGGAAGGGGAAAATCTAACTACGGGATGCACCAAAATGACCTCACAGCGTCTCTGAGAGACATATATGTATATCAAATCACGTAAAAGGAGACACCCCAACTGATCCACCTCCCGTGGGGCGGCCACAAACCCAACAGAAGGTCCGGGCCACGGCCCGGCCCAAAAAATAGCCCTAGTCCATAACGACATAGAACTATAATATGTGCACATCAATGATCAATTCTTTATAGTCGGACTTGCTGTATCATCCGACAATACTAGTGAAAAAACAAACATTTTTTTCAAGTCGATTTCAATCCAACTTATATGTTCATACTATCCGATCACAATGAAAACTTAAAAAAATCAAAAATAAAAAATAAAAATCAGATGTCTATATTTACCCCAAATAATGGACGGAATCATCTTATCGTTAAAATTGATTAGACTGTACAGACATTTTTTTGGACTCACGATGCAACAACTACACCTGAATTCTTTTTAGGGATCAATTTATATTTTTCGAATAGACATTTATAGAGATCGAGTCACGGGATACGATCGAAGACGTCTTTCAAATTATTGATTGTCGTCCCGTCCGTGATTGATCTTCTTCTAACTCACCCAACATCTTCTCTACAAAGCAGCCGTTGCCTTTCTCGAATCTAGAATTGGAAGGCCTGACCATGGCCTGCCCGGCCCCGGCCCAAAACTAATTAGCCCTATTCCGGACATATTCCATTTACTTCGGCTTATTGCACCGTTCGACAGCACTAGTGGAAGGCACAAAAATATTTTCTTTAGGAATAAGTTTCAATCAAATTTACATGTTCATCAATAAGATGATTAAAAAAATTAGAAAATAAAGATCAGATGTCTTTATTTGCCCAAAATAATGGACCGACTATTTTTGACTCATTTAAGATGCCATATCCTTAATTTTTATTTTTTTATCAACTCATTCGACCCAACTCTGTTTGGATGTGCAATGCAACAAGTAAAGTTCAATTCTTCTTTTTAAGGTTCCACTTTTATTTTCCAAATGGAGGGGGCTTTTGACAAGAGGTGTGAGAAAAAGTGACTGTGAGATGTTGAGATTTTAACATTAGGGGATCCCACCTAAATGATTAGAATTCACGTAAAATCTTCATAATATCTTTTTTCTCAATTTCTTCCATGTCATTTCTCTTGACTGTCTCTCTAAAATATAAGGAGGAGGTTTTAGACATTAATTTTTAAAGAGTTTTTTACATCCATGTCCCTCTAAAAGTCCATATTTACATACATCCCCTACCTTCTGCATATTTACACGTATATCTCTAGTATACTTCATATCATTGCGGTTATACCCTTACGATTCTAGAGCTGTCAACGCTGACGAATTTTCTGAGAATATGCTCATAAAAATCGTTTGAACATGTAAAATACTAAAAATACCAGAGAGAGAGAGAGAGAGAGAGAGAGAGAGAGAGAGAGAGAGAGAGAGAGAGAGAGAGAGGTGTGCCACCTATATATGACACCTCTCCCCCACCTCCAACGAGCAAAGCCCCCCGCCCCCCACCTCTCCTTGCCCTCTCCTCTTGGTGAGCACCCCCCCACCTCTCCTCCCGGCGAGAACCCTCTTGGCCATCCATCTCCCCTTTCGACGAACACCCCCAATCACTGCCAGCCCCCCTCTCCTCCTCTGGGTGAACACCCAAGCCCCCCACCTCTCCCAGCCCCTCCACTCCCTCTCCCGGAGAACACCCCCCTCTACAACTACCCCACTACCCACCCCCGCCAGAGGCGAAAACTCTTCTCTCTCTCTCTCTCTCTCTCTCTCTCTCTCTCTCTCTCTCTCTCTCTCACCATCGGATCGACTTCATCCTCGCCGCTAGATAAAACCATGAAACCCAACAACATAGTGCTCTACGGGTTGTTGCCTACGGCCACCATTCCGTCCTCTGAGTCATAAGGTAACGAGATTGGATGAAAGAAGGTTTCTCTTTGTTCTCCTCTCCATCGCCTCACCATGTCTACCCTGGTGTTGGGGAAGAGGCCGACCTCTAGCTTCTTCGAGGAGCTGCACCATCATTCCCCCCCCCTCTACTGTTGTTGCCACGCCACCCCACCCCACCCCCACTGCCATCCGCCTCCAAGAGGCCCAGTTTTGGGGTCTCACTGGCTCCTCTGTTCTAGCCACACCAGGCCCTCATCTTTACTTCACCGGTGGGTGCCTCCTCGTCATCGAATGGTGCCGCCAGTGTCAACAGTAATTGCTACATTAGCAATGACTAGATACCGCTCTTCCATCTCATATCTCTACTCCTTGACGTCGACGGGCAAGTGGGTCATCCATTTTTCTTCCTCCCCTTCCTCTTACACAGTTGGTTTAGGTTCTCTGGTGGGAATGCATCTGAGAGAAAGAGAGAGAGGTGTTGATTGGGGGATCGTCGACGCCTCCACTGTGGAGGCAGTAGCAACAACTGGATCAAGGGCGAGAGAGAGAGAGAGAGAGAGAATGTTAACAGAAATTTAATTATTTATAAAATTTGATTTTTTTCCATTGTCTCGTAAGATAAATTATTACATGACATAAATATGACGAGAAAATAGAGTGACGTGGACTCCACGTCACAGAAATTTTAAAATAACACTTGATGTATCACCCTGGGTGTAATGACTCGGGGAGGTGCAGCAAACATTACTCCTCACTTTACCATCATATATACTTACGTTCCTCTACTCTTACACATCAAAAGCATCCTCTTAAAAGAAACATTTTTTTATTGTCAGTGAAATTCTAGAAACAAGGATGATAAGTAGTCAAAGGAGAAGAAAGGTGACAAACAAATCATTGATGCCGCTGAAAATGATCCTCGAGAAGTCATCGTGTATGGAGTCTGTAATACCCCAGACCCTTCGGATGCTTCTTCTTGGGTTTCGGATTTATTTTCTCGGAGAATTTACTTTTGTTACGCCCTGAATTATTTTCCGGATATTTTTCGGGTTCGGATCCGTGCGTTTCGGATCAGTTTCGGAGGTCCCGAAACGTGTTCCGCGGTTTCCGCGTGTTTTTCTCCGGTGAACCTACAGAACCCCGTAGAGGGCGAACCGAGTCGTTCACCTACTCCGGGATGGTGTAGACATGCCATTTCTGACGTTATGATGAGTACATCCCATATTGTACCGTAATGCCTTGAAGTGGCTTACATTTTATTTTATTTGAGTGATTTCCGTAATTGTGGTTAAATTACATTATTTTGTGAAAGGGAGAAAATTAAAATATGTGTACATATAAAATAAATAAAAAGAGAAAAAAAATAAAATTCCCAAAAAAATGTGTGTAGTTGTGTTTACATAAAAATAATATAATTGATTTTCTTTACTACATAAAATATAAATATATATATAAGTGGTTAGTATATACATAATATATTTATTAAAAAGTAAAAAACAAATATAATAACCATAAATAATATATATATATATATATATATAAACCATTAACAAAACAAATAAAAATAAACAAAACAAACAAACATAAAATATAATAAATATAATAAATAATAAGATAATATTCCCTACCTCATTTTATTCTCTCTACGTCTCTATCTACTTCCTATTTTCTTACCCTCTTTTCACGCAACTCACTCTCACTGTTCTCACCCTCCCCACCATGGCACACACACACACACTCCCCCACTCTCCATCACTTTCCCTGTTCTTTCCCCCGTTCTCACGGCAACATGGCCATTTCCTCCACCGTCTCCTTTTCTCTTTCTCTCTCTCTCTTGTGAAGCCTCCGGTCGAACTCCCCGACCCCCTCTCCCGTGAACCAACCGCCCCCCCCTTTTTCGGCTTCACTCCACCGTCTCTCCCAGCCACATTCTCCTCGTCTCTCCTCTCTCCACCTTCCCAGAACCGCAGGCAGAGAACCCAACCCCCCTGCCGGTCTCCCCCTAACGCCGGCACCCTCCGCCTCACCGTGCCACCACCGTAAGCTCACCTCCCCACGACAACCACCGCCAGCCTCCATCTCTCCCTCACCCACTTTCTTCAACCGACACCAACACCTCCCACGGCCACCCTCACCTCCTTTGGCCACCGCCGTAGCTCACCCCTTCCGCCCTCCTCACAGCCAATGAACCCACGCCACTGTCTTCCCTCTCCCTCCTGTTAACGCCCATGGCAACACCCAGCTCCCCGTCGATGCCGTGACCACCCCGACAGCGCACCGGCCTCAACTCCACAAGCCTCCTCACCGTCGTCGCCGTTGCCACTCCTCCCGTGCAAACGTCAACGTCGCCACTGCACCAACGCCGCCACTGCGAAGTCTCCCGACAACGCATGCACCGTGACCCCCGCGAGACCCCCCGGCCCTGCCTCCAGCCCCGCCTGCACCGTCGCCCCGGCCCTGCCTCCAGCCCCGCCTGCACCGTCGCCCCGCCGCCTCCGCCACGCTCCGCCCCCGCACGCTGCCGCCCGAGCCCCGGCCACCGCCTGCTCCGCAGCACGCCCAGACGTCACCGCCCGACGCCACCGGACGCACGCCCGAGACCCACCTCGCCGGTCACCTTCGCAAAGCCCTCCACGTGCCGCCGTCATCGGCCGCGTCTCCGGACGCCCTGCTAGCACAGCCACCGCCGCACCGGGGCCGCGTCCACGGCAGCCATCGTCGTTGCCCTCACCGCCGGTCGCCACGCTGCCACCGGCCACTTCCCCTCGCTGCCTGCTCGTCGTCGAAGCCCCCACCTCGTCACCGACCTCCATCCTCTCCCCCGCGATCTCTTTCTCCCTCTCTCTCTTTCCCTCTTTCTCTCCCTCTCACGGTCTCTCTCTTCCTCTCTCTCTCACGCGCTCTCTCATTCTCTCTCCCTCTCTCTCTGCTTTCTGTCTCTCTCTCCCCTCTTCCGATCTCTCTCTCTCTCTCTCTTCCCCCCTCCCGTTTCTCTGCCTCTCTCACGTTCTCTCTCTTTCCCTCTTTCTCTCCCCTTCTCTCTCTCCCCCGCGATCTCTTTCTCTCTCTTTCTCCCTCTCTCTATTTCTCTCCCTCTCACAGTCTCTCTCTTCCTCCCTCTCTCTCACGCTCTCTCTTCTCTCTCCGTCTCTCTCTCTCTCTCTCTCTCTCTTTTTAATTTTTTATTATTATTATTATTCTCTCTTCTCTCCTCTCTCTCGCCTTCTCTCACTCTGCTCTCACCTGATCTCTCTCTGCCCTCTTTCATTTTTTTTGTTTTATTATTTTTTATCCCTTCTTTCCCCCCATATATATATATATATATATATATATATATATATATATATATATATATATATATATTGATATAGTTTTCTTTATATATTTGGTAAGATACATATAACACTCTCTTTCCCTCTATAACTATATATATATATATATTTATAGATCTATTATATTTTTATGTAGATATAAATATATACATGTATATATAATATCACCTCCTTCTCTCCCATAGTTATCATATATATATATTTCTTATTATGTTCTTATTCTAATTATTTTTATTTTCCTTTTAATCTTATATCTCCTTACATCTCCGTTCTTAATATAAAAAAAATCCAAAAAAAAGAGCGAAGTAGAGCTCTCTCTCTCTCTCTCTCTTCTAACTCCTCTCTACCTTTTCATATACCATTAGTTTTTTTTTTCTTTATTTCTTTGTTTACACATATTTCTAATTATCTTCTCCCACCTTATATATATACATATATGTTTGTATATCCTTCTCACTTTGTACATATATATGTGTGTTATTATGTTCAGCCTAATCAGTCTCTGAAGTCCGCTCGGAAGCTCCTTAGTCGTGCTGTGCTCGTGCTATTGGAGCCCTCCTCAAAGCTCGTTGCCGGCCTCCCTCGATAAACTTTTCTCCCCTCTCTTATTTTATCTTAGTCAATCAATCATGTTCCATGCATCATTTAACATATATGCCATGCCTTTCTCTCTGAGAGGGCCCAGCTTGTAAGTGTCTTTGTGTTTGTGCATTTCATCATGTCATTCTCCCACCCTTTTAGTTCTAAAGGGGTTTTAAACACACCAACCAGGTACGTGTTCGTTTATATTATTTACAGTTTCATTACCTAAGGATTGGTACTACACCACCGTCGTTCTCACCAACCAGTTTTCCTCTGTTTGTTCTTTGTGTAAGGGTAGCCAGTTAAGGGCCCTCTTCTTCGGCCTGTCGAAAGAAGAGGAAGTTGGAGCCCGCATAACCTCGTGTCGAAGGCGAAAGCGATCAATCCACTCGGGACCCTCGGTCCCTGGCGATCACAACACTCCTAACGCGCGCTCCATTGTGACTATCTTTTGTTTTAATAACACCCGCGGAGAGTTACTTCCCGCAGCGGTTATCTTCTTCCGTCTCTGACCTCACCCGTGCGGAGGATTATTCCCCGCGGCGGTTTCTGTGATTTACTTTCTGTATATCTAACTCCTAATTGGTGCGGTGGGTCACCTCCCGCGACCGTTTCCATTTCAGCATTTTATTTTCTGCACTTTACTTTCTAATTCCTAACTATTTAATTTCAGCATTCCCCTATCATCGCTTTAAAACCCCGTGGAGATCAACATCTCGCGGCGGTTTATTTGATCCCTTTTCCTTTCCTGTCACATATACTTATATTATAGTAAAGATCCCTCAGAGGCCACAGTCTCGTGGTGGTTTATATATATATATATATATATATATATATATATTTGTTATTTATACTATTTATGTCGCATTAAAGACCCCTCAGATGCCACAGTCTCGTGGTGGTTTATATTTTTATATATATATATATATATATATATATATTATTTATATTATTTATGTCACATTAAAGACCCCTCAGAGGCCAAAGCCTCGTGGTGGTTTCTATATATACATATATATATATATATATATATATATATATATATATATATATATTATTTATATTATCTATGTCATAGTAAAAACCCCGCAGAGGCCACAGTCTCGTGGTGGTTTATATATTTATATACTTATATTTATTATCTATGTTATAGTAAAAACCCCGCAGAGGCCAATGTCTCGTGGTGGTATATATATATACTTTTATTTATTATTTATGTTGTATTAAAAATCCCGTAAGGCCAATGTCTCGCGGTGGTTTCTATATATACATATATTAATTACTGCTCATATTGCAATATTGTTGTTAAAACCCCGCAAAGACCAATGTCCTGGGGTGGTGTGCCTTTATTCATATTGTTCTTGTAACTGTTCGAGGAGTGATATATCGTTATAATTTTCGAGTCCACGTATCTTCCCGTCTGTCAAATTCTATCACGTAGAGTCCCAAGACTCGAATTCGGTATCTGAAAAGCTGCTCTCGGAACGGTGGGTTACGCCTACCGGGAAGGGGTTCAGTTTACGTGAGAGGGTCTTCGGACCCCTATCTCCGCCATGTACCGGAGTTCGGTCAGTCTAAATTCTTTCTGTCTCCATTAGAGTGTCATCTGTAGATGTACTTGTCCACCGTTCTTTCATATCCCCTATAGCGCGCGTTTCATTGTTTGTCCTCATTTCTTTCACCCTTTATTACTCAGAGAGGGAGAAACCCCATCTCTCTCTCTCAGTCCACCACGTGACGCGTTCACATCTCTGGCGATCACGGTGGGACCTGTTTTTTACTTTTCTTGTTACCCACAAGCTTTCGGCACCCATGTGTGCCCCTCCTTTTGACACCCACGTGTGTCCCTCTTTTCGGCACCCACGTGTGCCCTTCCTTATTGCGCCCCCGTGCACTCACTCCCCTCGTGCACCTCGTGCACTCCCCCGGTCCTTTGTGGTTACTTGAGAGGATAACGTTGTCTCGTGCACCACGTGCATTTCCCCTACCATTCGGCACCCACGTGTGCCCTCCCTACCATTCGGCACCCACGTGTGCCCCTACTATTCGGCACCCACGTGTGCCCCTTCTCCTCCATTCGACACCCTCGTGTGCCCCGCCTCCTTGTTCCCCTCTATTTGGCATCCTCGTGCCTCGCCTCTTTATTGCGCCTACGTGCGCTACGTCATTCCCCTCGTGCACTACGTGCACCCTTAGAGCCCCTTTCTCTTTTTTCAAGTGATCTACGTGTCTCGGAAAGAGGAACGGTTGTATCCTACTCCATCTGTTTATTACTTTTGTATCCTTGTTATATTATTGTGATTATCTTTGTTCTATTTATGTGTTTATCTCTGGTATTTGTGCGTTATACATCTTTTATTTAGCACTGCATTTCATGCATTTACCCCTTTTCTTTTCTTTCTTTTACTTATTTAAGGATTAACCTCTCTCGGTGAAGGGAGGACTCTCCGTCGGGAATTCCTCTCGACGGACTAGGATCTCCTCCATTGAGACCTCCGTAAGTCCCCGACAGCGAAGGATTCCCTCTTCGTTCACTGGGTTGGTTGTACCACTGAAGTACCCCGGAGTTAGTTACCTATTCGTGGTGAGACGAGTGCCCCTAGCTGACACGGCGGTAAAACAAAGTGCAATTAGGGTCCCTCCTACTAAGTGTGAATTTTATATTTGTTAAAATCATAAAAAAAGATAAAAATAAAAATAAAAAAAATTTAATTAAGTAACTCAAAACACAAAAAAGGGTTAAAACAAAAACAAAAAAAATGGCGTAAGATCATCCACTTGTCTGTTAATCTCTGATACTTGTTTGCTAGTGTATGCATTTACGTTCTGGTAAAATTACAGGAATGGCTCACGACTCTTCGGAAGAGAATCAATTAGGTCGTGGTCAGTCAGCTGACCCACGGGTCCACGCAATGGATTCAGGCCCCTCCCGCGAGACCTCACAAGAGGTCCCCGTTGTTCCACGGGAGGTAGCTCCACCCCAGGATATCTTCTCCCTTTTGGGTGCCCTCGCTAGTACACAGCTCAGCCCTGAGCAACTTCTGGCCTTTCATGCCATTTTAAAGAGGAAGTCTGTTTCTCCCCCTCCTCAAGAGTCAACTCCGGCTCCCACATCCTACCAACAGCCGCTCCAGGCTACTACATCTCCATCACATGTATATGTCGCTCCTTCTTCTTCACTTCAAGGACAGGCGAGCCAACAGCCCGCCTCTCACCAATTCCCCCCTCTACAGTCTCAAATCCCTGCCATCCCTCATACGGTACCCCAAGCGGGTCCGTCTGCTGGTGGGCCACCATACCCTTCTGGTTCAGGACTCCCTTCTCAGGCCCTTGTGAGGCCTTCTCAGTCTCAGTGGCAGGCCCCGCCTCCACCCGCCGAGGAGTTCACCCAGTCACTCCTCAACAAATACAATGAGATGGACCAGCAAGTTCGGCACTTAAAGAAAGTGGTGGATGGGAGGTCCGCCCCTGATATTTCCCTGCCAATCCTTCCCACATTTCATCTCCCACCCTCCGAAATGCCTACATACCGTAGGTATAACGGCACGGGTAACCCTTCTATTCACATCAAGGATTTTATGTATGAATCCTCCTTCTGGCAGAATGAGCCAAAATCCCTGGCTTACCTTTTTCGGAGGTCATTGGATGGTCCTGCCTTAGAATGGTTCTATTCTCTAGAGCCAAGTGAGGCTGAGGATTTTGACATTGTCAAAGCTAAATTCATACAAAAGTACCAGGATAGGGTCGGTCCTTCTCTTTCTATCACCGACCTAGTTGCTGAGAAAATGAGGTCAGATGAGGATTTTGTCCAGTATGCTGATAGGTGGAGGTCCCTGGCCGATAAGATAAAAGATACCCTTTCAGAATCCGAGCAAGTCAAGATGATTGTGTCTAATGCAACTCCGCAGTTTAGACACATTTTAGCCATGAATAAGCTTACCACGATGGAGGAACTTTATGAGAGGGCCCGGTATATCCAGACCCAATTAAAAGATTCCCCCATCATGCATATGTTTCAACCCTCAAAGCCTAGGGTGTTTAAGAAAACGGGTACTGGTGTCCAAGGAGGAACAACTGAGGGAGTCGTCATAAACGAGCAAGTGAGTGTGCTTGGCGGCCCCAACCAACCAGTTAACCCAAGGCCTCCTCAGGTTTCGCGACCACCCTTTCAGCAGGGTCCACCACCCTTTCAACAGGGTCCACCTCTTTATTGTCCTCCACCCCAAAATAACCCCCTTCAAAACCACATGCCTCAACCCTTTCATCCCCAACAACAACAACAACCACAGCCTCAGTATCACCAAGTTCCACCCCCGGGAAATTACGGCCCACCACAACAACGGATGAGGCCCATTGGACCCAAAAGAGCCCATTATCCACCATTGCCCGAGACATTGCCGGACATTTTTAATGCCCTCATGGCTGCCAACCTACTTACTTTGCCCAAAGAAAAGTTTGCATGGCCCCCAAATGTTGATACCTCCAGGTACTGTGTCTATCATAGACAGTCGGGTCATACGGTGGAGAATTGTTTCAATTTCAAAGATTACATTTACGACATGAATGATCTGGGTGAAATCGATTGGGATGAAATGAGGCGATGCATCGCCACCCTAAAGGCCAGGAGACCTCCGCCTAGGCCACAGTTGCCACAACAACCGCATCAACAACAACAGCCTCAGCAGGCCCCACAACAGCAACCAAATATGGGCATCATCCATAACCCGCTTCCGGAGCACCAACAGCCCAACTACCAGGTTAATCCGATTTCCTCCTTCTCAGAAGTTGGAAGAGAGCAAACCTGTTATTTAGAAAGCACATCTGTCCTTGCTACCAGTCATACCACCAATCAACCACCTCGCCTCCTTCGAACATCATCTTCTTACCATTCAACCCCCTCACAACCCCTATTTGGCCCTTCTTCCGTTCCACAACCATCACGCCCTCTTATTCGTACCCCTACCGTCAATTCACCGTTAGTCCATCACCAAAGGCCATCTCACACTCCTTTTTCACCCCGAAGTCCCTTGATCACTTCTTATTCCTCTAATTTACCATCTACCTCTATCGCGCCTTTACCCTCGCCTTCTAATCTTTTTACCGCCCATTATCCGTATGACACACCATCCACCTCTATCCCCACTGAACCTCCTCCTCCACCGTTTAAACCTCTTATCAGTCACCATTCATTTGAGGTCCCCTCTACTTCCACTATACCCCCTCCATCATATAAACCCCTTATCGTCCATCATCCACCCCAAGTCACCTCCGTTTCTAATCTACCTCAACCATCTAAACCCCTTATCATCCGCGATTCACCCGAGACTCCTTCTACCTCTACTATACCTCCACCAAGCAAACCCCTAATCAAAACCCCTACACCCATCATAACCCCTATCCCACCAACCATTCCTCCATTATTACCCCTTAAACCTTTGTTAAAATCCACACCTAATACCATAGAGGTGCAACAAGACCCACAAGGTATGTCGCGCTAGGGATGCCTAGCGCGACAAGGCTGATCGCTCTAGGACCCCATAGCGCGACAGAAACCGCCCTACTGTTCATCTTCTCCGATGAACGCGCTCGGTCGGGGCAGCGCGACCTCCAAGAACACGCTACTGGAGTATAGCGCGTTCTCAGTCCGCGGCCGAAAACGGTAGAAACGCCCAAAAATTCTAACCACGCCCCCATGCCTCCATAGGAGAGGGGGAAAACAAGGGGGAAGACCCCTGGGGACCCCTAGCATGATCCTAGGCCATCAAAACATGAATACATGCATCAAATCCATAGATCGGGCGAGCTCTCCCCAAATCATGGAAAAACCCAAAAACGCTCAAACGATCCCCTCTCGGCCTCCCCGCGGCCTATAAATCGCGGAAAAGATCGGCATGAGGCTAAGGAACGTCACCCTACCTCAATGGAGCAAATGCTCCGCCGAATCAATCACGAATCACGAAGAACGCTTCAAACTTCACGAACTCCCCACGCTTCCCACGCACGCCGCACGCCCACGAGATCGCCTCGCCGTCACCCACGCGTCCGCGCCGTCGCCCCGCCGCCGTCCGTAGCCGGAGAGGGGTTCGCCGCGCCCGAATGGGAGAGAGGGAGAGAGGAGGGTGTCACGGTGGGAAGAAACGGAGGAAGAGGAAGAAGAAGAAAGAGAAAGGAGAAAAGAAAAAGAAAAAGAAAAAGAATTAGGGCTTTATAGAAAATTCGAATTTTTAAAAAAATACCGAAAAATAGAAAAATATATTTCCGGAATCCTCGGAACGCACCGATCGCAACGGTACCACTCGTGCCCGGGTGAACCGCCCGGTTCGCCTGCAGCGAGCTTCCGAAGAAAAAGCCAAAACACACACCGGGAATCGGAAAACACACGCGGAAAAGCCGCAGAACGCCTCCGGGCCTCCGAAACGACTCCGGATCGCGCCGATCCGAACACGAAAGATGTCCGAAACGAAATTTCGTACACAACAGAGCCGGACGCTCCGAAAATCAGATCCGGGACCCACAAAGAAGGATCCGAAAGGTCCGGGATATTACAGCCCTCCCCCCTTAAGGAATTTCGTCCTCGAAATTGAGAACAACCAAAGGGGAAAGAAGAGGAAGACTCACTCAAACAAGTACGGGAACTGCTGACGCATCTCGTCCTCACGTTCCCAAGAAGCCTCCCCACCAGAGTGTCGCTGCCACACGACATTTACCAAGGGAATGACCTTGTTCCATAGGCGCTGCTCTCGCCTATCCTCCACGCGGATCGGGAACTCTGGGAGAGAAAGATCTGGAGTCACCTCAGGCCAAACGGAAAACTCGAGCACATGAGAGTCATCGGGCATATACTTCCGCAACATCGAGACGTGGAACACGTCATGCACCGACGCCAACTCAGGAGGTAACTGCAACCGGTAAGCAACCTCACCGATGCGCTCCACAATCGCGAAAGGACTAATGTAGCGGGGACTCAGCTTCCCACGCCGTCCAAAACGCATCACCCCCTTCATCGGAGAAACTCTCAAGAACACATGATCGCCCACGGCGAACTCGAGGGGCTGCCTCCTACGGTCAGCATAGCTCTTCTGCCGACTCTGGGCTGCCAACATGTTCTGACGAACCAGGTGCACAACATCCACACATTGCTGCACCAATTCCGGTCCCGTCAAAACACGCTCACCCACCTCAAACCAATCAAGTGGAGTCCGACAAGGACGCCCGTACAATGCCTCATAAGGAGCCATATCGATGCTCGAATGATAGCTGTTGTTATAGGTAAACTCCACCAACGGTAGGTGATGAATCCAACTACCCTGCCACTCCAGGCAGCAGGATCTCAGCATGTCCTCCAAAGTCTGAATGGTCCTCTCAGACTGACCATCTGACTGTGGATGATACGCCGAGCTAAATGCCAACTCCGTGCCAAGAGCTCGCTGGAAACCCCTCCAGAATCCAGAAGTGAAGCGCGGATCCCGATCCGACACGATCGAAATGGGAATCCCATGCAACGGCACGATCCGCTCCACATAAAGGCGAGCCAACTTAGACACGCTCCAGCTGACCTTGACCGGTAACAACCACGTCACCTTCGTCAGCCGATCCACCAGCAACCAAATACTGTCCTGCCCACTCGGGGTCCTCGGCAATCCCACCACGAAATCCGTGGTCACATGGTCCCACTTCCAAGCAGGAACATCCAAGGGCTGGAGAGTACCTCCTGGTCGCTGATGCTCCGCCTTCACCTGCTGACAGATCAGGCACCTGGCCACAAACTCCGCGACATCTCTCTTCATGCCAGGCCACCAGAACTGCCTCCGCAAGTTCCGATACATCTTCGTCGCACCCGGGTGCATAGTGTACCTGCTCCCATGAGCGTCGCGTAACACCGCACGACGAACCTGCTCCTCCGCTGGGACGTACAGCCTGCCACGAAACCTCGCAGCACCGTCCTCGCCAAGTTCCACATCAGCCATCGCAAGAATCCGGGGCAACTCAGGGTCCGCATGCTGAGCCTCTGTCACCTGACGACGGATAGCAGGAGTGACAGTCAGACTCGCAAGCACCGCCAACCCTCACTCCTGGGGAATCTTGAGTCTGAAGGATACTTCGGGCACCTGTTCCCAGAGCCTCCACTTCCTCAGCATCAAGGTACTGACCGCCACCTTCCGACTCAAGGCATCGGCGACGACATTCATCCTGCCCGGCTGATAAGACAGGGTGAAGTCATAGTCCTTCATGAACTCCATCCAACGCCTTTGTCTGAGGTTCAGATCTCTCTGCGAGAACACATACCTCAAACTCTGATGGTCAGTGAACACCTCGAACTTCTCACCGTACAGATAATGCCTCCAGATCTTCAGCGCGAAGATCACCGCCGCCAACTCAAGATCATGGGTAGGGTAGTTCTCCTCATGGGGCTTTAGCTGCCGAGATACATAAGCCACCACTCTACCATGCTGCATCAGAACAGCACCCAATCCGACACCGGAAGCATCTGTACACACCACGAAACCTCACGATCCAGAAGGCAAAACCAACACCGGAGCCGAGGTGAGCAATCTCTTCAGTTCCCTGAAGCTCTGCTCACACTCCTCGGACCAGACGAAAGGCACATCCTTCCACGTGAGCCTAGTCATCGGGGTCGCAATGCGAGAAAAATCCTGGATAAACCGGCGTTAATAACCCGCAAGCCCCAAGAAACTCCGGATCTCCGTCACCGACCTCGGCCTCGGCCACTGCATTACTGCCTCGACCTTGGCGGGGTCCACGGAAATGCCATCACCAGAAATCACGTGCCCCAGAAAGTGCACCTCGCTGAGCCAAAACTCGCACTTACTGAGTTTCGCATACAACTGGTGATCTCGTAACGTCTGCAGCACCACACCCAAATGGTACGCGTGCTCCTCGGCAGACCGCGAATAAACAAGGATGTCATCCACGAAGATGACCACGAACTAGTCCAAATACGGATGAAACACCCTCTGCATCAAGTCCATGAAGGCTGCTGGGGCATTGGTGAGCCCAAACGGCATCACCAAGAACTCATAAAGCCCGTACCTCGTACTGAACGCAGTCTTCTCCACATCGGACTCGCGAATTCTCAGCTGATAGTAACCGGACCGTAAATCAATCCGCGAGAACACTCGCATAGACTGAAGCTGGTCGAACAAGTCATCAATCCGCGACAACGGATACTTGTTCTTAATGGTCACTTCATTCAGCTGTCGATAGTCAATGCACAACCACAGACTACCGTCCTTCTTCTTCACAAACAACACGGACGCACCCCAAGGGGAAAAACTAGGACGAATGTACCCCTTGGCCAACAGTTCCTGCAACTGCGCCCTCAACTCCCTCAACTCAGCGGGGGCCATGCGGTAGGGAGCCTTCGCCAAAGGTCCCGTACCAGGCACAACCTCGATCACGAAATCGATCTCCCGCTGGGGAGGTAATCCAGGCAATTCCTCGGGAAAAACATCGGGGAACTCGCACACCACTGCAATGTCCTCGACATCCGACTCCATCCGGTCAGACACAACCACTGACGCGAGAAAACCCTGACAACCTGAATCAAGCAATCGACGGGCTCGAATAGCAGAGATAAGGAATCGAGAAGAGGTGGAACGGATACCTTGGAAATAGAAGGTCCTCTTGCTCGGATGCTGGAAGTAGACTCTCTTCATCCCACAATCCACCACCGCTCCATGGGTCTCGAGCCAATCCATGCCTAGAATCACGTCATAATCCCGAAGCTGCAACGCATACAACCTGCCTGGCATACTCCGCCCATCGATCCACACCGGAACCTGGTCGAAGCAATACGGAGTGACCATAAAGTCACCCGAAGGCAACTCCACTGCCAAATCACAGGACAATTGGGTCACCGGCTCCTCGACGCTCGACGCGAAATCCTCCGAAATAAACGAATGAGACGCGCCAGAATCGAACAAAACCCGAGCCGCACAACCCAAAATCTGAACGGTACCTTCCACGAGCTGCGACGCCACTGCCTCTGCCCTGGTCAAGTGCGTGATTTGGCCCCGAGCCCTCTGCCTGCCTCCCACACTAGCTGACCTGGGTAGCGGCGGATACTGTCCCTGCTGCTGCTGCTGCTGCCTCTGCTGCTGGGGAACCTGCTGCTGCTGAGGAAACTGCTGCTGCGGCGGTCTCTGAGGACAATCACGCGCCATGTGCCCTGGCTGGTCACACCGAAAACAGATAATCGGCGGCGTGCACTGCTTGCCTGGGTGGGTACCACCACACCGTGGACAAGGTCCTCGCGATCCACCCACTGATCCCTGACGCTGCAAAGGAATCGGCTGCTGCACACTGCCCGATGAAGCCTGCCCTTGATCCTTGTGCTTCTTCCGGAGACTCTTCTTCAAGAACTTCTTGACCTTCGAGCCGAAGGACGCAGATCCTGCCACTGACGCTGCCGGTACTTCTGAACCACCCGACGCATGATGGAAGAAACCCTACTGCTGGGTAGCCGACTGCTGGCTGCGACCTGACAAGGACTGCCCCTGGCTGACCGGTCCTCGAGTCCTCTGCATATCCATCTCCAAGGAAATCACAACACGAGACGCCGCCTCTAGATCAGTGGCCCCATTCGCGATCAAATGGTGCCTCAGCTCCAGCCTCAAGCCCTGTACAAACTGCGTGGTCCTCACCCTCTCATGCTCCATGATGTGAGGTGCGTACCGACCCAGCTCGACAAATCGGGCCCTGTACTGCAACACGGACATGTCACCCTGCACCAGCTCCAGAAACTCCCGCATCCGCTGCGTGGCAACAACATCTGGACAGTACGTACGCTCGAAAGCACTGACAAAGTCATCCCACTCGATCTGCTCAAGTGGACGAAGCTGAAAGGACGTCTTCCACTCGGAAGACCACCACCTCCGAGCCGTACCCTGCAACTGGTTGTTGGCCAACACCACTATGTCCTCGGCAGTACTCCTCGCGGAACTGAACACCCGCTCCATCTCATCAAGCCAATCACGAGCCGCATCCGGGTCTGCCTGGCCGCTAAAGTAAGGTGGATGGAACTGCATGAAGTCTCTCACCGCTCGGCCTGGCCTACCCCTGACAAACGAGCCCTCAGCAGCCTCTTCGCCAAACTGCTCAGACATGAGATGGTACATGCCACGGAAGAAATCCTCGGCCCCCGGAGCTCTCGCAGCATCCGCGGCCTCGGTAGCTCCCGGAACTCTGCTATGCTCCTCCTGGTCCCTCTGGACCCCCTGCTGGATCTCCTGACCTCCAGCCGACTGCCCCTGCTGAAAGCGAGAACTCCTCCTCGGCGCCATCCTCGCTCCTGAAGCAAAAGACAGAAAACACGTAAACGGCAAGGTCAAAATAAACACACGGTGCCCAATGCCAGCGTCACATGTACATCATCGCTGTGGACTAGTGGACCACTACAATTACCTATGATTCTCATGTCATTCCACAACCGCGCTCTGATACCAGCTGTAACGGCCTGAGAATCCGATTACTGGGAAAGCCCGATAACCCGAGACTCGTACCGCCACCCACGAGCTCGAAGACTCGAAAGGGTTAAAATGATGGTGTGGAAACTACACAAGCATCACAGATAATTGCAGAAGTTAAACAGATATAATATTAAGCAGAAAATAAATTAACATTTTACATGGTCCACAATATAAAATAACAATAACAGTTGTCCACAACTAGTACAGTGACAAGAAAGGAAAGTACAGCTACACGGGGCATACCCTGGCTCTGACCTCTGGCACTACCTCTGGGCACCCGCACCACGCTGCGCTCCTGACGCGCTCCCCGAAGGTGGCGTCTCACCTGAAACACGGTGAAAACACGCAGGGAATGAGTCTCGGAACATGACTCAGTAGGGATCACTCGAACCCTACCTCGTAAAACGAGAAACCACTACTCTAGCGGTAGGAAAGTATCTCGGAAAGGAAAGCCCTGTACTCTACAGAACTAGACCCTACGGCACGTAAACCGACACACGTGCCATGGTACGAGAAGACCGAAACCAACGGTCGAACCGTAAAACCCGAAGGTCAGAAACACACGACTGACAGTCTGACACTCCGTACTCGACAGGAGTACCACCCACTAGAAGCACAGCCGGTAGCGTCCCCTGACGTCTTACCCCGCACCGCAGGTGAATCGCCTGACGTGGTAGGTCCTACCCGAGGTGCAAACACCGCACAAGTAACCACAAACAAGTAACTAGCTGGGGTCACGCCCGTCGACGTGGGTCCAACCGCCCCCAACCACGTGTACACACACAGACCTTGCGTCACTAGGTCTGGTCCTCTGACCGGTTTTCCCCCGTAGTCAGACTCTGGCTACCGACGAGGGGCCTACGGTAACCGGTCCACAAATCGTCTCGAAAGGTGGGTGCCCGTACACCACTCCCAGGTGAGACCAGCACCTCATACTGGTGGGCTACGACTAGTGGAGGGTCACTGAAGGAGTAGACTCTCAAGTCAACGAAAAACGACGTCCGAGTCCGACAACGTGTGGGAATCACGCCAAGCACTAGCTCCGTCAACGGGGCCACGGTCGGAGGAAAACGGACACACCGCCCACAGCCAAACTCATGACCAAGGTAAACGGAACCTCCGGATACCAAAAACACGGTCACGGAACTCCACGGGGTACCCGGGACGCACACACGGCCCAAGGGGAACACCCAACAACAGCCAGATCGCGCTAGGGATACCTAGCGCGACACGGAAGAACGCGCTAGGGCCTCCTAGCGCGACAAGGGACATCGCGCTAGGGCCTCCTATCGCGACACGGCATGTCGCGCTAGGGACGGCTAGCGCGACAAGGCATGTCGCGCTAGGGATGCCTAGCGCGACAAGGCTGATTGCGCTAGGACCCCATAGCGCGACAGGAACCGCCCTACTGTTCATCTTCTCCGATGAACGTGCTCGGTCGGGGCAGCGCGACCTCCAAGAACGCGCTACTGGAGTATAGCGTGTTCTCAGTCCGCGGCCGAAAACGGTAGAAATGCCCAAAAATTCTAACCACGCCCCCATGCCTCCATAGGAGAGGGGGAAAACAAGGAGGAAGACCCCTGGGGACCCCTAGCATGATCCTAGGCCATCAAAACACGAATCCATGCATCAAATCCATAGATCGGGCGAGCTCTCCCCAAATCATGGAAAAACCCAAAAACGCTCAAACGATCCCCTCTCGGCCTCCCCGCGGCCTATAAATCGCGAAAAAGATCGGCATGAGGCTAAGGAACGTCACCCTACCTCAATGGAGCAAATGCTCCGCCGAATCAATCACGAATCACGAAGAACGCTTCAAACTTCACGAACTCCCCACGCTTCCCACGCACGCCGCACGCCCACGAGATCGCCTCGCCGTCACCCACGCGTCCGCGCCGTCGCCCCGCCGCCGTCCGTAGCCGGAGAGGGGTTCGCCGCGCCCGAATGGGAGAGAGGGAGAGAGGAGGGTGTCACGGTGGGAAGAAACAGAGGAAGAGGAAGAAGAAGAAAGAGAAAGGAGAAAAGAAAAAGAAAAAGAATTAGGGCTTTATAGAAAATCCGAATTTTCAGAAAAATACCAAAAAATAGAAAATACATTTCCGGAATCCTCGGAACGCACCGATCGCAACGGTACCACTCGTGCCCTGGTGAACCGCCCGGTTCGCCTGCAGCGAGCTTCCGAAGAAAAAGTCAAAACACACACCGGGAATTGGAAAACACACGCGAAAAATCCGCGGAACGCCTCTGGGCCTCCGAAACGACTCCGGATCGCGCCGATCCGAACACGAAAGATGTCCGAAACGAAATTTCGGACACAACAGAGTCAGATGCTCCGAAAACCAGATCTGGGACCCACAAAGAAGGATCCGAAAGATCCGGGATATTACACATACTATCCTTGTTGGATGTGGATGACCCTTGTCGTGCTCCCTGCACACAACAAAAGCCATTCCCTATGTTAAACTCACGTCTCCCCTTCCGCTCCAAAGGATGGGAGATTATGAGAAATATTGGTTACCAAGATGGCAAAGGTTTAGGAGCACAACTGCAAGGAAGGCTGAGACCACTCCAAAAGATAAAGCCAATCCATAGAGCTGGCTTGGGTTTTAAGGGGCCATTCGAATCAGACGGCAAACCCCTCACTTGGACTTTGTCCTCACATTTCAAAAAGGGGCCCATCGTCCAGATGGGAGATCCTCCACCAGAATCACATGGGCGGTTACAGAATGTATTCTTGGCTGAAGGATGTTCAAAAACTCCAAAAAAAGGAAAGATTGTCCACTTGGACTGTGAATGGTATAAATGATTTGACATACCAGATATACCCATTGCACGGGAAAGAATGTTTTCTTCTTCACATCTAGAAGGCCCACTTTTGATCTCCGAAATGCCAGGAGACACCACCACACTTGCCAGAATGTCAAACCCTCCTCGCCAAGAGGATGTTGTCATCGACGGGTCATCATCCGTCACCAATATTGTCATCGACGGCTCATTAGCCGTCATTTTATCTACCCACCTATCACAACCTCTGTTGTTGTCTCCTTCCTGGGCCAGACAGTTATCTGATGATCTTCCCAGGTCTCCTTCTTTACTCATTTACCTGCGTGAGTTTCTCAACTCGCGTAAGGTTTTCAATCATGATTTGCTCTACGAGCTACACAACCCTCTAGCTGTAGTCCCATTTTTATCTCCTCTAAGTCCTTTCCATTGTTTTGTCATTAAACATGAAAATGAAAATGAAAAAAAAATGCCAATTCCATAACTCCTCAACAGCGCATTGTCTTTGAGGAAACCTCCTATATCTCCCACGAGTGTGCCCCGACTCACGGGCCACTCATTCAAGGTCCCCTGAGCGACCTTCTTTTTCCCTCGTCTGAGGGGTCTTTCCCTGTACATTCTTCACCATCCTCTTCAATTTCTTTTTCTTCTTCTGTAAATGTCAGTCTAGCTAGCAATAATAAGTCAAGGGTAGTGCCTAAGAAGAAATCCAAGGGTAGGCAGATTCCCCGTCGATTCCTTTTGGATCTAGCCACCAGGTGTCAAGCCCTTCTAGCCATTCCCCAATTGCTAGAAAATCCCATCCAACTGCCAGAAATAGAATGTGAGAATGATTGCATGGTTGATGAAGGGTATGGGGTCTATGAACTCACTGACGAGGAATACCCCATTGAAGAAGAGGATGAAGAATATGAGGACGCGGCTGACACCTATGCTAGTGGAATGAGCAGATTTGACGAGCCGTCAGCCGCTGTAGAAGAGTCTACCAAAGAGATCAATCTGGGAACTGAGGAAGACCCTAGGATTGTCCTCATAAGTGATAATTTACCATCATCTGAAGAAGAGGCACTAGTTAAGGTTCTTAAGGATTATAAGGACACGTTCGCATGGAGCTATGAGGATATGCCAGGATTGGATTCTACTCTGGTTGAGCATCGTCTCACCCTCAAACCAGGGTCCATCTCGGTAAAGCAACGGTTAAGACGTTTTCGCCCACAAATGGCTTTAAAAATGAAGGAAGAGGTCGACAAGCTCCACAAAGCTAGGTTCATAAGAGTCATCCTTTATCCTCAGTGGGTCGCAAACATCATCCCGGTCATGAAGAAAGATGGAAATGTGAGAATTTGTATTGACTTCCGGGACCTTAACCGTGCGTGTCCGAAGGATGATTTCCCTTTGCCTCATATTGATGTGTTGATTGATAACACGGCAGGATATGAAACCCTTTCATTCATGGATGGATTTTTTGGATATAATCAAATCCGTCTGGCAGAAGAAGATCAGGAGAAAACTTCATTCACTACTCCCTGGGGAACTTATTGTTATGTGGTCATGCCATTTGGACTGAAGAACGCTGGAGCCACTTACCAAAGGGCTATGATGGCAATATTCCATGACATGATGCACATATATTTGGAGGTATATGTGGATGATTTGTTGGTAAAATCTAAAACTAGGGCGGAACATCCCGAGGTCCTTGCAAAGGTGTTGCAAAGATCACGTGAATTCAATTTGAAAATGAATCCGAAGAAATGTGTGTTTGGTGTATCATCGGGCAAGTTACTTGGCTTCATTGTGAGCAAAAGGGGTATTGAGATAGATCCCAACAAGGCTAAGGCGATTAGGGATATGCCACCCCCGAAGAATCTGAGGGAAGTTCTAGGATTAATCGGGAGGTTACAATTTATCCGTCGCTTTGTGTCACAACACTCGCAAAGGTGTCGGCCCTTCTACGAGTTGACCAAAGCAGGGACCAAATTTTGTTGGGATTCTAAGTGTCAGAATGCTTTTGACGGATTAAAGGAATATCTGGCCAACCCGCCTGTTCTCACTCCACCTATTCTAGATAAGCCTTTGATCCTATATGTCTCGGTCCTAGACGACTCTGTGGGAGCCATCCTGGCACAAATCAATGAGGAAGGCAAGGAACGGGCAACCTATTACTTGTCCAAACTCCTCAACCCCTGTGAGCGAAAGTATACTACCATGGAAAAGACCTGTGCCGCCCTCGTGTGGGTGGTACAGAAATTGAAACATTACTTTCTTGCTCATGAGGTCCATTTAATTGCTCGCATGAATCCTATCAAATTTCTCTTGGAAAAGTTTGTCCTTACTGATAGGCTAGCACGTTGGCAAAGCTTTCTATCTCAATTCGACATCATCTATATCCAGCAAAAGGCGATTAAAGGCTATGCTATAGCAGAGCATCTTGCTCACCACCCTCTCCCCAAATTTGATCCTGTTCAATCAGAGTTTCCAGATGAGGAACTAATGTCCATTACTCATTATGATGATCCGATCTGGACATTATATTTTGATGGAGCTTTGAATTCTCAAGGGAGAGGTATTGGCATTGTCCTTTTGTCACCTGAAGATGTCGCTATCCCAGAGGCATTCCGGCTTTCATTTCCAGTCACCAACAACGTGGCTGAATACGAGGCTCTTCTGGCAGGTCAGAACCTTGCCTATTCCTTCTGGGTCACCGAATTACGAGTCATAGGTGATAGTCAACTTATCCTTCGCCAAGTGCTCACTAAATACCGCACTCGTGATCCCAAGCTCAAGCCATACCAAGAGCTTACTGTTGCTTTCGCTAAACTGTTCACCAAGTTAGTCTTTGTTCATGTTCCTCGCAATCAGAACATTCTGGCCGACGCTCTTGCTTCGTTGGCATCATCATTAAGGTTTCCTCTGGGTAGAAGGGCTCTGTCCGTTTCTATCCACAAGCTTATCCTCCCTGCTATTCACAACCCTTCCTATTTAAGGGTTCAGGAGGAAATGTCAAAGATGGCTCAGGATAGAGAAGTTGTTGAGAAGAGGGAGATTATGTTGGTTGAATTGCAGGAAGAACTGGCTGATGAGGAGAAGCCATGGTTCTATGAGATTATCAAATATTGCAAAGACCAGTCTTACCCTACAGAAGCAACAGCAGAAGATAAGAGGGCCATAAGGAGAGTTGCCCAAAGGTATACGGTGGTTGGAGGATTGCTGTACAAAAGAAGCCTCACTGGTGTTCTCCTAAGGTGTCTTGATGATGACGAGTCCTGGAAGTGTAACGACCCGAGAATCCGATTACCGGGAAGGCCCGATAACCCGAGACTCGCACCGCCACCCACGAGCTCGAAGACTCGGAAGGGTTAAAAGGATGGTGTGGAAACTACACAAGTATCACAAATAATTGCAGAAATTAAACAGTTATAATATTAAGCAGGAAATAAATTAACAATTTACATGGTCCACAATAAAGAACAACAATAACAGCAGGAACAATCCACGACTAGTACAGTGACAAGAAAGAAAAGTACAGCTACACGGGGCATACCCCGGCTCTGACCTCTGGCACTACCTCTGGGCACCCGCACCACGCTGCGCTCCTGACGCGCTCCCCGAAGGTGGCGTCTCACCTGAAACACGGTGAAAACACGCAGGGAATGAGTCTCGGAACAAGACTCAGTAGGGATCACTCGAACCCTACCTCGTAAAACGAGAAACCACTACTCTAGCGGTAGGAAAGTACCTCGGAAAGGAAAGCCCTGCACTCTACAGAACTAGACCCTACGGCACGCAAACCGACACACGTGCCACGGTACGAGAAGACCGAAATCAACAGTCGAACCGTAAAACCCGAAGGTCGGAAACACACGACCGACAGTCTGACACTCCGTACTCGACAGGAGTACCACCCACTAGAAGCACAGCCGGTAGCGTCCCCTGACGTCTTACACCGCACCGCAGGTGAACCGCCTGACGTGGTAGGTCCTACCCGAGGCGCAGACACCGTACAAGTAACCACAAACAAGTAACTAGCTGGGGTCACGCCCGTCGACGTGGGTCCAACCGCCCCCAACCACGTGTGCACACACAGACCTTGCGTCACTAGGTCTGGTCCTCTGACTGATTTTCCCCCATAGCCGGACTCTGGCTACAGACGAGGGGCCTACGGTAACCGGTCCACAAACCGTCTCGAAAGGTGGGTGCCCGTACACCACTCCCAGGTGAGACCAGCACCTCGTACTGGTGGGCTACGACTAGTGGAGGGTCACTGAAGGAGTAGACTCTCGAGTCAACGGAAAACAACGTCCGAACCGACAACGGGTGGGAATCACCCCACGTACTAGCTCCGTCGCACGGTAACCACGGTCGGAAGAGAAACAGACGCACTGCCCACGGTCAAACACCTGACCGAGGCAAACGGGACTTCCGGACACCAAAGACACGGTCACGGAACTCCACGGGGTGCCCGGGACGCACACACGGCCCAAGGGGAACACCCAACAACGAACCAAATCGTGCTAGGGATACCTAGCGCGACAGGGCATGTCGCGCTAGGGTCCCCTAGCGCAACAAGGGTTGTCGCGCTATGGCCCCATAGCGCGACACAGACTATCGCGCTAGGGAACCCTAGCGCGACAAGGACCATCGCGCTAGGTCCTCCTAGCGCGACAATGATGATCGCGCTAGGACCCCATAGCGCGACACGAACCGCCAAACTGTTCATCTTCTCCGATGAACGCGCTCGGTCGGGGCAGCGCGACACTCAAGAACGCGCTACTGGAGTATAGCGCGTTCTCAGTCCGCGGCCGAAAACGGTAAGAACGCCCAAAAATTCTAACCACGCCCCCATACCTCCATAGGAGAGGGGGAAAACAAAGGGGAAGACCCCTGGGGACCCCTAGCATGATTCTAGGCCCTCAAAACACGAAATCATGCATTGAATCCATAGATCGGGCGAGCTCTCCCCAAATCATGGAAAAACCCAAAAATGCTCAAACGATCCCCTCTCGGCCTCCCCGCGGCCTATAAATCATGGAAAAGATCGGCATGAGGCTAAGGAACGTCACCCTACCTCAATGGAGCGAATGCTCCGCCGAATCGATCACGAATCACGAAGAATGCTCGAAGCTTCACGAACTCCCCACGCTTCCCACGCTCGCCGCACGCCCACGAGATCGCCTCACCGTCGCCCACGCGTCCGCGCCGTCGCCCCGCCGCCGTCCGTAGCCGGAGAGGGGCTCGCCGCGTCCGAATGGGAGAGAGGGAGAGAGAGGGGCCTCACGGTCGCGAGAGAGAGGAAGAGGAAGAAGAAAGAGAAAAGGGAAAAAGAAAAGAAAAAGGATTAGGCTTTATAGAAAATCCGAATTTTTGGAAAAATACCGAAAAAGAGAAAAATACGTTTCCGGAATCCTCGGAACGCACCGATCGCAACGGTACCACTCGTGCCTGGGGGAACCGCCCGGTTCGCTCGCAGCGAGCTTCCAAAGGAAAAGCCGAAACACACACCGGGAATCGGAAAACACAAGCGGAAAAGCCGCGGAACGCCTCCGGGCCTCCGAAACGACTCCGGATCGCGCCGATCCGAACACGAAAGATGTCCGAAACGAAATTTCGGACACAACAGAGCTGGACGCTCCGAAAACCAGATCCGGGATATTACAGCCCTCCCCCCTTAAGAAATTTTGTCCTCGAAATTGAGAACAACCAAAGGGGAAAGAAGAGGAAGACTCACTCAAACAGATACGGGAACTGCTGACGCATCTCGTCCTCACGTTCCCACGAAGCCTCACCACCAGAGTGTCGTTGCCACACGACCTTCACCAAGGGAATGACCTTGTTCCGCAGGCGCTGCTCTCGCCTATCCTCCACGCGGATCGGAAACTCTGGGAGAGAAAGATCTGGAGTCACCTCAGGCCAAACGAAAAACTCGAGCACATGTGAGTCATCGGGCATATACTTCCGCAACATCGAGACGTGGAACACGTCATGCACCGACGCCAACTCAGGACGTAACTGCAACCGGTAAGCAACCTCACCGATGCGTTCCACAATCGCGAAAGGACCAATATAGCGGGGACTCAGCTTCCCACGTCGTCCAAAATGCATCACCCCCTTCATCGGAGAAACTCTCAAGAACACATGATCGCCCACGGCGAACTCGAGGGGTTGCCTCCTACGGTCAGCATAGCTCTTCTGCCGACTCTGGGCCGCCAACATGTTCTGACGAACCAGGTGCACAACATCCACACATTGCTGCACCAACTCCGGTCCCGTCAAAACACGCTCACCCACCTCAAACCAATCAAGCGGAGTCCGACAAGGACGCCCATACAGTGCCTCATAAGGAGCCATGCCGATGCTCGAATGATAGCTGTTGTTATAGGCAAACTCCACCAACGGTAGGTGATGAATCGAACTCCCCTGCCACTCCAGGCAGCAGGATCTCAGCATGTCCTCCAAAGTCTGAATGGTCCTCTCAGACTGACCATCTGACTGAGGATGATACGCCGAGCTAAATGCCAACTCCGTGCCAAGAGCTCGCTGGAAACTCCTCCAGAATCCAGAAGTGAAGCGCGGATCTCGATCCGACACGATCGAAATGGGAATCCCATGCAACGGCACGATCCGCTCCACATAGAAACGAGCCAACTTAGACACGCTCCAGTTGACCTTGACCGGTAACAACCGCGTCACCTTCGTGAGCCGATCCACCAGCAACCAAATACTGTCCTGCCCACTCGGGGTCCTCGGCAACCCCACCACAAAATCCGTGGTCACATGGTCCCACTTCCAAGCAGGAACATCCAAGGGCTGGAGAGTACCTCCTGGTCGCTGATGCTCCGCCTTCACCTGCTGACAGATCAGGCACCTGGCCACAAATTCGGCGACATCTCTCTTCATGCCAGGCCACCAAAACTACCTCCGTAAGTTCCGATACATCTTCGTCGCACCCGGGTGCACAGTGTACCTGCTCCCATGAGCCTCGCGTAACACCGCACGACGAACCTGCTCCTCCGCTGGGACGTACAACCTGCCACAAAACCTCACAGCACCGTCCTCGCCAAGTTCCACATCAGCCATCGCAAGAATCCGGGGCAACTCAGGGTCCGCATGCTGAGCCTCTGTCACCTGACGACGGATAGCAGGAGTGACAGTCAGACTCGCAAGCACTGCCAACCCTCGCTCCTGGGGAATCTTGAGTCTGAAGGATACTTCGGGCACCTGTTCCCAGAGCCTCCACTTCCTCAGCATCAAGGTACTGACCGCCACCTTCCGACTCAAGGCATCGGCGACGACATTCATCCTGCCCGGCTGATAAGACAGGGTGAAGTCATAGTCCTTCATGAACTCCATCCAACGCCTTTGTCTGAGGTTCAGATCTCTCTGCGAGAACACATACCTCAAACTCTGATGGTCAGTGAACACCTCGAACTTCTCACCGTACAGATAATGCCTCCAGATCTTCAGCGCGAAGATCACCGCCGCCAACTCAAGATCATGGGTAGGGTAGTTTTCCTCATGGGGCTTTAGCTGCCGAGATGCATAAGCCACCACTCTACCATGCTGCATCAAAACAGCACCCAGTCCAACGCCGGAAGTATCTGTACACACCACGAAACCTCCCGATCCAGAAGGTAAAACCAACACCGGAGCCGAGGTGAGCAACCTCTTCAGTTCCCTGAAGCTCTGCTCACACTCCTCGGACCAAACGAAAGGCACATCCTTCCGCGTGAGCCTCGTCATCGGGGTCGCAATGCGAGAAAAATCCTGGATAAACCGGCGATAATACCCCGCAAGCCCCAAGAAACTCCGGATCTCCGTCACCGACCTCGGCCTCGGCCATTGCATCACAGCCTCGACCTTGGCGGGATCCACGGAAATGCCATCACCAGAAATCACGTGCCCCAGAAAGTGCACCTCGCTGAGCCAAAACTCGCACTTGCTGAGCTTCGCATACCACTGGTGATCTCGCAACGTCTGCAGTACCACACCCAAATGGTACGCGTGCTCCTCAGCAGACTGCGAATAAACAAGGATGTCATCCACAAAGATGACCACAAACTGGTCCAAATACGGATGAAACACCCTCTGCATCAAGTCCATGAAGGCTGCTGGGGCATTGGTGAGCCCAAACGGCATCACCAGAAACTCATAATGCCCGTACCTCGTACTGAATGCAGTCTTCTCCACATCGGACTCGCGAATTCTCAGCTGATAGTAACCGGACCGTAAATCAATCCGCGAGAACACTCGCGCAGACTGAAGCTGGTCGAACAAATCATCAATCCGCGGTAATGGATACTTGTTCTTAATGGTCACTTCATTCAGTTGCCGATAGTCAATGCATAGCCGCAGACTACCGTCCTTCTTCTTCACAAACAACACGGGCGCACCCCAAGGGGAAAAGCTCGGACGAATGTACCCCTTGGCCAACAGTTCCTGCAACTGCGCCCTCAACTCCCTCAACTCAGCGGGGGCCATAAGGTAGGGAGCCTTCGCCAAAGGTCCCGTACCAGGTACAACCTCGATCACGAAATCGATCTCCCGCTGGGGAGGTAATCCAGGCAACTCCTCAGGAAAAATATCGAGAAACTCGCACACCACCGCAATGTCCTCGACATCCGGCTCCATCCGGTCAGACACAACCACAGACGCGAGAAAACCCTGACAACCTGAATCAAGCAATCGACGGGCTCGAATAGCAGAGATAAGGAATCGAGAAGAGGTGGAATAGATACCTTGGAAATAGAAGGTCCTCTTGCTCGGATGCTGGAAGTAGACCCTCTTCATTCCATAATCCACCACCGCTCCATGAGTCTCGAGCCAATCCATGCCTAGAATCACGTCGTAATCCCGAAGCTGCAATGCATACAACCTGCCTGGCATACTCCGCCCATCGATCCACACCGGAACCTGGTCGAAGCAATACGGAGTGACCATAAAGTCACCCGAAGGCAACTCCACTGCCAAATCACAGGACAACTGGGTCACCGGCTCCTCGACGCTCGATGCGAAATCCTCCGAAATAAATGAATGAGACGCGCCAGAATCAAATAAAACCCGAGCCGCACAACCCAAAATCTGAACGGTACCTTCCACGAGCTGCGACGCCACTGCCTCTGCCCTGGTCATGTGCGTGATCTGGCCACGAGCTCTCTGCCTGCCTCCCACACTAGCTGACCTGGGTAGCGGCGGATACTGTCCCTGCTGCTGCTGCTGCTGCCTCTGCTGCTGGGGAACCTGCTGCTGCTGAGGAAACTGCTGCTGCGGCGGTCTCTGAGGACAGTCACGCGCCATGTGCCCTGGCTGGTCACACCGAAAACAGATGATCGGCACCGTGCACTGCCTGCCTGGGTGGGTCCCACCACACCGTGGACAAGATCCTCGCGATCCACCCACTGATCCCTGACGCTGCAAAGGAATCGGCTGCTGTACACTGCCCGATGAAGCCTGCCCCTGATCCTTGTGCTTCTTCCGGAGACTCTTCTTCAAGAACTTCTTGATCTTCGAGCCGAAGGACGCAGATCCTGCCACTGACGCTACCGGTGCCGGTACTCCTGAACCACCCGACGCATGCTGGAAGAAACCCTGCTGCTGGGTAGCCGACTGCTGGCTGCGACCTGACACGGACTGCCCCTGGCTGATCGGTCCTCGAGTCCTCTGCATATCCATCTCCAAGGAAATCGCAACACGAGACGCTGTCTCTAGATCAGTGGCCCCATTCGCGATCAAATGGTGCCTCAGCTCCAGCCTCAAGCCCTGCACAAACTGCGTCGTCCTCACCCTCTCATGCTCCATGATGTGAGGTGCATACCGACCCAGCTCGACAAATCGGGCCCTGTACTGCAACACGGACATGTCACCCTGCACCAGCTCCAGAAACTCCCGCATCCGCTGCGTAGCAACGACGTCTGGACAGTACGTACGCTCGAAAGCACTGACAAAGTCACCCCACTCGACCTGCTCAAGTGGACGAAGCTGAAAGGACGTCTTCCACTCGGAAGACCACCACCTCCGAGCCGTACCCTGCAACTGGTTGTAGGCCAACACCACTCTGTCCTCGGCAGTACTCTTCGCAGAACTGAACACCCGCTCCATCTCATCAAGCCAATCACGAGCCGCATCAGGGTCTGCCTGGCCGCTAAAGTAAGGTGGATGGAACTGCATGAAGTCCCTCACCGCTCGGCCCGGCCCACCCCTGACTGACGAGCCCTCAGCAGCCTCTCCGCCAAACTGCTGAGACATGAGATGGTACATGCCACGGAAGAAATCCTCGGCCCCCGGAGCTCTCGCAGCATCAGCGGCCTCGGTAGCTCCCGGAACTCTGCTATGCTCCTCCTGGTCCCTCTGGACCCCCTGCTGGATCTCCTGACCTCCAGCCGACTGTCCCTGCTGAGAGCGAGAACTCCTCCTCGGCGCCATCCTCGCTCCTGAAGCACAAGACAGAAAACACGGAAACGGCAATGTCAGAATAAAACACGCGGTGCCCAATGCCAGCATCACATGTACATCATCGTTGTGGACTAGTGGACCACTACAATTACCTATGATTCTCATGTAATTCCACAACCTGGCTCTCATACCAGCTGTAACGACCCGAGAATCTGATTACCGGGAAGGCCCGATAACCCGAGACTCGCACCGCCACCCACGAGCCCGAAGACTCGGAAGGGTTAAAAGGATGGTGTGGAAACTACACAAGTATCACAAATAATTACAGAAATTAAACAGTTATAATATTAAGCAGGAAATAAATTAACAATTTACATGGTCCACAATAAAGAACAACAATAACAGCAGGAACAGTCCACGACTAGTACAGTGACAAGAAAGAAAAGTACAGCTACACGGGGCATACCCCGGCTCTGACCTCTGGCACTACCTCTGGGCACCCGCACCACGCTGCGCTCCTGACGCGCTCCCCGAAGGTGGCGTCTCACCTGAAACACGGTGAAAACACGCAGGGAATGAGTCTCGGAACAAGACTCAGTAGGGATCACTCGAACCCTACCTCGTAAAACGAGAAACCACTACTCTAGCGGTAGGAAAGTACCTCGGAAAGGAAAGCCCTGCACTCTACAGAACTAGACCCTACGGCACGCAAACCGACACACGTGCCACGGTACGAGAAGACCGAAATCAACGGTCGAACCGTAAAACCCGAAGGTCAGAAACACACGACCGATAGTCTGACACTCCGTACTCGACAGGAGTACCACCCACTAGAAGCACAGCCGGTAGCGTCCCCTGACGTCTTACACCGCACTGCAGGTGAATCGCCTGACGTGGTAGGTCCTACCCGAGGCGCAGACACCGTACAAGTAACCACAAACAAGTAACTAGCTGGGGTCACGCCCGTCGACGTGGGTCCAACCGCCCCCAACCACGTGTGCACACACAGACCTTGCGTCACTAGGTCTGGTCCTCTGACCGGTTTTCCCCCGTAGCCGGACTCTGGCTACCGACGAGGGGCCTACGGTAACCGGTCCACAAATCGTCTCGAAAGGTGGGTGCCCGTACACCACTCCCAGGTGAGACCAGCACCTCGTACTGGTGGGCTACGACTAGTGGAGGGTCACTGAAGGAGTAGACTCTCGAGTCAACGGAAAACAACGTCCGAACCGACAACGGGTGGGAATCACCTCACGTACTAGCTCCGTCGCACGGTAACCACGGTCGGAAGAGAAACAGACGCACTGCCCACGGTCAAACGCCTGACCGAGGCAAACGGGACTTCCGGACACCAAAGACACGGTCACGGAACTCCACGGGGTGCCCGGGACGCACACACGGCCCAAGGGGAACACCCAACAACGAACCAAATTGCGCTAGGGATACCTAGCGCGACAGGGCATGTCGCGCTAGGGTCCCCTAGCGCAACAAGGGTTGTCGCGCTATGGCCCCATAGCGCGACACAGACTATCGCGCTAGGGAACCCTAGCGCGACAAGGACCATCGCGCTAGGTCCTCCTAGCGCGACAATGATGATCGCGCTAGGACCCCATAGCGCGACACGAACCGCCAAACTGTTCATCTTCTCCGATGAACGCGCTCGGTCGGGGCAGCGCGACACTCAAGAACGCGCTACTGGAGTATAGCGCGTTCTCAGTCCGCGGCCGAAAACGGTAAGAACGCCCAAAAATTCTAACCACGCCCCCATACCTCCATAGGAGAGGGGGAAAACAAAGGGGAAGACCCCTGGGGACCCCTAGCATGATTCTAGGCCCTCAAAACACGAAATCATGCATTGAATCCATAGATCGGGCGAGCTCTCCCCAAATCATGGAAAAACCCAAAAATGCTCAAACGATCCCCTCTCGGCCTCCCCGCGGCCTATAAATCATGGAAAAGATCGGCATGAGGCTAAGGAACGTCACCCTACCTTAATGGAGCGAATGCTCCGCCGAATCGATCACGAATCACGAAGAATGCTCGAAGCTTCACGAACTCCCCACGCTTCCCACGCTCGCCGCACGCCCACGAGATCGCCTCACCGTCGCCCACGCGTCCGCGCCGTCGCCCCGCCGCCGTCCGTAGCCGGAGAGGGGCTCGCCGCGTCCGAATGGGAGAGAGGGAGAGAGAGGGGGCTCACGGTCGCGAGAGAGAGGAAGAGGAAGAAGAAAGAGAAAAGGGAAAAAGAAAAGAAAAATGATTAGGCTTTATAGAAAATCCGAATTTTTAGAAAAATACCGAAAAATAGAAAAATACGTTTCCGGAATCCTCGGAACGCACCGATCGCAACGGTACCACTCGTGCCTGGGGGAACCGCCCGGTTCGCCCACAGCGAGCTTCCGAAGGAAAAGCTAAAACACACACCGGGAATCGGAAAACACACGCGAAAAAGCCGCGGAACGCCTCCGGGCCTCCGAAACGACTCCGGATCGCGCCGATCCGAACACGAAAGATGTCCGAAACGAAATTTCGGACACAACAGAGCCGGACGCTCTGAAAACCAGATCCGGGACCCATGAAGAAAGATCCGAAAGGTCCGGGATATTACAGGAAGTGTGTAGAGGAAGCACACTCAGGCGTGTGCGGTGGCCATGTGAACAGCCAAATGCTTGCCAAGAAGATCATTCGGCAAGGCTTTTACTAGCCCACCATGGAAGAAGACTGTGTTGTCTATGTCCGTAGGTGTGTCAAGTGTCAACTTCACGCCGATAAGATCCATTCCCCATCTTCCTCTCCCCATCCAGTGTCCTCCCCATGGCCTTTCTCCATGTGGGCGTTCGACATCATTGGTCCTCTCGGTGATCCTAACTCCCTTACTAAACAAAAATCCTTCATCCTCTCTGCAACGGAGTACTTCACCAAATGGGCTGAAGCCGAAGCCTATGCAGAAGTCAAGGCATCCACAGTCTGCAAGTTCATCATAAAGAACATCATTGCCAGATTCGGCATTCCAAGAACTATCATCACCGACAATGGGCCACAATTCATCTCTCAGGATCTTCAGGACCTCTGCCAAAGGTATAAAATTGCATTGCATCATTCGTCACCATATTATCCACAAGGTAATGGCCAAGCAGAGGCCACTAATAAAACATTGATTAAAATCATAAAGAAAACCTATGAGTCTAGCAGATTCTCGGATTGGCCAGAAAAACTTATTGAAGCTCTATGGGCTTATCGCACTTCAGTCCGTACTCCCACTGGGTAAACTCCATTCGCCCTTACTTATGGGATGGAGGCGGTAGTCCCATATGAGATTCTGGTCCCTTCTCTTAGGGTACAATTGGATAAGGAACTTCCTCTCGATGAACGTCGTGACTCACTCCTTGCCCAATTGGAACTCTTAGACGAGAAACGTCTGGTTGCTGCCGAACATGCTCGCGTCTACCAAAATAGACTCGCACGTTTTTACCAGAAGAAGGTTATTGAGAGAAAGTTCAAAGTTGGTGAAATGGTAGTAAAAAGATTTTTTGTAAAACCTGGCGGGCCGCGTTCTAAGCTCCAACCCAATTGGGAAGGACCATACGTGGTTCAGGCTGTGCATCCTGGCAACGCCTACAGGCTAGTCAATGCTGAAGGAGTTGAGTTATCCCACCCTTGGAATGGGCTTTACCTTAAGAAATATTACCCTTAGATAGGTGTACATACTGTCAAAGACAAAAAATTTGAAAACAAAAACAACAAAAAATGAAAAAATAATGAAAACCACAAAAATTTGTGTATAAAAACAAAAAAAAAAGAAAAGACCAAAAAAAAAATAAAAAATTTAAAATGCTGATGCTTGGAGATCACCATGTAGTTAAGTCATTGCATTCAACCTCCATGTTAGGAAAGGGCCCATTAAGACTTGGTAGGTCTCAGGTCTTGATTTGCCAGAACCGTGGAGACCCCTGTCTGGCCAGTTCGGCCTATGCCCTCTCAAAAGAAGACAACATGAATACACATCTGTGTTATAAAAATTGATAGCATCGCTTATGGTAGGGCATCACTCAAAAGGTCTCCAAGAAAGCTTAAATCTTTGTTCTCTTCTTCTCGATCGAGTGAGACAGTCGGCGCCCTTAAAACGCTGAGCATGGGAAACATGAACACGACCCCTAGGGTGAGAGTAGGATCCAATTCTTCGAACATGAATCAGAGCACGAGAAGAGGGCAGTGTCCCCGCAGGCATCCAAGAGGGATTCCATAATGTCAAAATACTATGTCCCTCGCAAAAAAAATCTATCAAAAGGATCAAAAAAAGAGAAGCAAAAAAATCAAAGTCAAAGAAAGGCCTGGTCGTAACCGTGCCTGATTCCACAAATGAAACCCCTTTGACTGAAAGTCAAATTCTACACAAAAGGGGTCATGAGATGTAAATGCTCGAGAGTTAGTCCGAAGTTGCCCGAAATGGGAGAGTTAAATGAACCTTTATTGGCTCGCCGGTTTAACGGTTTTGCCGGTCCTCTCAGGAGGTTTACCCCCAATACTCTTCCTTCTTCCCCTGAAGATAAAGGCTAAATGGAGTATCCAAATGGTGAGACCCACCAAGGCTTGTGACTTTGTTTTAACACAAGCATACGGTTGTCCATTTTGAAAGCAGAAGTCATTATCGTGAAGGAGTCTCCGTGTTTCTGGCTGGTCAAGACCTTTATCTACCACCTTAATGTCTTCTTAGTTTAACCTCGGGCTTAGACCAATGCAAGCACGTCACCTATAGGTGCGACGGCGTCTGATTCCGGGTCAGCGTCGCGCGGTTGGTCATTTGGGTTCCAGGGTGTTCCATTACATACCATCTAGAGTTGTGAGGAAATAGACCCGGGTCGGGCAAATCATTTACCTCGAACATTTTTTGGGTGAATCCCTGTGGTCGGAAGCAACTGGGAGCCTAAGCATGGCATGGCGGTATTGTCATCAGGATAAGTCTTAGCCGGCGGAATTATCATTCGAGGAGTCTAGAGGCCCAAATCAACCTAGATGTGCGCTTAGGATACCTGGGAGGTTACCAAGAAACCCTCGTCCTCGTGCAACTTACATGTTATATGGGTTGGTCATCATGCATTAGTAAAAAACAAAAAAAATAATAAATAAGCCAAAAATAAACAAAAAAAATGACAAAATCAAAAAAATCCAAAAAAGGGGGGAGAAAAATGTATATGCACAAAAAAATGGAAATGTAAAAGACCAAAAATAATAATAAACAAACAACAAAACACAAAAAATTAATACACACCTACAACAAACAAAGATCACATCTTTGCATGATCGCATTTGTATGCAGCATTCATTTTAAATTCTCGTTTGCATCCGTGTGCTTGTCTGTCGCATTCATCATCATCTTTTATCAGTGCCTTTGTTAATAAGGGCTTGCCCCTTGACTCGTTATCAAGGATAGTTCAAAACTTCGTTTGCTTGTTGAGCAAGGGGCAAGTCAGAGCAGAAATACTGACTTGTTTGCTTAGGTGTGTGCAGGAATTCGAAAGCTCAGGAAGAAGCAGAGAATCAAACACAAAACACTTTATTTCACTTCTATTCAAAATAAAAATAAACAACAAAGAGATTACATCAGATTTCACCTCCTCTCTCCACATTACTTGTCCCGCCACCCTCCGGACGAGACACTCTTGAGGGGGCTATCCAATCATGGAATGCGGTCCTTCCACCGCTTTGTGCTCCTCTTCCGATCTCTACTCCTCGGCGTCGATCTGCGGGGGCACCAAAGGAGTTGCTGACACGAAAGCCACGCTCTCGTGCTCTTCGGGAGCGTTCCTCACCGTCCTTTAGCCACTGCTCGGCGAGGCCGAGACTGGTCTTCAATTCAAATAATTGGGCCTCCAGGGCCCTCTTCTCCTCTTCCTCGGCCGACCTCTTGGCCTTCTCTCTTTCCTTGACCTTTTCCCTCTCAGCACGTTCTCTCGCTCTGTCTTCCCTCTCCAGCTGAAGGGTGATCCTCAGCTCTATAGCGTCCCTAGAAAAGTCATCACCTGGACGACGCTGCAGTTCCTCTTCTAGCTCGGCTATTCTAGCTTCCTTCTGGGCGGCATGTGTGAGTGCCTCCTCCATTTCTTTCTCCTGCCAGACGTTTCATCTCAGGCTTCTGGTAACGCTTGAACAATGGATATTAAATGGTGAGGCTCTCACATGTACAGAAAGCATCGCTTCTGCTTCCGCAGCCCGCTGTGTGGCATGAGCAAGTTGCTCGTGTAGTGAATCTAACTCTGAAGTGGGAATCCATAGACTGGAAGAAACGCCGTCGGCCCCCATCGCCGATGAAACTACGTCGAGCTGGGCACGCTGCGTACACATACGAGAGGTGACAGTTAAATGGTTAACGCCATGAACTTCAAATCATGCCAGGAGTATGTATATATACACTTACTGATGAACCCAGAGCCGCTCGAGTATCAGTTAACTCTCGCTCCGTGTCCGCCAAACGAGCTCGTAAGTTCGTTATTATGGTGTCACGGGCATCCTACAGCCATGGCTCTTGAGTTCACAAATAAAAATAAAAAAAATGGAAATTATAAAAGACAAAAAAATGGTGTTTTACTTTACCTCTATAAGCCCTCCAAGCTGTAGCCTCTCCGCATACATTGCCCTATAGAGCCGTAGGTAATCTTCACTGTCTTGCGCTTGTGACTCCAGGAGCGTGCCACCCCGCTGCCAGTCTTCATACTGTTCGGGGAAGCGCACCCTCCAATCAACGCAGGTTGCCGGCCCACGCGTCTTCTTCCCGACGCTGGGTGAGGAGGTTATATCCACCCATTCTTGGGCAAGCCCGAGGGTTCTCATGACTAATCGTAGCTTTAGAGGCTCAATTTCATTCAAGCAATGGAGCCAGAGGTCCCGTCCGAATCGGGCACGGCTTCCAATTACCCATGGCTGGTCGACATCGACCATATTCAAGTAAGGCCTCCAGTTCACCTATGTTGGGTTGTACACATCTTCTTAGTTATTCAAAAATATAAAAAAAATAATAAATAATAATAATAAAAAACATATAAAAAGAGAAAAAAGTATCCTACCATCGCTGCAGGGAACTCTTGCAGCTCCCGTCTCGATACCATCAGCTGGTAGGATAATGGTGCTGTACTCATGATGGGTTGCCACCGCCTAGCCAACGGGATCGTCACTGGCCGACAGTGTCGAGCTCTCCCCATTGGAATATAATAGTAGCTCCACAGCTACACCATCATGTGTCATTGGCACCAACAAATACAAGAAAAAAAAGCATAAAACCAAAACCACAAAAAAATAATAATTTTTTTACCTGGATGAAGGGTGTGAACCCATTTATTGTCACCTCTCGGCCTGTCCTTTGCGAAAGACCTGTAAATAGATGTGCCAGCACGGCAGCTCCCCAGGCGTACTGTCCTACTGTCTCCAAATCTACGAGCAGCTCCAGGAAGCGGCAGTGTATGTTGTCTCCCTTGGAGCCCAGTAGCAGCCTACCCAGCAGAAAGAGGAGGAACCTCCTCAGGTCCATGTTGGTCCTTTCCCAATTGCTGGCATCTGCACAGTATACAGCACGGGCACCTCTCTCTGCCCTTTCCATAAATTCCTCCAAGGACTCGTCATCCCGTGGACGGATGTCAGTAAGCCCTAACACCTCCATGATCGATGTCTTGGCTACTGACCTGTTCTTCCGTCCATCGAGTTCCAGTCCTAACAGTTTCTGGGCACCTTCTCGGTAATCCGCATAAGTGACGCCGGTCACTGCCTCTCCATCCACTTTGAGGCCCGTAATGCGGACCATATCTTCCAAACTGGGCACCATGTGCCCCCAAGGCATCAGGAATGCCCGACTCGCCGGATCCCATCTTTCATGTAATGCTTGGATCAGGGCAAGGTCGAGCTTTATCGGCTCGATTCGGAGGAAGGCACCGAACCCAATCACGTCTAGCCTGGCCTTTTGGAAGTCCGGGAGACCTCGATATGCTGCCACTACGACCTCCCAAGAGATGTGCGAGCGCATCATGCTCTGCACATATACAAGAAGTGAAAAGGGGAACATTGCTAAGCAAGAAAGGAGAAGAAAAGGATGAAGGAAGGAAACCAAAGAAGCCACTTACAAGCTGTGATCGGGTCCTCTCACTCAGTTGTCCTTCGACTTCTGAGAGTCTCCTGGAACTGCTACCTGATCTGCTCCTCTTCGAGGAGCGGGAAGACTCACCTTCTGCTCTAAAGCTGGATTCACCCTCCATCCTGAAAAAGTGAGCAACACTCGCAACCTCCCTTCCTTACAAATTTGCACTCCTCAAGTCTGCTCTCAGGACTTCGGTGTTTTCAAGTCGAGCGAAAGGGGAGGTATTTATAGGATTGGAAAGAAGGTGGTCTGGATCTATCACCATCACCCCAGCAACATCCTTTACGACAAGTCACCCTCTCTTTACTCTCGCATGTCACTCTGCCATCTGGAGTGATCAATTCGGAGGCGTGATTTGTTGACTTGCCCTCCCCATGCGGTCTAAAGATTCCCCGTGTTTATTGTTCCGTTGCGACTACTTTTAGCGCAAAGAAGAAAGTGGGGGACATTTATACGGGAAAATAGGACCAGGGACCGACGTTGTTGAAATTGATGGTAGATTCCTTTGAAAGTCATGGCCACGGTACACTCGCGTGCCACTTTGCCATGTGAAGTAAATGGAGCAGAGCTGTGATTTGTTGACCCGCCACTCCTATTCAGTCCAAAGATTCCGCGTGTCCCTTGTCCTATTGCGACTACTTTTAGCGCAAACAAGGAAATAAGGGACATTCACGTGGGAAAAGAGCACCACGGGCCGATATTGTTGAAATCAGTGGATGATCCCCTTGAAAATCATGGCTATGGTGAGTCACCGCCCTGTGTTTTAAGGAGACATCTCGTCGAGTACGTCTCGCGGGAACCCATGTGGTAGAGAAGAGCTGTAGAGCAGAAGGAACATATCCAGGGCGAACCAGCCGTGTTTAAACCAACCTATTTCACTCGCACATATATATAAGGGTTTGTGCCCGTCATGAGAAGGGCGTGAGTGAACAAGCCACTCACTAACCCTCACCACCCTCCTGGTCGCTTCTATTCTCTCTCTCAAGGCAAGAAGTCCCTTGGAGGCCTTTTATAATTCCGTGACGCAGCAATCGCTTTGTCGCGCCATGCGTTCCCACCTGCTCTTCGGCAGTGCTCCTCACCGTCCTCCTGTCTCTCTCGCGACCCTGATGGCCGCGAAGCTATTGAAGTCGAGGCCGCTAGCTGAGCTGCCCTATGCTCTGCCGATGAAGATGCTACCAACTCCAGGAGCTCCTTTGTTGCGAGCTCTAATCCCCTCCAATCTGCAGAGCGAGCCATCTCTCGATGCTCTTTCTCTCAGAGCCCCATCTCCTGGGCCTCTTGTCCTGCTCTATTTTTGCCTTTTCTCTCTCTACTATCTCTTGCTTTATCTCTCTCTTAGCCATTCGGAGAGAAATCTTTAGCTCCCGGGCATCTCAAGGCAACTCCTCATGATAGTTGCCTTGAGTTTTTGGCTCTTGTCCGGAATGGTTGGCTATCACCTAGCATTGGCTATTGCAGATGTTTGTGTCAAAAATAAGAAAAAAGAGAAAAAAAGGGAATAAAAAAGAAAAAAACAGTAGAGAGTAAGGATGTAAATGGCATTAAAGCTTCCATATTTATTCCAAGATAAGATATATTAGGGTTTGGACATCTCAGGCCTCAATTTCCCCAACTCGATTACATAAGCTTTCAGCAGTTCTTCGTCCTCACTCACAGACTCTGTTGCCCTCAGTGCAATGCTGGCCTTCCATGACGCTTCGATTGCCTTCACATTTCTTGCGTCACCCCCTGTGCCCAGCTCCCTTTTCCTGATTAAAGGAAGCTCGGATAGCAGTGCGAATGAATGGCGAGGGAGGCCTATCTGAGTATGACACCGATGCGTGTTGTAAAGGATGAATTCAGACGCGCCAACAAGCTGGAGCTCCATGTTAAGAGAAGACCTCGTGAGAAGCTCATATGGGAGTAAGCATGTCGGTGCACGAGTGAACATATACTCTTCAATGGTACTGAAGTGAGCCCGCCAGTCTTCTCGTTTCTTCAGCCAGGGAACGCGATTTGCTATACTACCACTAGAGCCTAACACATTGACCATATGGTGAAGCGGGCTTTGTTGGAAGAGTCTTGAAGTAGACGACATTCCCTCATGATGGTTAAATTTGAAATGCAAGTTAGTCCAGCAATTCAAAAGGAGTGCGCAACCAAAAGGAGGCTTACCCATACTGGAAGCCGTGAGTCCGCTATAGAGATAAGCAAGGATGGCAGGTCCCACTCTCTTTCCTTCCCAAATTCCATAGATGGCGCTTAGTTGATCTTCCTCCACTATGTTGTCAGTATAAGGGAATAGGAGAGCACCTGCTAAGCAGATGGTGAATCCCTTTATGAGCCCTTCAATGCGATCATCATCGCTTGTCAACCTTTCAAGAGCATTTATGACCCAATCTGTAAGTTTTTGCAGATGGATTCCCTTCTGAGTCTGGACGCCCTTGATGGCTTCGGACGGCATGAAGCTTCTGAGCACCTCCTCGGAAGTCACCCTTCTTAGCATGCGCATAACCTTTACCTTGCCATTTCTCTGAAATTTCTTCACGCCCAGCAGAAGTTCTGCTTCTTCGAGAAGAATAGTTGCCTCGAAAGTGGGGAAAATGAATGTATGGGTTTGAGGGTGCCAAAGCTCTACCAGTGCACCCATAGCCGCCCAATCCATGTGAATCTCGTTGTAACGTTTGGCATGAGTTACGAGTTTTTGGAGATGCCACTTTCTGATGACGGCCCTCATGCTGATCGAGATGTTCGAAGTGAGTCTCGACAGCCATGGCAACCTTGAAAACTTCCTCGGGCCAGGAAAGAGAGGATACGGCTGGAAATAGAAAAGTGGAGAAGGCGAAAATGAGCGTAAGAAGGTCTTGCAGAAACACAAAAGGAGAAATATTAACTCACCATTCGAGACTGGATTCTCCCGCTAAGATGCCGTTCGAAGTCAGTAAGCCGCTTGCACTCGTTGCTGGGCTTGCTTTTCTTTATGGGACGGGAAGACTCCCCTTCCATCTCGAACTCTGATCTCCTCCTAAGCTTCCTTTCTTAACTCGCCCTTGAATGCATTTTCTTAAGGCCAAAGGGGCGATACTTATAGTGAGGAAAGGAATCTAGGAAGAGTGTTGGCAGTTTCGTTTTGTTGTGATAATTTGCTTGTATAGTTGTGATTTTGTTTTGTTATGTTAATTATCGAGTGGGGTACCACTGTCCCACCGACGCCCCACCTTGTCTCGCCTTGTCCCCTAATCATTCAATCATTGTGGTCACCCCTTATCATGCATTGTGTTGTATGATCTTTACGCTACTAGAGCATGCCAAGGACCTTACGCCTTGGACAAATCCGGGATTTGAGTTCCCCTTCAACAAAAACAGTGATGATCCCGGAGGAGTTCAGGACGTACGGATAGGCCATTAAGTTGTGATAGAATGGGGACGATGGTTCCGTTCGATGAGTCGGTACGTGGATAAACGGGCCCCGGCTCAGTATCAGCTCATTGGATCGGTATCCTGACCCACTCTCCACAGCTTAGCAATATTATCTTTGGCTAGTTTCTATTTTAGTTTGTTTTATTTTTCTTTTTAAACCCAGCATGCATTCATGTAGGACTTTGAGTTCATTGTGGAAAATCATTCACTTACTTTGATTGTGTGAGCCACTGTGCTTAAATGTTTAAATATGGGATATTCCATTCCGAGTCGAGTACTGAGTTTCCCCGAGGTTGCCCCGGGACGTTTCTCTGGATGAAACAATTGTTTGGATTTGTCTCCATTTCATTTCTTAAATTCCCTCGGACCCACCTTGGTTGTAGCACGTCCACAATGGCTGGTAACCGCTCCCCAATGGTGAAACCTGAGGTTTACGACCCAGGTAATTCCGCACCGTGAAGTTGGTCCTTTTAGTTTGTTCGTGCCCCAGCGCACACAATGTCCTTCCCAGTTTGTTTACCATCCAAACGATTGTTGATTTCAGAGAACCTTCCTCAAGGTTACTTCGTGAAACTCGGGAAAGATTCCCGTCTTGTGACGTTAGAAGCGTGTCTCATCACACCTTGGCATCCGCTTTTCAGTCCACTCCATTTCACTCCAATACACTTCGTTTCATTCCATTACAGGCCCTTCCCCTACAAAGTGGATGCCAAGGCGGGGCAGCTGTAGACACGTCATTTCTGACGTTATGATGAGTACATCCCATATTGTACCGTAATGCCCTGAAGTGGCTTACATTTTATTTTATTTGAGTGATTTCCGTAATTGTGGTTAAATTGTATTATTTTGTGAAAGGGAGAAAATTAAAATATGTGTACATATAAAATAAATAAAAAGAGAAAAAAATAAAATTCCCAAAAAAAAATGTGTGTAGTTGTGTTTACGTAAAAATAATATAATTGATTTTCTTTACTACATAAAATATAAATATATATATATAAGTGGTTAGTATATACATAATATATTTATTAAAAAGTAAAAAACAAATATAATAACCATAAATAATATATATATATATAAACCATTAACAAAACAAATAAAAATAAACAAAACAAACAAACATAAAATATAATAAATATAATAAATAATAAGATAATATTCCCTACCTCATTTTATTCTCTCTACATCTCTATCTATTTCCTATTTTCTTACCCTCTTTTCACGCAACTCACTCTCACTGTTCTCACCCTCTCCACCATGGCACACACACACACTCCCCCACTCTCCATCACTTTCCCTGTTCTTTCCCCCGTTCTCACGGCAACATGGCCATTTCCTCCACCGTCTCCTTTTCTCTTTCTCTCTCTCTCTTGTGAAGCCTCCGGTCGAACTCCCCGACCCCCTCTCCCGTGAACCAGCCGCCCCCCCTTTTCCGGCTTCACTCCACCGTCTCTCCCAGCCACATTCTCCTCGTCTCTCCTCTCTCCACCTTCCCAGAACCGCAGGCAGAGAACCCAACCCCCCTGCCGGTCTCCCCCTAACGCCGGCACCCTCCGCCTCACCGTGCCACCACCGTAAGCTCACCTCCCCACGACAACCACCGCCAGCCTCCATCTCTCCCTCACCCACTTTCTCTAACCGACACCAACACCTCCCACGGCCACCCTCACCTCCTTTGGCCACCGCCGTAGCTCACCCCTTCCGCCCTCCTCACAGCCAATCAACCCACGCCACTGTCTTCCCTCTCCCTCCTGTTAACGCCCATGGCAACACCCAGCTCCCCGTCGATGCCGTGACCACCCCGACAGCGCACCGGCCTCAACTCCACGAGCCTCCTCACCGTCGTCGCCGTTGCCACTCCTCCCGTGCAAACGTCAACGTCGCCACTGCACCAACGTCGCCACTGCGAAGTCTTCCGACAACGCATGCACCGTGACCCCCGCGAGACCCCCCGGCCCTGCCTCCAGCCCCGCCTGCACTGTCGCCTCGGCCCTGCCTCCAGCCCCTCCTGCACCGTCGCCCCGCCGCCTCCGCCACGCTCCGCCCCCGCACGCTGCCGCCCGAGCCCCGGCCACCGCCTGCTCCGCAGCACGCCCAGACGTCACCGCCCGACGCCACCAGACGCACGCCCGAGACCCACCTCGCCGGTCACCTTCGCAAAGCCCTCCATGTGTCGCCGTAATCGGCCGCGTCTCCGGACGCCCTGCCAGCACAGCCACGGCCGCACAGGGGCCGCGTCCACGGCAGCCATCGTCGTTGCCCTCACCGCCGGTCGCCACGCTGCCACCGGCCACTTCCCCTCGTTGCCTGCTCGTCGTCGAAGCCCCCACCTCGTCACCGACCTCCATCCTCTCCCCCGCGATCTCTTTCTCCCTCTCTCTCTTTCCCTCTTTCTCTCCCTATCACGGTCTCTCTCTTCCTCTCTCTCTCACGCGCTCTCTCATTCTCTCTCCCTCTCTCTCTGCTTTCTGTCTCTCTCTCCCCTCTTCCGATCTCTCTCTCTCTCTCTTCCCCCCTCCCGTTTCTCTGCCTCTCTCACGTTCTCTCTCTTTCCCTCTTTCTCTCCCCTTCTCTCTCTCCCCCGCGATCTCTTTCTCTCTCTTTCTCCCTCTCTCTATTTCTCTCCCTCTCACAGTCTCTCTCTTCCTCCCTCTCTCTCTCTCTCTCTCTCTCTCTCTCTTTTTAAATTTTTTTATTATTATTATTCTCTCTTCTCTCCTCTCTCTCGCCTTCTCTCACTCTGCTCTCACCTGATCTCCCTCTGCCCTCTTTCATTTTTTTTGTTTTATTATTTTTTATCCCTTCTTTCCCCCCATATATATATATATATATATATATATATATATATATATTGATATAGTTTTCTTTATATATTTTTAAGATACATATAACACTCTCTTTCCCTCTATAACTATATATATATATATATTTATAGATCTATTATATTTTTATGTAGATATAAATATATACATGTATATATAATATCACCTCCTTCTCTCCCATAGTTATCATATATATATATTTCTTATTATGTTCTTATTCTAATTATTTTTGTTTTCCTTTTAATCTTATATCTCCTTACATCTCCGTTCTTAATATAAAAAAAATCCAAAAAGAAGAGTGAAGTAGAGCTCTCTCTCTCTCTCTCTCTCTCTCTCTCTCTCTCTCTCTCTCTCTCTCTCTCTCTCTCTTCTAACTCCTCTCTACTTTTTCATATACCATTAGTTTTTTTTTCTTTATTTCTTTGTTTACTCATATTTCTAATTATCTTCTCCCACCTTATATATATACATATATGTTTGTATATCCTTCTCACTTTGTACATATATACGTGTGTTATTATGTTCGGCCTAATCAGTCTCTGAAGTCCGCTCGGAAGCTCCATAGTCGTGTTGTGCTTGTGCTATTGGAGCCCTCCTCAAAGCTCGTTGCCGGCCTCCCTCAATAAGCTTTTCTCCCCTCTCTTATTTTATCTTAGTCAATCAATCATGTTCCATGCATCATTTAACATATGTGCCATGCCTTTCTCTCTGAGAGGGCCCAACTTGTAAGTGTCTTTGTGTTTGTGCATTTCATCATGTCATTCTCCCACCCTTTTAGTTCTAAAGGGGTTTTAAATACACCAACCAGGTACGTGTTCGTTTATATTATTTACAGTTTCATTACCTAAGGATTGGTACTACACCACCGTCGTTCTCACCAACCAGTTTTCCTCTGTTTGTTCTTTGTGTAAGGGTAACCAGTTAAAGGCCCTCTTCTTCGGCCTGTCGAAAGAAGAGGAAGTTGGAGCCCGCATAACCTCGTGTCGAAGGCGAAAGCAATCAATCCACTCGGGACCCTCGGTCCCTGGCGATCACAACACTCCTAACGCGCGCTCCATTGTGACTATCTTTTGTTTTAATAACACCCGCGGAGAGTTACTTCCCGCAGCGGTTATCTTCTTCCGTCTCTGACCTCACCCGTGCGGAGGATTATTCCCCGCGGCGGTTTCTGTGATTTACTTTCTGTATATCTAACTCCTAATTGGTGCGGTGGGTCACCTCCCACGACCGTTTCCATTTCAGCATTTTATTTTCTGCATTTTACTTTCTAATTCCTAACTATTTAATTTCAGCATTCCCCTATCATCGCTTTAAAACCCCGTGGAGATCAACATCTCGCGGCGGTTTATTTGATCCCTTTTCCTTTCCTGTCACATATACTTATATTATAGTAAAGACCCCTCAGAGGCCACAGTCTCGTGGTGGTTTATATATATATATATATATATATATATATATATATATATATGTTATTTATACTATTTATGTCGCATTAAAGACCCCTCAGAGGCCGCAGTCTCGTGGTGGTTTATATATATATATATTTATATTTATATTATTTATGTCACATTAAAGACCCCTCAGAGGCCAAAGCCTCGTGGTGGTTTCTATATATACATATATATATCTATATATATATATATTATTTATATTATCTATGTCATAGTAAAAATCCCGCAGAGGCCACAGTCTCGTGGTGGTTTCTATATATATATATATATATACTTATACTTATTATTTATGTCACAATAAAAACCCCGCAGAGGCCACAGTCTCGTGGTGGTTTATATATTTATATACTTATATTTATTATCTATGTTATAGTAAAAATCCCGCAGAGGCCAATGTCTCGTGGTGGTATATATATATACTTTTATTTATTATTGATATTGCATTAAAAATCCCGTAAAGCCAATGTCTCGCGGTGGTTTCTATATATACATATATTAATTACTACTCATATTGTAATATTGTTGTTAAAACCCCGCAAAGACCAATGTCCTGCGGTGGTGTGCCTTTATTCATATTGTTCTTGTAACTGTTCGAGGAGTGATATATCGTTACAATTTCCGAGTCCACGTGTCTTCCCGTCTGTCAAATTCTATCACGTAGAGTCCCAAGACTCGAATTCGGTATCTGAAAAGCTGCTCTCGGAACGGTGGGTTACGTCTACCGGGAAGGGGTTCAGTTTGCGTGAGAGGGTCTTCGGACCCCTATCTCCGCCATGTACCGGAGTTCGATCAGTCTAAATTCTTTCTGTCTCCATTAGAGTGTCATCTATAGATGTACTTGTCCACCGTTCTTTCATATCCCCTATAGCGCGCGTTTCATTGTTTGTCCTCATTTCTTTCACCCTTTATTACTCAGAGAGGGAGAAACCCCATCTCTCTCTCTCAGTCCACCACGTGACGCGTTCACAGATGGTACCGGTGCGACCGACGTGTTCCGATGATCGCGGAAATAAATTTTTCTATTTTTTCGTATTTTTCGAAAAATCAAGTTTTTTATAAATACCCCCATATTTTCTTTTTCTCTTCTTCTTCCTCCTTTCTTCTTCTTCCTCCCGTGCGATCGCGACCGGCGCCCCCTCTTTCCCCCTCTCCCATGGACGCGGCGGCGACCTCCCCTCCAGCTACAGACGGCGGCGAGGCGACGGCGCGGCGACGACGGTGGCGGTGTGGTGATCTTGGCGGCGTACGTGGCTCGTGGAAAGCTCGGGAAGAACGCAGGTTTCAAGCGATATTTTGGCGATCGGTGGTGATCCGTCACGTTTCGGGCACCCCGAGGTAGGGTGACGATCCTTAGCTCGACGTTTACATTCCCGTGATTTCTAGGCTGAGGCGAGGTCGAGAGAGGGTTATTTTGAGCCGGGAAGGAAAAACCATGATTCGGGGGTTTGAGCACCGATCTAACGTTTTACCACGTCTTTTAGTGGTTTGAAGGCACCATTGGATGCCTAGGGGCTTGGGGAAGGGTTTCCCCCTTGTTTCCCCATCACCCGAGGGTGATTGGGGAGTGGAATGGCGAAATTCCGCCATGTTTGTCGTTCTTGATTTTCTGGGAAGAAAACGGTCCTAACAGGAGCCGTTTTCAGCCCAGGCGGCCCTAAGAAGGACCACCTACCGACCAGGAAGTGTCGGTGGGGTACGCGGTCTATCGTTGGACCGTTTCACCCTTCGGTGGCCCATTGGCCGACCGTTTTCCCTCGTGAGCCAGCGTGGCCTTCGAGGCATTTTTGATCGTTGGCATTTGACCGTTGAAGCTTTTTGGGATTAAGCGGTCATAGGGAGACCGTTTTAGCCCCTTCATGCAGCCCCAGGGGGACCGTCTCATGCCCAAACAGCCACTAGGTGACCATTTCTAGTTCCCTCTGTCCCAGGGCGAGGCGGTCTTGGGGAGACTGTTTCCAACCTGAGGCGGCCCAGGAATGGACCGCTATTGCTTTGAACGGTCACAGGGCGACCATTTCACCTTGTTGTAGATCCAAGACTGGGCGGTCCCATGGGGACCGTTTAGCTCCCTGGCGCGGCCTAGAGTGGACCGCCTATATCCTATGGGCGGTCCAGCTGTAGACCATTTTTAGCAGAAACAGTCCAGGGTGGATCGCTTCCTGTGTTCAGACCAATTGGAGTTCGTTTCGTGTCGATTCCAATCCCGGGTTAGTAGGTCTCGATCCACGTGCTGACCTGTGGTCCGACTGATGCTAGGCATCTTGTGGGGACCATGTGTTAGGGTGCCGTGGGGCCCCGGGGGGTGTGTTCTCGGCTTGTGTCACCGTGAGTCAGTGTCAGTACGACGAGCGGATCTCGTACTTTGCCCGGTTTAGACGTTGCTTTCCGTTGGCTAGAGAGTCTACACCTTCAATGACCCTCCACTAGTCATAGCCTTCCGACACGCGTGTGGTCCCATCGGGGAGTGGTGGCGAGGCTACCCGAGAGACAGTTTTAGGCTGGTTACCGTGGGCCTCCTACTGTGGCGGCTCGAGTCCGGGCCAGGAGGACGAACCAGCTAGAGGGCCTGACGTAGCACAGTCAGTCAGTGTGCGCACACGTGGTCGGGGACTTTGGACGCGTGCCGACGAGCATGACCTTGACTAGACCCTTGTCAGTGTTACTTGTGTGTGTCTCAGTTTCTGCCTGGGGCGAGTAGGGAGACATTGCGGCGCGGTGTAAGCCGTCAGGGGACGCATCCGGCTGTGCTTCTAGTGGACGGTACTCCCGTCTGTGGTTGGTAGCGACTCTTGGGGTTTTTGACGAGTTGTCTCAATTCTCGTGCCGTGTATTCGGTACTAGACGTAGCAGAGTTTTCCCATTTATTTAATCCCGCAGCTCCCGTTCTACGTCTTGCTAATTGTAACGACCCGAGAATCCGATTACCGGGAAGGCCCGATAACCCGAGACTCGTACCGCCACCCACGAGCCCGAAGACTCGGAAGGGTTAAAAGGATGGTGTGGAAACTATACAAGCATCACAGATAATTGCAGAAATTAACCGTTATAATATTAAGCAGGAAATAAATTAACATTTTACATGGTCCACAATAAAATAACAACAACAGCAACAGTAGTCCACAACTAGTACAGTGACAACAAAGAAAAGTACAGCTACACGGGGCATACCCTGGCTCTGACCTCTGGCACTACCTCTGGGCACCCGCACCACGCTGCGCTCCTGACGCGCTCCCCGAAGGTGGCGCCTCACCTGAAACGTGGTGAAAACACGCAGGGAATGAGTCTCGGAACAAGACTCAGTAGGGATCACTCGAACCCTACCTCGTAAAACGAGAAACCACTACTCTAGCGGTAGAAAAGTACCTCGGAAAGGAAAGCCCTGTACTCTACAGAACTAGACCCTACGGCACGCAAACCGACACACGTGCCACGGCACGAGAAGACCGAAACCAACGGTCGAACCGTAAAACCCGAAGGTCGGAAACACACGACTGACAGCCTGACACTCCGTACTCGACAGGAGTACCACCCATAAAAAGCACAGCCGGTAGCGTCCCCTGACGTCTGACACCGCGCCGCAGGTGAGCCGCCTGACGTGGTAGGTCCTACCCGAGGCGCAAACACCGAACAAGTAACTCACAACAAGTGACTAGCTGGGGTCACGCCCGTCGACGTGGGTCCAACCGCCCCCAACCATGTGTGCACACACAGACCACGCGTCCTAGGTCTGGCCCTCTGACCGGTTTTCCCCCGCAGTCGGACTCTGGCTAAGACGAGGAGCCTACGGTAACCGGTCCACAAACCGTCTCGAAAGGTGGGTGTCCGTACACCACTCCCAGGTGAGACCAGCACCTCGTACTGGTGGGCTACGACTAGTGGAGGGTCACTGAAGGAGTAGACTCTCGAGTCAACGGAAAATGACGTCCGAAACCAACAACGTGTGGGAATCACCCCACGCACCAGCCCCGTCGCACGGTGGCCACAATCGGAGAAAAACGGACGCACCACCCACAGCCAAACTCATGACCAAGGCAAACAGAACCTCCGGACACCGAAAACACTATCACGGAACTCCACGGGGTGCCCGGGACGCACACACGGCCCAAGGGGAACACCCAACAATAGTCAGATCGCGCTAGGGATACCTAGCGCGACACGGAAGAACGCACTAGGGCCCCCTAGTGCGACAAGGGACATCGCGCTAGGGCCTCCTAGTGCGACAAGGCATGTTGCGCTAGGGATGCCTAGCGCGACAAGGCTGATCGCGCTAGGACCCCATAGCGCGACAGGAATCGCCCTACTGTTCATCTTCTCCGATGAACGCGCTCGGTCGGGGCAGCGCGACCTCCAAGAACGCGCTACTGGAGTATAGCGCGTTCTCAGTCCGCGGCCGAAAATGGTAGAAACGCCCAAAAATTCTAACCACGCCCCCATGCCTCCATAGGAGAGGGGGAAATCAAAGGGGAAGACCCCTGGGGACCCCTAGCATGATTCTAGGCCACCAAAACATGAATCCAAGTTTCAAATCCATAGATCGAGCGAGCTCTCCCCAAATCATGGAAAAACCCAAAAATACTCAAACGATCCCCTCTCGGCCTCCCCGCGGCCTATAAATCGCGGAAAAGATCGACATGAGGTTAAGGAACGTCACCCTACCTCAATGTAGCAAATGCTCCGCCGAATCAATCACGAATCACGAAGAACGCTTTAAACTTCACGAACTCCCCACGCTTCCCACGCACGCCGCACGCCCACGAGCTCGCCTCGCCGCCGCCCACACGTCCGCGCCGTCGCCCCGCCGCCGTCCGTAGCCGGAGAGGGGTTCGCCGCGTCCGAATGGGAGAGAGGGAGAGAGGAGGGTGCCACGGTGGGAAGAAACGGAGGAAGAGGAAGAAGAAGAAAGAGAAAGGAGAAAAGAAAAAGAAAAAGAATTAGGGCTTTATAGAAAATCCGAATTTTCAGAAAAATACCGAAAAATAGAAAAATACATTTCCGGAATCCTCGGAACGCACCGATCGCAACGGTACCACTCGTGCCCGGGTGAACCGCCCGGTTCGCCTGCAGCGAGCTTCTGAAGAAAAAGCCGAAACACACACCGGGAATCAGAAAACACACGTGGAAAAGCCGCGGAACGCATCCGGGCCTCCGAAACGACTCCGGATCGCGCCGATCCGAACACGAAAGATGTCCGAAACGAAATTTCGGACACAACAGAGCCGGACGCTCCGAAAACCAGATCCGGGACCCATGAAGAAGGATCCGAAAGGTCTGAGATATTACAGCCCTCCCCCCTTAAGGAATTTCGTCCTCGAAATTGAGAACAACCCAAGGGGAAAGAAGAGGAAGACTCACTCAAACAGATACGGGAATTGCTGATGCATCTCATCCTCACGTTCCCACGAAGCCTCACCACCAGAGTGTCGTTGCCACACGACCTTCACCAAGGGAATGACCTTGTTCCGTAGGCGCTGCTCTCGCCTATCCTCCACGCGGATCGGAAACTCTGGGAGAGAAAGATCTGGAGTCACCTCAGGCCAAACGGAAAACTCGAGCACATGAGAGTCATCGGGCATATACTTCCGCAACATCGAGACGTGAAACACGTCATGCACCGACGCCAACTCAGGAGGTAACTGCAACCGGTAAGCAACCTCACCGATGCGCTCCACAATCGCGAAAGGATCAATGTAGCGGGGACTCAGCTTCCCTCACCGTCCAAAACGCATCACCCCCTTCATCGGAGAAACTCTCAAGAACACATGATCGCCCACGGCGAACTCGAGGGGCTGCCTCCTACAGTCAGCATAGCTCTTCTGCCGACTCTGGGCCGCCAACATGTTCTGACGAACCAGGTGCACAACGTCCACACATTGCTGCACCAACTCCGGTCCCGTCAAAACACGCTCACCCACCTCAAACCAATCAAGCGGAGTCCTACATGGACGCCCATACAGAGCCTCATATGGAGCCATGCCGATGCTCGAATGATAGCTGTTGTTATAGGCAAACTCCACCAACGGTAGGTGATGAATCCAACTCCCCTGCCACTCCAGGCAGTAGGATCTCAGCATGTCCTCCAAAGTCTGAATGGTCCTCTCATACTGACCATCTGACTGAGGATGATACGCTGACCTAAACACCAACTCCGTGCCAAGAGCTCGCTGGAAACTCCTCCAGAATCCAAAAGTGAAGCGCGGATCCCGATCCGACACGATCGAAATGGGAACCCCATGCAACGGCATGATCCGCTCCACATAAAGACGAGCCAACTTAGATACGCTCCAGTTGACCTTGACCGGTAACAACCGCGTCACCTTCGTCAGCCGATCCACCAGCAACCAAATACTGTCCTGTCCGCTCGGGGTCCTCGGCAACCCCACCACAAAATCTGTGGTCACATGGTCCCACTTCCAAGCAGGAACATCCAAGGGCTGGAGAGTACCTCCTGGTCGCTGATGCTCCGCCTTCACCTGCTGACAGATCACGCACCTGGCCACAAACTCTGCGACATCTCTCTTCATGCCAGGCCACCAGAACTGCCTCTGCAAGTTCCGATACATCTTCGTCGCACCCGGGTGCACAGTGTACCTGCTCCCATGAGCCTTGCGTAACACCGCACGACGAACCTGCTCCTCGGCGGGGACGTACAGCCTGCCACGAAACCTCGCAGCACCGTCCTCGCCAAGCTCCACATCAGCCATAGCCAAAATCCGGGGCAACTCAGGGTCCGCATGCTGAGCCTCTGTCACCTGACGACGGATAGCAGGAGTGACAGTCAAACTCGCAAGCACTGCCAACCCTGGCTCCTGGGGAATCTTGAGTCTAAAAGATACTTCGGGCACTTGTTCCCAGAGCCTCCACCTTCTCAACATCAAGGCACTGACCGCAACCTTCCGACTCAAGGCATCGGCAACGACATTCATCCTGCCCGGCTGATAAGACAGGGTGAAGTCGTAGTCCTTCATGAACTCCATCCAACGCCTCTGTCTGAGGTTCATATCTCTCTGCGAGAATACATACCTCAAACTCTGATGGTCAGTGAACACCTCGAACTTCTCACCATACAGATAATGCCTCCAGATCTTCAGCGCGAAGATCACCGCCGCCAACTCAAGGTCATGGGTAGGGTAGTTCTCCTCGTGGGGCTTTAGCTGCCGAGATGCATAAGCCACCACTCTACCATGCTGCATTAAAACAGTACACAGTCCAACGCCGGAAGCATCTGTACACACCACGAAACCTCCCGATCCAGAAGGCAAAACCAACACCGGAGCCGAGGTGAGCAATCTCTTCAGTTCGCTGAAGCTCCGCTCACACTCCTCGGACCAAACGAATGGCAAGTCCCAAGGCTCTGACCTCTGGGCACCCGCACCACGCTGCGCTCCTGACGCGCTCCCCGAAGGTGGCGCCTCACCTGAAACACGGTGAAAACACGCAGGGAATGAGTCTCGGAACAAGACTCAGTAGGGATCACTTGAACCCTACCTCGTAAAACGAGAAACCACTACTCTAGCGGTAGAAAAGTACCTCGGAAAGGAAAGCCCTGTACTCTACAGAACTAGACCCTACGGCACGTAAACCGACACACGTGCCACGGCACAAGAAGACCGAAACCAACGGTCGAACCGTAAAACCCGAAGGTCGGAAACACACGACTGACAGCCTGACACTCCGTACTCGACAGGAGTACCACCCACTAGAAGCACAGCCGGTAGCATCCCCTGACGTCTGACACCGCGCCGCAGGTGAGCCGCCTGACGTGGTAGGTCCTACCCGAGGCGCAAACACCGAACAAGTAACTCACAACAAGTGACTAGCTGGGGTCACGCCCGTCGACGTGGGTCCAACCGCCCCCAACCACGTGTGCACACACAGACCACGCGTCCTATGTCTGGCCCTCTGACCGGTTTTCCCCCGCAGTCGGACTCTGGCTAAGACGAGGAGCCTACGGTAACCGGTCCACAAATCGTCTCGAAAGGTGGGTGCCCGTACACCACTCCCAGGTGAGATCAGCACCTCGTACTGGTGGGCTACGACTAGTGGAGGGTCACTTAAGGAGTAGACTCTCGAGTCAACGGAAAACGACGTCCGAAACCAACAACGTGTGGGAATCACCCCACGCACCAGCCCCGTCGCACGGTGGCCACATTCGGAGAAAAACGGACGCACCACCCACAGCCAAACTCATGACCAAGGTAAACGGAACCTCCGGACACTAAAAACACTGTCACGGAACTCCACGGGGTGCCCGGGACGCACACACGGCCCAAGGGGAACACCCAACAACAGCCAGATCGCGCTAGGGATACCTAGTGCGACACGGAAGAACGCGCTAGGGCCCCCTAGTGCGACAAGGGACATCGAGCTAGGGCCTCCTAGCGCGACAAGGCATGTCGCGCTAGGGATGCCTAGCGCGACAAGGCTGATCGCGCTAGGACCCCATAGCGCGACAGGAACCGCCCTACAGTTCATCTTCTCCGATGAACGCGCTCGGTCGGGGCAGCGCGACCTCCAAGAACGCGCTACTGGAGTATAGCGCGTTCTCAGTCCGCGGCCGAAAACGGTAGAAACGCCCAAATATTCTAACCACGCCCCCATGCCTCCATAGGAGAGGGGGAAATCAAAGGGGAAGACCCCTGGGGACCCCTAGCATGATTCTAGGCCACCAAAACACGAATCCAAGCATCAAATCCATAGATCGGGCGAGCTCTCCCCAAATCATGGAAAAACCCAAAAACGCTCAAACGATCCCCTCTCGACCTCCCCGCGGCCTATAAATCGCGAAAAAGATCGGCATGAGGTTAAGGAACGTCACCCTACCTCAATGGAGCGAATGCTCCGCCGAATCAATCACGAATCACGAAGAACGCTTTAAACTTCACGAACTCCCCACGCTTCCCATGCACGCCGCACGCCCACGAGCTCGCCTTGCCGCCGCCCACACGTCCGCGCCGTCGCCCTGCCGCCGTCTGTAGCCGGAGAGGGGTTTGCCGCGTCCGAATGGGAGAGAGGGAGAGAGGAGGGTGTCACGGCGGGAAGAAACGGAGGAAGAGGAAGAAGAAGAAAGAGAAAGGAGAAAAGAAAAAGAAAAAGAATTAGGGCTTTATAGAAAATCTGAATTTTCAGAAAAATACCGAAAAATAGAAAAAATACATTTCCGGAATCTTCGGAACGCACCGATCGTAACGGTACCACTCGTGCCCGGGTGAACCGCCCGGTTCGCCTGCAGCGAGCTTCCGAAGAAAAAGCCGAAACACACACCGGGAATCGGAAAACACACGCGGAAAAGCCGCGGAACGCCTCCGGGCCTCCGAAACGACTCCGGATCGCGCCGATCCGAACACGAAAGATGTCCGAAACGAAATTTCGAACACAACAGAGCCAGACGCTCCGAAAACCAGATCCGGGACCCATGAAGAAGGATCCGAAAGGTCCGGGATATTACACTAATGATAACTTGTAGTTACTTTCCACGCAGTTTCTCGGGTTGCGAGGTGTGGACCAGATGATCCCTATTGAGCCTTTTGTTTTGAGGCTCATTCCCTGCATATTTTTCACGTTTCAGGTGAGACGAGGCTTCAGGGGAGTGCTTCCGAGGCTCCACGTGGTTCAGGTGCCCAAGGTTAGTTGTCAGTTGCCAGGTCGGGGTATGCTCCGTGTAGTTGTACCTTCTTTTCTATACTGTACTAGTTGTGGACTACTGTTATATTTAAAACTGCTGTTGTTATCTTGTGGACCATGTAATTTGTTTAATGTTGTTTATTATTTCTGCTTATTCATTTTAATTGTGTAGTTCTATAATTATTTTAAATTCTTGTGTATTTTCACACCATCCCTTTAACCCTTCCGAGTCTTCGGGCTCGTGGGTGGCGGTTTGAGATTCGGGTTATCGGGTCTCTCCCGGTATTCGGATCTCGGGTCGTTACAGCTGGTATCAGAGCAGTGGTTGTGGATATATATATAAGAATTATAAATAATTGTAGTGGTCCACTAGTCCACAATGATGATGTACAGTCGGCACTGGCTTAGGGCATCGTGTGTTTTATTGATTTTGCCGTTTTCCGTGTCTTTTTGCAACATGCGAGTATGGCGCCGAGGCGGAGGACTCGCTCTCAGCAGGGAAAGTCGACTGAGGAACAGGATGAGCAGGCAGAGCAGAGTGGCCACCAGTTGCCACCCAGGCAGGGGATACAGCGAGAGTTCCAAGGGCAGAGGATTTCTTTCGAGGCATGTTCCAGTTCATGACTCAGCAGTTCGACAGAGATGCCGGTGAGGGCTCGTCGTCTAGGGGTGGACCCAGTCGTGCAGTGCGGGACTTCTTGCAGTTCCATCCAACCTACTATGGCGGCCAACTAGATCCGGATGTGGCTAGAGGTTGGCTCGATGAGATGGAGAGAGTGTTCAGTTTTATGAGCTGCGCCAAGGAGGACAAGGTGATGTTGGCTTGCAACCAGTTGCAGGGTACAGCTCGATCTTGGTGGTCTTCAGAGTGGAAGACATCCTTTCAGTCACGTTCCCTCCAACTGATCGTGTGGAAGGACTTTGTTACGGTCTTCGAGCGTACTTACTGCCCATCCTATGTCGGTACGCAGAAGATGCGTCAGTTTATAGAGCTGGTGCAGGGTGACATGTCAGTGTTGCAGTACACGGCTCAGTTTGTGGAGTTAGGCCGTTATGCGTCCCATATCATGGAGCATGAGGGGTTGAAGACCGAGTAGTTTGTTCAGGTTTTGAGGCAGGAGCTGAGGCACCTTCTGATGGCGAACGCTGCCACTGATTTGGAGACAGCATCTCCTGTGGCGGCATCTTTAGAGCTGGATATGCAGAAGATCCGAGGATAGGGTGGCCAGGGGCAGTCCCAGTCAGGTCGTAGTCAGCAGACGGCTACCCAGCAGTAGGGCACTTTTCAACCTTCTTCGAGTAGTTCGGGAGTTTCGGCACCAGCGATGCCTGCGGCAGGATCTGCGTCTTTCGGCACCAAGGTTAAAAAGTTCTTCAGGAAGAACTTTGGAAAGAAGCGCAAGGATCAGAGGCAGGCGTCTTCAGGCAGTGTGCAGCAGCCGATACCCTATCAACGTCAGGGATCAGTTGGTGGATCACGGGGATCGTGTCCCTGATGTGGCGAGTCGCATCCAGGTATGCAGTGCACGGCGCCAGTGATTTGTTTCAGGTGTGACCAACCAGGGCACATGGCGCGTGACTATCCTCAGAGGCCGCGTCAGCCACTGCAGCAACATCCCAGCAGCGACAGATAAGTGTGTATTTTTACGTATTAATTCATAATTATCCACATTTTTATGAGCTTAAATAATAATAAATATACACGTATCACATTGACTATTGATTTAGAGTCAAATGTTTAATTTTTTGGAATTAACTAATTTTAATAATAATTTTTACTTATTTATGCAGGCACTCAGTACGAGAGAAGCTACAAGAAACAAATATAAAGAAAAAAAAAGAGAATAAAATTATATGTTGAATTGGGCCAAAAGCCCAAGGAATTGTTCAAAAAGAAAAGAATATATAAAAAATAAAAAATAAATTTATTCGATATTTTTAAGAATTTTTAGAAGCTATATACATAATATATATAACTATATATATAACGCAGGTTGAAGGCAGGCGCCCCCCCCTTCGCCCCGCCTTCGCAGGCGGGCACGGGCGACGAGTGGGGGGGGACCGGTGAACCATGCGCGTCAACTCGCATGCCACGTAGCGGGCAGAGCAGGCAGGCGCCGTGGGCGTACCGCGGCCACGCGGCCACGCGGAGGGCTGTCGGCCGGGCGGCGCACCGCGGTCCACGCGGGCGGGCGGCTCATGCGGAGGGAGAAGTCGGCGCACGCGGCGGTGCACGCGGCCGCAGGAGAGAGAAAGCGAGAGAAAGGAAGAGAGAAAGGAAGAGAAAAAGACCAGAAAAATTACAAAAAAATAAAAAAAAATTAGAAAAGGGTGCAACACATGCTAGCACACAATTCCAAGTCAACAAGAGCAGCAATTGTCAACAAAAGAAGTAAGAAGTGTTCATATTAGCTAAAGGGTTGTTGTGTTACCCTATATAAAGGGGTTCAATTGTAATGAAAGGTGGGGAAGAGAGATAGCAAAGAGTTGTAAGCTATGGGTTGCTAAGATTTGTAAGTGTTCTTGAAGTTCTTGCTTTGTGGCTTTGGTAGGAGAAGATTTTGAGAGCTTTGTATTTAAGTTTTGAAGTTTGTTGTTAGTTTGTATTGAATACTTTCATTGTACTCTTAGCCATTTTTGGCTCTTCATAGTCAATTTACACGCTTGTGTGATCCTTATTTCAATTTATTATCTTCTACAAAGTTATCAATCTGTAAGTGTTCTTCAACTTCTCTTTCTAGTATTTCCCTCAATTCCTTCTAAATTGAAAGTTATTTTCTGTCTTTCTAAGTTCTGTTCTACGTGATTACTGTTCATCCGAGGTGGTAACTTCTATTATTCTTCTATTTTGAAGCCTTTCCAATCTTATTTTTACTCTGAGTTCTTCATGAAAGTTATTCTTCTCTTGTAGATCTAAAACTTCTTCTTCTACCACTTCTCCTAAATCTTCTTATTTTGAGAGTTATAATTAATTTATCACTGTTCTAATTTCTGCCATATTACTATTCATCCGCACTGATAGCTCTTGAGTGTTTCACATTTTTCACTGTCTTCCTCTTGTTCTCTGATTCTGTGTTCTTCATCAAACTTCTTCATATTTTTATTCTCTATAACTTTCATTTCTTCCACTTCTTCTAATTGTGTTTGGTTTAAAAGTTATTTCTTTTCCTAGTTCACCTTAGTTTCATTATAATTGTCTATTTGTTCTTCTATCGATTCCTCCCTTCTAAATTGCATCTCAATCTTTCTAAGGCAGTTTTAAATTCAATTCTCATGATTTTTAAATCTTAAAAAACTCAAGATTTTCAACTTTTAAATCTACTTCTCCCTGTGGATTCGACTCGGTCTCATCACTTAACTATTCTATTTATTTAATTTGTGGGCCGGATATTATAATTTGATAGCGGGGCGTATTAACGACGTGCGTTTTTCGCGCATCAAATTTTGGCGCCGTTGTCGGGGATGTATGAATTGGAAGTTGATAACTTTGTGCTTTATTTTGTATATATATTGTTGCTCATTCTGATCCTTGCAGAAAAATCATCAAAAGCAAAAAAAAATAGAAATGTTGAAAAAGCCACAAACAAATGTTATGTCTCCTCGAGGTAAGTCTTCTTTATCCTTTAATCTTGTTATTTTTCATTTGTCCAATAAAGAACGAGGAAATGCGATTAAGGTTAGTACTCTTACCCTCTTTCTATAGATTTAGTTTCTTTATTTTTACTTTCAATATGTAATTAGTTTTCATGCTTAGAAATGTTCTTAAAAAAATAAAAAAAAAGAAGAAATAAAAAAAATGGTGGACTAGCTTAGTTCACTAACTAAAAAAAAAAATATAGACAACCAAAAACACAAAAAAGGCATAACTTGGGATCACTATCATCTTTGAAACTGGTGTCTAAGGCTAGAGGTCAACGGCAAACGCTATAAGCGGGAAAGTGGTTATTTAATTAGGACCTTGTGAAAGCAAGGGGAGCCTCCCACTTCCACACCTGTTACCTGGCCGGTGGATAAGTTTGATGGTGAATCTAAGTTAGACTTTATTTGATAATTTGTTTGTATCAAAAAAATCAAAAAAAAATCTACAAAAAATGGTGAGATCATAACTTTCATCTATGGATTGGACACACAACTTAGTTAGGTTTGACCAATTGGCTCATAAATTTGATCAATTTCTAGCCATGGATCAAGACCACTTCATACCACCTAGTCACCATGATAATGATCACATGTGGGATAACCCGGCCCATTATGTAGGTGGTTGTCCAAATCCACACTCATTTCTCACCCAAAACAACCCGACCTCTTATGACAGTCCATATTCGTGGTCGGCCCAAAATGAGATCCCGTCACCTATGATGGCCCAGTTTCTATCGTTTACCTAAGACCATATTCCAACCACTCAGTTTGGGGGCCATGATCTACCTTTCACCCCGGAGCAAGGCCAATATGATCAACAGTTTTCTCAGCCCGACTACGAATCATCTCCAGATACTTATACCTCTAGCTGGGAAAATCAACCAACAATCTCTTGGATGGACCAAGCAAGGCAAACTCAAATGTCTCCAGAACTCTCCACACCATATTTTGACCCATGTCTAAATAACTTTAATTCTGGTTGGAGAGATCAACATGATTCTTCTTGGGAGTCTTATCAGGATCAAGGCCAAAGTCCTCAAGAACAAGATTTTTAAAATTGGGCCCCATACCCAAATGATTCTTATGATCAACCCTATTATGGAGGGCAACCCATACACTCTCCACGATCTCATTCTCGGATTGAGTACCCTTCAAACTACTATCCATCACAATCTGACTCTCAGCCCACTTATCTATCTCCTCCATATACAGATTTGCATAAGGAGGAGATGTTTGATCAATTGACACGGCTCTTCCAGACTCAACAACAAGCCTTCCAGGAACAACTACAAAACTTTGAGGCTCATGTGAGTCGGGTTGCTAAAAATATCATAGAAATGAAAGTCGATCCAATGCCTAGCAACTCCACTATAAGTCTTGAGGACCAACTTCCTGGATTTGATGGACGTGATAACGATGAAAATCCATATGTTCAACCTATGATTCCCCAATCTATCACTCATATCACTGTTGATTTTGAGGGGATCATGGAAGAGTCTTATGAGAAGGACGTAAAGGAAGAGCAGCCTGAGAAGCCTAAACCCCATTCCATTTGTGAAGAGGATTATGATGATCTTGAGTCGTCAGGGGGAGAAGAAGAGGAAGAAGATTGTCCAGTAAATTTTCAAATTCCTTTACTTGCCCGTCCTGACTTTGATGAGTCCATCTTCCAAGTAAATGGAGAAGAGAATGTGAGTGAGGAGAGAGAATTGAGTGTGGCCATAAGGCCTTCTTTTCCTGTGATTGAGGAACCGGGTGCTCCACTTGAAATTTACTCTGATTGGGTATCTCTTGATTTTGGGGAGGATCTTGATCTTTTACCTGTTCCTGACCTCGGCACTTATATACAAATCCATTACATTCTGCAACTAGCCGATCGGTTGATTCCACTTGAGCTTCATGATCATCCGTGTGTTGAGGAGCACGTCTCTTTCACTACCCCTTGTCTTCTCAACGCTATCCCTTTCGTGGAATCCTTCGAAACTCCTCCCACTCCTACTCTTCCTCACCTCAACATTGTGCTTGACAATTTTTCAATTGAGGATGAAGGAGAAAAGTTAAGGGACATTAAGGTCCGCATTGATGTGTTTAACACTTATAAAGACCTTCAGTGTACAGAGGAATATTTTGTGATTGGAGATATGATAATTCCTCTGGCATTCTCTGACCGAGAGGGTCCGTCCAAATTCCTAAACCCACCTTGGCATGATTCTAGCCCATATGCACATACATATCATCTTTTCCTCCAATGGTACAAGTGTTGGACTTTATCGGAAGATAAGATCATTTGGTGGCTCATTCTGAATGCCACCCGTTGGTTAGTGAGCTACATTACGTCTGGCTGAAGACCTTAAATTTAGCACTTTTTGGGAGGCAGCCCAACGTTTTCATAGTTTGGTGTGCTAATAAATGGCTTCTTGGGAGAAAACCTAAGTTTTTATTGTGGTTTTGTGTTTATTTTACAGGTTTGAATAAATGATAAGTTGGGGGGGAGAGAGCTGATTGCTTACTCTGTTTCTCCGATTTTCCATGCCAAAGTACCGCCTCTCAAACGTCAAAGCCGTCGAAGTACACATCAGGTTGTCCCGTTCTTTCACAAACTATCGTGTTTACATTGTTCATTATTCCATATTGTTCATGCCATTGAGGACAATGTCATTTAAGTTGGGGGGACGGAAATCATATTATCCTATACAACCTTATTTCGCCTACAATTTTTTTTCCTAAATCTAAAATAACACCCAATTGAGTTTTCTTGATTTATGCTCTCATGAAAAGTAATTCTGGAATAGAAAAGATTAGGGAGAAGGATGATGGAACATTTATCTAATCGAGCCATGGAAAACTGATCTAAGAATCTTTTTAAAGTTCATGTGCACTTTAGAAAAAAGAAAATCACTTTGCACGCTAATGAAATAAGTAGGACAAGCCTCCTGCTATTTTAGATATAATGTCTGATATTCTGCACTTTTTGAAGAAGAGATCTTTTAGAAGCTTTCTGCCATGTTATCTATTGAAAAATAAAATTTTGAGAAAAACACCATGAAAAATACTTCGATTCGGAGTAACCGGGCCTACTTCACTTAAGACGTGTTGAGTTTCGCGTCAAAAGGAAAAGGGAACTTTGATCTGTGTAACCGGACCTACTTCACCTAAGACGTGTTGAGGTTCGCGTAAAACAGTGAAGGGTAGTGCAGCATCATGTGTGTAAAGAAAAAAAAAGAGAAGAGAAGAAAAGAAAAATATAGATCCCAAAAAGGGACAAAGCAATAAGGCAGATAAAAAAAAGCTATTATGCTTAATGCTCTGATTAAGAAGTGCAGAATTGAAAGACATTTGTTCGGAAAAGTAATTGGAGGACGCAATTGTCTCTACTGTGAATTTAGTATTACACATGCACAAGTGCTACTGAATTTTGATTAGAATTCTTGATCATGTACCTGAATTTCCTACATAAGACTAGTATGTGATAATGATTCCAAATTCTTAATCTTTAGTTGACACTATGAAAGATGATCTAGAAATGAGGCATGAACTTTCTAAACTCTTGTTAGTCCTTACATTTTGAGATTATTTGCATTGCTAAGGGACTAGCAATGAGTAAGTTGGGGGGTGTGATAAGTGTGTATTTTTACGTATTAATTCATGATTATCCATATTTTTATGAGCTTAAATAATAATAAATATACACGTATCACACTTACTATTGATTTAGAGTCAAATGTTTAATTTTTTGGAATTAACTAATTTTAATAATAATTTTTACTTATTTATGCAGACACTCAGTACGAGGGAAGCTACAAGAAAGAAATATAAAGAAAAAAAAGAGAATAAAATTATATGTTGAATTGGGCCAAAAGCCCAAGGAATTGTTCAAAAAGAAAAGAAAAAATAAATAAATAAAAAATAAATTTATTCGATATTTTAAAGAATTTTTAGAAGCTATATACATAATATATATAAGTATATATTGTAGACACGCCAAAATTGACGTCATTTTGAGTATATTTCATATCGCTCTGCGATGCCCCATTTGACCCTCAAATCAGCTTATTTGAGTGGTTTTCCCACTTTTCTTGAATTTCTCCTATTTTTCCCCATTTTATCTCATTTTCCTATTTTTTCGGATTTCTTGGGCATTTATCTCTATTTTCTGAATTCACGCCCTCATCAGGGGCGTGTTTTTGAAACACGCCCTTGTCTAGGGCGTTTCTTTCCCATTTTATCTATTTCTCCCCATTCTATCTATTTTATGAATTTTATGAATTCACGACTTGGGTAAGGGCGTGTTTCTCTTAAAACATGACTTCACCTAAGGCGTTTCTTAAAGAAAGGACGCCCACCTTAGGGCGTTAATTCTTTTGGTTTGACCGACTTCCCATTTGAGCTCTTGAAATTAACGCCCTTCCCAGGGGCGTGTTTTTGAAACGTGACTTTGATTGAGGCGTGTGTTTCATGTTTCAAATATGGGGAGTTTTCATTTCTAAAAATTTGGTTTTGAGAAACGCCCTTGTGCAGGGCGTGTTTTTGAGAAACGCCGTATGTGTAGGTCGTCAATTCTTAAATTAACGCCCTGACCTAAGGCGTGTTTCACCTTCTGGCTTCGCAGCCCTTTCCCCAGAGAGTCCTTGCCTCGTTAGACTCCTCCTCTATTTGGGCTCTTGCTGTTCTTATCCATTCCTCCTTTAATCTCTTCCCTTCTTATCACCTTTTCCTAACCTATTAATAGAGGCTCTCGCCTCTGTTAAGGGGTTGGTTCCGATAATTTTTATTCTCCCCTGCGTTCTTCTTCTTTTTTTCTTCTTTCCCCTTTCTTCTGTCTTCTACGTGTCTCCTTCTTTTTCTATTTCTTCTTCTGATTCTTCTTCTCCTTCTTCCGTATCCTCCATTCTTCTTCTTCTTATTTTTCTTCTTCTACTTTTGTTTCCTCCCTCTTTTCTTCTGTTGTCTTCTTTTCTTTTTACAGGAACCGAAGGTGCTTGGCTAAGGGAAGGCTTCTTCACATCAAGCTTCATCCTTTGAAGACTTCCTCCCATCGAGCATTCAAGCCAAGGAAGCCATCCAAACAAGATTTTTCTATCTTATCTCCCCTTATTTGTATTTTTCATTAAGTCATGCATGCATCATTGTCATTGATTTTCCTCAACTATCATATTGAGATCTCTCCTTAGTGCAACTCTTGCACTCTTTCCCCCTATTTTTATTCATATTTTTCATATCATTCACATCATATCTCCCATACCCTTTTGCATAGGGGTTTAAGGGCAATCCCCTTAAGGTGTGTTCTTGCACATGCTTTCATGCTCATATATTTTTATTGAATTTGATGCTACACTCACCATATTCTAATCCATATTTTTTATTGGTGTTTGTCTTTTTTGCAAGAGTAATTAATTGAAGAACTCTCTTCGTCGGCCGGCCGATCTTGAAGAGAAAGGAAGCACTCACATCCCCGCGTTTCAAGAAGTATTTTGCGATCATCTCCCCATATCAATCTCCTCTTTGAGACCCTCGTGTCTCTGGCGATCACACAAACCTCCTTTTAGCACCTCGTGCTATTTTATTGCTTTCATCATATCCATTGCTTTTTATATTTAAGTGTGGATTTTTCTTAGAATCTACAAATTGGCGATCACGGTGGGACCCTTTGTGTTCTTCTTTCATTACCCCTTTCCCCTTAGGCACCCGCGCGTGCCATCTCCCCTATTGCACCCTCGGTGCGTCTCCCTTTTGTGCCCCTTGGGCACCCTCCATTGGTTTTACACTCTCCCCTAAGTGATTGGTCAGTTTGTTGATTTTTCTTTGAAAAATTTCCACTTATCTAAAATTCTTGATGAGCATGCTTATTTTATTGATTGCCATGATGCTGTGATTGAGTGTTAATATTGCTGGCCGTGAAGGTTTCCTAGAGAAAGTGAATTCACGCCTCTGGAAGAGGCGTTTTTATTGATTTAACGCCCTAACCAAGGGCGTCTTCTGAATATTTTACGCCCTCTGACAGGGCATTTTCCAGCGTACTTCCGGGCTTTCTTGCTTTATATTGCTGCCTGTGAATTCACGCCCTACTACAGGGCGTCTTTTACTTGATTAGCGCCCCAAGTCAGGGCGTGTCTTTGGATTCGACGCCCTCTGGACAGGGCGTCCTTTTATGGATAGCGCCTAACCCTAAGGCGCGTTTTAATCTGCCCCTGCGCCCTTCAGGTTGATTCACGACAGTCACACCGTCGTGTCTTTTTTTATTAGCGCCCCCTGCCAGGGCGTGTTTTTACTGTGGGTTTCCAGAACCCTTCTCGTGGGTGAGTTTTCATGCTTATCTTTGTTGATTGATCATTATTGTGCTGTTTGGCCTAATTTCCCCTGTTGCATTCATATTTGCATTTGGTTTGGGAGACCTCCCCTCCTCTTCATTAGGATCCACACACCCTCTTGGAATCGGGACGACCCTCCATTGAGCATTCCGTCTCTTTGGACTGGAAATCCCTTTTCCAAGCCTCCATAAGCCCCCGCACCCGTGGATTCCCTCACGGACGCCGGGCAGGTTGTACCCTTTGAAGTCCCGATATAGTTGGCCTAATACGTGGTGAGTGAGAGTTCCTAGTTGGCATTGGAGTTCAACTCATATTGAAACTAGGTTCCTCCCCCCCTTGTGTGAATCTTTCCAAACTTTATTAAAATTCATTAATTCACCAAGGATTAAACAAATCAAAATCACGGTAACCATTCCAACTTGTGTGCTTCTTTGCAATTATTGAGAACTTTGATTATATAATGGCTTACCATGATAGAAACATGTTCAATTCAATTAATGAGGATGCACAACCTAGCACTTCATATCCTCAATTTCAACATGTTAATCATCATCATTCTCACCATTCTTTCAAGGGACCACGTCCTTATTCTCATGGTCATGCCCGACCCATGGGCAATGTCCATCCTCATGGTCCCCCTACTCAAGTTCGAGCCACTATTCCTACGGGACCGTCTCCTCCCAATGATGAGAAGGTCTCTCAAATCTTGCATGCATTAGATCATCTTACCCCTCAACAGATCCAAGCCCTTAAGGCTGCCGTTGAGGGTACATCTCTTGCATCTCCCCCTCCTTCCAATTCTATTCGGGTGGCCCATCACCCCCCTCCTCCTTCTATTCCTATACGGGTGGTGTAATATCCCGGACCTTTCGGATCCTTCTTCATGGGTCCCGGATCTGGTTTTCGGAGTGTCCGGCTCCGTTGTGTCCGAAATTTCGTTTCGGACATCTTTCGTGTTCGGATCGGCGCGATCCGGAGTCGTTTCGGAGGCCCGGAGGCGTTCCGCGGCTTTTTCCGCGCGTGTTTTCCGATTTCCGGTGTGTGTTTCGGCTTTTTCTTCGGACGCTCGCTGCGGGCGAACCGGGCAGTTCCCCGAGGCACGAGTGGTACCGTTGCGATCGGTGCGTTCCGAGGATTCCGGAAATGTATTTTTCTAATTTTCGGTATTTTTCCGAAAAATCGGATTTTCTATATATTCCCATTTTCTTTTCTTTTCTTTTTCTTCTTTTCTCTCTTCTTCTTCTTCCTTCCTCTCTCTCCCTCACGCGACCGTGGCCGGCTCTTTCCCTCCTTCTCTCCCGTTCGACCGTGCCGACCCCCGTTCCGGCTGCAGACGGCGGCGGTGCGACGGCGCGAGGACGTGGGTGACGTGGTGGCGATCGTGCGGGCATACGGCGAGCGTGGGAGGCGTGGAGAGGCGAGATTCTAGCGGCGTTCTTCGCGACTTCGAGCTCGGATCGGAGCGTTTCGTCGCGGACCGGAGGTAGGGTGACGTTCCTTAGCCTCATGTCTTCCGTCCCCGTGAGTTTCAGCTCGAGACGAGGTCGAGAGGGGTTTATTTTGAGCCGGGAAGGGTCGATCATGCCGCGGGGTGAGTTCGTCCGATCCATCGTTTTGAGCCCCGATTTCACGGTTTAAGGGCGTAGGAGCATGCTAGGGGGCTTGGGGGTTCTTCTCTCGCCATTTCCCCCTCTGTGGGGTTTGTTTTGAGGCTGATTGGGCGATTCCGGTGAGGTTCGCCATTTTCTCGCCGGTGAGCGATGTGCGGTCGAACCAGTGGCCGCACAACCCCTATGCGGTTCCGTTCGGACCGTTCATCGGCTCGGCGCGCTTTGGGTGAGGCTTGGCGCGCAGTGGGCTTGGGCGGTCCATCGTGGGACCGCATATCCTAATGTGCGGCCCCACAGCTACCGCCCAACCCCAAGGGTTTCGACCGTTGGTTGTGACCGTTGTGCAGTGCTCTGGGATGTGCGGCCAGGAGCTGACCGCATAACCCCTTGCACGGCCAGGTGCTGGCCGTACATCCCCTAGCGCTATGGTTGGATGTGCGGTCTGGCCCTGACCGCACAACACCTGAACGGCTAAGCCGTAGCCGCCCTTCCCCAAGTGCGGCTAAGGACTAACCGTCCAGGCTTTTTACCGTTGGGAGACGAGCGGCCAGTAGGTGACCGTTCTTCACCCACGTGCGGTCAAGAGTTGGCCGCACATCTGTTTGAACGGTCCTGTGCTGACCGTTTATCCGTCGTTTGGACCCTGGGTGGAACGGTCCTGATATGACCGTTCTAATCCTTGTGCGGTCCCTGTGTGACCGCACATCCCTGAGCGGCCCAGTGTGGACCGTTCAAGGGTACGGGTTGCGTCGGTGTGTCTCTCGTCGTACAGAGTGTACCGGGAGATGTTGTTGGCAGCTGGTCACCGTGCGTCGGTGTTGGTACAAGGAGCGTTCCTCGTACCTGCAGTTGCACCGTTGTTTTCCGAGACTTGAGAGTCTACTCCTTCTGTGACCCTCCACTAGTCGTAGCCTACTAGTACGCGTGTGCTAGTCGCACCAGGGAGTGGTGTACGGGCTGACCTTTAGAGACGGTTTGTGGACCGGTTACCGTTGGGCCCCACGTCTTGCAGCCAGAGTCCGGCTGAGGGGAAAACCGGTCAGAGGGCCAGACCTGGGACGCGTGGTCTGTGTGTGCACACGTGGTTGGGGGCGGTTGGACCCACGTCGACGGGCGTGACCCCAGCTAGTCACTTGTTGTAGTTACTTGTACGGTGTTTGCGCCTCGGGTAGGACCTACCATGTCAGGCGGTTCACCTGCGGTGCGGTGTAAGACGTCAGGGGACGCTACCGGCTGTGCTTCTAGTGGGTGGTACTCCTGTTGAGTACGGAGTGTCAGACTGTCAGTCGTGTGTTTCCGACCTTCGGGTTTTGACGGTTCGACCGTTGAGTTTCGGTCTTCTCGTACCGTGGCACGTGTGTCGGTTTGCGTGCCGTTAGGGTCTAGTTCTGTAGAGTACAGGGCTTTCCTTTCCGAGGTACCTTTCTACCGCTAGAGTAGTGGTTTCTCGTTTTACGAGGTAGGGTTCGAGTGATCCCTACTGAGTCTTGTTCCGAGACTCATTCCCTGCGTGTTTTCACCGTGTTTCAGGTGAGGCGCCACCTTCGGGGAGCGTGTCTGGAGCGCAGCGGAAGCGTGGTGCGGGTGCCCAGAGGTAGTGCCAGAGGTCAGAGCCGGGGGATGCCCCGTGTAGCTGTACTTTTCTTTCTTGTCACTGTACTAGTCGTGGACTACTGTTGCTGTTGTTGTTATTTTATTGTGGACCATGTAAAATGTTAATTCATTTCCTGCTTAATATCATAACTGTTTAATTTCTGCAATTATTTGTGATGCTTGTGTAGTTTCCACACCATCCTTTTAACCCTTCCGAGTCTTCGGGCTCGTGGGTGGCGGTGCGAGTCTCGGGTTATCGGGCCTTCCCGGTAATCGGATTCTCGGGTCGTTACAGCTGGTATCAGAGCGCGGTTGTGGAATTACATGAGAATCATAGGTAATTGTATTGGTCCACTAGTCCATGACGATGATGTACAGATGACGCTGGCATTGGGCACCGCGTGTTTTATTCTGACCTTCCGTTTCTGAGTTTTCTGTCTTGTGCTTAAGGAGCGAGGATGGCGCCGAGAAGGAGTTCTCGCTCTCAGCAGGGGCAGTCGGCTGGAGGTCAGGAGATCCAGCAGGGGGTCCAGAGGGACCAGGAGGAGCATAGCAGAGTTCCGGGAGCTACCGAGGCCGCGGATGCTGCGAGGGCTCCGGGGGCCGAGGGTTTTCTCCGTGGCATGTACCATCTCATGGCTCAGCAGTTCGGCGGAGAGGCCGGTGAGGGCTCGTCAGTCAGGGGTGGGCCAGGCCGAGCAGTGAGGGATTTCATGCAGTTTCATCCACCTTACTTTAGCGGCCAGGCAGACCCTGATGCGGCTCGTGATTGGCTTGATGAGATGGAGCGGGTGTTCAGTTCTGCGAAGAGTGCTGTCGAGGACAGAGTGGTGTTGGCCTACAACCAGTTGCAGGGTACGGCTCGGAGGTGGTGGTCTTCCGAGTGGAAGACGTCCTTTCAGCTTCGTCCGCTTGAGCAGATCGAGTGGGATGACTTTGTCAGTGCTTTCGAGCGTACGTACTGTCCAGATATTGTTGCTACGCAGCGGATGCGGGAGTTTCTGGAGCTGGTGCAGGGTGACATGTCCGTGTTGCAGTACAGGGCCCGATTTGTCGAGCTGGGTCGGTACGCACCTCATATCATGGAGCATGAGAGGGTGAGGACGACGCAGTTTGTGCAGGGCTTGAGGTTGGAGCTGAGGCACCATCTGATCGCGAATGGGGCCACTGATCTCGAGACGGCGTCTCGTGTTGCGATTTCCTTGGAGATGGATATGCAGAGGACTCGAGGACCGATCAGCCAGGGGCAGTCTGTGTCAGGTCGCAGCCAGCAGTCGGCTACTCAGCAGCAGGGTTTCTTTCAGTCTGCGTCGGGTGGTTCAGGAGTACCGGCATCGGCAGCTTCGGTGACAGGATCTGCGTCCTTCGGCTCGAAGGTCAAGAAGTTCTTCAAGAAGGGGTTCGGCAAGAAGAAGTCCAAGGATCAGGGGCAGGCTTCATCGGGCAGTGTGCAGCAGCCGTTTCCTTTGCAGCGACAGGGATCGGTGGGTGGATCGCGAGGACCTTGTCCACGGTGTAGTGGGACCCACCCAGGCAGGCAGTGCACGGCGCCGATCATCTGTTTTCGGTGTGACCAGCCAGGGCACATGGCGCGTGACTGTCCTCAGAGGCCGCCGCAGCAGCAGGTTTCCCAGCAGCAGCAGCAGCAGGGACAGTATCCGCCGCTACCCAGGTCAGCTAGTGTGGGAGGCAGGCAGAGAGCTCGTGGCCAGATCACGCACTTGACCAGGGCAGAGGCAGTAGCGTCGCAGCTCGTGGAAGGTACCGTTCAGATTTTGGGTTGTGCGGCTCGGGTTTTATTTGATTCTGGCGCGTCTCATTCGTTCATTTCGGAGGATTTCGCGTCGAGCGTCGAGGAGCCGGTGACCCAGTTGTCCTGTGATTTGGCTGTGGAGTTGCCTTCGGGTGACTTTATGGTCACTCCGTATTGCTTCGACCAGGTTCCGGTGTGGATCGATGGGCGGAGTATGCCAGGCAGGTTGTATGCGTTGCAGCTTCGGGATTATGACGTGATTCTAGGCATGGATTGGCTCGAGACTCATGGAGCGGTGGTGGATTGTGGGATGAAGAGGGTCTACTTCCAACATCCGAGCAAGAGGACCTTCTATTTCCAAGGTATCCGTTCCGCCTCTTCTCGATTTCTTATCTCTGCTATTCGAGCCCGTCGATTGCTTGATTCAGGTTGCCAGGGTTTTCTCGCGTCTGTGGTTGTGTCTGACCGGATGGAGCCGAATGTCGAGGACATTGCGGTGGTGTGCGAGTTTCCCGATGTTTTTCCTGAGGAGTTGCCTGGATTACCTCCCCAGCGGGAGATCGATTTCGTGATCGAGGTTGTACCTGGTACGGGACCTTTGGCGAAGGCTCCCTACCGTATGGCCCCCGCGGAGTTGAGGGAGTTGAGGGCGCAGTTGCAGGAACTGTTGGCCAAGGGGTACATTCGTCCGAGCTTTTCCCCTTGGGGTGCGCCCGTGTTGTTCGTGAAGAAGAAGGACGGTAGTCTGCGGTTGTGCATTGACTATCGGCAGCTGAATGACGTGACCATTAAGAACAAGTATCCGTTGCCGCGGATTGATGATTTGTTCGACCAGCTGCAGTCCGCGCGAGTGTTCTCGCGGATTGATTTGCGGTCCGGTTACTATCAGCTGAGAATTCGCGAGTCCGATGTGGAGAAGACTGCGTTCAGTACGAGGTACGGGCATTATGAGTTTCTGGTGATGCCGTTTGGGCTCACCAATGCCCCAGCAGCCTTCATGGACTTGATGCAGAGGGTGTTTCATCCGTATTTGGACCAGTTCGTGGTCATTTTCGTGGATGACATCCTTGTTTATTCGCGGTCTGCTGAGGAGCATGCGTACCATTTGGGTGTGGTGCTGCAGACGTTGCGAGATCACCAGTTGTTCGCGAAGCTCAGCAAGTGCGAGTTTTGGCTCAGCGAGGTGCACTTTCTGGGGCACGTGATTTCTGGTGATGGTATTTCCGTGGATCCCGCCAAGGTCGAGGCTGTGATGCAATGGCCGAGGCCGAGGTCGGTGACGGAGATCCGGAGTTTCTTGGGGCTTGCGGGTTATTATCGCCGGTTTATCCAGGATTTTTCCCGCATTGCGACCCCGATGACGAGGCTCACGCGGAAGGATGTGCCTTTCGTCTGGTCCGAGGAGTGTGAGCAGAGCTTTAGGGAACTGAAGAGATTGCTCACCTCGGCTCCGGTGTTGGTTTTGCCTTCTGGATCGGGAGGTTTTGTGGTGTGTACAGATGCTTCCGGCGTCGGATTGGGTGCTGTTCTGATGCAGCATGGTAGAGTGGTGGCTTATGCATCTCGGCAGCTAAAGCCCCATGAGGAGAACTACCCTACCCATGACCTTGAGTTGGCGGCAGTGATCTTCGCGCTGAAGATCTGGAGGCATTATCTGTACGGTGAGAAGTTCGAGGTGTTCACTGACCATCTGAGTTTGAGGTATGTGTTCTCGCAGAGAGATCTGAACCTCAGACAGAGGCGTTGGATGGAGTTCATGAAGGACTATGACTTCACCCTGTCTTATCAGCCGGGCAGGATGAATGTCGTCGCCGATGCCTTGAGTAGGAAGGTCGTGATCAGTACCTTGATGCTGAGGAAGTGGAGGCTCTGGGAACAGGTGCCCGAAGTATCTTTCAGGCTCAAGATTCCCCAGAAGCCAGGGTTGGCAGTGCTTGCGAGTCTGACTGTCACTCCTGCTATTCGCCGTCAGGTGACAGAGGCTCAGCATGCGGACCCTGAGTTGCCCCGGATTCTTGCGATGGCTGATGTGGAGCTTGGCGAGGACGGTGCTGCGAGGTTTCGTGGCAGGCTGTACGTCCCAGGGGAGGAGCAGGTTCGTCGTGCGGTGTTACGCGAGGCTCATGGGAGCAGGTACACTGTGCACCCGGGTGCGACGAAGATGTATCGGAACTTGCGGAGGCAGTTCTGGTGGCCTGGCATGAAGAGAGATGTTGCCGAATTTGTGGCCAGGTGCCTGATCTGTCAGCAAGTGAAGGCGGAGCATCAGCGACCAGGCGGTACTCTCCAGCCCTTGGATGTTCCTGCTTGGAAGTGGGACCATGTGACCACGGATTTTGTGGTGGGGTTGCCCAGAACCCCGACTGGGCAGGACAGTATTTGGTTGCTGGTGGATCGGCTGACGAAGGTGACGCGGTTGCTACCGGTCAAAGTCAGCTGGAGCGTGCCTAAGTTGGCTCGTCTTTATGTGGAGCGGATCGTGCCGTTGCATGGGGTTCCCATTTCGATCGTGTCGGATCGGGATCCGCGCTTCACTTCTGGATTCTGGAGGAGTTTCCAGCGAGCTCTTGGCACGGAGTTGGCATTTAGCTCGGCGTATCATCCACAGTCAGATGGTCAGTCTGAGAGGACCATTCAGACTTTGGAGGACATGCTGAGATCCTGCTGCCTGGAGTGGCAGGGGAGTTGGATTCATCACCTACCGTTAGTGGAGTTTGCCTATAACAACAGCTTTCATTCGAGCATCGGCATGGCTCCTTATGAGGCATTGTATGGGCGTCCTTGTCGGACTCCACTTGATTGGTTTGAGGTGGGTGAGCGTGTTTTGACGGGACCGGAATTGGTGCAGCAATGTGTGGATGTTGTGCACCTGGTTCGTCAGAACATGTTGGCGGCCCAGAGTCGGCAGAAGAGCTATGCTGATCGTAGGCGGCAGCCCCTCGAGTTCGCCGTGGGCGATCATGTGTTCTTGAGAGTTTCTCCGATGAAGGGGGTGATGCGGTTTGGACGGCGTGGGAAGCTGAGTCCCCGCTATATTGGTCCTTTCGCGATTGTGGAACGCATCGGTGAGGTTGCTTACCGGTTGCAGTTACCCTCTGAGTTGGCGTCGGTGCATGACGTGTTCCACGTCTCTATGTTGCGGAAGTATATGCCCGATGACTCTCATGTGCTCGAGTTTTCCGTTTGGCCTGAGGTGACTCCAGATCTTTCTCTCCCAGAGTTTCCGATCCGCGTGGAGGATAGGCGAGAGCAGCGCCTGCGGAACAAGGTTATTCCCTTGGTCAAGGTCGTGTGGCAACGACACTCTGGTGGTGAGGCTTCGTGGGAACGTGAGGACGAGATGCGTCAGCAGTTCCCGTATCTGTTTGAGTGAGTCTTCCTCTTCTTTCCCCTTGGGTTGTTCTCAATTTCGAGGACGAAATTCCTTAAGGGGGGAGGGCTGTAATATCCCGGACCTTTCGGATCCTTCTTCATGGGTCCCGGATCTGGTTTTCGGAGTGTCCGGCTCCGTTGTGTCCGAAATTTCGTTTCGGACATCTTTCGTGTTCGGATCGGCGCGATCCGGAGTCGTTTCGGAGGCCCGGAGGCGTTCCGCGGCTTTTTCCGCGCGTGTTTTCCGATTTCCGGTGTGTGTTTCGGCTTTTTCTTCGGACGCTCGCTGCGGGCGAACCGGGCAGTTCCCCGAGGCACGAGTGGTACCGTTGCGATCGGTGCGTTCCGAGGATTCCGGAAATGTATTTTTCTAATTTTCGGTATTTTTCCGAAAAATCGGATTTTCTATATATTCCCATTTTCTTTTCTTTTCTTTTTCTTCTTTTCTCTCTTCTTCTTCTTCCTTCCTCTCTCTCCCTCACGCGACCGTGGCCGGCTCTTTCCCTCCTTCTCTCCCGTTCGACCGTGCCGACCCCCGTTCCGGCTGCAGACGGCGGCGGTGCGACGGCGCGAGGACGTGGGTGACGTGGTGGCGATCGTGCGGGCATACGGCGAGCGTGGGAGGCGTGGAGAGGCGAGATTCTAGCGGCGTTCTTCGCGACTTCGAGCTCGGATCGGAGCGTTTCGTCGCGGACCGGAGGTAGGGTGACGTTCCTTAGCCTCATGTCTTCCGTCCCCGTGAGTTTCAGCTCGAGACGAGGTCGAGAGGGGTTTATTTTGAGCCGGGAAGGGTCGATCATGCCGCGGGGTGAGTTCGTCCGATCCATCGTTTTGAGCCCCGATTTCACGGTTTAAGGGCGTAGGAGCATGCTAGGGGGCTTGGGGGTTCTTCTCTCGCCATTTCCCCCTCTGTGGGGTTTGTTTTGAGGCTGATTGGGCGATTCCGGTGAGGTTCGCCATTTTCTCGCCGGTGAGCGATGTGCGGTCGAACCAGTGGCCGCACAACCCCTATGCGGTTCCGTTCGGACCGTTCATCGGCTCGGCGCGCTTTGGGTGAGGCTTGGCGCGCAGTGGGCTTGGGCGGTCCATCGTGGGACCGCATATCCTAATGTGCGGCCCCACAGCTACCGCCCAACCCCAAGGGTTTCGACCGTTGGTTGTGACCGTTGTGCAGTGCTCTGGGATGTGCGGCCAGGAGCTGACCGCATAACCCCTTGCACGGCCAGGTGCTGGCCGTACATCCCCTAGCGCTATGGTTGGATGTGCGGTCTGGCCCTGACCGCACAACACCTGAACGGCTAAGCCGTAGCCGCCCTTCCCCAAGTGCGGCTAAGGACTAACCGTCCAGGCTTTTTACCGTTGGGAGACGAGCGGCCAGTAGGTGACCGTTCTTCACCCACGTGCGGTCAAGAGTTGGCCGCACATCTGTTTGAACGGTCCTGTGCTGACCGTTTATCCGTCGTTTGGACCCTGGGTGGAACGGTCCTGATATGACCGTTCTAATCCTTGTGCGGTCCCTGTGTGACCGCACATCCCTGAGCGGCCCAGTGTGGACCGTTCAAGGGTACGGGTTGCGTCGGTGTGTCTCTCGTCGTACAGAGTGTACCGGGAGATGTTGTTGGCAGCTGGTCACCGTGCGTCGGTGTTGGTACAAGGAGCGTTCCTCGTACCTGCAGTTGCACCGTTGTTTTCCGAGACTTGAGAGTCTACTCCTTCTGTGACCCTCCACTAGTCGTAGCCTACTAGTACGCGTGTGCTAGTCGCACCAGGGAGTGGTGTACGGGCTGACCTTTAGAGACGGTTTGTGGACCGGTTACCGTTGGGCCCCACGTCTTGCAGCCAGAGTCCGGCTGAGGGGAAAACCGGTCAGAGGGCCAGACCTGGGACGCGTGGTCTGTGTGTGCACACGTGGTTGGGGGCGGTTGGACCCACGTCGACGGGCGTGACCCCAGCTAGTCACTTGTTGTAGTTACTTGTACGGTGTTTGCGCCTCGGGTAGGACCTACCATGTCAGGCGGTTCACCTGCGGTGCGGTGTAAGACGTCAGGGGACGCTACCGGCTGTGCTTCTAGTGGGTGGTACTCCTGTTGAGTACGGAGTGTCAGACTGTCAGTCGTGTGTTTCCGACCTTCGGGTTTTGACGGTTCGACCGTTGAGTTTCGGTCTTCTCGTACCGTGGCACGTGTGTCGGTTTGCGTGCCGTTAGGGTCTAGTTCTGTAGAGTACAGGGCTTTCCTTTCCGAGGTACCTTTCTACCGCTAGAGTAGTGGTTTCTCGTTTTACGAGGTAGGGTTCGAGTGATCCCTACTGAGTCTTGTTCCGAGACTCATTCCCTGCGTGTTTTCACCGTGTTTCAGGTGAGGCGCCACCTTCGGGGAGCGTGTCTGGAGCGCAGCGGAAGCGTGGTGCGGGTGCCCAGAGGTAGTGCCAGAGGTCAGAGCCGGGGGATGCCCCGTGTAGCTGTACTTTTCTTTCTTGTCACTGTACTAGTCGTGGACTACTGTTGCTGTTGTTGTTATTTTATTGTGGACCATGTAAAATGTTAATTCATTTCCTGCTTAATATCATAACTGTTTAATTTCTGCAATTATTTGTGATGCTTGTGTAGTTTCCACACCATCCTTTTAACCCTTCCGAGTCTTCGGGCTCGTGGGTGGCGGTGCGAGTCTCGGGTTATCGGGCCTTCCCGGTAATCGGATTCTCGGGTCGTTACAGGTGGCCCATCACCCACCTCCTCCTTCCAATCATATTCGGGTAGCCCATTACCCATCTCCTCCTGTTCATTCTACTCGGGTGGTCCGACACCCGCCTCCTTCTATTCCTCCTCCAACACGGCCCCGAGGCCCATTTACTCCTTGCAATCCGTTCCGTCCGGGTTCTTTTACGGGTCGTCCCGTCCACTCCCCTCCACGGCCTTTTTATACGACCCCTCCTCCTTCAATGCCCTGCCAACCTTCTGTTGCCCAAGTTACACCCCTCCAGCAAACTCTCCTCGATAAGATTACTTTGATGGAGGAACAAATAAAGAGGGTCACGGCTCCTCCTACTCCAGTCAATCCTCTCCATGTCGCTTTGGACGACATTACAAGAATGGAGAGAGAATGGAAAGATAGGATGGACGACTACGGCGTTGATATTCCAAGTGAGCAAGAACCGACATTTGAAGAATCTGAGGCAATATACGATGATGAAGATGTGCAGGCACCCCTTCCGAGTTTCCTTAATTTCCCGCTCCCTCCACTTTCATTCGATGAACCTCCTGCTCAGGATGAAACCATCCCCGATCCAATCCCTATTTATGAGACTAACTGGTGTTACGATGATGGGTCGATACTCCAATCACCCACACCGCCACATTGTAAGTCTCCTCCTATCCTTGACACCGCATACATTACACCTCCTCCAGTTACACCATTAACCTCCGCAACACTGGCCTCCCCTAAACCTTCCGTTAAACCTCCACCAATTACACCTCCACTCCTTAAGCCATCTACCTCCACACCATTAGCCTCCATCGAACCCACTATTAAACCTTCCCCAATTAACCTCCCATTACCGCCACCTCGGCCTTCCATTATCCCTTTAAAACCCACTTTGCTTATTCCTCCACCATATAGCCTTACGCCTTTACCCATGGTTAGTCCTGAGCAGGATCCACCACTTTTTGCATCCGAGCTAATCCCAACTACTTCCGAGTAAGGGGAGAAGCTCGACGTGTTTGAATCTCCGCCCCCATTCACCCATTTGCCAACACCTTCCATTATAACTCCACCATTCACGGAGCCTCCCGCCTCCGCCTCACCTCCCTTTGTTACTCGGAAGGGGCGTGCTTCTGCAGCTATTTGTGCCGAAGATAAGCAAGAGCCGGGCAAGAAGACTTTGGCCACGACTGTGCCATTCAAAATTCAAGAATTCATTTGCCGAATGCCAATCCGGGTTATTGTGCCAATCACGGCCGAAGAAGTCAAGTCGCCGCCATGCCGAGCGTTGATGCCGTCTAAGGGCCGGGCAGGGCACCCCTTGTTCAAACTTTCCAATCCAGAATTCATTATTCCTTACAAGGGGCGAATGCCCATTTTGCTCAACATTCCATATACACCACATTCAATGGGCAACTCGATGCTTCATGTTCCAACTCTACGACTCCCTCACCTTATTGATTTTCGCTTTCCAAGGGGGTTGTCATTTATTGAAGCTTCGTTTATTGGGCCAATTGGTCATACATGTTCACTGCCGTGGAGGGGCAATTATCTTAAGGGGCCGTCCCCTATTTCTCCCACTCTTGTTCATTCAACTTCATCCACATCTATTTCTATCACCTTTTCTTCATGGGCAACTCGAAGGGTAAAAAGGAAGATCTCATCCTTTCACCCTTCACATTATTCATCTTCTTTGCATCTCCTTGCATTCACGCATTTCAAGCATTCATCGCATCCATCCCATTGCATGCATTTGCACCTCCTGCTTCCCGGGTTTCCAAACCCGTATCTTCCCCGCCTTCCGGCACCGCCGGATATTCAGCATTTCCCATCTTATCCATATTCATCCTTTTATCCACTCCCCTTGGGGCATCGCGTCCCCCTTCCTGCTATTTCCCTGGAACCACCAGGAATTTTATCCCTCCTCTTTGGGCATCTCACCCTTTCTGATTCTATTTCTCCGGAACCTCCGGACCTTTCTCTCGGGCACGATACCCCTTTCCATCTTCTCCTTACTGATTTCATCCCTCCGGAACCTCCGGATTCTTCCCTTGTCCTTTCAGGGCATCGCGCCCCTTTCCATCTTCTCCCTCCTGATTTCATTCCTCCGGAACCTCCGGATTCTCCATCTTATTCTCTCTGTCATCTCCCAGGGCATCGCGACCCTCCTGATTTCATTCCTCCGGAACCTCCGGAACTTCCATATTTCTTTCGATTTATCTTCTTGCTCCTCCGGGACTTCATATCTTTTATTCTCTTCTTCCTTCTCCGTCACCTCTTCCATCATCTTTTTCCCTATCTTTCCCCAGGGCATCGCGTCCCTTCTTTCAATGTCCCACCAGAGCCTCCGGATTCCTCCTATCATGATTCTCCTCCTCTGCCTCCGGACCCTCCGGATCCACCTCTTTCCATCTACCAATTTCTTCTTCTGATTCCTCCTAATTCTGGGTCTGACCCAACTTCTTCCACATCCACTGCCTTGGGCATCTGCCCTTTCTCCCATTGCTTTCGAGGCTTTAGTCCTCACTCCACCTCCTAATTTTCCGCTTCTTCTGTAGACTGTTTCATGTGATCAGGGTCTCCGAGCCTTAGCAAGGGAGTTCTAGCCCTCGCCTCTCTTCCTTTTTCTCCTTATTCGTCTGAGTCTGGTCTTGGCACCACTCCCTCTTGTTAAGCCACTTTCAAATCCTTTGCTTCCAATTCTTTTGACTGCCAAAGAGGACAAATCTCATGATGATCAAGATCGCTTCTCGCGGCAGCTGCTTCTACAAAGGTCGCAAGGTAACATATTGGCGTAAGTATGCATTTTAATGATATCATTTTCTCATTACCTCACGCATGATTTTCAAAATCAAGTGCTTCTTAACGAGATTAAGAGTGGTGTTTTAAACCTTTATCTTAGGCTTTTGTTTAATTGAATCACTCTCAAAAGAGTCTTTAGGCTTGCTCTGCAGCACCTTTGGTTAATAAGAACCTCGTGCTGGGAATTCGACATTCTCTCCCCGCTTGTTAAGGGCAACCCTTAGCTGGGCATTTCACACACTTCACGGCGTCCTTAGCCGGCTCTTTGGTTAGACACCGTTGCTACTTTGGCCATGCCATGAGTATTCCGGAAAGTCTTTTCTCTTCTTTACTCAGCCGCATGCAGGGGCAAGAGGTTGACGGATGAGATGACCAACCTAGGTAATCCCCAATACGAGAGGAGTCTCAAATAGGGGCAGTCTTGACCCAAAATCAATATGAGTTTTCATGATATACATTTCGCCAAAAGGGCTATTATGAAAATCAAATCAAAATTTCAATAAATTCAAAATTGTGAATTATGGCATGTCAAGAGTGGCAAAGTCCCCGCAGGGAAAACCCTGGTCGTATGCATGTCAAGGGTCTAAAATCAAAGGCACAAAGCCCCGGCACAACAGACTACCTCTTTGAAGGGAACACCTTGGAAGGAATTCAAGTCTTGATATCTCTCATCCTGCACAAAGTTTATCCCCAATTATTCTTCTCTTCTCCCTCCAAGACCGAATGTTTCTCGGGTATGGCCTCGGTAGGGGCACCATTGATCAAAGACGGTCGGTTATAGGATGTCACTTTCAAATGCACGCCCAGCTTTGGGCAGTTTCCTTAGCGAAAAGGGAAGGAGCAAGGACCCCTAGCCAGTGGTTCAAAACACCCTTTGATGCTGCATTAGCTATGTCTAAACCAAAATCTCCACAAAAAATTTTGAATATTTCCAAAATCTCCACAAAAAAAATTCAAATATTTTCCAAAATCTCCACAAAAACTTGAATATTTTAAAAATCTCTGTAAAAATTCAAATATTTTCAAAACCCATAAAAATTTGCATATTCCAAAACCCATAAAAATTTGCATATTCCAAAATCCAAAAATTTTGCATTGTATTTTCTGATGGTGTTTTGCAGGAACAGCTTTCCAAGGACTAGGAGCACGGGATGAGTCCCCTTTCACTCATTGTTATCAATCCATTGATTCTTCCCGACATTTTTCATGACTTGCCGCTGGGCATTTGATTATCAATTCCTCATATCTCCCTGGGCATTTTGATTGTTACATCTCCCGGTTATCATCTTGATTATTCATCTCATTATCATTCAATCAACTCCTGCTAATTTTCCTGATCATTTGCCACTGGGCATTTTCTCGATTTTCAATCATTCAGCTCCAATTTTGATTAGCCAGATTGTCTCCTCATGACAACATAACAAATAATGATGCTTTGCAATGCCTTGCTATTCATGTTATCCATGCTTTGCCCTACTATGTGTTATTCATGGCTATGTTTGCTATGCTTTGAGTCATGCCTTATTCATTGTTTGTTATACTTTTTATATCTTGGCTAATGAATTTTGAGCGCAGGATAAGAAGCTCTTGGTCCCATCGTCCGGGCATCATCATCCAAGCCCCACGGTGCTGACACCTCATTTCTCAGTTCCCCCATGTGCCCATTGCTATCACCATCTCCCTGTATGCATTCTACTTATGTTACATATGTTACTAGATTACATCAAGGACCTTGTGACTTTGATAAATCTGGAATTTGAGTTCCCCTTCATCAAAAACGATGACGATTCCAGAGGCATCTTAGTCACACGGATAGGCCGTTGAGCCGTCCGAGACTGGGGACGATGGTTCCCTTTTTACGAGTTGGTGCGTGGATAAACGGGCTTCGGCTTAGTATCAGCTCGCGAAATTGATTTCTTGACCCAGTCTGGGCAGTTTAACAATATTATCCTTGATTATATTATATTTTTATTTGATTTAATTTTTTCCTTTAGCCCAGCATGCATTCATGTAGGACTTTGAAACAATTGTTGAAAAATCATTCTGATAAGCTGATGTTGAGAGTTGAATTGATCTTAATCTTTCCCGATATGAGATTTTTCATTGCCGAATTGAGTCCTCAGTTCGTTTTGTCGCTGTTTTGGGTCCTTTCTCGAGAGCTCCTTGTTTGGATTTTTATCATCTTATTGTCCAACTTTCCCCTTGATCCACCTTGGCTGCAGCACGTCCACATTGGCTGGTAACCGCTCCCCAACGGTGAAATCTACAGGTTTGTGACCTGGGGTACTTCCACCGCGCTGGAAGTTGATCATTTTATTTTATCTCCTTCGTGCACCGCGTGCACATCTCCCCCTTTTATCCAAACATTGTTGATTTCGTTGGATTTCCCGAGATTTGCTTCATCTCGTGCTTTTGATTTGATTCTCATCAGGTGATGTTGATTGCGTGTCTCATCACACCTTGGCATCTACTTTTCAGTTTGCTACGCTCCCTTGCAAAGCAGACGCCAAGGCGGGGCAGCTGTAGACACGCCAAAATTGACGTCATTTTGAGTATATTTCATATCGCTCTGCGATGCCCCATTTGACCCTCAAATCAGCTTATTTGAGTGGTTTTCCCACTTTTCTTGAATTTCTCCTATTTTTCCCCATTTTATCTCATTTTCCTATTTTTTCAGATTTCTTGGGCATTTATCTCTATTTTCTGAATTCACGCCCTCATCAGGGGCGTGTTTTTGAAACACGCCCTTGTCTAGGGCGTTTCTTTCCCATTTTATCTATTTCTCCCCATTCTATCTATTTTATGAATTTTATGAATTCACGACTTGGGTAAGGGCGTGTTTCTCTTAAAACATGACTTCACCTAAGGCGTTTCTTAAAGAAAGGACGCCCACCTTAGGGCGTTAATTCTTTTGGTTTGACCGACTTCCCATTTGAGCTCTTGAAATTAACGCCCTTCCCAGGGGCGTGTTTTTGAAACGTGACTTTGATTGAGGCGTGTGTTTCATGTTTCAAATATGGGGAGTTTTCATTTCTAAAAATTTGGTTTTGAGAAACGCCCTTGTGCAGGGCGTGTTTTTGAGAAACGCCGTATGTGTAGGTCGTCAATTCTTAAATTAACGCCCTGACCTAAGGCGTGTTTCACCTTCTGGCTTCGCAGCCCTTTCCCCAGAGAGTCCTTGCCTCGTTAGACTCCTCCTCTATTTGGGCTCTTGCTGTTCTTATCCATTCCTCCTTTAATCTCTTCCCTTCTTATCACCTTTTCCTAACCTATTAATAGAGGCTCTCGCCTCTGTTAAGGGGTTGGTTCCGATAATTTTTATTCTCCCCTGCGTTCTTCTTCTTTTTTTCTTCTTTCCCCTTTCTTCTGTCTTCTACGTGTCTCCTTCTTTTTCTATTTCTTCTTCTGATTCTTCTTCTCCTTCTTCCGTATCCTCCATTCTTCTTCTTATTATTTTTCTTCTTCTACTTCTGTTTCCTCCCTCTTTTCTTCTGTTGTCTTCTTTTCTTTTTACAGGAACCGAAGGTGCTTGGCTAAGGGAAGGCTTCTTCACATCAAGCTTCATCCTTTGAAGGCTTCCTCCCATCGAGCATTCAAGCCAAGGAAGCCATCCAAACAAGATTTTTCTATCTTATCTCCCCTTATTTGTATTTTTCATTAAGTCATGCATGCATCATTGTCATTGATTTTCCTCAACTATCATATTGAGATCTCTCCTTAGTGCAACTCTTGCACTCTTTCCCCCTATTTTTATTCATATTTTTCATATCATTCACATCATATCTCCCATACCCTTTTGCATAGGGGTTTAAGGGCAATCCCCTTAAGGTGTGTTCTTGCACATGCTTTCATGCTCATATATTTTTATTGAATTTGATGCTACACTCACCATATTCTAATCCATATTTTTTATTGGTGTTTGTCTTTTTTGCAAGGGTAATTAATTGAAGAACTCTCTTCGTCGGCCGGCCGATCTTGAAGAGAAAGGAAGCACTCACATCCCCGCGTTTCAAGAAGTATTTTGCGATCATCTCCCCATATCAATCTCCTCTTTGAGACCCTCGTGTCTCTGGCGATCACACAAACCTCCTTTTAGCACCTCGTGCTATTTTATTGCTTTCATCATATCCATTGCTTTTTATATTTAAGTGTGGATTTTTCTTAGAATCTACATATATATATATATGTATATATATATATATATACATATATATATATATATACATATATATAACGCAGGTTGAAGGCAGGCGCACCCCCCCCTTCGCCCCGCCTTCGCAGGCGGGCACGGGCGACGAGGGGGGGGGGGACCGGTGAACCATGCACGTCAACGCGCATGCCACGCGGCGGGCAGAGCAGGCAGGCGCCGTGGGCGTACCGCGCCAACGCGGCCACGCGGAGGGATGTCGGCCGGGCGGCGCACCGCTGTCCACGCGGGCGGGCGTCTCACGCGGAGGGAGAAGTCGGCGCACGCGGCGGCGCACGCGGCCGCAGGAGAGAGAGAGAGAAAGAGAGAGAAAGGAAGAGAAAAAGGCCAGAAAAATTACAAAAAAATCAAAAAAAAAATAGAAAAGTGTGCAACACATGTTAGCACACAATTCCAAATCAACAAGAGCAGCAATTGTCAACAAAAGAAGCAAGAAGTGTTCATATTAGCTAAAGGGTTGTTGTGTTACCCTATATAAAGGGGTTCAATTGTAATGAAAGGGGGGGAAGAGAGATAGCAAAGAGTTGTAAGCTATGGGTTGCTAAGATTTGTAAGTGTTCTTGAAGTTCTTGCTTTGTGGCTTTGGTATGAGAAGATTTTGAGAGCTTTATATTTAAGTTTTGAAGTTTGTTGTTAGTTTGTATTGAATACTTTCATTGTACTCTTAACCATTTTTGGCTCTTCATAGTCAATTTACAAGCTTGTGTAATCCTTATTTCAATTTATTATCTTCTACAAAGTTGTCAATCTGTAAGTGTTCTTCAACTTCTCTTTCTAGTATTTCCCTCAATTCCTTCGAAATTAAAAGTTATTTTCTGTCTTTCTAAGTTCTGCTCTACGTGATTACTATTCATGCGAGGTGGTACCTTCTATTATTCTTCTATTTGGAAGCCTTTCCAATCTTATTTTTACTCTGAGTTCTTCATGAAAGTTGTTCTTCTCTTGTATATCTAAAACTTCTTATTCTACCACTTCTTCTAAATCTTCTTATTTTGAGAGTTATAATTAATTTATCACTGTTCTTATTTCTGCCATATTACTGTTCATCCGCACTGATAGCTCTTGAGTGTTTCACATTTTTCACTATCTTCCTCTTGTTCTCTGATTCTGTGTTCTTCACCAAACTTCTTCATCTTTTCATTCTCTACAACTTTCATTTCTTCCACTTCTTCTAATTGTGTCTAGTTTAAAAGTTATTTCTTTTCCTAGTTCACCTTAGTTTCATTATAATTGTCTATTTGTTCTTCTATCGATTCCACCCTTCTAAATTGCATCCCAATCTTTCTAGGGCAATTTTAAATTCAATTCTCATGATTTTTAAATCTTAAAAAACTCAAGATTTTTAACTTTTAAATCTACTTCTCCCTGTGGATTCGACTCGGTCTCATCACTTAACTATTCTATTTATTTAATTTGTGGGCCGGATATTGTAAATTGATAGCGGTTCGTATTAACGACGTGTGTTTTCCGCGCATCAAATCCAGCAGCGACAACATTAGTACCCTTCGCAGCAGGAATTTCAACCCCAGTAGTACCCTCAGCAGCCGCATCAGCAGCAGGGGCAGTATCCGCCACTACCCCGGTCAGCGAGTGTGGGGGGCAGGCAGAAGTCCCGAGGCCTGATTACACACATGACCAGGGCAGAGGCAGAGGCGTCGCAGCTTGTGGAAGGTACCGTTATGATTTTGGGTTGTGCGGCGCGAGTTTTGTTTGATTCTGGTACGTCGCATTCGTTTATTTCGGAGGATTTCGCGCTGAGTATTGAGGAGCCGGTGACCCAGTTGTCCTGTGATTTGACTGTGGAGTTACTTTTTGGTGATTTTATGATCACTCCGTATTGTTTCGAGGAGGTTCATGTGTGGGTGGAAGGGCGGAGTTTGCCGGCCAGGCTTTATGCGTTGCCACTTCAAGACTTCGATGTGATTTTGGGCATGAATTGGCTCCAGGCCCATCATGCCTTAGTGGATTGTGGCTCGAAGAAGGTTTATTTCCGGTGGCTTCATGGACCTACATTATATTTCCAAGGTATCAGGTCTTCCTCTTCCCGCTTTCTTATTTCGGCTCTTAGGGCTCGTCGATTGCTCGACTCGGGTTGTCAGGGTTTTTTCGCTTCTGTGGTCATGGTGGACCAGTCGGAGTCGGATGTGGAGGACATTCCAGTGGTGTGCGAGTTTCCCGATATTTTTCCCGAGGATTTTCCTGGATTACCTCCTGTTGACGCCTTGAAAATGAACAAGGGTGAAAGCACAGTTGAAAAGAGGATCAGACCAACAGTGAAAGGCCAATGATGAAGTCCGCCAACCTTTTACCCGGCTGAAGCCTTTGTCGGCCGAACCGATACCCGGTGCCGATATTATTCAGACGACAACACTGATAAAGCAGCAGTCACTCGACTGATGGGACCTCCCAGCACACTTTTACTAAGAGCGATGTTACTGTTACATCCAAGAGCCCACAGATGACATGTCAGCATAGGCCAGATGTCGGCTTATTGACAGATGTGATAAAAGATAAGGATGAAGCCGGTGCCGGTAGATGAAGATTGTAAAGGCTTTTGCAAAGTCAAAACACAAGAAGAATCGTCTCCACAGACTATACACCCGGCTGAAGTCTTTCCAGACTAAAGCTGATGTACGAGCTCGTCACCATTCAAGTGACGATGTCGATAAGATAATACCCGGTTTTGTCACCATTCAGATGGCAATACTGATGAAACCCCCGTCTACGGACTGATGAAACCCTTGTCTACGGACTGATGAGACCCCTGTCTACGGACTGATGAAAACCTTAATAATGATACAAGCTGTGTCACCAATGGAAGACCCTTTTGGGTGAGGATGCCCTTGAAAGACCCAAATAGGCCTGTGAAAGTGGCTAAAATACTTTAATTGGGCCTGCAATATTAGCGCCGAGAGTCACTTGCCGAAGCCCAAAAGGTGGCGCCGAGAGGCACTGGCTGAAGCCCAAAAGGTGGCGCCGAGAGGCACTTGCTGAAGCCCAAAGGGTGGCGCCGAGAAGTTGAAGGCAGGCGCGCCGGGAAGCCCGTTTGAGGCGCGCCGAGATGGTGTCTGCCGAGAAGGAAAAGGCTTGATGAAGCCTACCGAGAAGGGGGAAAACGCTTATAAAAACCCCTCCCTTCGAACAAGAAAAGCGGCAGAGGAGAGACACACAAGAAAACACAGAACAGAAGAACAAAAAGAGAGAAGAGAAAAAGAAAAGGAGAGCTCCAGAAGGAGAGACTCGAAGAAGCGAAGGAATATCTGAGAAGAGACGAAGGAGCAGAAGCTCAAGGTGGGCAACCGGGGAGGGAGAGGAGTCAATGCTCCGCCCTCCCCCCCCCCCCCTTTCATCTTCTTTGTTTCTATTTTCTTCTTTATGTAACCATGCGAGTCTTATCTCGATTCATCGGTGATAACCGGGATATCCCGGTCGCCATTCATCTCCCTTTCCTCCATTCCCTCTATGTGGCTGGGGTGAGTCTCAGAATGATGTGATTGTATGAAATGCTCCAGTGGCCCGTTTGGGCGCTAGGCGATTTAAGTATTTGCCCGCTATCTCTCCGTCTGCTGCTATGCTTTTCCTTTATATGTTTTCATTTTAAGTCCAACTGAAGTGCGTCCGATTCCCCGGTGGGTCTTCGGGCTCAATTGTCTGCAGTAGAATAAATGTCGTTCTAAATGAGCCGATGTCCCTCTCCGATTCATCATCGTTTGCATAAAGTTTCCCAGGCTTGCCCTAGGGCCAGAGACAGACCATCTCTTGGCTTCTGGGACAGTCTGCTACCGATATTGGCAGTAACTCCGAGGGTTTGCTCGAGATCCTCTTCTCACAGGAGTAAGTAAGCTGCTTCAATAAATTAATACCGATGGTTTCTAATCCGGCTCCAGTCCGAACAATTACATCAGGGTCGCCCCTGGGGTCAGAGATGGCCATCTCTTGGCTCCCAGGCGACCAAAGATGCCAGCAAATGAGCCCTTGAAGGTCAATAATAATATGACGATTCAGAACCCATCCTGCAGTGGTTCCTTCGATTCCCCTTTGAACCCAACCCATCTTTGGCAAATCAAACCCATATCTGTGTAATCTCTCGCTTACACTCTAAATCCAGCCTCAATCCGAGCCGGAAATCTCATAAAATCCCCAAACAGAGCATCGTTTCAGCTCTGTAAATCATGAAACCCTGTAGCAATTCCATCCTCTCGGCGTGCAAAATTCCCCGCCGAGAACTACGCTGCCGAGAGACCTCCTTCTTCAGCAAACCGACAAAAGTCTCTCCAGGCCACTTCCACGTGAACCCCCCAGCTCTCCGCTTCCCGGCACCATCTTCCCGGCGTGGTAATGGGCGCGCCGGGAAGCCCCTGGCCGAGACCTTCCCCCTTGCCTTTGGCCTCTCGGCGCCAGCCTCCCGGCGTGATGAGGAGCGCGCCGAGAAGCCTCCACGCCGGGAGCCTCCCTCCTGCCTTCTTTTGCATTTGGAGCCACGCTGGGAGCCTCCCTCCTGCCTTCTTTTGCATTTGGAGCCACGCCGGGAGCCTCCCTCCTTCCTTCTCTGGCCAATTTAAACCCATGCCGAGAGCACCCCCTCTGGCCAATTTAAACCCGTGCCGAGAACCCCCCTTGGCCAACCTATAATCCCACGCCGAGAGCCATCTTCTTGCCAATGAAAACCATGCTGAGAGCCTCTCCTTCGTCCACTCCTTTGGCCTCTTCGTCCATTTATTCTGGGGCGTCCGTGAGTCGTCATATGCACCCTAGGGGATAAATTAACTGGGGATTGACCTCCCCTACATTCTGAGGTCCCTAACAGGATTCACATGCCACCTCGTGGGTCTGACGAACCCTGTCTCTACATGAGTTTCGTCAGTCTCCGAGAAGGGGAATAGTGACCGATGCCAGAGACATGGATAGTCTCTTCGAGCCTTAGTGCTCACTCATTTTCCGGCTTTCATCCCAGCACTCCGTGGATGTCAGCCTATACCATTCTCTGGCAAATGCTCGGTCCAGGGGAGGTGCTGCCAAAATTCTCTCATGAAGATGAAAGTCGACATCAGGTTGTCCCCCGGGCTCTGCATGATAATGGTGACAGGGTTTCCCTCGACCCTAGTCTTCCTAAATCCCTCTTCTATCCTGATGCTCCTGTAAACCCCAAATCTAATCCAGCTCAGATTTGATGAACTGATCCACTTTGACTTCACAGAACCTATCTGGCTTGTCCTGCATCGCCAAGAAACCCAAAGTAGAGCCTCCGGAACCCCTTTCGGGTCCTCACGGTGCCAGAACACCAACACTCTCTCGGCGCCATGGCTCCCGGCGCGGCCCTGGGCGCGCCGGGAACCCTCACGCCGAGAAAACCCCCCCTGGCCCTCTTGTCAGCGCGCCGAGAGCTCCTCCTCCTCTTCAGCTGTGCCGAGATCCTCTTCCTCCTCCCTTCAACCAGGCCGAGAATACTCCTGGCCATCTCCCCTTCGCGCCGAGAAGCTCTCCAGTTGGCACGTTGGGAACCCCGGCCATTTTGCCTTCACGCCGAGAACCTATGTACACTTGAACTGCATTGATGAGTAACCCCTTTAGCTCGGGAGGACTCTGCCATTGCATGAGTTCCGCCGGCTTCTATAGGGAATATCAAACATTACCCCATGGCATATATATATACATATGGGTGGGGAGGTCTGGCCTCTCTCTTTCTCCCGGCTTTCATCCCGGCACTCCGTGGGTGATAGCCTATTTCTCCCTGGGCATAATCCAGATTAAGGAGAAATACTGTCGAAATACCGATCGATGCTTTAAACCCCATCATGGTCACGGCTCGGTCTACCTGTGACTGAGATCCTCCTTCCCCCCTAAGACCGGTCTTTGAATCGCTGACCTAATGATATCATCTGTTTCTATGGTTGATGTTGTTATATTGCCCGCCTTCCTGGCTTCGGTATGAAATTCCATTTGCGCACATGAATATATGTTTGCCTCTCGAGGCCTCCTACCTTTAGCGTTTAATCAAGGGTTGTCCTCCTTAGGGGGGATGTAATTAACGTCATAGCCTTTATGGTATGGCGAACTTCCGGTCCCGACTCGGACTTCACAATCGACTGATCAAGTCAGATCGAGCGCACAATGAAATCGTCACTTCGGTGACTGGCACGCCAATAAATCAATGAACCAAGAAAATAAAATAAAACATAAGGATTAAAATAATAAAGAAAAAAATGTGTCAAACAAGTCTGGCACGCCCGGTGGGACTGAGTCTCCCTTCATCTTTACGCTAAAGTAGGAGGCCCAGCGGGCCCCCCTCAAAATTCTGATTCTGTGTACTTTCTTTATTTTCAGGAATCTACAATGACAGCCGGAATCATGTCCGTTTGCTTCGACCAGCAGCCGATTGACATGCATGTGCGAGAAGGCTACCTGGCGGTACCTCTCGCGTTCGGATCGATGCCGCCTGCCGTTGGGCTGCCCAACTGCTTGGGCGTCGTCTTCACTGACCTTCTACAGGTCGATGACAATGAGCAAGGCACTGCTGCAAGTGCCCCGGTGAAGATCACTGACTAGAAGAATATCTTACCAGAGAAAACGGTCCCCACGGCCGTCGCCTGCTACGTCCATCATGTCCAAAAAAGGGGCATGGTCCCTGCTGCTGCTCAGAAGGGGAGAAGAACCAACCGGAGGAGCCGGTATGATGCTGTTGACCGTCGTCTTTCCAACTCCGGAAAGACCATGATGATTGGAGGTGTCCGGGCAAACATGAATGGTTGTCCAAGGGAGGTCAAGCCGGACGTGATCATCCCGATGGTGCCCACTACCAACAGATTCCAGACTTTGGCCACCAGCCAGGCCAACTGGGAGGCTGATGAGAGGAAGCCGCTGGCGCCCAAGCCAGCAAAATACAAATAGGTCTGGCGACCGAAGAGGATTCAGAGCTGGGTTCCAGCTCGAGATGAGGAGAAGGCTGCTGAAGATGCTGTTGCCCGCTTCAGGGCAGAAAGCCGAAGAAGAGAGGGAAAAGAGACAAGAAATGCTGTTGCTGCTCGCCCCAAAGCCTGGGGCCGAAGAGATGAGAGAAATGATGAAGAAAGAAATTTGACTGCTGCTCGCCCCATGATGAGGGGCAGAAGGGATGAGAGGAAGGAAGACCTTACTGTCACCCGTCCCAGGGCTGGGGGTAGAAGATGGCAAAGAAAGAAATATGATGCTGCTGTCAACTGCTGTCGAAACGGCAATGTGGGAATGAGCGAACCAGTCACGGTCGCCATCCCAAGAAGACCGAGGGCCTGTGCCAGACAGGCCGACTTATTCAAATATTCCAAAGCCGAGCATTTGAATCCTCAGGTAACAAGACTGGCCTATCAGCAGAGAAGCCAGGAAAGACTAATGCTCCAGCCTGAGCCACAGAGGCGCAATTCTGAAGAGATGAAGCAGATAGTCCAAGACTACTTCCACTACCTGGGGAGCTCTGCCCTCGGTCAACAAAGACTATCCCGTGCCTTGGGCACCAGAGGTGAAGAAAAAGAAGAAACACTTCGAGAAACGATGATCGGAGCCTCTTCCTCCGATTCAAATCACTATGAAGAAGGTCTCAGGGCCGGATATGACAAAGAAGACCTGTACCGGGAAGAAGCCAAAGAAAGAATATCGGTCTTTGACCGGCTCAAATATCCTGACCAGGTGGAAAGAAAGGTCTACAGGCGGAAAGAAAAAATGCAAATCTTCGCCTGCAACTGTGAGCGACGTCACGCGGTTCGGGGAAGAGCGGGGAAGAGGACGCGGAGCGCGCGCGGGCTTCTTCTTTTTTTGTTTTTTGTTGTTTGCTTGCTGCAACACAGAAATAAGAGAAGGGGGAGAAGGGGCCACCACGGGAGATTGCTCCGGCGGGGCGAGCAGGACAAGTGTGATATAGCAAAATATGGGGGTTAAACGGCCATAGCGGGAAGTGACTCGCCGCGGCCTCGGGGAGACGGGAATGGTGCAAAAATTAAATAACAAGAATTGAAACGGCCATTGGGGAAGTGACTCGCCGCGGCCTCGAGAATATGAGCAGATAATAAGATGACAGAATATGAAGAGAATACAAAGAGCGGGAATTTAAACGGCCATTGGGGAAGTGACTCGCCGCGGCCTCGATGATAAGAGCAGAATATAACAGAATATAAAGAGAATATAAGAACGGAAATTTAAACGGCCATTGGGGATGTGACTCGCCGCGGCCTCGATGATATAAGCAGAATATAACAAAACATAAAGAGATTATAGGAATAGAAATTTAAACGGCCATTGGGGAAGTGACTCGCCGCGGCCTCGATGATATAAGCAGAATTTAACAAAATATAAAGAGAATATAGGAAACAGAAATTTAAACGGCCATTGGGGAAGTGACTCGCCGCGGCCTCGATGACAAGATGTGATCGCCAGGGGCCAAAAGACCCCAAAATAAGAAAGTGATCGCGCCTACCTCGAGAGCGGGAGATGACGGGTTGCTTCTTCCTCTCCCTTCGGCCGGCCGACGGAGAGGGCTTTCCTCGGCTACCCTTGCAAAATAACGACAAACAAATGACAAGTGGATTAGAAAGATGGAGGTGTAGTATTCAAATCCTTACGATAAAAATAACGAAATGATGGCAAGACACACACCTGGTTGGTGTTATCTTTTAAACCCCTCTCGGACTCGAGTGGGAGAAAAATGAGATGATGGATGCAAGAAGTATAAGAGAAGAGGCGCCCTTGTGAAGGGGGATAGAGGATGCAGTATGATGAATGTAAAGAACTATGAAGAAGAAGGGGAAGAAAAGGCTTATTGGATGAGCCGAGGGTGAAATCCGGCGGAGCTCCGGCAGCGTGGGGACTACGTGGAAGCGCGGTGGATGAAGACGACCTTCCTCTCGCGAGCGTGGGCACCCGAGAAGCCGACAGAACCTCCACCTACAAAAGACCCGACGGGTTAGAAAATGACTCCGTAGCCTCTGGGCTCCGGCAGCCTATCGGATCACTGCTTAGCTCTCCCAGAACTGAGGGGGTGGGGCTCTATTTATAGAGCTCCGGAGGGTGGAGGCGTCCAGGACCCTGGACACCTCCATCAGGGCCGAAATAATATTTTATTCTATTTTTATTGATTTTTTTGGAATACATTTGTGGAGGCGTCCAGAGTCCCGGACGCCTCAAGCAGGTCCACCGAAAACCGACGACGGCCGCACGCGGTTCGGCACAACGCGTGGTTTTGTGAGCGGCGCCCCGTGATTCAGAAATGGGCGCGTCCAGCTGACCGGACGTCTCTATATTTTAGATTTTTTCACACACGACAAACCGTCGTTCGGTGGCCGGCGCCCGTGAGGGAGGTGATGGAGGCGTCCAGGAGCCTGGACGCCTCCAAAATTATATTATTTTATTATTTTTCTTTTGTCTTTTATACCAGGCTTGGCATTATATATTTTTTATATGTTTTTATGGAGGCGTCCAGGGGCCTGGACGCTTCCATTAATATATATATATTTTTATTATTTTTTGTGTTTTTATGCCAACTGGCATCTTACAAATATTTTTTATTATTATTGTTTATGGAGGCGTCCAGGGGACTGGACGCCTCCATCAATATATATATTTTTTATTTTGTTTAGGGCCCTGAGAAAATAATAAAAGAAATTAAGAAGATAGGGGCGTCCAGGGGCCTGGACGCCCCCATTAAAATCGACCCGGGTCCTCGGATCAGGCGTCGGCGGCCGCCCGGTAGACCCCCTTCTTGATTCCGGAACCTCCTGATGCGTCTGACTGGTGTTGATGTCGTCCGAATGCCGTGATGAGACGATTCCGGATGCCGAAAAAGGCAGAAGAAGACCCAAGAAAAGGAAGCACTCAAGCGATTCAAAATGCGTAAGCCGTTGCGGGGCGTTGTATAGTAATATGAGACTTTCTCAAGAGACGTCAGGAATGGCGTGTCTATAGCTGCCCCGCCTTGGCGTCTGTTTTGCAAGGGAGCGACACGTAGTGGAATGGTATCGAAGTGGGGTGAAATGTAGTGGGAGCGGACTGATAAGTGGATGCCAAGGTGTGATGAGACACGCTTGTGACGTAACTGTTTGGAATCTTTCCTGGAGTTTCAATGAGGCGACCTTGCAGAAGGTCTTTCAAATATTGACGATTGCTTGGACGGAGATCAAATAAGGGAAGGTGAGATGTGCGCTCAGGCACAAAACAAAAAGGGACCAACTTCTCGGTGTGGAAGTACCTGGGTCATAAACGTGCAGGTTTCACCTTTGGGGAGCGATTACCAGCCAATGTGGAAGTGCTGCGGCCAAGGTGGGTCAAACAAGGTCAAAAGTAAAGGAATATCTGAGGGTCTGTCCAAACAAGGGTCTCCTTTGAAAGAGCAGCGTAGGGCTGTCTCAAGGAAACCCAGTATTTCATTCTGAGTGGAATATCTCATATCTGTAGGAATTGGAGCACAACGGCTTTCATAATCGAATCACTTGAATGATTTTCCGCAATAAATCAAAGTCCTATATGAATGCATGCTGGGTTTAAAGAAAAATTTAAAACAAACTAGAATAGAAAATAGCCAAGGATAATATTGTCAACTTGTGAAGGACGGGTCAGGATACCGACCCGGTGAGCTGATACTGGGCTGGGGCCCGTTTATCCGCGCACCAACTCACTGAATGGAACCGTCGTCCCCATTCTATCACAAGTTGACGGCCTATCCGTACAACCCAAATTCCTCCGGGATCATCATCATTTTTGTTGAAGGGGAATTCAGATCCCAGATTCGTTCGAGCCGCAAGGTCCTTGACATGTTCTAGTAGCGTAAGTATCATATACTACGATGCATGACAAGGTGGGACCAACCAATGAAAGGTGGGACAGGAGATAGGACAAAGACGTCCGTTAGTAGAACCTGCACAGACCAGCATGGATTAATAACATCAGAAAGTAGCAGAATTACAGCAGAATCGCACCACAATACAAAGGAGATCCAGACAAAATCCTGATAGCGACCGCTGATGTGACATGTTTTGTCCTGTAGCACCCTTCCCTTCCTATAAGAACTCCCCTTAGGCTAGTTCATTCAAATGCACCAAGGTGGGTTTTGGAAGCTTAGGAGAGGAAGGAGAGGAGAATCTAGAGTTTTCAGGATGGAAGGAGAGTCTTCCCGCGTTATGAAGAGGAGCAGGCCTAGCAGCGAGATCAGGCGACTCTCCGACCTCGAGGGTCATCTGAGTGGGACGATCTTGTCGCATATGGTAAGCTGATTCATTTTAAATTTCTCCACGTGAACTTTCTTCTTACTTCCTTCATTTCTTCTTTCTTTCCTCTTCCAGCCATATCCACTCTTCCCAGGCCCGAGGAAGTTTTCCAAGCTGCCATGGCTTTCAAGGCTGACTTCCAATATCTCCATTGGCATGAGGGCCATACTCTCGAAGTGGCATCTGCAGGGGCTCCTTATTCACGCCAAACATTACGAGAAGATTCGTATGGACTGGGCGGCTATGGGCGCGCTACTGGAGATCTGGCATCCCCAGACCCACACTTTTATTTTCCCGACCTTCGAGGTGACCATCCTCCTCGAGGAGGTGGAACTTCTGCTTGGTTTGAAGAAATTCAAGAGTGACGGGAAGGTGAAGGCTATGCGGATGCTGACACGGGGGACTCCTGAAAGCGTCCTTGGAAGCTTCATGCCGCCCGACGCAGCCAGAAAGGTCCGTACTCAAAAGGGGATCGATCTCCAAAAGCTTGCGGAGTGAGTCATGGACGCCCTGAAAGGGTCACCAGATGATGACTATTTGGAGGGAATCATGAAGGGGTTCACCATCTGTCTGGCGGGTGCTCTCTTGTTCCCTCATACCGACAACATAGTGGAGGAAGACCAACTGAGTGCTATCTGCGGGATCTGGCGTGGAAAAAGGGTGGGACCCGCCGTCCTTGCCTATCTTTACAGCGGTCTTACTGCCTCGAGCATGGGTAAGCCTCCATTTGGTTGTGCACTTATCTTGAATTGCTGGCTGGATTTGCATTTCAAATTCGACCACCGCGAGGGAATGCCAACCGCTTCGAAGCTCTTCCAACAAAGCCCTCTTCATCACATAGCCGACGTGTTAGGCTTCGGTGGTACCGTAGTGAACCGCGTTCCGTGGCTGAAGAAACGTGAAGACTGGCGGTCTCACTTCCGCACCGTGACACAAGGCTTCTTTACTTGCGCACCGGCATGTTTGCTTTCGCTAGATCTCCTCATGAGGTCTTCCCCCGAAGTTGATCTTCAACTGATCGGCGCGACCGAGTTCGTCCTTTATAGTGCGCATCGGTGCTGCCTCCAGATTGGCATCCCACGCCATTCGTTCCCGCCACCGACTGGCATTGTTCCTTTGAAGAAAAGGGAGTTGGGTACTGAAGCGGACGCGAAGGAAGCGAAGGCCATTAAAGCTCCCTGGAAGACAAGTGTTGCGGGAAAGGCCTTAGCGCACGTGGTGGAGGAATGCGAGCCGTGGAGGGCTTATGTAACCGAACTGGGGAAGTTAAGGCCTAAAGCGCCTAAGCCCCTGATGTAGTTCACTCTGCTTTTCTGATGGAATAAAATTTGGCATTTGGATGTTTTGGACCCCCGTCCCCTTAATTATTATCTTTTTTATGGTTTTTCTTTTTCTTTGTGTTTTTTTTATTTTGTTTGGATTATATACATATTCTTGTCTTTTTTTACTTTTATTATATATAAATATGTTTTTTGAAAATTTTTTTATTATGGGGGCGTCCAGGGGCCTAGACGCCCCTAATTTTTATTTTATTTTTATTTTATTTTTTGTTTTGGGAGAGTCCAGGGTCCTGGACGCTCCAACTTTTATTTTTTTTATTTTGTTTGATTTTTTGTTTTGGGGGCGTCCAGGCGCCTGGACGCCCCAAAATTTTTTGAATTTTGAAATAAATAAAAATTATGGGGGCGTCCAGGCGCCTGGACGCCCCAAAGAAGCTAATTCCTATTTATAAGGGCTGCCGCCCCCCTTTTGCTCATTTACTGTTCAATCTGACGACCCAGTCACCCTAGACGACCTATTCTTAGTCCCCATGGAGCGAGGAGGATCGAGCCAGGGTCCAGGGAAGCGAAAACGACTGGCTCGTCGTGCGAGAAGGTTGAGGGATGATGCCGAGGAGGCTGCAGCAGAGGAGATTGCTGCGGAGGAGGGGATGGAGGTGCCTCTCCTGGCCGCGGAGGCTGCTGCGGATGCTGGTGACGCGGGAGAGGACGATCACGACCCGGTAAGTACCTCGGAATCCTCACTCTGTGGTTTAATAGGCTAAAACGGGCGTGCGAGAGGCTGTGAGAGAAGGCCGGGTAGTGAGAGAAGGAGGCGTCCAGGGGCCTGGACGCCTCCACTTTTCTTTTTCTTTTTATTTATTTATTTATTTACAAAAAGTAATAGAAATATAATAATAAAAATAAGGAGGCGTCCTGTCTCTAGGACGCCTCCATTATATATTATTAATATATATTTTTTTGTTTTGGTTTTGTTTTTCTTTTTCTAAAAATAAAACAAAAAAAGAGGAGGCGTCTAGGGGCCTGGACGCCTCCACAAGAAAATATAAGTATTTTAAAAATGTAAAAATAAAATAAAAGAATAAGTAGTGTATATATAGTGTTATTGTTTATTACTGTTCATGATGCTGATGTGTTCTTTGTTGGTTTTGTGGTTTGCAGGGCGTGATGAAGGGCCGGATCAGCTGGTCCTTGGTGGTGGCAGCATACCGTGGGCTGTCGGATTTCCAGAGGGCGCGTGTAGACGCCATGGGCTTTGGAGCTTTCCTTAGGATCGAGCCCTTCCGGCTCGACCTTCCTCTTATCCAGGCATTGAGGGAGCGGTGGCACGCACCGAGCCGGGCGTTTCTGACGCCCTGGGGGCACATGGTGCCGACGCTGGAGGACGTGGCTCGGATCACCGGGCTACGAGTTGACGGAGAGGCAGTCAGCGGGGTCACCTACCCCGACTACCGAGAGAGTGCCCTGGACCTGCTGTGGTTAGAGACGAGCGTGACTGATAGAGACAGCAGGGTAGTCGGCCGGGTGGAGATCATGGAGGTGCTCGGATTCGTCGACCCGCGCCAGCGGGTTAGCGAGACTGGAGCGGAGTTCTTGGCTCGACTGGAGGGGGATGCTCGTGCAGCTTTCACCCAGGATCCGAGCGAGAGGGAGCTGGTGGATCTAGACCTTCGGAGGTTCCTTTTCTTTTTCCTGGGCCGCCTTCTGCTGGGGACGAAGGGGGATGGCATCCACTGCCGTTTTCTCGGGATCCTGGCGGACCTTGACAGAGTGGGGCACTATGCGTGGGGAGCGGCTCTGCTTGCCCATTTGATTGCCGATCTCTCCCAGACTTCGGAGAAGGAGACGACAGTCAGTGGCTTCGCGCCTTTCCTCCAGGTAAATATTTTATTTATGCATTACTATAGTTAAATATGCAATTATTGTACTAATGATGTATGATGGATGCAGGTGTGGAGCTATTACTATTTCCCGATGGGGAGGGCTAGGCATGGGAACAGGAGGGCCGTGCCTCTGGAGCGACAGTGGAGGCCGGTCGTGGTTGCAGCACCCCACGGCTACCAGCTGGCGTCACTTCGTCGGGAGCTGAGCGAGTATCCCGAGGCCATGGTATGATGCGTATGATTTTTTTTTTTTTTGTGTTTATGCGTGTGACTGAATGGTAACTAACATGATGTATGTATGGTGATGCAGGTGGTGTGGAGACCCTACCTGGGCATGGGCGACGCTGGCCAGCCCTGGGTTGTAGCGGGTCTTCCTCGTTTCAGGCGGGACATGTGGGTCCATTGCCTGAACGAGATTGAGCCGCTGCGGCTTAGACTGGTCATGAGGACGTTGGGGCTGGCCCAAGAGTGGGTTGACGTAGATGCGCCGGCCCGCATTGGGCGGAAGACCAAGGGGAAGGCGAAGATCGTGGACTGGCGTACGCGCTTCCCAGCACAGTATCAGGACTTGCAGCAGGGCGGGGTCCCAGTGGTGTCCCACGTACAGGACAGCACAGACCACATGAGACGGTACCGAGCTACGTACGGGGACCGCCTCTCCTTGGGTGGTATGGCAGGGGTAAGTGAAATGAAACTGCTTCACCCTTCTATATGTATATGCATGTGGTACTGACTTATGTGCAATGCAGGATGCTCGTGACAACATGATCGCCGACCTGCGGGCCCAGCTGGCGGACGTCAGGCGGCAATTGGTGGCCATCCGACAGGAGTTGGAGATCCTGGTGAGTCTATGCAATGCATTTTTTTGTGACCTGGATTTTTGATGCTTAGCCTTTGACTGACGTTTGCCCCGTGTTTCAGCGGGCCCACCAGACATCGGCAGCCGGGATGGCTGGTGGAGCGGGTTCCAGTTCGCGGGGCCCTCCTCCGGAGGTTTCTGCCCTCCAGGAGCAGCTGGCGCACGCGGTGGCTCGGGCTGAGGAGGCCGAGCGTGACCGCGAGGCTCGAGTGAGTGTTTGCTTGGCCCCGACCCTTTTCTAGCTGCTTTCCTTCTATCACTGTTCTCTTACGGTGCATGCGTGCTTTGACAGGTGGCCGAGATTCGGGAGGCCCTGGCGCGTGCTGTCCGTGCTGAGCAGGAGCGTGATGCCTGGGTGGCAGAGCGTGACGCCCGGATTGCGGAGCTAGAGGAGGAGCGTCGACGGGAGGCTGAGGAGCTCCCTCGTGACGTGCTGGAGCTGCGGATCGCCCTCGAGCTGTCGAGGAGGGAGGCGGTGAGAGAGAGAGAGGAGAGGGAGAGGGATAGGGAGACCATGGAGAGAGAGAGGGAGTGGGATAGGGAGACCCTAGAGAGAGAGAGGGAGAGGGATAGGGAGACCATGGAGAAAGAGAGGGAGTACAGGATGGCAGAGCGATATCAGGATTGGGACGAGAGGAGAGCTCTGGTGGCCCAGGTGTCGGAGCTCCGGCTGAGTCTTGGCACGGCGGAGGGGAGACTCCGGGAGAGTAATGAGCCGGGTAGGGTACCCGATAAACGTCGAAAGGCGTCTGATCCCCATCGCCCCTCTCGGCCAGCTTCATCTCTATCATCTGCTCGAGCATCAACCGGCTGACTGCCGCCGGGTCGACCGGGTTCGGGTAGAAATGAGCGGGCTGTGCGCTCGGGGTGACTACCACGGTCGCTCGGGGGGCCATGGGGGACCCTTGTGAAAGCGGAGCCTGTGGCGGGGTCACCGCTGTGCAATGTGCTTGCTGCGGGGGCGTGCCCCCGGGGGGATCGAGGGTTGCCGGAAGAGCTGCCTCGGAAGACTGCCCCCTGTCCCTGGGTACCTCGGGTATGGTCTCGGTCTGCCAGGACATTGGGGGTGGTGTGTTTCGCTCATTCAACTGCTTTTTAAGTGATTCGATTTCCTGCTGGAATCGTTGCATCATGAGCAGCATTGCTGGATCAGCTGTGGGAAGACTGGGCGTGCCCCCTGTCTCTTCGGCCGGGGCGTCCTCGGATGATGTCGAGGGTCCGCCACTCGTGTCGCCGGTGGTGACCACATTGGCCGTGAGGGCCGTGAGGGGCCCCGTGGGTGTCGCGCCGCCTGCCGCTCTCCTTCTTCTGGTAAGGGGTCCCGGCCTGGCGGCTATTCTGGCCAATTCTTCCGGGTCGGTGGGTAGGGCCCCATACCGACCATGGACCCCTGCCATATTGCAGGTGAATGTCTACCATCTCTTATTCTTGTTTCTTCTTGAGGCCCTCCGGGACGGTCCTCCTGGGAATGTTAGCCTGTCGAAGACCGACCGTCGGGACGGCGCCTCCTCCCGTACAGGGGACTGGCGCGGCTCTTCCGGGCGGGTCCTCGACTCCATACTAGGTGCAGGTTCCCCCCTTTCTTCCTGGAAGGCGGAGGTCATTGCCCCCAGTAGTCTTTGGCGGCCAGCGGGGGTGCTACCAGGGCCTCGGAGGTAGTTTCTCATAGCCTGCTCGATCCCTTCCCACACCTGGTCAGGGAGAGCGGCCTGTGGTTGCGCGTCGATGACGGCAGCAGGAGGAGCGTAGGCCCCGAATGCCGGGCGGGCGGCGTTGTGCCGGCGCCCTCGGCGACGGCGATGAGCATTCTCGGGCGGCACCGGGATGACGGGTGCCGGTCGGAGAGTGGGGGTCACTGCCTCGACCCCGTCATCTCTTCGGGACCTCCTCGGGCGGAAAGTGCTGGGCCCCGCCTGGGCGGGTGCAGTGGGCTGGGCCTCCCTGGGTACCCAGACTTGCTTCAGTTTGGCCAGCCTGTGAGCCGGTGCAATCTTTGGTGGGGTGGCCACAACAGCGGGCGTCACCTTCCCTTTTAGTTTCTCCAGCCCTTGAAAGGAGTTGCGGACTGGGACGGTCGGGACGACGAGGTCTGGCGTCACCTGGGACCTCTGGCCGTCTAGGCGGACTCGGAGGGCCCCAACCGTCATGGACTTTCCGGAGTTGGAGAGGCGACGCCCTGAGCCGGCGCCGGTGTTGCCTCTCCGAAGCCTCCTTCGGTGGGATGCCGACCCTTGGTGGAACGGGCCGGTGGTCTGGTGCACGTGGTGCACGTTGCAGCTGAGCGTCGTTGTGGGGACGCTATTGTTGCCTTCGGCCACCGCTCGGCCGGCGGCAGCTTCGACGGCTCTCGGAGCGGGAGCGTTGGTTTGAGGCTCCTCGGGCGCTCGTGCGTCGAGGATGTCAACGAAGGCCACCCCCAAGAAGTTGGGGAAGCCCACGGTGGGAGGGAAGCTCCCGAAAGTGAGGGGCACCGCCAGGTAGCCGCCTCACACATGATTCTTCACAACCTCGGGGCTGCAGAGAACAGCCATTGTCGGCTCCATGATGCCTTTCTCTTTTTCTGCATTTAAGAAAGTAGCATAATTAGTATTACAAGAAGGGGGCCGCGGGGCCCCTAATTTCGGCAAAGAGATGAAGGGTGGATCGGTCCCACCGGGCGTGCCAGACTTGTGGACGCACTTTTCATTTAACAATTATTTTGTTCGTTTGTTGGATTATTAAGTGCGTGGGCGTGCCAGTCACCGGAGTGACAATTTATTCGGGCTCCGAAGAGCCCATGGTGCGCTCGGTCTGACTTCGTCAGGCGATTGTGTGGTTCGTGTCGGGACCGAATCCCGTCGCGCCATAAAGGTCACGACGTCATTTACATCCCCCATACGAGGGAATACCCTTGATTAATTGCCGAAATTAGGGGCCCCGCGGCCGAAAAGAATAGTACTAATTGTGCGAGAAAGAGACAGGAGAAAATCACACCAAAGCACGCATTAGGATGTGAGCCACTGGCCATGTCGGTCACTCGTGGACCTTTTATATTCGGACACGGGTCCGTAATGGAAACGCAACAGGAAAAGCCGAGACAAATCCGTTCAAGTGTCTGCCGAGCACCCGGCAATTTTAGTGATGACTCGGAGGGCGTCCGGAACGAGAAACAAATCCGGTCCGATTAGGATGTCGGCCCGAGATTAGGCCAGAACTCGGCTATATCGGGATAATTCCCGAGACTCGAATTCGACCTGAAAGGGCGGCGTCGTTGTTCCTTTTACCCCGGGTCCCGGGGGGAGATAGGGCTGCGGTGTAGGCCCCGGCATCTTTTATCTGGAATTCTCTTGGTTATGTGCTCCAATTTCTGGCCTACGGTTTATTATTTCCTTAGGTGTTTGTCCCGGATGATTCTTCTTCTTTTACTCATTGTTATCATTATCATTATTATTTATTTTTTATATTTTTTATCTTCTTATTGCCCCTCCCGCCTCTTTTATTATGATTAATGTTGCACATTCGGAGTCCTTTAATGAGCACATTTTCTTTTGATTTATTTGCCATTTGTTAAGGCCATTATCATGTTGTATATATGCATAGGTGTGGTGTGTCGGTGAAGGGAAGGTAAGAGTGTACCGCTGAGAGGCCCAGAGGGGAGCGTGCCGGCGAAGGACAAAAAAGGGTGTACCGCTGAGGGCACAAAAAGGGGTGCCGGTGAAGGTTATGAAAGCAAGGGTGTGCCGCTGAGGGGAGCGTACCGCTGAAGGTGGGGGATAGGGTGTACCGCTGGGGGCATCAAGGTGTGCCGGCCAAAGGAATTGGGGTGTACCGCTGAGGGTTCAAGAGGCGTGCCGCTGGGGAAGGGATTTGGTGAGCGGTCCGGTTGATTAAAATGCACCGTTGAAGGGCCAATCGGAACGTGGTGGTGGAGGTTCGATCAGTTTTCGATTATTTATTTTAAGGCTTTTCTTTTCTTCTTGTCTTAACCCTTGTGTAGTTTCATATAAAATTCCTCCCTTGTTTTGTTTGTTCGGTTCGGCCTCTTTTCTTGCGGGTCGGACGTTCAGGCTGTCGGATGGTTGATTAGTTCGGTTCGGTTTTCGTTGTGATGCCGGCAGTGGTTTGATGAGTTGGAAGGTTTCGTCAGTCATCCTGCTTGTTTGTTGCCTCCTTTTGCCTCTTTAATTGTTTATTAGCTCTTGACAAAAATTCGGCAGCATCTCCCCTTGACCCAGGGCGTAAGGGAGATAAAGGGCACGCGCCCACATGGAGTGGCGGAACCCGACAACTGGAGGTGGGCCCCCGGGGGAGCAACACCTTTATAGAACCTCGAAAAACGTGAAGGAAGGGGCTCGGAGGCGAGGCCAAGGAGTGGGCTGCTGAGAGGCTGAAGGGTGTGCCGCTAAGGGCTGAACAGGGTGTGCCGCTGAGGGCTGAACAGGGTGTGCCGCTGAGGGCAGATCTGGGTGTGTGCCGCTGAAGGCTGATCTGGGTGTGTCGCTGAAGGCTGGAAAGGTGTGCCGCTGAGGGCTGAACAGGGTGTGCCGCTGAAGGCAGATCTGGGTGTGTGCCGCTGAAGGCTGATCTGGGTGTGTCGCTGAAGGCTGGAAAGGTGTGCTGGCCAAGGGCCGGAAAGGTGCACCGCTGGGAGGCTTAAAAGGGTTGCAAGCAACTGGGGGGGGATTTGGTGGCTGTTCAGGAAAAGAGGAAGAAAGACAGGGGATTTCAAGGCCGGGAGTGGCCTATTAGTAACTGAGCGGTTGGGAAGAAAGAAGGGTACCTCCCCTTCTCCTCAAGCCCGGGAACACGGTAGATGGCCATGGAAGGGAGTGAGGAGCTCACGGAGCCAAGGCTAACAGAAGGGGGAAACCTACATCGACGTGGAGGACCCTAAAGACGCCGGAGGAATGAAGAGACAGAGGGAGGAACGGATTGTCCGTCAAAAAGCCCGCAAAGCCTAGCATAAAACATCGAAGATCGAAGAGAAACCCGGAGAGGGTGGTTTTCATTCGTGAGAATCAAGAGGGCGAGGCCCTTCATACATATGGCAAAAGCAAACTCCCCAAATGGGGCCATGGACAAGAGTAAGAAAGACAAAGAACGCCAGGAGGAATGAGGATAAGAGAAGGAAGAAAACTTCCGGGCCTAAGACATTGGCCATCGTCCCCCAACCCTTCTCCCCCATTACATTTAGCTCTCTCCCCCTCCCTTACTCTTGCTCTCTTCACGGCGGTCGTCAGAGGAGGCTCCCGCCGGTGCTTGCCTTTTCCCCTTCTCTCCTCTCTTCTTCTTCCTCTCTTCTTTTTTGTGTGTGTGTGTCTGCCCTCTCTTTTGTCCTCCTTCTGTCCCCTTTTTTTTTCTCTCCTCCTCTGCACCTTCTTCTCTTCGAACAGGAGGCCCTTTTTTATACCCCCAGCCACCGGCGACTTCGAGCACGACCGTTGAAGGCGGGAAGCCAGCTGTGATGATGGGTTTGACCTGCCCCTGTACTGGCTGTCAGTGGGGTAGGCTACGTGGCCCAACGACCAGCTGCCACTTCGGACGGCTCCACTGCGCGCCAAGGAGGCGTAGGGCATGGGCTTCACGTCGGCCGTTGAAAGTGACTCACGCTGTGCCGTTGAAGGGCTGAACAAGCGTGCCGCTGTGGTGCCAAAAGAGCGTACCGCTGGAGCCCCGGATGGGCGTGCCGCTGAACGGCCTGAAGGGCGTGCCGCTGAAGACCCCAAAGGGCCGTGCCGCTGAAGCCCCAAAGGGCCGTGCCGCTGAAGCCTGCTGAGGGCGTGCCGCTGAGGCCCCAAGGGGCCGTGCCGCTGAAGCCTGCTGAGGCCCCAAGGGGTGTGCCGGTGAAGACCCCCCCCATGGGGGTGTGCCGGTGAAGACCCCCCCATGGGGGGTGTGCCGGTGGAGACCCCCCCATGGGGGTGTGCCGTTGAAGACCCCCCCATGGGGGTGTGCCGGTGAAGACCCCCCCATGGGGGTGTGCCGGTGAACCCCCTTGGGGGTGTGCCGGTGAACCCCCATAGGGGTGTGCCGGCGAGGGCCGCGGCAGGGTGTGCCGCTGAAGGGAGCGTGCCGCTGGAGGGTTCTGCCAGGGCGTGCCGCTGAGGCCTCAACTGGGCGTGCCGCTGAAGGGCTAAATGGGCGATTTTGAGCCCATTGTGAGCATGAGTCGTGGCCCATTTGATTCTCTTCGAGGCCCATGGGCCGTGGGGCCTCTTGTGCTTGATTTCTCCGGGGTTTCTTCACTCGGGGCCGTTGTTGATGCTGGGCCGAGCGTGGCATCTGGATGTGCAATTTTCGGTGTCCACAGGATAGTGTCTATGTACATGGATTGGGATAATCCTAGCATCCTTTTAGATCTATCTCGATAGATCCTTATGCCCAGCACATAAGATGCTTCTCTCAAATCCTTCATGGAGAAGGTCTTGGATAACCAAGACTTAGTTGATGTCAACATCCCTACATCATTCCCAATGAGTAAGATGTCATCAACATAAAGGACCAAGAAGGTCACAGAGCTCCCACTGACCTTCTTGTAAACACATGGTTCATATTCATTCCGAATGAAATTGAAAGATTTGACAGCCTCGTCAAATCTTAAGTTCCAGGTTCTAGATACCTGCTTTAATCCATAAATGGACCTTTGAAGTTTGCATACCTTATTAGGATGCAACTTGGAGGTGAATCCCTCAGGCTGTATCATGTACACATCTTCTGACAGATTTTCATTAAGAAAAGCTGTCTTCACATCTATTTGTCAGATCTCATAATCCAGGTATGCAGCAATGGCAAGGAGGATTCTGATTGACTTAACCATGGCTACCGGCGAAAAAGTCTCGTCATAGTCAATACCTTGCCTTTGACGATATCCTTTTGCCACTAGTCTAGCCTTGTATGTGTCAACCTGTCCATCTGCACCGATTTTTCTTTTGAAAATCCATTTGCAGTCGATAGGGACCTTCCCTTCGGGTACATCAACTAAGTTCTAAACTTTGTTGGTGTACATGGACTGGATCTCTGAATCCATTGCCTCTTGCCATTTCTCGGAGTCTACACTATGGATTGCCTCCTGGTATGACTGAGGATCTTCATCCTCATCGATACATACCTTAGAGGACCCCTCTGAGACATGTCCAACATATCTCTCAGGTTCTCTTGACAGTCTACCAGATCTCCGTAGTGTCAGTGTTTCACTCTGAATAGGATCAACCGATACAGTCTCATCTAATGAGTTTATGTCTATGGGTTGTGGTTCTTGGACCTCGTCCAATTCTATCTGGCTCCCACTATTTTTCTGGAGTAGATATTCTCTTTTCAGAAATACAGCTCTCTTGGCCACTAAGACCCTTTGCTCAGAAGGGTGATAGAAATAATATCCAAACGTCTCCTTTGGATATCCCACAAACCTACACTTATCGGTTCTCGACTCAAGCTTATCACTTTCGTTCTTATTTACATGAGCAGGACACCCCCAAATTTTAATGTGATTAAAATTTAGTTTCCTGCCCTTTCATATCTCATATGGTATAGAAGGAACTGGTTTACTTGATATCCTATTCAATAAATAAGCCGATGTCTCTAACGCATAGCCCCAGAAAGACAAGAGTAGTCCTGACTTAGACTTCATGGATCGGACCATGTCTAACAAGGTCTTGTTTCTCCTTTCGGATACACCATTGTGTTATGGTGTATACGGTGGAGTCCACTGAGAAACTATTCCATGGTCTTTAAGATAAGAAGTGAATTCATGGCTTAAGTATTCACCTTCTCGATCCGATCGAAAAACCTTAATACTTTTGCCAGTCTGTTTCTCTACTTCATTCTTGTATTCCTTAAACTTCTCAAAGGCTTGTGACTTATTTCTCATTAAATACACATAGCCATATCTAGAGAAGTCATCAATAAAAGAAATGAAATAGAGGTAACCCCCTTTTACTTCCACGGACATGGGTCTACACACATCCAAGTGTATGAGCTCGAGAAGGTCAACAGCCCTCTCCCCATGTCCACTAAAGGGAGCCTTGGTCATTTTCCCCATGAGACACGACTCACAGGTATCAAATGGCTTGTATTCGAACGAATTCAAATACCCATTTGAGTGTAAGTGAGAGACTCTTTTCTCACCTATATGACCAAGTCTGTAATGTCATAGATATGCAGAATTCACTACATCAAGATTGGAAACTTGCATAACATTAGAACGTGTATCTAATACATAAAGACCATTGACTAATGAACCATTGGCTATAACCAAACCATTATTCATTATAGAGCACCTAGTATTATTAAAAGCCAATGTATATCTAATGTTATACAGACCAGATATTGAAATAATGTTCTTAATAATATTAGGAACATAATAACAGTCATTCAGCTCCAGAATGACTCCTGAAGGTAAACTGAGGCGTGCATTCCCGACAGCTTTGGCAGAAACTAAAGCTCCATTGCCCATCCTCAGTTCAATCTCCTTTTTGCCTAGTCGCCTTCTATTTGCCAGCACCTGCACAGAATTGCATATATGAGATGCACATCCAGTATCCAATACCCATGATGTGGATTCCATATATGACAAATTAAGGTCTATGACAAAAATACCTTCATTTAGAATTGCCTTGCAATTCCTTTTCCAATGCCCAGTTTCCCCGCATCGAAAATATTTGTCTTCCATTTCATTCTTCTTGCCCTTCCCTTTGTCAACCTTGGCGAGTTGCTTACCCATTGCCTTCTTCTTTTCCTTCCTTTTGTTACTTGTGGTGGATATTTGGGTGGCCTTCCTTTTCTTGTTGACCCGGCAAACAATCATTACAGACGAAGATGGTTTATCTTTCTGCATAGTTCTTTCAGCATTGTTTAACATGTTGAGCAGCTCCGGGAGTTGCATCAATTCTATTCATGTTAAAGTTTATGATGAAGGAAGAAAAGGAATCGGGAAATGACTGGAGTATAAGATTAATGCATAATTCAAGATCCAACTTGAACCCCAATGCATTGAGTCTTTCAATCCATTCCATCATTTTCAGTACATGGGCCTGTACTGATGAACCCTCAGACATCCGTGTCCTGAAAAGTCTTTTTGAGATATCATATCTCTCAATCCTACCCTGCTCCCCGAAGAGTTGGCGTAGATTGAGAATTATGCTTCTACAATCAGTCTTTTCAAATTGCCTCTGTAGCTCAGGAGCCATAGAGGCCAACATGTAGCATTGGGTAAGGGAGGAATCCTCAGACCATTTGGCATAAGCCAGTAACTCACCCTCGTCGGCATCAGGAGCTGGCTCAGAATGAACCGTGTCCAGCACGTACGCTATCTTTTTGGCGGTAAGGACTATGCGTAGATTACGCAGCCAATCCGAGTAGTTCGGTCCAGTTAATTTATTTGCATCCAAGATGCCGCGGAGGGGGTTGGACGATGACATTGTAATCTGGATAAGAAATAAAAGATAACTTAGCATGTGTTCAAATTCTAACTTAGATGTGATTTTCTATCTTAGTTAGTCCCACTATTTTTTGATCGAACTATATAACCCTCAGTATATAGAACGTGAGATCAGCGAGATCAACCTAGTGGGTCAGAATCCCAACGAGACTGATGTACGACCTTGTGGAAAGCACAACAAGTCATACACCATCTCAAGGGAAGTCAACATGCACTTGCATCTAATGCAATATCCGATATTCGGCCCCCGAGAAATCATCCCCTTGTGAAAAGCACAACAAATGAAATTCTCGGTTATATCTTACCATCATTACTACATAGCAATGAGTTCATGACCCGACCTTTGTGGAAAGCACAACAAGGCCGAGTTCAATTCCTCACCCCATTGAGGCCAAGTCTTGGAGTTTAATCCCGCCCCCAAACTCATGGACCTTGTGGAAAGCACAACAAATCCATGAAATGAAGACGTTCATTCACTCCATAATGATGGAGGGCCACGACGACTCCTGGAGCCACGCTTACCAGATCTAAAATTTAATCGCGAGGGAATTTAATTTTATCTTGATCTCACCCTAGGTGGTAATATAAATATATCCAATATATTTACCGTACCTAGTAGTTTGCATAAAGTAAATGCATCCAATGCAAAATTAAAACGTAAGTGATCATGGACTTTAACCCTAATGTAACTAAGACATCCGGCCCGCTTCCGAAGCAGCTGGATCGTCCTCATCGGGTGTGCTCCGCGCTTTCAAACTCTGACGCCACAGTAATTACAACTTTTACACAGCACGCAGGCCGGAAAAAAAGTAAATTACATATCAAATAAAATTTCAGAAGCCCTTAGGGCGAGTACAACAATGGAGGAAGATAGAAGTACATTGGAATTTTAACAGAGTGAGAAAGGAGGTTCGCAGACCCCAATTAATGACATTAATCTAAGTCCATGATCACTTGCCAACCCATTCAAATAAAATCAATCAAGGGTTATTTTCTGAAAATAATCCTTTCTTTTGAATTTAAAAATGGGATGTGCAAACAAAAACAGGCCAGCTTTGTTTAATTTTAAAAATTGAAGCATGATTAACTAAAATTAAACAAACAAGCAGGCCAATACAAGGTAAATAAAGTAGAGCATGTAAAGAACCATCATTTTCTACAGGGGCATCTAATTGAGATAATTAATTAAATTTAAATTTAAATTTAATTATCTAATAATTAAATTTAAATTCAAAATTTAAACATGTCAATAATTTAAATTTAAATTCAAACTAATTATCCGATAATTTTTTTTGAAAATAAATTTAAAATAATGCAATTATCCTCAATTAGCAATTTTCTAAAATTTAAAAATTTGAATTTAACACTTATTTAATAATTAAAATTCAAATATTTGAATTTTTTATATTTATCTTCAACAAAATTTAAATTTTAAATTTTTTAATTATCTAATAATTAAAAATTTAAAAACTTAAATTTTACTGAAGTAACTTCAATTATTACTATTTTATCTCAAGGTAAATAGTAATTATCTCACCTTGGTAAATTCAACACGGTTAAATAAAATTGAACATTTGACATTTACCGTCGAGATAACACAATTAACCTACTCGATAAAATCCGATTTAATTTACTGTGCATTTTCATATATATATATATCCAATATATATACATCTATTTCTAAGCACTATAAATTAAAAACAAAAAGCAAAAAAAAAATTTTTTTACAAAAAGAATTTGATGTCCTGATGCCCAGCATCCAGGAAGAACAGAAATGCCCAGCACTCCGGTCTTCAAATAATAATTGAAGATTTAAGAATGCCCCTAAAACATGGTTCTATACGACGATAAAACACCGACCAGAGCATAAACCTGGCTCTGATACCACTGTAAGGTTTCACACAGCACTATCGGGCAACGCAGCGGATAACAAAAATACATTTGTGGCCCGATCCCGGTGCTATGGAATCCTAGATCTGCGCTCTAATCGGTGTTTTAATTACCCCAGACCCCTAATTTCGGGTTGCATATTTCACCTTGCGCGGAACGACGCTGTCCGCGATGCCCGATGCAGAATACCGAGCCTCATAGCTGTACGGCCTCTAGAGCAGATCCACACGGACCCTTGCGCAGCGACGGTACCCCCCGGCATGACCTTCCTCGACTCTATCACCTTCTGGAGAGAGAGAGAGAGAGTAAGAGGGAGAAAGGGGGGAGGCTAATCCTCCTTCTTTGGCCTTAACTGCTTGATTAGCCAAAGGGAAGGGAAGAGTTCGAATGAACTCACGTAGGTGCCATATATATAGAATTTGGACCTTTTCTAAAGACCTCCAAAGGACCAAAATTGTATATATGATCTTTCCATTATTATACATATGTATTAAGCCTCATTTACACTCCTTTCCAAAAGGAATTAAAGGGAATTAATACATATATTTGTACAATAATATTCCATCACCCAAGAATCCATTGTGTGTGATCCTCTAGGCCCTTAGTCACTCTAGTTTAAGGCACATTAACTTCTAATTCCCAATTAGAAGTAAATTAAACGTATTATTCGCTTCTACAAGAGCCGAATAATAGTTTAATTCATTCCGAACCTCCGATCACGTTGGGTCAAGTAAATCAGCGTGATCCTAGAAGACGCCGGGTTTAAACCAGCCTGTCTGGTACCTGTAAGTCCACAGTTACCGCATCGATATAATCCCTCGCTCCTTCTATGAGTCTGGTACGATCGAGGGTATGGTTTCTGTCAAACCCCATGATCGTGCCATTTGACTATGACCTCCTTAAAGTGTATGACGTCCGTTCTAAACGAACTCACACGACCCTGGCAAGGGATTTAACGGAGCGTCAATGTCATGAACCATTAACTGTCTGATATATACTCGACAGTGAGCGATCCCTTCTTGACCATTGACAATCTTCACACGTATCCTATAGTGGTTAATGACTCGGCAACTGATGACTTATGGTTAAAGTCACTTAGCCAAGTAATTAAACTATTCCAATCCTCGTGTAAGATCCGATCAATGCCTCAGGTCAAAGGACCAACGATGCTACTGAGACAATTAGATCTTCAGTTGACATTAGGTATAATCAACCATCTGAAGATCCAATAGCGGATCAGTTCAGTGTACATCCTCCAAGGACATACACCTACACATATGTGTTGGTGCCCCGCACCAATGACCATGAGACTGGTCACTGACACATCATGTGTACTGGTTTAATAGGTAATCAAAGTCCCCGAGTGATTACCCTCCAACCAGGAATAGTTTAAGGTATGTGTTCATGTAAAGTCAGTCTCACAACTCGAGATCCCATCTCGAGTTGACTTTACAACCACATATCCTAGGGACAACGTAAAGTAACACAATCGCATATTTACGCTCAAATATCACTTTATTAATAATGAACAAGATTGTACAACTATTGGGCTTATCCGACCCGAAATTGGCCTATAGCACACCAACATTTACAGGGCGGCCCTTCAGCGGCACACCCTCTGGCCCCTTCACCGGCACGCCCTCAGTGGCCTTCAGTGGCACACCCCGCTGGCCCTTCAGCGGCACACCCCCAACGCCCTTCAGCGGCACGCCCTTTTGGCCCTCTCAGCGACACGCTTGTTTAGCCCAGCGGCACAACGTTCTGGCATTTCATCGGCACGTCCGGCATACCAAATCTCGTGCCCATGCCCTACAGATCTTTGGCGCGCAGTGGGCTGTCCGAGGTGTCAGCCGGAGGTTGGGCCACGCAGGCTGCTCCCCTGACATCAAGGATGGGGGAAGTCAAACCCCATCTTGACCGGTCGCTTCCCGCTTCCGACTGCCGTGTTTGAACGCTCTCGCCATTAGGGGTATAAAAGCCCTCCTCTTCCGAGGAGGAACGAGGGAGGAGAAAGAGAAGAAGACGGCCCGAGGGAGATACAGAGAGCAACAACGACGTCGCCCAGAGGAAGAAGAAGAGAGAAGAGAAAGAAGAGGGTGGACTCCGACGTGAGGTTCCCCGATGACCACTGGGACAAAGAGAGTAAGGAAGAGAGGGAGAGAGGGAAAGTGAGCTGTGATGTAGAGGAGGGAGTGGGGGAAGGGCAGGGAGTAGTCACCCCTGTTCGGCCCCAACACTCCCCCCCATTTCCTTCTCTTTCTTTCATTTTTTATGATCTTCTCCCCTCCCATGTCCCTAGTTTCAGCACGAATGTGCTTTGCGATGTACGTGACCGTCTGTGGTCATTCCCCTGCGTGAATAAAAATCACCCTTCCTGGGGTTTCTTGTTGCTTCCGTTGATTTGTGCCAATGTGCATGGTGTGTTGTCTACTTTCTCTCCTTCTCCGGTGTTTTGGGAGTCTCCACGTCGATGTTGTTTCCCCGTATGATCCCTTGCCTTACGCTTAGTCTTTGGCCCAAGGGGGTTCACTCTTCCATTTTCTCGGGGCCTCACGAGCTCAATACCCTCCTCCCTGGCTTCCAACCTCGCCCGTTTGCCTGAGGGGAGAGGCCCCCTCTTCTTCTCTTCAACACCCAGCCGCCAACGCCCTCCTTGGCCTTCCTCCCCTCCTCAGCCCCAGCCCATCTGGTTAGCCCCCAGTCTTCACTCCCTTGCTCAACCTCCCCAGCCCCCTGCGGCACGCCTTGGCTAAGCACTTTGCCGATACACCTTCAGCAACCCTTCGCCGGCACACTCCGTGGGGCTCTCGCCGGCACACCCTATACCATCCTTCGCCGATACGCTTTTGATGCCCTTCGCTGGCACGCTCCTATTGACCCCTCACCGGCGCACCCTTTGGCCTCCCTAGCCCGGCACACCCCCGATTAGTTCTAGAGATTTTTTCCCCTTTTATCCATCGTTGCATTCGGGTTTTTCGAGGATTCATTAAAGGTGCTGTCGCCTTTGGGCGCCCACCTCCAGTTGACGGGTTCCGCCACTCCCTGTGGGTGCGTTCCCTTTATCTCCCTTACGCTCGGGTCAAGGGGAGATGCTACCGAATTTTTGGTAGAAATGATAATAATGTGTTTAAAAGGCAAAAAGAAACAACGAACGAATGGAACGCTCGGCGATAAAACATTCTAACCGAAATGAGGCACTGCGGGCAACATGAGAGGAATCGGATTAAACGACGATGTGATGGATTAAATGCTCGATCTGTAAGGAAAAGGTTGGGGGAAGAGGAAGAAAAGATTTGTATAAAACTATATAGAGTTTTTTGCATGGAAACCATTGTTACAAGTGAATTTGCAAAAAAATCATTCCTAAAAATGTATTAGCAGGTATATCACTGTGTAATCTGAATTGTGCAAAAATGTCATATTTATTTGCATGCATATCACTTCTTTTTACCAACAACTTGCAAGAAAACCACGCTTAAATGACATTTATGTACTATTTGAATTAACTCAGTGATATACCTGCTAATGCATTTTTAGGAATGTTTTTTTTTCAAATTCACTTTTAACAATAGTTTTCATGCAAAAAACACAACTATATAAAGATCAAGGAAAAGAAGAAAAGAAAAACCTTAAAATAAGTAAAGGAGGGGTGGGCCTTCGCCGGCACGCCTATTCCAGCCTTCGCCGGTACACCTTATCAACCCTCCACGGCACACTCCCTCACTTCCTTGAACTCCCAGCGGCACGCTCGGCATGCCTTTCCTCGGTACACACCCTCACCTCCTCTTACCCGGCGCACCCTTTCTCAGCCGCTCACCCTCTCTCTCTCCCTCGCGCGTTCCCATCGTCTCCCTCTCTCCCTTCACCCTTGGTGCCTTTGTACACCGACCTTCTATTAACCCGACACCCCTTAACTCGGTGCCTTTGTGCACCGACCTTGACCTAACCCGGTGCCTTTGTGCACCGACCTTGGCCTAGCCCGGTGCATATGTGCACGGACCTTATTCTCCACGTGCATAGTCCTCGTGACCTGCACTGACTCCGGGCCCCAGCTGCACCGACCTCAGCTGCAACGGCATCCACTTCCAGCCCCAACGTGCACCGACCTCTACAGCCCAAAGCTGCACCAACTTCAGCCCGCGGGCCGCATAGACATTGCCCCTCTACAGCCCAAAGCTGCACCGACTTTTGCCCGCAGGCCGCACAGACCTTACCCCTCTACAGCCCAAAGCTGCACCGACTTCAGCCCGCAGGCCGTACAGACCTTGTCCCTCTTCAGCCTGTAGGCTGCATAGACCTGCTGCCGGCCTAGACCTGCACCGACCTGCCTTCAGCCTTGCCACAACCTGCACCGACCTAGCCCAATCTCTATCCGGCGCACCCTTTGACACCCTCGTCGGCACGCCTTCAGCCGCCCTTGCCCGGCGCACTCCCCAGCCGCTCTAGCACGGCACACCCCAACACCTCCACCCGGTACACCATCAAACCCCCCTACCCGGTGCACTCCTGCCCTCCTTCAGCGGCGCGCCCGCTCGCGTTCTTCGCCGGCACGCCCAGCTTAGCCGCCCTTTACCGGCACGCCCCTTCAGCCCCCCTTTTTTTTTGACCCTCCAGCGGCCCCCTCTCTCTAGGAATATATATATATATATAATATATATAATAATAATAATAATAATAATAATAAATTAATAAAACTTATGATAAATAAATAAATCTGAATATATACATAAGAAATGAACAAAAATGTGAGATAATAATGATTATAATAATAATAATAAATCATTTAGAACAAATACATAAAAGGGAGATAAGCAATGAAAAAATATATATATATATATATATGGTAACCCGGATAAAAATAGTAATAATCCACAGTGCAGCCCCGTCTCTCCCTGTGGCCCGGTGCTGAAGGAATAGTAATGTGGCCCTCGTAGGCCGGACCTGAGCCTTGGGAGTCATCCCAACATGGCCATAATCCGACCTCGCCTCGGGCCGACATTTCGATTAAACCAGACCCACTTCTCAGGCCGAATCCCTTCCGAGCCACTACTAAAATTGCCGTGCATCCGACAGACATTTGAACGAGTTTAATCTCAGCTTTCATCGCGATTCCATTACAGACCTCTGTTCGAACATGAAAAAGGTCAACGAGTGACCAACATAACCCGCGGCTCGTATCCTGATGCGGACCAACATAATCTATTCCTGCTTCTTTCTCGTGCAGTTAGTATTAGTCCTTTCGGCCGCAGGGCCCCTAATTTCGGCAATTAATCAAGGGTGTTCTCTCGTATGGGGGATGTAAATGACGTCGTGACCTTTATGGCACGACGGGATCGGGTCCCGACATGAACCACACAATCGTCTGACGATGTCGGATCGAGCGCACCATGGGCTTCAACGAAGCCCGAAGAAATTGTCACTCCGGTGACTGGCACGCCCACGCACTTACTGAACAAACGAATAGATTGCTATTTGAAAAGAAGTGCGTCCACAAGTACCGAGTTGGCCTGGCAACTGGGGTGTCGGCATGATGATGCCGTTTGTCTAGTAGTCAGGGGTGACCCCCGCTTCTTGGTAGAGAGTTGTGTGGTACGGCAGGCTATTCTAAGTCCTAGGTTAACCCAGTCACTGAGGTGCTGGCGTTGTGATACCCTATGTAAGCTATTCGGGAGTGGTCTCCGAATCTTTACAGAGTGTCGTTCGGTACGGCAGATTGTCCCGAACTTTAGATCCGACTCGGTTGTCGGGAAACTGGTTGATGTAATGCCATTTGCTTGAGAACGATCCTCGCTTGTTATGTTGTGCTGTTTGGCTCGGTGAAATATCCTTGTTTCTGAACTCAACTCAGCTGACAGAGCACCTTTGGTGTTATGTCATTTTACTTTATTTAGGGAGTATTTCCCTATGTTTAATCCTCAATTAATTTGAGAAAATAAGTGGGTGTCAACACCAATGAATTCTAAAGACATTGGCTTCTCGTTTTAGCCACCACATTCTATTCCAATTATTTTTTTAAAATTTTGCATATTTATCTTTATAATGTTTAACTTATATATGTACTTTTTATTTATATAAAATATAAAAATACCTCTAAATATTTTATAACAGTTATATTCATATATGTTTGTCCTTATGTCATTAATTTTAAAGGAATACTTTTATATAAATATTACAAAAAATACTATTAGATATAAACATCAAGATTTGTCGACCCTAAATATCTTATTGAGAGTCGGTCAACCTATCCATATCATACTTGAGGATCCGTCCCAGATATGACACGACTAGTTGACACAAAGTGGGTCACGATGGGAATGTGTGTTCCCTACTTGGTCTAGAAAAATGATGGCAGTGGCAGAGAGAAACCAAGGCGGGGGACACGGTCAATGGAAAATTTAGACCAATGGAAGCCATAATATTAGGCAAACATAAGGTAGAGGTTCCAGCAATCAGAAGCATGACAAAATCCAGATAAATATATACTACCATGTTGGTCATAGTAATAGCCAATCATCAAGTATTTGTTCATATATCATTATTATTTTGACGCATAGTCACAGATATCTCATTGAAATATTCCTCCGTGTGCCAAAGTCAGTTCTTAAAAGCGTACCCACGAAGTGACACAGATTAGAGATAAAGACGCAGTGGTACGAATCTCAAGGAGGTGGACATATATAGAGGAGCAGGGAATAACATATAGAGGAGCAACTATGTTTCACATATAAGGAAGAAAATAACATATTGTGCACATGATCAAATCAGATCTCCAGATTAAAATGTAAAATATCCACACACAAAATGCTCTAAAATCTTCCATGTATATTTAGTCAGATTGAACGAGTATGGAGATCTATTTATGTTATGTACAATGATGAGCTGTATGGATGGAAAAAAAGATTTTTACAATTATACCCCTTGCAAAAATTCATATTTTCATATATCTCCTACTTTTGCATGTTCCTGAGTCAACCAGATATCTTCGTCGGAGGCGAACCATACCACCGATAACCACACCTGTTACATTCCATCTGAATCATTTATCATAACCAACAAGTAAGCAAAACACAAAATAATTTAGGGGAGTAACAATAAAAGCATCAATACCAACATTATTCTTTAAATCCAAAAGAAGATAATTATGCATGCCATATACTTTTACATCAAAGACATGTCAAACATGGCAGTAATATTTGTTATAGTTGAAGGATCTTCGTGCAATTTATGCTATTAAGATTGTTTCAAAGGAATTAGCAAGTAGAATGCAAGAGGTTTTGCCAAATTTTATTAGCCTCAACCAAACAACATTTATGAGAGGTCGCTCTATACATCACAATATGCTGATAGCTAATGATATAATCAGGGATATGCACTCCAAAACTAAAGGACAATTTATATCTGAAAGTGGATTTGCGGAAATCATTTGATTCTCTAAATAGAGGCTATGTTTGCATAATGATGAGATGGATGGGTTTTCCAATCATATGGCTTGACTGGATTAGCAACTATATTAGTACTCCTAAGTTCTCCATTCTTATAAATGGGACTCCACAGGCCTTTTTCAGCAGTCAAAATCTAGTGAGGCAGGGGGGCAATGGCGGGATTCACTTCTCTTATTGACCAAAAGTGTAAAATAGACTGATAAAAGTTCCAGCAGTAGGAACAGAGAAATTTTCTCATGTCATCTTTGCAGATGATTTGATATTATTCTTTAAAGATGATAATCTGCTAGCCATATATCAGCTGTACTTTCCCGCTTTGCTAGAATGTATGGGCTTCATATCAACCAACTCAAAAGCAAGATTTATGTGGGAGGTAATGTCCAAGATAAATCTGACATCATTCGTATTATTAATGTTCCTGAAGGAGCTTTGCCAGTTCCATACATTGGCCTTGCTCTGCTCTCCAGCAATCTTAAGAAAGCAAATTGTTTGCCTATTATTGACAAGATTCGAAAGAGAATAGACTCAAGGATAAATAGATTTTTATCAAGGGCTGGCTGTTTGGAGCTTGCGAGATCAGTTCTATCTTCATTTTCCCTTTATTGGTCTGCAACATTTACCCTTCCAGCAGCTCTGATTGAAGACATTGAAAGGCTCCTTAAGAATTTTTATTAGCATGGTCACTCTAATAAACATGCTTCTCAAATGATCTCATCGAAACAAATCTACACACCAAAGCTAGGAGGAGGATTCGGTATTAAAATTTTGGAGTGGAACAAAGCATGTATGGTAAAATTACTTTGGGAGATTGTGCAAAAGAAGCAGTCCCTTTGGTGTTGATGGGTTCATGCTAAATATCTGTCTAAAAAAATATATGGGAAATCAAATTAAACCTTATTTTTCAGCAGCTTGGAAAGGAATTTCACATGCTAGAAAATGGCTGAAAGACAATATCACTTGTGAGATTGCAGATGATAATGACACCAATTTGTGGGCTGATCCATGGGTGCAAGGTGCGAGCATATTTCAATTGTTCGGTGAGCATATTATGCAAGATTTGGAATTGGACAGGAACACCAAAGTTTCCTACTTTATTTATAATGGCTGCTGGAATTTACATACACCCATTTCTTCTGAAATGACAGGTATGGAATTCTCTCTCTGCAATTTCAATTTCAGTAGGAGGGAGAGATTCAATTCGGTGGAATCATAATAACGGACTCTGTTCTACAACAAACTGCTGGGACATTCTAAGAGAGAAATCAAATCCAATTGAGTTCAGCGAATGGATATGGAAGAAACCAACTATTCAAAGAGCATCTCACTATTTATGGCAAACATTGTTATACAAGCTCCCGACCATGGATAATTTGTAGAAAAAAGGCTTCTATCTTCCCAATATGTGTATTTTATGCAGGAATTGTGGAGAATCCATTGACCATTTCTTTATTGAATGCTCCTACTCTAATTGGATTTGGAGGGAGATCCTTTCACACCTTGATCTTCATAGACAACCTAAGCCTGCGCTTAGTCAAGAGATTAAGGAGCTCATGAAGAACTGTCCTAAGAAGGGTTCAGTGGTGAGATCAGTGTGCTTAATTATCTCGAACATTTATCTGGCATATCTGGAAGGAAAGACGTGAGCACTTTTTCCAGGAATCTAAAACCACAAGGATGAGCTTGCTGATTCATATACTGGAGGACACCTGGCATTGCATGGAGTATCAAGGAGTTCAAAGTATAAAGAGGAGAGAAAAAAGCTATTTTCAGTAGGTTCAACATTCGAGTGTCTTAGTGGTCAATAAGACAGGAATTTTTGTCTATTGCAAGATTTTTCTAATTTTATTCCCTTAGGTTACTAGTCTACAAGTTTATGTGGATGATAGTAACTGTTCTTTTTGTGCAGTCTTCATTTAGTCAGATGTTGAGTGGAGTCTTTAAGAAGGAACCACGACAGTGTCCAGGGTTCAAGTTTAGGAAGTCAATATTCATGGGTACATGTTTAGATCCAGAGCAAAGTTAGAGATTTCATGGAACTCCATTCAATGAACTACAATGGTGATACCTATCATCTGATTGTTAAGAACTGCAATCACTTCTGCAAGGATACTGCAAGGATATCTGTTACAAGTTAACTGGAAATAAAATACCAAAATGGGTGAATCGGATTGCCAGGATAGGTTCTCTATGCAATTGTCTACTGCCAGAGTCTCTCAAGGTTTCCAATGTGCACCATGAGCCCGCTTATCAAAGTTATGATGGTGAGAAGAGAAGACTCAGACCCCAAAGAGCTTTCAGCTCTTTGTCCTCGATCTCCATGTGACAAAGATAGCCATCTGCATCTTCTCTCTTCTTACATACACCACTGAGAGGTTGCCTTCCACCAGGGCAGTTAAGAAGATCAGGCAGCTTGCATTGAAGTAGAGCCAAGAGCAATGTTATTTTGTTGGATTGCAAACTTGGTCGATGGCTGCAATCATTACTCTAAAATCTGTGATGTCGTGTGAAAGTTCTTGCCATTTCTTAGCCAAACCAATATGTAAAGTTTTAGAATTTTGTGGAGGGATGGATGCAAGCTATGGCAGGGACCAGTTCATGTCCATAGTTGAAAGACGTAATGTTTCTATGGGGTTTGTTTGATCAAGTGCTCCCTTAAGTGCCCTTTGTAACTTCTTATGTTTGATGGGATATATCAGGCTATTTCATGTTTCATTTTTTAAAGACTACATATAACATGGGGAAATAAAATATAAGGACTGCACGTATTAAAATCTCTATCAATATTAGCATCGTCAGAAGCATAGGTAATAATAAATAGGGAAGCCACATAGGTAGGTGACTTTAGGAAATAGTGCTTATTATTTCACATAAAAGAGGGTAAAATGTAACTTAAGATGGAAAAATAATTATAAAAAAACCTAATAACGAATGACATTTCCTGTGTGATACATGTTTATAACACTTGCTTCATGTCCTCCGCAGAGATCACATTCAATATTTATCTTCTGTTAATGCAATCCAAATAGTGCACTTGGATGGATTAGAATGATATAAACTACATAACTAAACAAAATATATAGAATGAATAATTGCCAACTAATTTCCAACCTGGATGTATTGTGAACGCTATGTCGCTTCTTTTCCCTCAGCTCCCATTTCGTCGGCAATTTCCCCCCTCTAAAAATTTCTAGATGTGTGGTCATTACATCATGTTCGGTCTCGTCGTCACTAAGACTTGATCGCGCGTGGAAGAGGGATGCGGGAAACGATGTGGATTAGCACCTCCTCACCTTCCAACCGACTAGAAGAAGAGGGCCTCACGTTCTATTCATGCTCTCCTGCAAAACAAAGACAAAGACAAAGGTAAAAATCCATTAGAAACATGAAGTGTAGAATCTATCTCGGATGCATAAAATAGTGTGAAAGAAAGAGGGAGAACGCACCGGGGGTAAGTTTTTAACCTCTATAAACGGGACAAAACAATAGAAGTGTGTATTGTGATGATGTATGAGCAAATAGATTGAAATAACATGCAGCAAGGCTGCGAAAAATGTGCATGCAAAACGTGCAAACAGTTTAGTAGAGTGTAGTAACGTAGAACGGTGATAAAACTGAGAGTAGGAGCGAATAACTAAGAGAAGAGACGAAGAAAAGAAGCCCTGAACGATGGAAAACATAGTTAATACTCCCCTGAACAGGTTGGGGTCGAAGATAAGACATGGCGGTGCGGCATGGCTTTCCCTTGAACCCGAGAATCGCCCCCTTTCGTGCACTGCGCACAGGGTGCTATTTATAGACCTTAGGAAAGCCTAGGGTTGAAATCCGTGATAAACACCCAAATTCGGGGATATTAAATGATAAACCTCGAATTAATAGTAAGTATAAAAGTCCTGGATGGATGAAAATCGAGGTAGAGAGCTATCCTCATCGAAAACGGTGTCAAATAGGACTCCGAAGAGTCCTCGGGCGAAGAAATCGGAGTTCAGAATGATCCAGAGTCGACTCTAAGAAGGCGGCCAGTCACAAGACCGCAACTTGAAGAAAATGGTCATGCAAGGACTGCCACTTGATGGGATTAGAAAAAGGGTCAAACGGCCAAGCCGACGGGCTCGGGAAGCCTCTGGGACAAAAATTGAGAAGGCGGTCCTCAAGAGACCGCTACCTGAAGGTGGCGGTCTCAAGAAGACCGTCACTTGACATTTCAATATGAATAAAATAAAATAAAAATTTAGAAGTACCAGGCAGAATGCGGTCACCTAGGAGACCACATTCTCATGAACGCGGTCTCCTAGGAGATCGCCTTTAGAGAACCTGCGTGAGGCTCTTCCGTACGTCTGTTCAGCCCTCTGAATGGCCCGAAACGGACCTAAAAGTGAGAGAATTGAAGATAAAAGCCTCCAAAGCTCAATGGGCTCGAAAAATAGTCAAGAAATGGGCTCGAAACTCGGTCAAAGAAGACTCCAAAATAATAGATACTTCGGAGCATCATGAAGAGTGAATAAGAGAATAAACTCAACTTGTAGGCTTAAAACGGGTGTCAACACCCCGGAACTCGAAGAAGGTAACTTCCCTGTCTCTTCCTCTTCCGCGGCTTTTCCTCTCCCCTTCTTTCCTCCCTCGGTGGTGTAGCAGCGAGCAGGAGGAGCCGAGAAGCCTCCCCCCGGAGGTGCAGCAGGCGGAGGGGGTAGGGTGAGGTCCCCCGGTGCAAGGGAGGCCGGGGGAACCTCCCCTGGTGGCAGACAGACAGGGGGGAATCCCCCCAGTGCGGTCAGGGTCGGGGGGAGGTCCCCTGGTTGCCGGCGGTGCCGGGGGCCTCCCCCGGTCGCGAGAAGAATCGAGCGGAGCTCCCCTGGCGCAGGCGATGCCGGAGGGGCTCCCCGGTTGTAGGAGAACCAGGGGGGCTCCCCCGGGGCTCCCTCGGTTGCAGGTGGCCCGGGGGGCCTCCCTCGGTGCACAGGGGGAGAAGAGAGGGAGAGAGGGGCCTCCCCCCCTTTTGATAGTCCTTTCTCAACCCTTATAAAAAGGGCCCGGGTTTGAAGATTCCCTTGTCCTTTTCTAGCTTCCATTGCATCGAGACACACGTGAAGATTCTTGTTTTGTTTGTTGACAATTTCTTAGGCGTCGGCCTGCTACCCGTTTGCCTTCAGGTTGACTAGAATCCAATTGATGGTCATGGGAACACCCAAGGGGCCCCAAAGATGTTTATCCTTATATGGATTTAAACCCACGTGCATGTATTTTTTTATGCAGCCCATGCAGTGTTTGTTGAAATACCTACTCGTCAAAAATAGAGCCAACGACTCGACTTATCGTGGGTTTTCTGTTTAAAAGACCTAATGGTGTCGTGCCGCACATTCAGCACTCGTCTTAAATGCCTTTAAAAGGACTTTATAGGCTTCAAACGTTTGATATTCTGTAGGGTGGGTGCGCGTGGCTTCATACCACTCCTTGTCATGCTTGATGACATGTTTACACACTTATTACGCTACACCATTTTGAGTCTTTACTTTCTGAAATTTTCTGAAGTGACCAAAAATTGATCATAGACTTTACGGGGTTCAACAGACGCCCTAGCATTAGCACAAAATGTATTTAGATCATAATTTATGTGGGAAGCACAAAATGTATTTAGATCAAAATTTATGTGAGAGATGTGACAAAATTTTACTGCTGGTTGTCAACCTAACGTAAACTCTCATCCTTTCTCATCCGGGCTTAGGATCGGCCATGGCAGAGTTGTTCTCTTTCTTGAAGCTATACGCTAAAAATAGACAGTGTTCCTATCACCTTTTTTGAACCATTTCTTCTTGGATCGTTGCTTTCAGAACATCTGTTGCCCTATTAGAATCTCCTCATAATCTACCCTAAGTCTGTCCCAGAGTTCTCTGTCTGGTTCATCTAAAAGCCTAGCCTCCAAACATTCTAATTCCACCAAGTGATCAAAGATCTTGTTTTTAGCCGCTTTGCCAAGTAGCACTTTGGTTGCACTCCATTCCTTCAGAACCTATACCACATACTTCAACTTCCCCGCCAAGCTAGCCATTGCAGAATGGTCTTGCCTTCGTGTATTCCATACCCATCTAATAGTGTCCATGAAATCTCTCTCTCTGAACCAATCTCTCTCCAATATGAAAATAGGCTTCCCCTAAATCCTACACGAAGTCTTCAACAAGATAGGGTTATGGTCGGACACAAGTCTAGCCAAGCAACAAGATTGAGCCTCGGCAAAATGGTCCTCTCAATCAACAGACACTAAAAATCTATCTAGGCGATAACATGCCGGGTCTGCCCTCATGTTACAACATGTGAATTAAGCATTTGACAATCTGATGTCAATCAGTGCAGTATCCACAATGACGGCAAGGAAATCATCTATTTCCCCCGTCTGAGGATTATCACTTGTCCACTCCCATTGTGGAGCATCTGCATTAAAATCACCTCCCACACACCATGGTCTACCTGAAGAGTGATCATATCGCAGCAATTCCTCCCAAAGAAGTCTCATTCCTTCTCTACTTTGTAGCCCATAGACACTTAGGGCGGCTTTGATATTGGAGCGGGCTAAGGTTGGGGTGGGGCATCCCACGGTTAAACTCGGGTGGCGTACTCGGCGTGGGAAGGTCGAACGAGATAACCGAGTTTTCATCGGTTAAGGGGCGGCTAGAGTCAGTTACACGAGTGTTTGTCAAAGTGGGAATGAGATGAGACCGGCAGAACCGGGGGAATACCAGCGGATACGCCACCCCCGGGTGGGGTATCCGCTTGTCAAAGACACCCTTAAGAAGTGCCAAGAGAATACATCCCTGACATTACAAAAGTGCATGGAGACAGCCCCATTGCCAATCTGTCCTCCAACACCTCTTCTACCTCCCACGAGGTGTTGATACTTTATATGAATATAGCTATCATATATTTAAAAGGAAAGCTTTGCGTGCTCAAATGAAAGTTTTGGATACTCATCCAACAAAAATTCACTGAAGCGATCTATCTTCATAGATGATCCTGAAGAGATACATCACTTGATCATCATATCACCTTGTCCCGATGTAAGAGTTTCACTATAATGGAAGTCATGCTCATGAGGCATATCTTTTTATACAGTCTAACAGCAATTAACTTGTTCATATGAACTTAGATTGTTGTGATATATGCGAGATCCAAACAGATTGTAACATGAAGGAATCAAGGCGTGAAAGTTTCACGCCAAGGCTTGCATGAAGAAGCTCAAGAATTTTGGATGACTTCAGAATTATGGATGCCAAAGAGGTCGATATATCTTCACCTTCGCCTATGTAAGATACCAAGATAGGGAAGCTTACGTGAAAGGGGTTTGGATACCTCGTGATGTCAACATGTCAATGTCATGCATGAAAGGGGTTTACATACCTCAAAATATCAACATATTTACACCAAGGAAATGGTGTTTTATCACCTTGATACCCATACGTGCTGCAGTCAAAGGATGGGAAATTCGTTTGTGAACTGGCACGGACCACCATATGCTTTCGGCTTCGCCTTCACCACATGGTCCGTTGGGGCATTCGTTCAAACAGAAAAAAAATAAAAGGGTAGAAGCTTTGTGCACAAAATAAAAAAGTAGCGAGAGAAGCAGATCATCAATTGTCTGCTCTTGCACCTGCTACGACACAGAAGGGAGAGGAGAGGCCGTAGGTGTCCTTAGACTCTCATGCTGCTGCGACAGAGTGGAAATTCCTGTCTTGCTGCTGCTGCACAAAGTTGAGAGGTCCGGCCCTCCTACTGCATCAAAAGAAAGAGAGAGAGAGAGAGAGAGAGTGGGCGAGGGTTTTTTTTAAAAGAGGAGTCCGATTAGGACTATGTCTGGCCCCAACTCTTCCCCTTGGAGAGATTCTCCTGCCACAAATTAGAAAGAGGAAGAGATTTAAATAAAAGAGAGGGAAGATTTCTAATTGGAGTTTGAAAAGGGAGATGATAGTGTTGGATAAGAGTCCAAATCATGGTTTGTCGACTCGGGTGTGTAGACACGCTAAAATTGATGTTATGTTGAGTAAATCTCATGTCACCATGTGACGCTCCAAAGCGGACTTCAATATTGATTTAATATGAAGTTTTTCTATTTCTTATAAATTGATTGTGATTTCTTGTTTTTTTCTTGGGAAAATTGGAATGAACGCCCTGATCAGGGGCGCTATTTAAATTAACGGCATGGACAAGGGCGCCTCTTTTAACAATGGACGACTACCAATACGGGCGTCATTTTTTGGATTTACTGAAAATTCTGAATTTCAAATAAAATTAAAATTGAAGAATTGACGTCTTTCCTAAAGATGTTTATTATTTGATGTCCGTCTGGCAGGCGTCAGTTGATAATTTTAAATAAGGAAAGTTATTTGTTTCTATAATTAAATCCAAGAATTGACGCCTTTAGGAACGTCGTTATTTTAATTAACGCCTTTGGTCGTGTCGTCATTTTCACTTCCGTCTCCCTTTCGCCTCCTTCTTTCCAGTAATGGTTCCTTCCTCATTTTGAGCCTTGTGTTCGACTAGGAAGGGTGTTTCTTGATGAAAGATCTTTACCTTGTTTTAATCCTTATTCTCCAAGAATTTTTAGCCCTATAAATACCCCTCCTGGGTCTCTTCGCGCGAGAGATGAGAGAACACAAGAGATCATCATTAAGCAGAGAGACAACAACACGAGAGTGAGAAGAGAACAGCAGAAAGCTAATGGAGAGAAGAGTGTTTTCTTGATTGCAGGTTATTCTTCCAAAGCCTCTCTTGGCGGTTCTTCATCCTCTCCAGGCTTCATCCTTTGCTGTTGTTCCATCGTGCATATTGAAGCTCTTTCCCCTCTACTGCTGCACACACAGCAGAGAGAATCTCTCTTTCTCCCTTTTTAGTTATTTAGTTGTTTCATTAGCATATCATCATCTTACATCCTTTTTCTCTAGCTCTTGCTAGACCTCATATCATATTGTTACTTAGCATATTGCATCCATACTTTTCAAACCTTGTTACTCCTCTTAGGGGTTTAAAAAAACACACACAAGGTGTGTTCATGTTCATGTTCAATTTGATTAATTTCATAATCTTAGAACTTTGATACTACACCCTTTGGCTAATCCACTCTTTTATTTGATTTGTGTGTTCTTGCAAGGTAATCAAGACTAAGAACCCCCTTCATCGGCCGGCCGGTAGAAGGAGGAAGAAAGGGTTCACAATCTCCCCCGCTCAACACAAGGTACTCGCAATCATCCTTTTTCTTATTTGAGGTAACCCCTCTGGCGATCACATTCTCCTTTAGCATCCCACGCATGCTCTTCCTTCCTTTCGCCATTAATTTTTAAGCTTTAAAAATTGAGTTTGGTTTCATTTCTTAAGTGGATTTTCCGTAATCTACAAATTGGCGATCACGGTGGGACTTCTTTTATTTTTAGTTTGATTACCACTCCATTGTGCTCCACGTAGCACCCTCTTATTGACACCCTCGAGTGTCCCTCCTTTGGTACCCTCGGTACCCCTCCATTGTGCTCCACGTAGCACCCTCCTATTGACACCCTCGCGTGTCCCTCCTTTGGTACCCTCGGTACCCCTCCATTGTGCTCCATGTAGCACCCTCCCATTGACACCCTCGCGTGTCCCTCCCATTGGTACCCTCGCGTACCCCTCCCTTGTGCTCCACGTAGCACCTTTCCTATTGTGCACCACGTGCACACCTCCCACTGTTTAGGCCATTTTGGAGCCCCCATATCATCTGTCATATCATCTGTTTAGTGAGAAATCTGTTTTCTGTTAACTATCAGGGTTTCGGTTCATTGAGCTGAAATAACGCCCTCGTTGCTGCCGTTATTTTATATTTCACGCCTCTGTCAGAGGCGTCATTTCTTCATTCGACGCCTTACCGAAAGGCGCCATTTGCATTATTACTGTTCCTGTCCCCGCTCCCCGATCGCTGTTCATTGGTTTTGACGCCTTAACTCCCAGGCGTCATTTTATAATTGGACGCCTTATAGCAAGGCGTCATTTGCATTATTACTGTTCCTGGTTACTGTTCACTGTGATTCACGCCCTTTACAGAGGCGTCTCTTCATCATTTAACGCCTCACCCCCAAGGCGTCATTTGCTATCTCACTGCCCGCAATGACTAGCGCCTGCATCCCAGGCGTTATTTATTTATGGGTTTTTTGCATATTAGTCCCTATAAACTTAGTGAATTGCCGATTAGTCCCTCAAATTTGATTATTATCTTAAAAGTCCCTATAATCTTAGTCGTTACACGTTTAAGTCCCTACCGTTCATTTAGTTAACTAAACTATAGTTACCTCATACAAAAGGTAATGAAAATACTAACTTACCCCTGGGTTAAGTGTGAGAGTGTGAGAGAGAGATAGAGAGAGGGGTGCCTCCCCCCTCCCCTGCGACCTCCCCCTCCACCGCCGGCCACCCTCCCCCTCCCCTGCGACCTCCCCCTCCGACCGACGTGACCTCCCCCTCCGGCCTCCCTCCCTCTCCACCTCCGGCCTCCCTCCCCCTCTCCTGCGACCTCTCCCCTCCCCCCCCTCCGGCCTCCTCCTCCCGGCCTCCCCCTCCCGGCCTCTCTCCCCTCCAACCGCGGCCGCCTCCCCGTCATCCTCTTCTCTTCCCCCTCCCTGGACTCCTCGCCGCCGTTGTTGATCCCCCATCCTCTTCCCCCTCCCTGAACTCATCGCCGCCGTTGTTGATCCCCCACCCTGTGGCAGGAGGTGGCACGGCAGATCCATCCGCGCACGCGGCATGTATGACACCGAATGCGGGGGCCGCCACCAAGGCATCAATGAAGGCTTTGGAGAAAGCAGCAGAACCACACGCGGGGGCCGCCACTAAGCCATCAGGCAAGTCGACGCCACCAGCAGCAAAACCACGAAAAGGTTGCGAGTCCGAGGGGCCAGCAGCTACCAGACGAGTATGGTCATGGCTCTGCGCATTCACATGCTGGACAGCAGCAGATGTACATGCATCAACACCCAAGAGTGAGGGGCCAGCATTAGCACAAATGGGTGGTGGGTCACAGCCACTAGCACCATCCGTAGGGAGCTAGGCAGGAGTCGCCGGAGAAGCACCGGCAGACGTCGAGGCAAAAGCAACAGAGTGTACGTCAGGAGATGCTATAGCCTTGGGCAAAGGCGCCGTTGGAAGAGCTCGGGCTGGGGTTGGGAGAGGCCCAACTGAATACGATGAAGGAGCTAAGGGAGGGAAGGGCACAGAGGCGTTTGCGCGGATGTTTCCATACGAAGGCGGGTGCCCCTCGACCATGCGACGAAAGCCATGTGCAGAGGCTGCTGGAGCTGGGAGACCTCCTGCAAGAGCACCTTCGGCGGCAGGAAGGGCACCAGAGCCACCCGCGATGAAACCGTCAGCAGCTGTGCATTGGAGACCAGCAGCGGGTACCACCGCGGCAGGGCCACCGACTGCTAAGGCCACCTGCGGGAGGACAGAACCAGGGAGGGAGGGGGGAACCACATGTAAACAAAAGAAAGCTATTATCTATTTTTTTCTTTCTAAAGATATTACACCCCTATGCTAAAATGTAAGTACCGTGGCTGGCAAATAGACGGTGAAGAAATCGTTCATAAGTCTCTTCCTGAGATTATAGATCACATATGAATCCAAATTATCAAGTATTTCCAGAGAAATAATCACATTCAGTTTCCTGCAAAAATCTAGAAGTTCGCAGGCTCAAAAAAGATGCATTTTAGTGGCAGTTTCTGGATTCTCCTACCATTCACAAAAGAAAGAAACAAAGAAACGAAATGGCGAAGAGAAAGCAAGGATAGCTGGAGAATCTAGATACACCATGTACACATAAATAGGTGTAAATAAAATTTGGTAGGCATTTCCAAATTTCATGTAAGAGGAACTTTTGGGATACTTCAGGAAGGTCACCTAGTTATGAGCCTCACACCTGTTAGAGTGTGGAGTCAGAACTCTTTCATTCGTGCGCCCTTGCACGGGATCACACTCTGCCTCTGGAGCACATCCACTGCTTCAGGGGAGCATTCACAGCATCAGGGAAGCATGGCGAGCATTCGCTGCTCCATGGGAGCAATCACTGTCCCAGGGGAGCATCCACTGCCCCAGGGGAGCTTCCTCAGCTCAGGGGAGCATGGCGAGCATATCGCATCTCCAGGGGAGCATTCGCTGCTCCAGGGGAGCATCCTTCAGTCGCTGGAGAGCAATCGCTGCTCCAGGGGAGCATCTTTCAGTGCCAGGGAAGCATTCGTTACTCCAGTGGAGCATATGCTGTCCGGGTCTAGCAGGGAAGCACATGCTGTCACTGGAGGGCATTCATTGTCCCAGGAGAGCATCACTGGCATCAGGAGAGCATGCATTGCCGGCTCAAGGTGATGCTTCCCAGAGGCCATAGATGCTCCCCTGAGACTTCATATACTCCCGTGCGAGAACGCACAAAGACATGACTACATGCTCTCCTGAAGATGCGATATGCTCGCCATGCTCCCCTAAGCTGAGGATGCTCCCCTGGAGCAGTGGATGCTCCCCTGGGACAGCGATTGCTCCCCTGGAGTAGTGAATGCTCGCCATGCTTCCCTGATGTTGTGAATGCTTCCCTAGAGCAATGGATGCACTCCTGAGGCAGAGTGTGATCCCGTGCAGAGGCGCACGAATGAAAGAGTTCTGACTCCACACTCTAACATCCTCCATCAGGCAGAGTCTAGTTCAGGTTGTGCTGAAGTATCAATAGAAAAGGGAGGCATTAGAATGCACAAAATCTGTTTGCAATGGAAGATTAACCTTCTACGTTAAGATTCTATTTGTCGAGACTTATGAGCAGGGTTGTTGTTATGCAGATGATATGCAACCAACAGATGTTGGCCTAACTCAGAACATGCCATATTTTAGGAATGTTGGGAACACAGGAAGGCCTACGATAACGTACTTACATATCTATGAGTCTGACAAATTCTAGATAACCACCCTTCCCTTACAAGAATGTAGCCATTTGTGGTTGTTTGAAATTCTACTTATAACCATCTCTCAGATTTCTTACTTGAATTCGTGCAGATCGGCATCTTCTGCTTGCCTCCATCTGCTGTCATCCCCTTACACAATCATCCTGGCATGATTGTTTTCAGCAAATTCCTCTTCGGCTCAATGCATATCAAATCTTATGACTGGGTCGACAGCTCTCAGCATGCTGACGAGTCTTCGCACTGTTAAGTCTTTTCATATGCATCATGTTGTTCTGGTTCTATAAGTTTCTCCATCTCACTTCCCGTTGTTGCAAGCTGCAACAGTCCGACCTCCTGGCGTGCGCTTGGCAAAGGTTAAGACGGACAATGCCTTCACAGCTCCATGTGACATTTCCATCCTCTACCCGACAATAGGGGGCAACATGCACCGGTTCAGTGCATTGACGTCATGTTAGAAGTGTCGACACTTCTGGGCTTCCAGAACCAATTGATGTTGTAACCTTTTGATGAAACTTTGGTACTACCAGTACAAAAGCAAAACCATTGTGCCATTTTCCAGTCGGAGGAAGGACCTCTGGTGGACGCCCGGCGAGCGGCGGAGCACTAGAGAATGGCGGGGAGGCGCGCAAAGATGAAAACAGGGGATCGTTTCTACCAACAGTCCCATCAAGTACAGTGAAGGGGTGCTCAGCACCGTGGAAGCAAAGAGGACGCCGGCGAACAGGCAAAGCGACCGTGGAGACCATCAGCTGGCGCCGTGGAGGGGGGGGCAGCAGGATCCTCGCGTGCCGGTGGAGTGTTGAGGTGGAGGCGACAACGGCGAGGGGTGAGTGTGTGCGTGTGCGTGTGCGTGCGCGTGCGCGTGCAGTGTGAGGGTTAGAGAGAAAGAGAGTGAGACGGAGGGGGAGGGGGGAGGGCAGCCGGAGGGGGAGAAGGGAATCGGAGGGCTCCCCTCCGATCCCCTCTCCCTGGACCTCCTCTGATCCCCTCTCCCTCGACCTCCCTCTGAGAGAGAGAGAGAGAGAGAGAGAGAGAGAGAGAGAGAGAGAGAGAGAGAGAGTCAACGTTCAACAAGGGGTATTTTAGACTTTTTACACACATTTGATGGAATATTCTACGGAATATTCTTTTCTGTGGACGGCAACAAACTACAGGGATTCATTTGTAAAATATTAAAAATTATATGGACTTTTAAGATAATAATCAAATTTGAGGGACTAATCGGCAATTCACTAAGTTTATAGGGACTAATATGCAAAAAACCCTTTATTTATTTGGCGACCCCATTTGAGTCGTCATTTTGTTCTGTGCCCGCAGAACTGCTGCTCCTGTCTGTTTATTTGGCTGATATTATCTGATTATCATATCTGTTGATTGATATCACATGTTTGCATTCATCTTGGCATACGGTTTGGGAGACCTCCTCTCCCCACACATGTTAGGAGTTTTCACCCCTCTTGGTGAAGGAAGGACCCTCCATTGAGCATTCAGTCTCTTTGGACCGAAAATTCCTAAGCCAAGCCTCCGTAAGTCCTCGCACCCGTGGATTCCCTCACGGACGCTAGGCAGGTTGTACCATTGAAGTACCCGGAGTATAGTTGACCCATTCGTTGGAAAGGAGAGAAAATCTAGATACCCGGAGATTATACCCAAATTTTCAACCAGGATCCGCCTTCGAAAGAAAGTACCTAATATTGAATCCACCCTAATTTCCAAGAGAAATCTTAAAATCTTGCGCTCATTACAACTTGTGTGTTTCTTTTGAAAAGGTGATATCTTTTGGGTTATATCTTATTGTGAGACATTCATCTCTTTCTCCTTAAGCATGAAATTGCGTTCAGGTAAAATCGTCAACATGGCCAACTACGGGTACACATATGATGACTATGAGGAGGGTCATTTTGACTCGTTTAATGAGAATCCGTCTCAAAATCCTCTTTACTGTGATGGGAACTATGTTCCCTCTCCTACGCATGTCCACATGATGGACTCTACTCTTCCGGAGGTTGACCCTCCTTCCCAGGCTCAGCCTACCACTTTGAACACCTCTGGGGATACTCCCTCCTCCCTCAATTTTAATGATGTTCTCAAGATCCTTTCCCAGCTGGATGATTCCCAGCGCTATGCGGTTCAAGCCGCTTTGAAAGGAAAGTCTGTCCCCTCATCCTCCAATCCTCCCCAGGCCATGGCTGGTCATTCTACCAATTTCCCTAACGACCAGGCGATCGCATCCAGGGTGCCCTCGCGCCCCCCTACTCCTGCCATGACTATGCCGGCCCAACCGGTAAGTCATTCTGTTGCTAGGCCTCAGCAACCTTCTGCTCCCCAAATCTTGAGGAGGCCTACGCCACCTATGTCAAATCCATATGCTTTTCGACCGGCCCCAGCTGAGTCTGATGAACATACTGTACTCCTCCAAAGGCTGGCCAGTATGGAGGAACAGCTTAGAAAAGTCACCACATCAAATGCCACTCCCAAAATTATGCTTCCTCCATTGCCGGTTTTCCACCTTCCACTATCCGAGATGCCCAACTTTCGACGGTATAATGGCACGGGTAACCCGCACATCCATTTAAAGGATTTTTTGTATGAAGCATCCTTCTGGCAGGGCAACAAAACTTCACTGGCTTATCTTTTTAGGCGGTCTTTGGATGGTCCGGTGCTTGAATGGTTTTATTCCTTGGAGCCGGCTGATGCTGGCGATTTTGATGCAGTTCAAAGAAAGTTCCTGCAGAAATACAAGGACCGTGTGGGTCCCTCCTTGTCTGTTACAGATCTGGTTGCTGAAAAGATGAAGCCCGAGGAGGACTTCCTTTTATTTGCTGACAGATGGAGGGCCATGGCCGAGAAATTGAAAGACACATTATCAGAGACGGAGCAAGTCAAAATGATTATTTCAAATTCTACTCCACAATTCTGTCATATCCTGGCCATGAATAAACTAAGCACTATGGAAGAGCTCTATGAAAGAGCTAGATATATTCAGACGCAAATGAAGGATTCGCCAATCATGGGCATGTTTGAGCCTAGGCCGAAGGTGATCAAGAGGAATGTCAACATTGGCAATACTGGTGCAACCACCGAAGGCACCGTTACTAATGAGCAGGTGGGCGCGTTCGGTAATTTCACACCCTTCCGCCACCCTTCAAACCCAGGGCCGTCACCACAACAGCCCGCCTTCCATAATCAAGTCCACCAGCCAAATAACAACCCTCCTCAGACCTTACGGCCTCCTCCACCTCCTCAACAACAACCCCACATTGCTCCACCAAATCAAACCCCACAATATCACCAAGTGCCCCCACCGGCCAATTATGCACCACAACAATTTCAACAAAGAAGGCCTTTGGGTCCCCGAAGGGCACAATACTCCCCTCTTCCCGAAAGCTTATTGGATATCTTTAATGCCCTCATGGCCGCTAACCTGCTCACATTGCCAAAGGAAAGAGCGATATGGCCGTAAAATGTAGACACATCCCGATACTGCGTCTTTCACCGACAACCGGGGCACAATATCCATCATTGCTTTCACTTCAAAGATTACATACATGACATGAATGATCAAGGTGATATTGATTGGGATGAAATGAGGAAGGTCATTGCTTCTTTAAAAGTCCGAAGGCCTCCTCGGTAGCCAGCAGCTCAACAACATCAGCAACAAGGACAACCACAAGCTCCACAACAACAACAGGTTCCTGCTCCCCAACCCAATATGGGGATTGTTAATAATCCACTACCGGAGCATCCGGTCCCAAATCAGCAAGTGAATATTGTCACCTCGATCCATGAAGTGGAGAGAGGACAAATTTGGCACAATGAAAACGCCTCTGTCGGGGCTATTAATCAGAATTCTAATCCACCACCCTCATTGATAAGAAGGCACCAGCCTATCCCTCCTTCCCAACCACAACGTCCCCTTATACGCTCCCTCACTCCTGGGCCATCCAATGCCAATATCGTCCCTTCACGTCCCCTTCTTTTGCGCCAATCCACAAATTCTTCATCACCCCAAAACCCTCCACCAATCAGACCTCCTCTTATTCGTACCTCACCGGCAGCCGTCGCCCCTCCCGTTCCACCTCCATCAACTGCCACCATGATTCCAAGGCCCCTTCTTGTTACACAATCACCTATTGGGTTCGGTGCAGTATTCAGAGGGGGGGTGAATGAATATAGCCCTTTAAAATTTTTCACCCAATTAAAATATGATGCTCACTAGAATTACTAGTTCGCAAACTAGACAAGCTTAAATGCTAATGGGCAGATGCGGAACTGAACAAACACACATTAAGATCACTAGAGTGCTAACAAGACAGATTTAGACAAAATATAGCTCAACTAGAATTTCACTCTCTTGACAAATTAAAGCACTCTAAGAAGACTAATTAACTCTTCTGCTCAACCAGAAGCCAAACACAAGGAGCGCCCCTATACATTCATCTAGCGGAAGCACAATAGAACAAAACAAACCACAATGCACAAGGGGTTTTTAGGTGGTTCGGTCCAGCAGACCTACATCCACCTGTGAACGCGTCACGTGGTGGACTGAGAGAGAGAGATGGGGTTTCTCCCTCTCTGAGTAATAAAGGGTGAAAGAAATGAGGATAAAACATTGAAACGCGCGCTATAGGGGATATGAAAGAACGGTGGACAAGTACATCTACATATGACACTCTAATGGAGACAGAAAGAATTTAGACTGACCGAACTCCGGTACATGGCGGAGATAGGGGTCCGAAGACCCTCTCACGCAAACTGAACCCCTTCCCAGTAGGCGTAACCCACCGTTCCGAGAGCAGCTTTTCAGATACCGAATTCGAGTCTTGGGACTCTACGTGATAGAATTTGACAGACGGGAAGACACGTAGACTCGGAAATTACGACGATATATCACTCCCCGAACAGTTACGAAAATAATATGAATAAAAGCACACCACCGCAGGACATTGGTCTTTGCGGGGTTTTAACAGCAATGTTGCAATATGAGCAGTAATTAATATATGTACATCTAGAAACCACCGCGAGACATTGGCCTTACGGGATTTTTAAAGTAATATAAATAATACATATAAGTATATATATAAACCACCACGAGCCATTGGCCTCTACGGGGTTTTTAATGCATTATAAATAAGAAATATAAATATATATACACATCACCATAAGACATTGGCCTCTGCGGGATTTTTACTATAACATAGATAATAAATATAAGTATATAAATATATGAACCACCACGAGACTGTGGCCTCTGCGGGGTTTTTACTGTGACATAAATAATAAGTATAAGTATATAAATATATAGAAACCACCACGAGACTGTGGCCTCTGCGGGGTTTTTAATGCGACATAAATAATATAAATAATATATATATATATATGTATATATAGAAACCACCACGATGCTTTGGCCTCTGAGGGGTCTTTAATGTGACATAAATAATATATATATATAAATATATAAACCACCACGAGACTGTGGCCTCTGAGGGGTCTTTACTATAATATAAGTATATGTGACAGGAAAGGAAAAGGGATCAAATAAACCGCCGCGAGATGTTGATCTCCACGGGGTTTTGAAGCGATGATAGGGGAATGCTGAAATTAAATAGTTAGGAATTAGAAAGTAAAGTGCAGAAAATAAAATGCTGAAATGGAAACGGTCGCGGGAGGTGACCCACCGCATCAATTAGGAGTTAGATATACAGAAAGTAAATCACAGAAACCGCCGCGGGGAATAATCCTCCGCGCGGGTGAGGTCAGAGACACAAGAAGATAACCGCTGCGGGAAGTAACTCTCCGCGGGTGTTATTAAAACAAAAGATAGTCACAATGGAGCACGCGTTAGGAGTGTTGTGATCGCCAGGGACCGAGGGTCCCGAGTGAATTGATCGCTTTCGCCTTCGACACGAGGTTATGCGGGCTCCAACTTCCTCTTCTTTCGACAGGCCGAAGAAGAGGGCCTTTAACTGGTTACCCCTTACACAAAAAAATAAACAGAGAAAAATAACTAAATGAGAATAACGGCGGTGTAGTACCAATCCTTAGGTAATGAAACAGTAAATAACATAAACGAACATGTACATGGTTGGTGTGTTTAAAACCCCTTTAGAATTAAAAGGGTAGGAGAATGACATGATGAAATGCGCAAATACAAAGACACTCACCAGCTAGGCCCTCTCGGAGAGAAAGGCATGGCACATATGTTAAATGATGCATGCGATGTAATTAACTAACTGATTAAAAATAAGGGGGAGAAAAGCTTATCGGGAAAGACCGGCGACGAGCTTTAAGAAGGGCTTCAACGGTACGAACACAGTACGACTAAAGAGCTTCTGAGCGGACTCCAGGGACTGCTTAGATGAAGAACACAAACACACGTATATATGTATAAGGTGAGAAAAGATATACAAACATATATATAAGGTGGGAGAAAATAATTAGAAATATGAGTAGACAAAGAAATAAAGAAAAAAAACTAATGGTATAAGAAAAGGTAGAGGGGAGTTAAGCTCTTCTTCTCTCTTTTTTTTTGGACTTTTTTATATTAAGAACGGAGATGTAAGGAGATATAAGATAAAAGGAAAACAAAAATAAATAGAATAAGAACAGAATAAGAAATATATATATATATATATATATATATATGATAACTATGGGAGAGAATGAGGTGATATTATATATATATGTATATATTTATATCTACATAAAAATATAATAGATCTATAAATATATATATATGTAGTTATAGAGGGAAAGAGAGTATTATATGTATCTTAAAATATATAAAGAAATTATATCAATACATATATATATATATAGAGAGAGAGAGGGGGAATGAAAATAATTAAAAAAAGAAAGAGAGAGGGATCGAGAGGGAGAGAGAAACGAGAGAGAGAAGAGATTAGACAGAGGGAGAGACCGTGAGATGAGGAGGAGAGAGAGGGAAAGAGAGAGTGAGGGAGTGGGGAATAATAATAAAAAAACTAAAAAAGAAGAGTGAGGGAGGGGGGATCGAGAGAGAGAGAGACACGGGAGAGATGAGAGGGAGAGAGAGAAAGTGAGAAGAAGTGAGAGAGGGAGAGAACCGAGAGGGGGGAGGAGGAGAGAGAAAGAGAGACGGGAGAGAGGTCGCGATCGGGAGAGGGAGGGGAAGGAAGAGAGAGAACGGGAGAGATGGGAGAGAGAGAGGGATAAAACGGAGAGAGGGAGAGAGAGAGAAACGCGAGAGGGGGAGAGAGAGAAAGAAAACGGAGAGAGGGAGAGAGAGAGAAATGCGAGAGGGGGAGGGAGAGAGAGAGCGCGGGAAGAGGGGGATGCAGGCGGCGGCGAGCTCGCGGGAGCGACGCGACGGCGACAGTGAGGCGGCCCGGACGGCTGGAGCGGGGGGGGGGGGGACACAGGCGGCGGCGAGCTCGCGGGAGCGACGCGGCGGTGACGGTGAGGCGGCCCGGACGGCTGGAGCGGGGGGGGGGGGGGGACGCAGGCGGCGACTGTGAGGGTGGCCGCGAGGGTGTTGCACGGCGACAGCAGGATGGGGAAGGGTAGTGGCAAGCTCGGACGGCAGGGAGGTGGAGGGCAGCGTGCAGCGGTGGGCGGTGAAGCAACGTGGCGGTGAGGCTGCGTTTGTGGGCAGTGGAGGAGGCGTGCAGCGACGTGGGGATCCTCTGACGGCAGCGGCAGTCCCGTGAGGGTCCTCGGACGGACGTGGGGGCGGCAACGACGACGGCAAGGACGGTGGTGGGGTGCGCGTCGGGATCCTAGACGGGCGCGAGGAGTCGGCAACGTGGTGGGATGGTGGCTTCGCGAACGTAGGTGATGCTAGTGGAGAGGACAACGGACGGTGCGGAGAGTTCGTAGCAGCGGCGACGTGGAGGAGTCCGGTGCGGCAGGGAGCACGGTGGGCTTCAAGGCGAAGGCGAGGGCACGGGCAGGTGGCTCTACGGCGTCCAGAGGCGGTCGTGGGAGGCTTGTGAAGGTGATGCAGACGGGATACGTGGAGAGGGGGCAGCAGAGGTGATAGCAGGTAAGAGAGAAGATGGGCCGGTGGAGGGCTAGACGATGGCGGTGGCAGTGGAGTCGAAAGAGGAGTGGGGAGGTCTGTGACCGTTGGTGACGAGGCGGAGGGTGTGTACGTCGTGGGTGAGAGGGAAGAGAGGGGAAGGAGTGCCGCGGTGAGAGCTGAAGGAACGAGAGAGGGCAACGGTGGTGGAACGTGGGAAGGGGAGAGAGGTGGAGTTCGCGGAGAAGAGAGGGATGGAGGGAGCTGAGGGAGTGAGGTGAGCGGGTGGGTTCGACGTGGGTAGTTAGGTGTCGGAGAGAATGAGAGTCCAGGAGAGGGTGGAGAGAAATGAGAGTGGGATGGGGATGAGTGTGCATGTGTGTGACGTGAGGGAGAGGGAATTGAGCAGTGAGGTGAGAGGGGAAAGAAAGAGACGGAGGGGGTTACGTGAGATAGAGGGAAGAAAATAGAAAATAGAAAGAGACGTAGAGAGAATAAAATGGGGTAAGGAATATTATCTTATTATTTATTATATTTTTATATTTTATGTTTGTTTGTTTTGTTTATTTTTATTTGCTTTTTTAATGGTTTATATATATATATATATATATTTTATGGTTATTATATTTTTTTTACTTTTTAATAAATATATTATGTATATACTAACCACTTATATATATATTTATATTTTATGAAAATAAATTTATTAAAGAAAATCAATTATATTATTTTTACGTAAACACAACTACAAACATTTTTTTTGGAATTTTATTTTTCTCTTTTTTTATTTATTTTATATGTACACATATTTTAATTTTCTCCCTTTCACAAAATAATGTAATTTAACCATAATTACGGAAATCACTCAAATAAAATAACATGTAAGCCACTTCAGGGCATTACGGTATAACATGGGATTTACTCATCGTAACGTCAGAAATGGCGTGTCTACACCACCCCACACTCAAACCGAGTGTGGATTCCGCTGACTCACAGCTTGAACAGCTGGGCATCACAGCTTGCCTTACAACCGCTGGGCAACACAGCTTGCCGTCCGAGGAATCCTCCTCGCCCCGCTGAGCAACACAGCTTGCTGTCCAGTGGACTCCTCCACTGCAAACCGCTGGGCAATACAGCTTAGCCGTCCGGAGGCAGCACCTCTGCAATCCGCTGACTAACAGCTTGACAAAGGAAGTTCAAAAGAAAACAAAAGATGGGAGTAAACAGCATCGGAGAGCTGTAAGCACTAAGCACAGAATATGGCTCTTAAAGAGCTGACTGGAGTGGATCTGATCCACGATCCATCAAGAACTGATCTCCCTCGATCTCACTCTCTTTCTTCACTCTCTCTCTTCTCAACTCCTTCACGTCTGCTTCTCTCCTCTTTTCTTTCTCTTCACACTCTGCTCGAGCTCTCTATCTCTCACTTTTTCTCTTCTGCTTCTTCTCTCTTTCTTTTCTTCTTCTTCTGCTGGATCGTGGAAGCTCTCTCTCCTTCTAATTCTTCTCTCAGCTTCTGCTCCCTGGCTTCGATCACGATCAACCTCCATCTGAAGACGAAGGCTCTATTATATACCAGCAGCAGCAGCAGCAGGGCGCGTGTGGCTTCCACAGTTCCCGCCCTAAGAATTCGGACCACGTGGCAGCATTAGCAGGCTGTCAGTACACGTGTCCTCATCTGGGCACTCTCCTTATCCTCGGATCACGTGCCCAGCACCAGTACGCTCAGCAACTGGAGTTAGATGGCGTCAACCCACTTGCTCTAAGGAGTTGACGCAGCCTTCAGAGATATTTTATCAGCAAAGCTCAAGTCTGCTGTGTTGACGCTTCCAACCCGCAGCGTTGACGCATCAGAGTAATCCAGTAAGCTTCTTTCTTGATTGATTGAACTACAGCGTCCACGCCACTTGATCAAGGCGTTGACGCATTGGTGTCCAGTGATTAATGTCTTCAGTATATAAGCGTGCTGCGTCGACGCTACTAGCCCATAGCGTTGACGCAGTGGTGTTCCAGCAGCTAATACTTTAGCTTGTTTGCTTGCTGCGTGGACGCTACCAGGCCGTGGCGTTGACGCACTACAGTATTCCAGTGAGCTATGGACTCTGCCTCATTAACTACTGCGTCGACGCTGCTGTAGCATGGAGTTGACGCAGCCAGGTGAAGCTCTGAAATCCTCTTCAACTGAAGCGTGGACGCATTGAACTCCCAGCGTCGACCCTGTTCTTCATTGGTGTCATCATCTGAAGATAGTGTATAGGCTTTAGAACTGGTGCACGATGTACATACTTCATGATACTCGTCCAATGTATATACTTAGCTGAACAAGACACACAATGTATAGACTTGTAGTCATGAACAAATGCAATGTATAGACTCTTCAATCGACAGGCAGACAATGTATATACTTGCTCAACCTGAATCAATGTCTAGACTTCAGCTCAAGGCCAGTGTATAGACTTCAAGCTTCAGAAGCGAATGTACAGACTTCACTTAAGAAACGTATGGAAAGACCCCAGTGTATAGACTTTGCCTTGAACGAAGGTCAGTGATGAGTGTATAGACTTTCACGATGTGTAGACTTGGATACGTGAAAGCTACAGTGAAGGAATGTATACACTTGACCGAAGCAAGGGCAAATCGAGTGTACAGACTCTGAGGTTCAAAGCCAACGGCTGTACAGACTTAGAATATTAAGACTGATGTACAGACTTCATGCGTTGACGTTGTACACTTGAGAATGCTCACAGCGTTGACCCAGCATGAGACGTAGGCTGTATAGACTTAGCATATGAAGACTGATGCATGAACAGTAATACTTAGACTTGCATGAGACGCTCGGATGTATAGACATGGAGACTTAGCCTATGCATAAGACGCTAAGTGAGACGGTCTAATGTATGGACTTAGTCTTCACAGCGAATGCAGGCAGTGTACACGCTTGTGTCCACTTGAGATGCTGAAGGAGACGGTCCAATGTATGAACTTCAAATCATGCGACCAAAGCATCAATGCAATGTGCAGACTTCGCCTGAGACAATGCATGAGACGGACGATGTATAGACTTCAGCAACAATGCATGACTGTATAGACTTGTGTTCTCAATGAAACACAAGCACAACACAATGTATAGACTATGCTGAGTGTCTAGACTTGTGAGATGCATACAACACACAGAGGCTGTATAGACTTGGAAACCAATGCACACGGCTGACAGACATGAAGTGAACTTGAATGAACATGATGTATAGACTTTGGACTCCAAGGGCGATGTATGGACTTTCATATGAAAGGCTGTACAGACTTTGAAGTCTGGGGGCGTCGACGCATGATGCATGAGACACACTTGCTGCGTTGACGCTGCATGACTTGCGAAATGCATAGAACATACAGAGGCTGCAATGCACCGATCTTAATTCAAGCACAAAACACTTGATGCACTCTCATGCATTCTCCACAGAATATATCAGTTATATGCATTCAGATTGTTATGATTCAATGATTCAATGTCAAGCTATTAGCAAAACAAAATGGTGACTCATTCATGTTGCTATCATTAAAACACCACATTCATCAAAGCACAAGGGGCACAACATCACCATCACCTAATTCCAATAATCCACGGCTGACGAGGCCCCTTATAAGAACCCTTCCTCCCACCAACCCTGCGCCTACACCCAACACCACTCCCTCTACTTCCTCCACCCCTTTACCCACACCGGTCCCGACAGAGGCGCAAAGAACGATGGTGCTCCGTAGCGGACGGATGTTTCAACGAGTGTTTCCCCAGCGGGAGCAGGAGTCACCACAGGAACAAGGAGAGCAAGAACAAGAATCTACACAGGGCACAGAATATGACTTATTGAAGCATCTGGACAGAACACTGGCCCGTATTTCTATTCTAGAACTGATTAAGAGATCTGCCACACATCAGCAAGCTTTGAAACAATACCTGCAAAAGGTAATGGTGAATGAAGATATACCGGCAGAACAAGTTACCACTGTCTTAAACCCAGTTAGCAATCAGCCGGCTATTACTTTTTATGAACATGAGTTGGCTCCACAACCGGCCAGGAAATATGCACTGTGCATCACCATTGATATCAACAAAATAGCCGTGAAGCAATGTTTGGTTGATACTGGGGCATCCATTAATGTTTTGCCACCAAGCACTTTAAAGATGTGCGGCATTCCGAAGAGTCAGATTCGGCCGTCCACTATAACAGTCACAGCTTATGATAACACAAGAAAGCCACCACTAGGAATGATTACTCTGAAAGTCGGTTTGGGTCCAGTCTCAGTCACGGTAGATTTCCATATTTTGGATATGGACCCGACATTTAATGGCATTTTGGGCCGCCCTTACATTCAGGAACTGGATGCCGTGCCTTCCACGAATCATCAATGCATCAAATTTCCACACAAAGGACGTATCATTAAAGTGACCAGTATGCCCATCTTGTCGACCGAAGACATACATTCTGCAACATCAGTGCCCTCCATGTGGCCTTCCAATAGGCCTTTGCTCTCAATGTTGGATGTTGCCGATCTGCGGAAAAACTCGGTAAGATCATCATCCCCTTCAACCCCTTCCACCACACAGCTATCCAAGGGCAAGAAAAAGAAAGGTTTGATGAACACGCCTGGATGGAACATTTTAATGAAGATGGGGTACCAAACCGGTAAAGGCTTGGGTGCCAATCTCCAAGGGAGAGTTAAGCCTGTCAAGCCTCAAAAGATGATTCTCCGAGGTGGCCTCGGATATAAAGCACCAGGCAAAGAGGAAAAAGAACCGTGGGCCGTTATGACTTCCACTCTCAAGACTGACCGGCAACCTCTTACATGGACCCTTCAAACACATTTTGTAACAAGAGGTATTCAGAATGATGATGAGCATACTACAGTAATCACTTCTATGCTAGATTGTCAGGATGTGCATGCACGTCAGTTTGCTCGCCATATAGCGCCACTAGCCACATATAAAGCTTTGGAGTCATTAAGGCCAGATAAGCGAAGGAAAATGGATGATCCTGAATGTGACTGGTATAGGTGGTTTGACATGAATGATATCTCTATTGCTCTGAGCCGCTTGTTCATGCCGACTGATCCAGAATGGCCACCGTTGATTCATGAGTTGATTGAAAAGCCAGCAGACAAGAGACAACTTCTGAGTTACCGTACAGATACTGGGGAGCCCGATGTGCCGTTTGAAGAGGGTTTCGATACAGATAGGCTGTGGGTCGGCCTTTTCTTTACCAAATCCATTCACCCGATGGATGTTGTCCGTTTGATTGATCGGGTGTTCTTTTCAGATATCCCTAGGCCGCCTGTGGTCTTAATAAACTTCTCTCCAAGTTTCTCTTCCAATTCCTCCCTTGCTCCTCGAGCAATTTTCCAATATCTCCATTACACCCCCACACGGGTCATTATCCATTCCATTCTCTGACGATCTGTCGATTTCAACACTCCCCCCTATTTTACCCTCTCATTGCTTTCTCCTTGAAAACGAAAAAAAACGCCAAAATTCAAACTTCCCAATCCATCTCCATTGAGGAGACTTCCTATCTTCTTCCTGAGTGTGTCCCGATTCCGGGGCCGCTCTTCCCAGATTCATTAAGTGACCTCCCCTACCCCTTCGGTGAGGGGACTTCGTCTGTATCCCCTTCTGTACCCGCTTTTTCTTCTCCATCTTCTAGTGATCAAGCTAGTTGTTCTTTTTCCTCTAGTTTTCAAACTCATGGGGTAGTTTCATATAAGAAATCCAAGGGTAAGCAGATTCCCCGTAGATTCTTGTTGGAGTTAGCTAGAAGATGTCAAGCTTGCCTAGCCATCCCAGAATTTGTGGAAAATCTGATCATCCTGCCAGAGATAGAATATGAGGATATTTATGCTTCTAATGAGGGTTTTGGTGTCTATGAGATTATGAATGATGAAGACCCTGTTGAAGATGGGGATGAAAGTTATGAAGAATATGAGGACGAGGCTGATGCTTTTGCTAGTGGCATGAGAAGATTTGATGAACCATCTGCCTCAGTAGAAGAACCTACCAAAGAAATAAATCTGGGTACGGAAGAAGACCCTAGGATTGTCCTCATTTCAAAGAACTTGCCGCCATCCGAAGAGGAGGCGCTTATCTTGGTACTTCAAGAATACAAGGACACGTTTACATGGAGTTATGAAGATATGCCCGGACTAGACCCTGCGCTTGTTGAACATCGACTTACACTTAAGCCAGGGTCCATTCCGGTCAAGCAGCAGTTGAGACGTTTCCACCCTAATATGGCATTAAAAATGAAAGAAGAGGTCGACAAGCTTCATAAGGCTAGATTTGTTAGAGTGGTCCTCTATCCCAACTGGGTGGCTAACATCGTCCCAGTCATGAAGAAGGATGGAAAGGTCAGGATTTGTATAGACTTCTGGGACCTCAACCGCGTGTGTCCTAAAGACGACTTCCCCCTCCCTCATATTGATGTTTTGATTGACAACACGGCAGGATTTGAGACTCTCTCCTTTATGGATGACTTTTCAGGTTATAATCAGATTCGCTTGGCTGAGGAGGATCAGGAGAAAACATCGTTCACTACACCATGGGGAACTTATTGCTATGTGGTCATGCCTTTTGGACTTAAGAACGCTGGAGCTACCTATCAAAGGGCTATGATGGTAATTTTTCATGATATGATCCACATTTATATAGAGGTGTATGTGGATGACCTGGTAGTAAAATCAAGAACAAGGATTGAGCATCCCGGGGTTCTAACTAAAGTCTTGCAAAGAGCACGGGAGTATCATTTGAAAATGAATCCTAAGAAGTGCGTGTTTGGTGTTTCATCAGGGAAGTTGCTTGGATTCATTGTTAGTAAGAGGGGTATTGAGATTGATCCCAACAAGGCGAAGGCCATAAGAGAAATGCCTCCTCCCAAGAATTTGAAAGAAGTAAGAGGATTGATCGGGAGGTTGCAATTTATTCGCCGATTTGTTTCCCAGCACTCACAAAGATGCAAGCCGTTCTATGAGCTTACTAAGCCGGGAGTCAAGTTTATTTGGGATGAGAAGTGTCAGGCAACTTTTGACAGATTGAAGGATTATCTCTCAAATCCTCCTGTCCTGAGGCCGCCAGTTCAGGGCAAACTGTTCTTTATATTTCTGTCCTGGATGACTCTGTGGGCGCTGTCCTAGCCCAAGTTGATGAAGAAGGAAAAGAGAGGGCAGCCTACTACTTGTCAAAACTTTTTAACCCCTGTGAGCAGAGGTACTCAGCCATAGAGAAGACTTGTGCAGCTTTAGTCTGGGTAGTTCAGAAACTCAAGCATTATTTCTTAGCTCACGAGGTTCATCTCATTGCTCGTATGAATCCAATCAAGTTCCTTCTTGAAAAATATGTTCTCACTGACCGGTTAGCACGATGGCAAAGCTTCCTTTCTCAGTTTGATATCATCTACATTCAGCAAAAAGTGATTAAAGGCTATGCCATAGCAGAACATCTTGCTCATCAGCCTCTCCCTCGATTTGACCCTGTTCGCTCAGAGTTTCCCGATGAGGAACTAATGTCCATCAATCAACCCGATTCAATGTAGACATTACTTTTTGATGGAGCTTTGAATTCTAAAGGGAAGGGGATCGGCATTGTTCTTCTATCACCGGAGGGTATCACTATTCCGCTCGCCTCTCAGCTTGCATTTCCAGTTACAAATAATATAGCTGCGTACGAGGCTCTTTTGGCCGGACTGGAGGCCGCTCATCAACTCGGTGTTACCCAATTGTGAATTGTAGGCGATAGTCAGCTTATTCTTCGCCAAGTGCTCTCCAAGTGCCGCACGCTCAATCCTAAACTCAAGCCCTACCAAGAATTGACTTCTACTTACACCAAGCTTTTCACCAAATTGATCTTTGTTCACGTCCCTCGTGACCATAACATTCTAGCTGATGCTCTTGCTTCCCTCGCATCTTCCTTGGTTCTCCTTCCCGAAAGGGATTACCACTCCATCACTGTTCGTAAGCAGCTCACTCCCGCTATTCAAGACCCATCTTTTCTTAGGATTAAGGAGGAGGTGCTTAGGAAGGTTGAGCAAGGCAGAATTATTGAGAATAAGGAGGTCATGCTATTGGACTTGGAGGAGGAATTGGATGATGAAGAAAAGCCGTGCTATTATTAAATTGCTAAGCATTGCCAGGATCAATCATATCCTGAGGAAGCCACAGCGGAAGAAAAGAAAGCCATTAGAAGGGTTGCCCAGCGATACACCCTGATTGGAGGTGTGCTTTATAGAAGAGGTCTCACTGGAGTTTTATTAAGATGCCTAGATGATGATGAATCTTGGAAAATTGTGGAAGAGGCCCATTCGGGGGGGTGTGGTGGTCATGTCAATAGCCAGATGCTTGCTAAGAAGATCCTAAGGCTAGGTTTCTATTGGCCCACTCTAGAAGAGGATTGTTCTATCTATGTCCGAAGGTGTGTTAAGTGCCAACTGCACGTCGATAAAATTCATTCTCCTGCTTCTTCACTCCATCCTATGTCCTCCCCATGGCCTTTCTCCATGTGGGCTTTCGATATCATTCGACCTCTTGGTGATCCGACCCTCCTAACAAAACCAAAGTCATTCATACTGACGGCGACGGAATACTTCACCAAGTGGGCGGAAGCGGAAGCTTACGTGGAGATAAAAGCGTCAACCGTATGCAAATTCATAATGAAGAATATCATCGTAAGGTTCGGCATCCCAAGTACCATCGTCACCGACAATGGACCGCAATTCATCTCTCAAGAACTTCAGGACCTCTGCAACAGGTATGACATTGCATTGCATCATTCCTCTCCTTATTATCTGCAGGGCAATGGCCAAGCAGAGGCAACGAACAAAACTTTGATCAAGATTATCAAGAAAACGTGTGAGGCTAACAAATTTACGGATTGGCCAGAGAAATTGGTTGAAGCTCTCTGGGCCTATCGTACTTCCATTCGTACCCCTACTGGGCAAACCCCTTTCGCCCTCACTTATGGGATGGAGGCGGTAGTCCCTTACGAGATTCTTATTCCTTCTTTACGAGTACAATTGGACAAGGAGCTCCCTATTGATGAGCGTCGTGAGTCTCTCCTTGCTCAGTTGGAACTCCTAGATGAGAAGCGTCTGGCCGCCGCCGAGCACGCGCGTATTTATCAAAACAGGCTTTCACGTTTTTATCAAAAGAAAGTAATTGAAAGAAAATTCAAAACCGGTGAGATGGTAATTAAAAGAATTTTTGTAAAATCAGGGGGACCTCGTTCAAAATTTTAACCTAACTGGGAAGGGTCTTTCGTCATAAAAGATATTTTTTCTGGCAATGCTTACAAATTAATTAATGCTGAAGGTGAAGAGCTTGCTCACCCTTGGAATGATCTCTACTTGAAGAAATACTACCCCTAAAAATAACAAAAAAAAATAAAGAAAAAGAAGAAAAACAAAACAAAAACCAAAAATAGTCAAAAAAATATATATAAAAAAAATCAAGAAAATTTTGCAGAATAGCGCAATACATGGGACGCGAACCTGAAAAATCAAAATCTGTAATTCATTCTTCAGTCTTAATGGTTTAACTCTAAGGTCAACTCACACACACTACACGCTTTACTCCTAAACTTGAGCGGCCCAGAATTCGAAGAAAGTCAGACCCAAACGGAGAGTGTACAAACCTTACCTACACTACAAGAAAAATCGCGGATAGCGACCGACCTATAGGTCGCTATTCAGTCGTAGATCGGTCGCAAATCTACTTTGCGACCGAACAGATACTATCTAGCGACCGAATATGTCGGTCGCTATATAATAGTCGCTATTTAGCGACCGACTTGATTCGGTCGCAGTATCAGTCGTTACCAGAGACCGATTATAATCGGTCGCCTGACTGGTCGCTAATAATTCGGTCGCCATTCAGTCTCTATTCGGTCGCTAAATTTGTTGTATTTTTAAAAATAAAATTAACCTATCGGATTGATTCGGTGGCTAATCGGTCGCTAGTCGGTCGCCAAGTATAATTATTTAATAAAAGAAATATAACGTATAGTCGCTATTCGGTCTCAATTCAGTCTCCATGCGGTCGCTAATTTTGCATTATTTTTTTTTTAAAAATTTATTTAAACTGATAAATAAATTACCTGATAAATAACAAATTCATAACATAAATATAAAATCAACTACACAGACAACAATATCGACAAATCTCAAATTCATCACATACAAACACCTGATAAATAACAATTTCATAAAACAATAATAAATCAACTACACGGATCACAATCTCCACGAACCTCAAATTATACACAATTAAAATAAAATCACAAATTAATCATACATCCATAATAATAAAATGACAACATACACAACTAAAATAAAATCACAAATCCTCCACATATGTCTCATCCTGGTCGTCGTCTCGTCCAACATCATCCTGGTCGTCGTCTCGTCCAACATCTCGCGACGGATGATCCTGTATATCATTTAAAAAAATTATAATCAAATCCTTAATAAAGAAATCAAGCATTAACAAGACTTAATAAAGAAATCAAGCATTAACAAGAGTATGCCAATAGTTTAAGCCAGCTCATTTTCATATATATAAATACACACACACAATATAAGTTCAAATTTCATCTTGTATTTTAAAAATGAAGTTTGAGCGCCGAGCTCAAACCGGGCATCCGATTTGGATTCCGTCAGTTCTGACAAGTCACTTTCATCTCCCCGGTCGTATTGGAATGATCGGCACGGCCATCCGACCGGTATTTCGAATTTTAGACCCCCGGACCCGTCCTAACAGTTCATTTGAACTAAGTGTATTTTAAAAATGAAGTTTGAGCGCCGAGCTCAAACCGGGCATCCGATTTGGATTCCGTCAGTTCTGACAAGTCACTTTCATCTCCCCGGTCGTATTGGAATGATCGGCACGGCCATCCGACCGGTATTTCAGATTTTAGAACCAAATGCCCCGTCCTAACAGTTCATTTGAACTAAGTGTATTTTAAAAATGAAGTTTGAGCGCCGAGCTCAAACCGGGCATCCGATTTGGATTCCGTCAGTTCTGACAAGTCACTTTCATCTCCCCGGTCGTATTGGAATGACCGGTGAAAATAAGAATCAGATAACACAAAAACATAAAGAATTATTTTCAACAAATACTACAATGCATTATACATGAAAGTATACATACCTACTACCGGTGGTAGCGGTGCAGAGGTCGGTCGTAACGGTGTAGAGGTCGTGGGTCCTGTGAAAATAATAATCAGATAACACAAATACATAATGAATTATTTTCAACAAATACTACAATGCATTATGAAGGGAAAGTATACATACCTACTACCGGTGGTAGCGGTGCAGAGGTCGAGTGATGGAGAACCTTCACTTTCTAAGGTTTTTGAGGGTGTAAAGGGCTTGGGGGTGTTCTTTTTCCCTTTGTACCAGTTTACCTTCTTGGTCGAGTGATTAGTGCTTTTCTTGTGATCTGGGTATGCTCTTTTTTTTTCGCTTTAACCAATTGTGGCCCATTGACCACCTTCCAAAAAGGACTTGTGAATCAGATTATTTCAATCAGAATCTATTCAAAAAGTCAGACTACCTGAAATCATTTGCAGCCTAGTAAGTTCACCTTGATCAAATAGTCAAATTTTCCAACTTCATCATCACTTAGACACAAGTTTCATTTGTTGTATCCACTATGACCTTCCGGTAGGGATTTTTGCAGGCCCCACAACTAGCCCCCTATTGTAGCATAACAAGGCAAAACCTTTTTCAAGATTTAAAATGATTGATAAGCAAAGAAGTGAAAAGCAAAAGACACAGAATATTGTGAATTCATCAGTCATTTTCATTCTTCGTTGTTTTGAAACTAGTACACACGGAACAAATATGAAAAGTAGGCATATAATGTGAGATCAGAAAGTCCAAGTGTTGTCATCCTCTTCCCACTCTCGGCTTCAACACCAAAATCCTTCTACTGTCTCGTGATATTAAGTCAAAGAAGACAACAGTCTATGAGAAGTGTATATGTAGGTGACAAAAGGAAACCTAAGATTCCCACTCATGTAAGTTTCCCAGGACATATGACTTCCCACCATCCAAGCCCGGTTACCCTTTATTGCTCCCATCCATATCAACAACTTACCCAATCAGTCAGATGTGGCTCATCCATCACAAGCATTCTCCCACATAACCAGCCATCACCGAGACAATGCTGCTGTGAAGTTTGAACTTTGGATTTGTTCGAGCTTACCCATTACTCACATTGGGTCAACCTGAATATCGACCCTCTCATCTCAAGACTCCACACTTGTTGGCATTATTAAACCCGTATTTCACCATTTACTCTCGTAAAATATGATTTCACTATTTTTATCTTGCGGACAACCTTGTTCAAACTTTTCCGAATAATAGTGTATTTCTCAGGCCTTCCTCAATAGAAACTGGAACTGAAAACAGCCGTAATCATCTCCAACTCCAACCCATTTACAGCCTGAAGGACAATGGATTTATTTCAAGTTCAACTTCTCATGGTGGCGACACTTGCACACCACTGGTCAACCCGCCCGCAGAAGTCAAAATATGAACGTCTTTGTCCATTATGTTTACCTTTTAGCAACAGAGGAGGTAAAACCAATTTTGGAGTGACCATTACATGTTTGATTTCTTTATATTGTTCCTATGCAATATAATGTCAACAAAAGTATCGCGTATACTTACATCGAAGAACCATGTGAGAACCATGTGACTACGTCACATTTCCATATTGTCTAAAGGAGTAGAGAAATACCTTCAGTCCCCTCCCTCACCCAACCCCAGCACGAGAGAGAGAGAGAGAGAGAGAGAGATCAACCACACACTCGTATGTCTAGATCGCAGTTTCCCCGGGCTTCCCATATGAAAGTTAGGTTTCATAGCGTTCCACGATTCGAAGACTTCAAGTGACCGAGCAAGCTCCTTCCAACTCCCAGAGTTGCAATTCCCACAAGAACACTACTACTCCAAAACGAAGTGACAAGCTAAAAAAGCCAGCTTGGTCTCCGCCTACACTCCCATCACACTCCAGACTTCAACTTTCCCCACATAACGAAAGAATTCAGCAACCAGAACAGACTAAGCAGCGATTACCAGCAAACAAAAAGCAAATACTCTCTAATGCCACACAGATAGAACAAAGAACCAGAGAGAGAGAGAGAGAGAGAGAGAGAGAGAGAGAGAATTTTAGTTACTAACCTCCAAATGCAGCTTCAGGAGCTCAACTCCCCTGCCCCGGGCCGCCACCTGAAGCCAACGCCCATGTCCAGAAGACGTAAATTAGCCATATTTCTCCCCAGAACCAACCATTCGAGAGCAGATTTCATCACGAGAACAAGAAGAAGAAGAAGAGGAAGAAAAAGAAGAAATGGACGGGAATTCCACGGGTTGAGAGGGTCAGAAGCTCACCGGCAAGGCCCCTCGCTGCCATCCAACTCAAGAGCTTAGCGGTTCCGACCGCAACGCGGATCGAGCGGGAGGGAGAGCGCGCAGACCCAGTGGCGGGATCAGACAAAAAAAAAACGCTCTTTTCTTTTGTTTCCGTTGGAAAAGAGAGAGAAGGGCAGCAAGCCGAGCGAAGCCGGTCGGAGCCAGAGAGAGAGAGAGAGAGAGAGAGAGAGAGAGACGATCTGCGAGGGCGCGCCCGTCGGGAGCTAGTGGGGAGAAGACGGCGCTGACGGGAGCCGACGCCGACGCCGCCAGCGGCACCGGCTTCCTCTGGGACTCGCCTGACGACTATCCTATTTGACGGAGTGGGACGGGAAGGGGAGGGGGATCAGAGGGGTCAGGCCGGAGGGGGAGGGGCATGGGGATGGGAAGGAGATCTGAGGGGGACGGGGGCGCAGGCCGCAGGGGGGAGGGGAGGGGAGCAAGCCGGCGACGGGGCCGCAGGGGGGAGGGGAGTAGGCCGGCGGGGGAGGGGAGCAGGCCGGTGACGGAGGGGGAAGGGAGAGAGAGAGAGAGAGAGAGAGAGAGAGAGAGGTACCTGCGGAGGGCGACGACGGCAGGGCGAGCGGCGACGGCGACTCGACGCGAGCGGCGCGGCGACGGGCTCCGGCGGAGGGGGGCTCGGGCGGGAGGCAGCACGGGGAGGGGGGCTCCGGCGGAGGAGGGGGGCTCGGGCGGGAGGGCTCGGGCGGAGGGGGGGCTCCGGCGGAGGGGGCTCGGGTGGGAGCGGGGAGGGGGGCTAGGGCGGAGAGGGGGCCGCAGGGGAAGGGGGCTCGGGCGGGAGGGGGGGGCTCGGGCGGGAGGGCCCGGGCGGGCGGGGGTCGTAGTAGGAAGTATAACGGCATCAGCGACCGACTGGAGACCGAAGTTAATTCGGTCGCAATAATAGCGACCGATTAGAGACCGATATACATGCGGTCGCTGAAACGGTCTCGGTTATGCGACCGATTATTTCGGTCTCCGAATTAGTCTCTATTTGGGACCGACTAGCGACCGATTAAATCGGTCGCTAATTCGGTCGCTATAGCCACTTTTTCTTGTAGTGCTATTCTCTCCTCTTCGGCTCGCGAGAGGGAGTTCGAGTCAGGGAATACTAACTGAACCTGCCCGCCGCCCAAGTAGGTGGAAGTCAAGGCCCAAAAAGAAGCAAAATGCTTAAAAGCCCAAGTACAATTAGGTTTTTATTTGTTAAATAAGAAAAAAAAGAAAAGAGAAATTCACAAAAAGCATGTCAAGAGGGCAAAGTCCCCGCAGGGAAAACCCTGGTCGTAAGCGTGCATGAATAAGGGCAAAAAGAGCAACAAAATCTCCCTAGGCCAAAGACCGAATCCCAAGGGGCATTAGGGCAGGGGAAGAAGGTTTTTCTTGATCTCAGCAACCTCCCGTGAGCTTCCTTTACTTATTCTTCCCTTTCCCCCTCTATGGTAGGTTATAAGCTCTAAGCACGGCAAAAGACCGACTAAGAAGGATGGGCCATGAGAGAATATGAGTAAAAGCAAGCATTTAATCACGTTGACCTTTTGTTAAGTCTTTTAAGAAAGATTAATGAATTTAAGATGGTGATTAAATAAGGTTTAAGGCCTTTACGTTGTGCCCAATCTCAACAAAAGCCAAAAAAAATTGTTTTTCTTAAAAGACGTCATTTTCATAAATCACGACTCCTCTTGGGTCATCTTTTTTTAAAAATAAAAACAAAAAAATGTTTTTCTAATTAAGACGCCCTTTCTGGCAGTCGTCCATTTCATAAATAACGCCTTCTTCCATGTCGTCATTTTTCAAAAACAAAATAAAAAAAATGATTATCTGACTACAACGCCTCCAGTTGCGGCGTCAATTTAACAATTAACGCCATTCTCTAGGGCGTCATTTTCAAAACATTTGTATGATAAAAAATGATAAAAATCCTGCTCATGTGTTTGATTGCATATTTGTGTGCCCATCTTTATTTTTAAGTTGGCATATGTTTGCTTGCGTGTTGCATTCCCTTGGGTATTTTTCCATGATTTGCCTTCATTGATTAAAGGCTTGGCCCCTTGACCCGTTATCAAGGTCAAAGTGAAGACACCCCTTGTTTATTGAGCAAGGGGCCAAGTCGAACAGATGAATTAACATGTTTGTTCAAGTGTGGAAGCGCATATCAAAAGTAAAAGACGAGAAGGAAAAGAAGACACAAGTACACAACTACATAAGTGCTCAGGTAACAAAAATTTCAATCTCATATATATATACATAACTATCTGAGTACAGGTGTGAGGGTGGAGGAGTACAAGTAAAGTCTCTCAGCTCTCGCCTCCACCCTCCTCTCTCCTACTCTCGGCCTCACTCTCGTCCTCTCGACGAGGCGCTGATGGAGGGGGCATGGACCCCCGGGAAGTAGCTGGAGCTCGAGCCGGCTCCTCTGCCTCGCTCCTCTGCCGGAGAGAGGAACCTGCCACAAAAGTAGAGCTGGCAAAGCTGTACCCTGTAGCTCGCGCCTGCTCCCGGCCTCGCTGAAGCCGCTCCTCGGTCGCTCGCAGCCGCTCCTGCCCAACGACTAGCTGGGCCCTCAAAGCTGTAAGCTCCCGCTCGCAAGCTGACCGCTCCTCTCGATCCCGAGCATGCTCCGCCTGGTACTGCTCGTGGTCCCGGGCACGCTCTGCCTGGTACTGCTCGCGGTCATGAGCACGCTCCGCCTGCTGCTACTCATGGTGCCGGATACGGTCCGCCTGGTGCTCCTCGCGCTCTCGAGCACGCTCTCTCCGCTCCATCTCAAGGGTGACTCGCAGCTCTGCTACGTCCTGAGGTAGCTCCTCTCGCCGCCTCAAGGCTCGCTCCAGCTCCACGACCCGCTGATCGCGGATCGCTAACTCTGCACCAGCCAGGGCAGCCCGGGTATGTGCCGCCTGTAACTGTGATGACTGCAAATATTCAAACAAATCATCAGTTCCACATTTAATGCAATAATTCAATAATTCATGGAATAAGCAACATATAATTGAAAATAAATAACTCACCTGTGTGGCCATCGCCCGCTGTCCCTCCTCAATGCAAGTAAGAGCGGCCCGGAGCTCCTCGGTCTGTAAGAAACGATTTTCATGAGTATATCACATAAATAATTTAATGCAAGGTTAAGTTTGAGTTTGAAATTTACCCGTGTGGCGAGGTCGCGCTCTGCTGCCTTGGCCCGTTCAACTGCCCCTGCTAGCTGCTCTGCTAGTGCAGTCGCCTCTGCACTAGGCCCTCTCGAGCTGGAGGCCTCTCCTGTCTCTCTCCCTACTGCTCCCTGCTGGGCACGCTGCATTTATTGATATTGTCAGTGGCTAATCATCAATAATTCAAAAAAAATTCATATGCATAATTTAAACACTCACCAGGGTCTCAAGATCCGTCCGTGTGGTGGCTAGCTGTGCCTCTAGGCTGTGTAGGTGGGCCTGTGCATCCATCGCCACTATGTCTCGAGCATCCTGCATTCATCACGTATTAGTCGCATGATAGATATACAAAGCATTTGCATTTAATTTAGAAATAAGTGCATTCATACATACCCCTAAGACCCTCATCTGGGGTCGGCCGGCGTAGACCTCCCAGTAGCGTCGGAGGTAGTCGGAGCTGTCGGTCGCCTGTGAAGTGTTGTGCCCCTGTGGTTTTGATGATGGTTTTGATGATTGGTTGCTGATGTGAGTTAATCAAATGTTCAGTCATCTTGCTGCTCAGTTTAGATGAACATATTTGATGTTCAGTCATGCTACATGTTAAACTGATGCATAAAGCATTCATTGCTGTGGTTTTGATGATTGGTGTTTGTTGTTAATCACTGTGAGTCATTTTGTTGTGTAAGTCATTGCATTTGAAGTTCAGACTATTATCTGCTGCATAAAGCATTCATATGCATTTACAGAGTCTATACATTGATTGGCAGTAAGTCTGTACATTGAGCGTCTCTTAGAAGTCCATACAGTGCATTGCATTGGCTAAGTGTATACACTGTCAGTCTCATTTAGCATCTGAAGACAAAGTCTGTACAGCGCATCACTCACGTTGGAAGTCTATACATTGGCGTTGGTCATCCAAGTCTGTACATCACTTGGCGCTCACAAAGTCTGCACATCCTGTTCAGTGAAGTGTGTACATTGCATAGCATGTTGCGTCAACGCGTGAAGTCTGTACATCCACAGTTAAACTTGAAGTCTGCACACTAGTCTTCACTGTCAAGTCTGCACATTGGTCTTCGATTTCAAAGTCCATACATTGGACTGTTCTTCAAAGTCTGTACATCAGACTGCACATCATCTTCATGTTGTTTCTGTATTTGTGTCCGTGTTGTTTCTACTATATTTCGTGTCGTTTCCTTTGTTTTTTAGTTGTTCATCTCGTGTCGATTTCGTTTGTTTTGAAACCACACCTCGTGTCGGTTTCTGTGTTGATCTTCGTGATGTGTCCGTGTCTTTCGTATTCTTTCAGTAGTTATGTCTTCGTGTTGAGTTTATGAACTTCGTGTCGTTTTCGCTGTCTTCGTAATGTTTTTCTCTTTAGACTCAGTGTCCTTTTCGCCTTAACCACACTTCGTATCGGTTTCTATTTTTCGTCCTTGAGTTGCTGTCAGCTCGTGTCGTTTTCACCTCGTGCTGTTCTCGCTTAACTTCGTGTCGTGTTTCTGAAACAGCTCGAATAGTTCTGATGAACTTCGAGTCGTTTCCCTGTAGACCTAGTGTCGTTCTCTTCGTTGTGTCTGTTCTGTCACAGTGTATCTCGTGTTGTTCTTTCCTTGTTTCGTGTTGTAGTCACCGTATCTATCTCGTGTCATTCCCAGTACAGTCCATACCTCATGCAGCTTTAGTTCCTGTAGCCCTCAGTTTTAATGGGTTGTAATCTCATTACAGGTCCGAGGAAGAACATTCCACACTCTTGGGCTGCACGTGATCCGAGACAAGAGGAACCAATCTGATAAGGACACGTGGCAGGAGGATTCTGGAAATGTGGGAGGCACACGCGTTTTGTGCCCTATCCACCTGCTGTTGCTGCTATAAATAGAACCCTTCGTCCTCAGATGAAGGTGATCGTGTTGGCAAGAAGAAAAGCTCATACAGAGAGCCCCGATCCAGAAAAAGGAAGAGAAGAAAGAAAAGAAGAGAGCAGAGAAGAGAGTGAGAGTGAGAGCAGAAGAAGAAAAAGAGAGAGAGATAGTGCTCGTGTGAAAAGAGAAGAAAGAGTGAAGAAGAAGAAGAGCAGAAGGAGAAGAAGAGAAAGAGAGAGATAGAAGTGTGAGCCGAAGAGAATAGGGGAGCAGAGATCGAGAGAGTGAAAGAGAAGAAGAAGGAGAGAAGAGAAGAGGAAGAAAAACTTACCTGAAGATCTGTCTACTGGACCGTGGATCAAATCCAGGCCAGCCAGCTCCTGCGAGAGCCACATTTGGTTTTATCTTTTCAGCTTTCTGTTGCTGGTTTCGTTTTTCTTTTGATCTATTTACTTGCTGTTTTTCCGATACTCTGTAGAGAGGTCGGGTTTCCTCCTGTTTGTTCAGGAGAAGGGAGATTGATATCTCCGGTTGCAAATAGCTGGGTGCTACTTGTGGGTTCCCTCCGATTTGGAGGAAGGGAGATCTGATCTCCGGTTCTGGGCTTGTGGATTGCAAGTCCAGGGGTCCCTCCTGGTCTGGAGGAAGAGAGGTCTTCGACCTCTGGTTTGCTGGTGACTGGAAGTCACCGGTTGGTTCCCTCCAGTTTTGGAGGAAGGGAGGATTGGTCCTCCGGTTCTAGTCTTGTGGGTTGCAAGACTAGGTGTTCCCTCCGGTCTGGAGGAAGAGAGACTTGCGTCTCTGGTTTGCTAGTGACTGGTGTCACTAGTGGTTCCCTCCGGTTGGGAGGAGAGGGGAGGTTGTTCCCCTGGTCAAGCTGTGTGGCAGCACCTGTTGCAGACTGAGTCTGCGGTTTCTAGCGTGAGCTAGTGGAAGCCACACTCGGGTTGAGTGTGGGGTGGATGTAGGTCTGCTGGACCGAACCACCTAAAAATCTATTGTGCAGTGGTGTGATTGTCTTTTTGTGCTTCCGCTAGGTGATTGTATAAGGGCGCTCCTTGTGTTTGCCTTCTGGTTGAGCAGAAGAGTTAATTAGTTTTCAGATTGACTAAATCTATCTGGTTAGCCCCCTAGTGACCTCACTTTGTGTTTGGTTGTTTCACTACTGCCATTCTGCCTTCAAGTATATTTGGTTTGCGAACGAGCATTTTTAGTAAGCGAAATTTTAACTGGGCGAAAAGGTTTTTAAGAGGAAATATTCATTCACCCCCCCTCTGAATACTTGCACCGATCCTAACAGTTGGTATCAGAGCAGGTTTCTGCATACAAGGTCCAGCGACCTGCAGATCGATCTTGCAATCTTAGGTGCTAATTTGTTTTTAGTGCATCAATATTCTTGTTGCGTTAATCTGTGTGTTCTCATGGCCCATCCACCGATCTTCAGTGGTACGCATTTTGATGCATGGTTCGCTGGTTTGAAGAATTATGTTAAATCTGTGAATCCAGACCTGTGGAAAGTAATTTCACATGGTCCTCATGAACTACCAAGGAAAAAGTCCAAATGGACTGACAGTCACAAATCCATGCATGAAGAAAATCAGATAGCAATAAATCTAATGAAGGCAGCTACTGATAGAGCTTGTCATTCATGTTTCTTTGACTGCAGTTCTGCTAAAGATATTCTGGATACACTGAAGCGAACTCAGGAGATAGATGTGGACAGCTGCATGATGGTCAACAGAAGAAATCAAAGTGCCAGCGATCAAGGCAGCAATCAAACTGAAGAAGATGATGATGATGAGGTAAATCTCTTCGAGAATTTCTCTCTAGAAGATTGGGAGAATGCATATGCTGAATTATTTGAATCTCATGAACTGTTAAGAAAACAGTATAAAAAGTTGAAGAAGAGTACTCGGGTAGATAGTTCTAGCTCTCCATGTAAAAATTGTTCAAGTACGAAGCAATCTCATGATGCATGTCTGTCTGATAATCATATGTATAAAAACCAGAATGCAGAACTGAAGAAGGAACTTGAATGTGTTTACTCTGAACTGAACAATCTAAAATCTGAAGATGACTCTCTCAGAAAGTTCTCTAAAGAAAATGAAGAACAATTAGAGAAACTTAAACGAGAGAATGATTTGCTGATTGAAAATTTTAATGCCATAAAATCTGTAAACATAGATTTACAGAAAGATTTTGAAAAACAACAAAAGGAATTGAGGGAGTTTGAAGCTAGGAGAGAAAGCATGGTTAACTCAGAAGATCAGCTTCTAATAAATGAGTTAATTCAAAATGATAAGCTTAAAGAAGAAGTTGAAAAATTAAAACTGTTAAACAGTGCCATGTCTGAAAGACTTCTCACATTGGAAAAAGGAAAAGCTATCTGTACAAACGAGACTGAAGAGGTAGATGAGCTGAGAAAGGAAATTGAAGAATACAAAACAGCTAACAAGGTTTTGAATGAAGCTGTCAATTGTAGTGAACAAGAGATCGCTAGTTATGAAATACACATTGCATCTCTTGAAAATGAAATTCAGGATTTGAAAGTTTCCTTGTCTAAATTTGTTGATGGGCAGAAAAACCTAGACAAGCTGCTAGGTGTAAAAGTCAATGTCAAAAAGGAAGGTTTGGGCTACAATAATCTAAATAAGAAGGCTTTGCAGAACAAAGTAATGACATCCTTTGTAAATACTTCAAATGTAGCCACTACATCAAAAGACAAACAGCCCATTGTTCAGAAAATACTGGGAACAAAGATTAACTTTAACAAGGAAGGACTGGGTTACAGTCCAGTCATGAGGAAGGTTGATGGAGCCAACCTGAAAACTGTCTTTGTCAAATCTTCTGAACAGGAAAAGCCTTCTATCTCATCTCCATCTCAGTACAAGGCTAAGAAAATAGAAAAACAAAATAAAAATCATAAAACATCAAAAATTCAAAGGAACAATCTGCATGCTAAAAACTCATCAGATAAATGCCATGTTTTAAAGAAATCAAATGGCTCATGTCATTATTGTGGTAAGTATGGACATCTTATGAGTAACTGTTTTGTGATGAAAAAGATGACAACAAGCATGCTAGAAAATCTGTGTCTGGTCAGAAAAAGAATGTCACATGTTCTAATTATGATAAAGTAGGACACACTACTGCTCATTGTTGGTTTGCAAGTAGTAAGGAAAAATCATGTTCATATCATACAAAACACCTTACAAATCAGCATGTCTTTAACAAGAACCAGCACATTATATGTTTTAATTATAACAAAATTGGTCACAAGGCCTCTGAATGCTGGTCAGGTTCTTTTAAAAGAAATTCTACTTCATGCTTTGAATGTGGAAAGCATGGCCACAGGCCATTGATTGTTGGCATGCTCAGGGTAGAAAATTCAATTCTAAAATTGTTAAATTCCCTACCATTAATAGAAAGTCTTCTGCATGCTATCACTGTGGGAAGTATGGCCACACAGTCAAGGACTGTTGGCATGCCCAAGGGGGATATGGCAATAATGAACTCAATTTTAAAAAGAATGCCTTTTATTGCTCTCACTGTAGAAAGCATGGCCATACAGTCAAGGACTGTTGGCATATTCAGGGTAGAAGTGTGAATCTCAAACATGCTAAATTCCCTGTAAGATAATTTGCAAAACCTTCATGTTATAACTGTGGAAAGCCAGGCCACAGAGCTGGAAATTGTTGGCATGTTCAAAATAACCCTGCTAAACTCCATGTTGCGAAATTTACATGTCATCATTGTGGGAAGCCAGGTCACAGGGCTGAAACCTGTTGGCTGGCAGGATATCAAAACCAAACCGGTTTTGGTAAACAGAATTTTTATTCTGTTAACAGAAAATCTCATGTGTATGCACATAGAAGTCATGCTAACAAGAATGTGCATAAATTAGATCTGAAAACTGCTGCTCCTTGCTATCAAGTTAAAAATCTGTTGAGAAAACCTGCTAGAAGTAATAATGTTTTGTCAGGACCCAAGACTTCTTGGGTACCTGTTTGTGCAAAATAACATTGCTATGCAGGTGTGCCTTGGGACTGAAATAAAAAAAAGGGGGGGTAATGATCCAAGGCACTCAAGAAGAAAACCCCATACTGAACTTTTCAGGTAAACTTCCTGCTCTTCTTGTTTTTAGTTTTAATGCATAGCAAGTTAAATCTATTTTTACATTTGCATTCATCATTCGCCATGTGCATTATTTTCTGATCATGCACTCTGAAATTTCTAAAAAATCTGAACTGAATATGAATGCTGTTTGAAAACTGTCTGTTGCATAATTCATTGAAAACCTGAATGTGCATGAATCATTTGGTCTCATATGTTCAGTTTTCAGTGCAAGCATTGCATGTTTTCAGGGGGAGTCACTTGCATATCCTTGCATAACAATTCAATGTTGAGTCTTTGCATGTCCCTGCATGCATATAGTGCATTGCATCTCCCTGTATTGAAAATGCCAAAAAGAGAGTTTGAATGCATATTGTGAGGGGGAGTCATTGCAATTGCATAAAGGTTGTCAAATGCATACATGGGTCAGAACTCATTGCATATCCTCTCTTACTGATTTTGTTGACAAGCCTTGATCATAATTTGAAAACACTAAGCTTCAAAATCTCTCCTATCAATTGGTAACAATTGGTATCGCTTGGCTTCAGAATTCTATCAGTCTTTCATGAAGATTTCAATGGGCTATCTCGATCATAAATCTGAAAATTTTGAACTAGAAATCTTCTATTATACATTTTTATGAATGACTAAAATAACTCATGTGGTTTAAGTTTAATGTATTCAATGAGTTTGACTTTAAAATCTCTTAAAAAAATATCTGAAGCATGTTTAATAAACCTTAACCATCTGTTTCATGCTGTATCTTGAAAACTTCTGAAATCTGCATTATTGAATTCATGGCTTCAATTGGTTAAGTACATGAAATTATTATTGACTTGAAGCAAAGGAATTTGTCTGTTTTGTCTAAAGGGTAATTGTTGTCAGAGCAATGACTTTGATCACTGAGAAACCATGTCCAAAGGACTATGTCATGAGGTGTCTTAGTCAACTCTGCAGAATAAATTTTATTGAAAATTCAGGCAGAGCAATGGCATGCACACTGAGAAATACAACTCACTCATCAAGAAATGATTTGGAGTGCATCATGATGTGTAAATGCTATCTCTGTTCATATATAGCATGACAGTTAGTCACACTAAGTGCTTAGGGATATTGGCCTCTAATCAAGGTATATCCTCTAGCTACAAGGTGTGAACTGAACTAGAGTGCTCGTAAAATTGTAGCAAGAAAATTATTCAAAAGATTGAAATATCTGAATATTGATGCTAAAATCAAATTGCTACAACCCTAGACAAAATAATATGACTTCATAATTGCTTGATTTCAATACTAGTGCATGTAATTCTGAAAGAAGTCAATAGATTTGATTGTGTAAGACAAAGGGAGGATAATCAAGATAAATATGAGGGCTTGGTTCATTTTTATTAAAACATGGCTTTAGATATCAATACAGAATTTTATTGATAAACTCTGCATACATCATGTTTAAACCATGCTGTTCAAATAAATGTCATTCATAAGCCCTTATGATAGAAGACTTTGAAAACTTATGCTTTAGATTTATGAGATTGATATCTCTTTGAAAATCTGACTAAATTTCTTGTGTTTGGAGCATCCTTGAAAAATCTGTCTGGCTGAATTTCTTCTGCTCATGTTATTGGTTCACTGAACTGAACTTCTCCTTGTTTGCCCCTGTGGTCTCCTTCTCATTCATCTCATAAGATTCCACTTATTGAGGGGAGATTCCATGTCTTGCATCAATTTCATATCAATGGCATCTATTCAGGGGGAGCATTCCTTGTCACACTGAATCATGTTCATATCATTTGTGACCTTGCACTCATATACTCAGGGGAAAGTATGGCATTTCTTGCTGCATCTGCATCTACCATGGTTTATCTTGATTATACCAAAGGGGGAGATTGTTTGCCAAAAAGGCAGAATCATGTTCTTGCAAGGGGGAGGAATTGACTGAACTTTTACACCTGCTTTAATTTCTCAAATTATTTTCTTTTTGATGAAGTCAAAGGGGGAGAATAATTTGAGTCTTCAGATTGCCTCACATCATCAGAATGACTCAATATATTGAAAGTGTTGCCATCATCAAAAAGGGGGAGATTGTTGTGCCCCTGTGGTTTTGATGATGGTTTTGATGATTGATTGTTGATGTGAGTTAATCAAATGTTCAGTCATCTTGCTGCTCAGTTTAGATGAACATATTTGATGTTCAGTCATGCTACATGTTAAACTGATGCATAAAGCATTCATTGCTATGGTTTTGATGATTGGTGTTTGTTGTTAATCACTGTGAGTCATTTTGTTGTGTAAGTCATTGCATTTGAAGTTCAGACTGTTATCTGCTGCATAAAGTATTCATATGCATTTACAGAGTCTATACATTGATTGGCAGTAAGTCTGTACATTGAGCGTCTCTTAGAAGTCCATACAGTGCATTGCATTGGCTAAGTGTATACACTGTCAGTCTCATTTAGCGTCTGAAGACAAAGTCTGTACAGCGCATCACTCACGTTGGAAGTCTATACATTGGCGTTGGTCATCCAAGTCTGTACATCACTTGGCGCTCACAAAGTCTGCACATCCTATTCAGTGAAGTGTGTACATTGCATAGCATGTTGCGTCAACGCGTGAAGTCTGTACATCCACAGTTAAACTTGAAGTCTGCACACTAGTCTTCACTGTCAAGTCTGCACATTGGTCTTCGATTTCAAAGTCCATACATTGGACTGTTCTTCAAAGTCTGTACATCAGACTGCACATCATCTTCGTGTTGTTTCTGTATTTGTGTCCGTGTTGTTTCTACTATATTTCGTGTCGTTTCCTTTGTTTTTTAGTTGTTCATCTCGTGTCGATTTCGTTTGTTTTGAAACCACACCTCGTGTCGGTTTCTGTGTTGATCTTCGTGATGTGTCCGTGTCTTTCGTATTATTTCAGTAGTTATGTCTTCGTGTTGAGTTTATGAACTTCGTGTCGTTTTCGCTGTCTTCGTGTTGTTTTTCTCTTTAGACTCAGTGTCCTTTTCGCCTTAACCACACTTCGTGTCGGTTTCTATTTTTCGTCCTTGAGTTGCTGTCAGCTCGTGTCGTTTTCACCTCGTGCTGTTCTCACTTAACTTCGTGTCGTGTTTCTGAAACAGCTCGAATAGTTCTGATGAACTTCGAGTCATTTCCCTGTAGACCTAGTGTCGTTCTCTTCGTTGTGTCTGTTCTGTCATAGTGTATCTCGTGTTGTTCTTTCCTTGTTTCGTGTTGTAGTCACCGTATCTATCTCGTGTCATTCCCAGTACAGTCCATACCTCATGCAGCTTTAGTTCCTGTAGCCCTCAGTTTTAATGGGTTGTAATCTCATTATAGGTCCGAGGAAGAACATTCCACACTCCTGGGCTGCACGTGATCCGAGACAAGAGGAACCAATCTGATAAGGACACGTGGTAGGAAGATTCTGGAAATATGGGAGGCACACGCGTTTTGTGCCCTATCCACCTGCTGTTGCTGCTATAAATAGAACCCTTCGTCCTCAAATGAAGGTGATCGTGTTGGCAAGAAGAAAAGCTCATACAGAGAGCCCCGATCTAGAAAAAGGAAGAGAAGAAAGAAAAGAAGAGAGCAGAGAAGAGAGTGAGAGCAGAAGAAGAAAAAGAGAGAGAGATAGTGCTCGTGTGAAAAGAGAAGAAAGAGTGAAGAAGAAGAAGAGCAGAAGGAGAAGAAGAGAAAGAGAGAGATAGAAGTGTGAGCCGAAGAGAATAGGGGAGTAGAGATCGAGAGAGTGAAAGAGAAGAAGAAGGAGAGAAGAGAAGAGGAAGAAAAACTTACCTGAAGATCTGTCTACTGGACCGTGGATCAAATCCAGGCCAGCCAGCTCCTGCGAGAGCCACATTTGGTTTTATCTTTTCAGCTTTCTGTTGCTGGTTTCATTTTTCTTTTGATCTATTTACTTGCTGTTTTTCCGATACTCTGTAGAGAGGTCGGGTTTCCTCCTGTTTGTTCAGGAGAAGGGAGATTGATATCTCCGGTTGCAAATAGCTGGGTGCTACTTGTGGGTTCCCTCCGGTTTGGAGGAAGGGAGATCTGATCTCCGGTTCTGGGCTTGTGGATTGCAAGTCCAGGGGTCCCTCCTGGTCTGGAGGAAGAGAGGTCTTCGACCTCTGGTTTGTTGGTGACTGGAAGTCACCGGTTGGTTCCCTCCGGTTTTGGAGGAAGGGAGGATTGGTCCTCCGGTTCTAGTCTTGTGGGTTGCAAGACTAGGTGTTCCCTCTGGTCTGGAGGAAGAGGGACTTGCGTCTCTGGTTTGCTAGTGACTGGTGTCACTAGTGGTTCCCTCCGGTTGGGAGGAAGAGGGGAGGTTGTTCCCCTGGTCAAGCTGTGTGGCAGCACCTGTTGCAGACTGAGTCTGCGGTTTCTAGCGTGAGCTAGTGGAAGCCACACTCGGGTTGAGTGTGGGGTGGATGTAGGTCTGCTGGACCGAACCACCTAAAAATCTATTGTGCAGTGGTGTGATTGTCTTTTTGTGCTTCCGCTAGGTGATTGTATAGGGGCGCTCCTTGTGTTTGCCTTCTGGTTGAGCAGAAGAGTTAATTAGTTTTCAGATTGACTAAATCTGTCTGGTTAGCCCCCTAGTGACCTCACTCTGTGTTTGGTTGTTTCACTACTGCCATTCTGCCTTCAAGTATATTTGGTTTGCGAACGAGCATTTTTAGTAAGCGAAATTTTAACTGGGCGAAAAGGTTTTTAAGAGGAAATATTCATTCACCCCCCCTCTGAATACTTGCACCGATCCTAACATGAAGTGACACGGGTCCCGCCACGTCGCCAGTCGGCGTACTGGTCTGAGAATCGCACTCTCCAGTCGATCGCCTTCGTGCGACCGCGCGTCTTCTTTCCTATCCCCCGTGGCTCTCCAACCTCGATCCACTCCTGGTGTAGATCGAGGGTCCTCATCACCAGCCTAAGCCATAACGGCTCAATCTCGTTCAGGCAATGAACCCAAAGCTCATGCCCAAAGCGAGGTTGGCCCACTACGACCCAGGGCTGGCCTTCATCGGTCATCCCCTCATAGGGTCTCCACCTCACCTACATTCACAAGCACGCATATCAATCATCATATCATATCACATTCTATAATAAAACATAAAAAATTTGCATCATATCAAGCATACATACCAGTGAGGCGGGGAAGTCTCGGAACTCCCGTCGTAGCACTCGCAACTCGTAGGCGAGTGGGGCTCCGATCACCACTGGTAGCCAGCGCCGTGCTAGAGGGAAGGACCCCGCATCTCCAGGCAGTGAGTCAGCGCGTCCCATCGTCATATACAAGTGACTCCACATCTATCGCATTAGTAAAGCATTCATATGCATATGCATTCTAACAAGACAAAAAAAAAAAGAAAAACAAATAAAAAAATGCACACCTGAAGAAATGGTGAAAAGCCACTGACTGTCGTCTCTCGACCTGTCCCCATGGACAGGTCGGCTATCAAGTGCGCCAGCAGCGCTGCTCCCCAGGCGTATCTGCCAACGCCCACTAAGTCCTCGAGTATCCCCAGGAAGCGGCAGTTGATGACATCGCCCTTCGTGCCGAGCAGCAGCCTCCCGAGCATCAAGAATAGAAACCTCCTCAAATCTCTGTCTGCCCTCTCCCTGTCAGCTGGATCCTGGCAACAGACGGCCTTAGCCCCATCTATCAATCTCTGCGAAAACTGCTCTAAGGACTCCTTGGACCTCTGCCTAGAGTCCCCCAATCCCATAGCTATGGTAAGGTCGGTGCGGAAGATGGTCCTACACTCGCTCGGTGTCTCGTACACCGTCTCCAGCCCTAGTAGCCTCTGGGTAAGCTCACTATAGTCGGGTAGGGTGAACCCGCTCACAGCCTCCCCATCTACCCTCAGCCCAGTGATCCTAGTGACATCCTCCAAACTAGGAACCATATGCCCCCACGGCATCAGAAATGCCCGGCTCGACCTGTAATATCCCGGACCTTTCGGATCCTTCTTCGTGGGTCCCGGATCTGGTTTTCGGAGCGTCTGGCTCCGTTGTGTCCAAAATTTCGTTTCGGACATCTTTCGTGTTCGGATCGGCGTGATCCGGAGTTGTTTCGGAGGCCCGGAGGCGTTCCGCGGCTTTTCCGCGTGTGTTTTCCGATTCCCAGTGTGTGTTTCGGCTTTTCCTTCGGAAGCTCGCTGCGGGCGAACCGGGCGGTTCCCCCAGGCACGAGTGGTACCGTTGCGATCGGTGCGTTCCGAGGATTCCAGAAATATATTTTTCTATTTTTCGGTTTTTTTTCCGAAAATTCGGATTTTCTATAAAGCCCTAATTCCTTTCTTTTTCTTTTTCTCCTTTCTCTTTCTTCTTCTTCCTCTTCCTCCGTTTCTTCCCACCGTGACACCCTCCTCTCTCCCTCTCTCCCATTCGGGCGCAACAAACCCCTCTCCGGCTACGGACGGCGGCGGGGCGACGGCGAGGACGCGTGGGCGACGGTGAGGCGATCTAGTGGGCGTGCGGCGAGCGTGGGAAGCGTGGGGAGTTCGTGAAGCTTCGAGCATTCTTCGTGATTCATGATCGATCCGGCGGAGCATTCGCTCCATTGAGGTAGGGTGACGTTCCTTGGCCTCATGCCGATCTTTTCCGCGATTTATAGGCCGCGGGGAGGCCGAGAGGGGATCGTTTGAGCATTTTTGGGTTTTTCCATGATTTGGGGAGAGCTCGCCCGATCTATGGATTTGATGCATGATTTCGTGTTTTGATGGCCTAGAATCATGCTAGGGGTCCCCAGGGGTCTTCCCCTTTGTTTTCCCCCTCTCCTATGGAGGCATGGGGGCGTGGTTAGAATTTTTGGGCGTTCTTACCGTTTTCGGCCGCGGACTGAGAACGCCCTATACTCCAGTAGCGCGTTCTTGGAGGTCGCGCTGCCCCAACCGAGCGCGTTCATCGGAGAAGATGAACAGGAGGCGGTTCCTGTCGCGCTATGGGGTCATAGCGCGATCATCCTTGTCGCGCTAGGAGGACCTAGCGCGATGGTCCTTGTCGCGCTAGGGTTCCCTAGCGCGATGGTCCCTGTCGCGCTAGGGAGACCTAGCGTGATCTTCCCTGTTGCGCTAGGGTTCCCTAGCGCGTTCCTCCGTGTCGCGCTAGGTATCCCTAGCGCGATTTGGCTGTTATTGGGTGTTCCCCTTGGGCCGTGCGTGCGTCCCGGGCACCCCGTGGAGTTCCGTGACCGTGTTTTTGGTATCCGGAGGTTCCGTTTGCCTTGGTCATGAGTTTGGCCGTGGGCGGTGCGTCCGTTTTTCTCCGACCGTGGCCCCGTTTGACGGAGCTAGTGCGTGGGGTGATTCCCACACGTTGTCGGACTCGGACGTCGTTTTCCGTTGACTTGAGAGTCTACTCCTTCAGTGACCCTCCACTAGTCGTAGCCCACCAGTACGAGGTGCTGGTCTCACCTGGGAGTGGTGTACGGGCACCCACCTTTCGAGACGGTTTGTGGACCGGTTCCCGTAGGCTCCTCGTCTTAGCCAGAGTCCGGCTGCGGGGGAAAACCGGTCAGAGGGCCAGACCTAGGACGCGTGGTCTGTGTGTGCACACGTGATTGGGGGCGGTTGGACCCACGTCGACGGGCGTGACCCTAGCTAGTCACTTGTTGTGGTTACTTGTACGGTGTCTGCGCCTCGGGTAGGACCTACCACGTCAGGCGGTTCACCTGCGGTGCGGTGTAAGACGTCAGGGGACGCCGCCGGCTGTGCTTCTAGTGGGTGGTACTCCTGTCGAGTACGGAGTGTCAGACTGTCAGTCGTGTGTTTCCGACCTTCGGGTTTTACGATTCGACCGTTGGTTTCGGTCTTCTCGTACCGTGGCACGTGTGTCGATTTGCGTGCCGTAGGGTCTAGTTCTGTAGAGTACAGGGCTTTCCTTTCAGAGGTACTTTCCTACCGCTAGATTAGTGGTTTCTCATTTTACGAGGTAGGGTTCGAGTGATCCCTACTGAGCCTTGTTCCGAGACTCATTCCATGCGTGTTTTCACCGTGTTTCAGGTGAGACGCCACCTTCGGGGAGCGCGTCAGGAGCGCAGCGTGGTGCGGGTGCCCAGAGGTAGTGCCAGAGGTCAGAGCCGGGGTATGCCCCGTGTAGCTGTACTTTTCTTTCTTGTCACTGTACTAGTCGTGGACTGCTGTTATTGTTGTTCTTTATTGTGGACCATGTAAAATGTTAATTTATTTCCTGCTTAATATTATAACTATTTAATTTCTGCAATTATTTGTGATACTTGTGTAGTCTTCACACCATCCTTTTAACCCTTCCGAGTCTCCGGACTCGTGGGTGGCGGTACGAGTCTCGGGTTATCGGGCCTTCCCGGTAATCGGATTCTCGGGTCGTTACACGACCTATCCCATCTCTCTCTCAAAACCCGAATCAAAGGTAGGTCTGGCCTAACTGGCTCAATGCTAAGGAAAGCCCCAAACCCCATGGCATCTACCCTAGCTCTCTGGAACTCGGGGAGGCCGTAATACGCTGCCCGGACCTGGACCCAAGAAATCCGTGTCCTCATCAGCCCCTGCATGCATATAAAAGAACTTTTTGCTTAAGTTTTCATGTGGAAATTTATTTAAGCTCATTAGCTGTGATATTTGCTATTTGGATAATTAACGACCTACCGTGGGTCGTGGTTTTCATGATTGACGCCCCTGAGGGCGACGTTATTTCCAAATAGGTTTCCGGTGATACTGTACGTTCATTTAATTGATGACCTACCCATGGTCGTTGTTTATCTAAGTTACGCCCCTGTGGGCGACGTTGTTTTGAAAGTAATATTCTAAAAATCTGAGAAATTATGAATTGACGCCCAACCCTGGGTCGTCAGTTGCCTAAGTAACGCCCTATGGGGGGGGCGCGGTTCACAAAGTAATTTTCTATCCTAAATTACATTTCTGGAAAATGTTTAATTGACGACCAAACTTGGGTCGTTACCTATCTAATTGACGTCCCGATGGGGGGCGTGGTTTTCCTGGGGATTCAGGGTTGCTGATGTGCGAAATTAAAATAACAGACATTTAAAAATAAATGAAATAACGGGAAAATAACAGCATGCTGGCGAAACATGATAAAATTAAAAATAACGACATGCTGCAGGGTGTTTCTTTCATGCGATTAATTATTTTCAGAAAATGAAAAGATGTAATTAACGACCCATTGTGGGACGTTATTTAAATTCACGACACCCCTGGGGGCGTCATTTCACTGTGTCTCTGGTTTTGTCATGCCTGAGGGCCATGGAAATAGGGAAATAATGGAAATAAAATAAAAAAATGGAGAATAGGGGAGGGGGAGGTCCTACCTTTTGTCGTTTAGGGCCAATCAACCCCCCACGAAGGGGTTGCCGTGGTCGCCGGAGTTGGCCGGGCCGACGGGCCACCGCTGCCACCGCCGCCGTCTCTGGTGGTTCTTCACCTTCTTCTCCTTCTTCTTCACCCTCTCCATCCCCTTCTTCACCTTCTTCTCCTTCTTCTTCATCCCCTTCTTCGTCTTCTTCATCATCTTCAGCGCCGTCGTCTTCCTATTCGCCTTCATCGCCGGCCGCCGCCGCCGGTGCTTCTTCGGCCGCCGCGGGAGGGAGCTCCTCCACGGCCGGCTCCCCTTCCAAGTCTACCACGTCGGGGGCCATAACCCTTTGCCGTTTCTATCCGCCACCAGCCATCGGTTTGAGAGGAGAGTGAGAGAGTAGAGAGAGTGAGAATGAGAGAGAGGGAAATGGGGACTCGGTTAGGGTTTGCAGGAGGGAGGGAAAGAGAGAAAGAGATGAACGAAGGAAGGAGAAGAAGAAAGGGGGGAAAGTAGGGTTTAACGGTCGAGAATAATTGACGCCCTGATACAAGTCATGTATCTCTCAATTAACGGTTTAATCAAAGGCGTGTTTTCAAGTTTTGACACCCTAAAGTTGGACGTTATTCTGATTTGCATGGGAATTTGTAAAATCGTCGCCAGGCGCATTAATGGGATTTGATTGACGAGAGAGGGTGTAATTATTACCCCTTTAAATTTGACGACGAACAGAGCGGGCGTCCATTCTTTAATACGTGACGTGAGTAAAGGCGTGTTTTCTAAGAAATTAAGGAATTATTTCGAAAATTTATTGAAAATTTGAATTGATTAACGCCTTGTTTAAAGACGTGAGTTAAGAAACGCCAGTGCCTTGGGCGTCAATTATGAGTTTGAAATATAATGGACGGCTTCAACTGAGGCGTGTCTTAAGTAATTAACGTCGTTGATAGGCGCGATGTTCAGAACAGAAGGATCGGAACTCCTTGTTATCAGACAGAATTGCTTGAAATATCAGAACTGATCACTTTCATACATTGCTTTGGATCAGATAAAAGAGGAATTCTTATTGCATTTATGAAAATCTTTGATTACATTTCCCTAAGCCACCATGGGTCTTATCTTCTCGAGAGCCAGTACATAAGCTTTACATTTGTTCTCTTCTTCTTCAACATGAGTCTTGGATCTGTGAAGATGGCCCACCTTCCATTGAGCCATGATGGTCCTGATTTCTTCATGGTCTCCACTTGAGCATAGCTCCCTTCTTTTGATTGGAGGAAGGTGAGAAGGCCCTTCGAAAAGATGTCGGGGAAGCCCGAGTTGTGGGAGGCACCGGTGTGCGTTGTAAAGGATGAAGTCGGTCCCGCTAACCAAACGGAGCTCGATGCCGGAGGATAACCTTGAGCGAAGTTCTTGGGTTTTGAGAAAACCTGGTGTACATGTGAAATTGCTCTTTGGCATTGTTTTGAAGTAATCTCTCCATTCATTCCTCTTCTTGAGCTTGGGAACTCTATTAGTAACTCTTTCACATAAGCCCAATGAGCTTGTCATATACCGAAGTGGACTCTTGGAGAAGATTTTGGAGGCCACTTGGTTTGCTTGACATGGATCAAACTTAAAGTGTAAATCTATCCAACATGCTAGAAGAAGCATTGATCCGAATAAGGGCCGTCCTAGTGAAGCCGAGGTGAGCCCATTATAAAGGTTGGCTAATATTGCCCCACCTATTCTTTTCCCCTCCCACATGCTTGCTATTGCACTCAAGTGTTGTTCCTCTAAATGATTCTCCAATGAAGGGAAGAATAAAGCTCCTCCTACACATATGACAACCCCCTTCATCACTCTTTCCAAAAGACCTTCATCTCCTTGAGCCTTATCCATGTTTTTATATACCCAAGAAGCCAACTTCAAAAGATTGATTCCCTTGTTGGCCTTCATTTGATTTACTAAATTTGAGCTTTGAACAAGGCTCATAAGTAGGTCATGAGCTTGTATGGGCTTAACCATATGGGCCATCTTTGTTTCCTCTCCTTGCTTCATCTTCTTCAAACCCAAGAGCATCTCCACTTCTTCTAGGAGGATGGTGGCTTCAAAGGTTGGGAATAGAAAAGTATGGGTGTGAGGGTGCCATAATTCTATAAGAGCTCCAATGGAAGCCCAATCAAGATGGATGTCATTGTAGTGGGTGGCATGGGTGATGAGGCCTAGAAGGTTCCACTTAGCAAGGAAGGATCTCATGTCTAGAGAGAGCTTGGAGAGTAGCAAAGGAAGCCACTTAATCTTTAGAAACCTTCTTGGACAAGGAATAATGGGATAATCCTGAAAACATAAAAGGAAAAAGAAGAGGAAGACAATAATAATAAGAAATTTTGAACAGGGAGAAAGACAGTACAAAATATAAGCTTCAACATCAAGAACACTTACTTGGCCCTTGGTGATTTTCTCACTTATATGGCCTGGCAATTCAGAAATTCTTGGGAAATTCATCCTTGGCTTTTTGGAAAGCCTTTGTTGCATCAGTTGATTCATCATTCTGACAGTATTGCTGGTTCGTCTACTTCTGTTCTTCTGTCTGCTTGACAGAAAATAGCTTCAATGCTTTGTTCTGCTTCTGCTTGGTTCTTTCTGTCTATTACAGAAGATAGCTTTGTCTCTATGCTTCGATGGTTTTGATGCTTGAAAACACCAAGAAAGGTTGCCATATTTATAATGTTTTGAACATAGAACGGGTATCATGGTTTATGTTTGAATAAAACGATTTGCTGGAGTTTAATCCCGAGTTGGAAACGAAAATAGATAATTAACGACGCGCTATTTGGCGTCATTTGTTAAATTGACGACATCCTCAGGGTCGTCATTTATCCAGCGCCTCCATGGAGGGCGTCATTTGCATTCCAATTCTAAGTTAAACCTCAATTGCAATTAATGCCTCCGAGCACGTCGTCATTTCTTAATTTGACGCCGATCAGAAGGGTCGTCATTTTCAAACTCATGCTTTTGAATTGTTGGATTTCTCATGGACTTAAGTGCTGTTATATCTTGATTACATTATTTCTATCAAGCAATTATGATCATATTTTGAGCTGTTTTGAGCTAATGATATTTTGAGGTAATGAGCTTTGAGTGCAGGTTGTGCAAGTCCGGAAATGTTTGGATTGTTCTATTGGTAACATCACTTCACTCTTGTATTTCCCCTGTATGCATTGTTACTATATGGTACCTACGCTATTATAACATATCAAGGACCTTGTGGTTCTGATGAACCTGGAATTTGAGTTTCCTTTCATCAAAAACAGTGATAATTCCAGGAGAATCTTGATCACACGGATAGGCCATTGAGTCATTCAAGGTTCGGGACGATGGTTCCATTTTCTGAGTTGATGCGTGGACAAACGGGCTTCGGCTTAGTGTCAGCTTAGAGATCTGGATTCTTGACCAAATCTAGATGGCTTAACAATATTATCCTTGATTATCTTTTATTTTAGTTTATTTTAATTTTTCCTTTAGCCCAGCATGAATCATGTAGGACTTTGAGCTTAATGATGAAAATCTTCATATTACACCAATAATGAAGGTCGCTCGCTCTTAATTGAGTTGACATGAGATATTCCATTCCAAATCAAGTACTTTATTCTCCTTGAAATCGCTCAGGCTGGTCTCTTGAAATCATCCATTTGCTGGATCCTTATCTCAATTCACTTTACTTTTCTGCAAATCCACCTTGGTTGTAGCACATCCACATTGGCTGGTAACCGCTCTCCAATGGTGCCTCCCTGTTGTGCCCTCGCACACATTTTGATTATCTAGTTTAGTCTCCTTTATCCAGCTAATCGATGCCTTCTTGGAATTATCCAGAGTTGTTTCATTCAGAATCTTGGAAAGATTTCCAACACTTAGTGTCAGAGGCGTGTCACATCACACCTTGGCATCTACTTATCAGTTCGTTCCATTTCATTCCGCTTGTTTCACTTCAACTCTATTCCGTCTCACTCCCTTGCAAAGCAGACGCCAAGGCGGGGCAGCTGTAGACACGCTAAAATTGATGCTATGTTGAGTAAATCTCATGTCACCATGTGACGCCCCAAAGCGGACTTCAATATTGATTTAATATGAAGTTTTTCTATTTCTTATAAATTGATTGTGATTTCTTATTTTTTTCTTGAGAAAATTGGAATGAACGCCCTGATCAGGGGCGCTATTTAAATTAACGGCATGGACAAGGGCGCCTCTTTTAACAATGGACGACTACCAATACGGGTGTCATTTTCTGGATTTACTAAAAATTCTGAATTTCAAATAAAATTAAAATTGAAGAATTGACGTCTTTCCTAAAGACGTTTATTATTTGATGTCCGTCTGGCAAGCGTCTGTTGATAATTTTAAATAAGGAAAGTTATTTGTTTCTATAATTAAACCCAAGAATTGACGCCTTTAGGAACGTCGTTATTTTAATTAACGCCTTTGGTTGTGTCGTCATTTGTAAATTGACGCCCTTCAGGGGGTCGTCATTTTCACTTCCGTCTCCCTTTCGCCTCCTTCTTTCCAGTAATGGTTCCTTCCTCATTTTGAGCCTTGTGTTCGACTGGGAATGGTGTTTCTTGATGAAAGATCTTTACCTTGTTTTAATCCTTGTTCTCCAAGGATTTTTAGCCCTATAAATACCCCTCCTGGGTCTCTTCGCGCGAGAGATGAGAGAACACAAGAGATCATCATTAAGCAGAGAGACAACAACACGGGAGTGAGAAGAGAACAAAAGAAAGCTAACGGAGAGAAGAGTGTTTTCTTGATTACAGGTTATTCTTCCAAAGCTTCTTCTCGGCAGTTCTTCATCCTCTCCAGGCTTCATCCTTTGCTGATGTTCCATCGTGCATATTGAAGCTCTTTCCCCTCTACTGTTGCACACACATCAAAGAGAATCTCTCTTTCTCCATTTTTAGTTATTTAGTTGTTTCATTAGCATATCATCATCTTACATCCTTTTTCTCTAGCTCTTGCTAGACCTCATATCATATTGTTACTTAGCATATTGCATCCATACTTTTCAAACCTTGTTACTCCTCTTAGGGGTTTTAAAAAAACACACAAGGTGTGTTCATGTTCATGTTCAATTTGATTAATTTCATAATCTTAGAACTTTGATACTACACCCTTTGGCTAATCCACTCTTTTATTTGATTTGTGTGTTCTTGCAAGGTAATCAAGACTAAGAACCCCCTTCATCGGCCGGCCGATAGAAGGAGGAAGAAAGAGTTCACAATCTCCCCCGCTCAACACAAGGTACTCGCGATCATCCTTTTTCTTATTTGAGGTAACCCCTCTGGCGATCACATTCTCCTTTAGCATCCCACGCATGCCCTTCCTTCCTTTCGCCATTAATTTTTAAGCTTTAGAAATTGAGTTTGGTTTCATTTCTTAAGTAGATTTTTCATAATCTACAGGGTGTGCCATACCGTATTTGGAAAAATCCGATACGATGTGGATCGTCCCGAGTCAGGCCAAGTCGGGTCGAGTCATAGTGAGAGAGAGTGTGTTTTTGAGAGACTCGGGTGTACCGTACCGGATCAGGGAAGATCCGATCCGGTACGAATCACTGAGTCGGCGAACCCTGGTCCAAATAGGACTCTAACAAAAAGATAAGAGTTCAATTGGACTCTGATTAAGAGAAGGCCAGAAACTCACCTGTTGGTCTCGAGACTCATCCTCTCTCTCCATTTTCTCTCTCTCTTATTTATTTTCTCTCTCCTATTTTTAAAGATAATTTTTATTGAGAAAAAATAAATAAAAATACAAAACTTGAGGGCACGAAGAAATGAGCCCAGAGGCTATCGCCACTTTCTACTCCTACTGCTCGCTCTCTCCTATTTTTAAGGACAGGTCATTTCCTTCTTTAAAAACATAGAAAAATCACAAAAGAAAGAAGGCAGAGAGAAAAGAGCCCGGAGGCTCTCTTCCCACTACCTCCTGATCTGTTTCAAGGTTTCACCCCTTCTCCATTTTACCCCCCTCTCTCTCTCCTATTATTAAGAATAAAATATTTCATATTTAAAAAAATATACTGAAATAATAAAAATGAGAGCAAAGAGGGAAGAGCTCGGAGGCTCTCCTCCCTCCACCTGCACGTCTCCCTCTCTCCTGGAGTTCTCTATTTCTCTCTCCTCGTTCTCTCTCTCCTATTTTTAAGGAGAAGTTAATCCCCATTAAAAAATCACAAACTGGGCAAAAAAAAAGGAGGGCAAAGAGAGGAGAGCCCGTAGGCTATCTTCCTACTACCTGCGGGTCTCTCTCTCTCTCTCTCTCTCTCTCTCTCTCTCTCTCTTCTCTCTCCTACGGTTTTCTCTCCCTCCTGAAATCAGAAAATGCCCACTTTAGTGTGGGTTTTCATAAAAATAGCACACCTGCCGAGTGGCTTTTGTGAGAGTACCGACCTTTCTCTCCTGAAAATTAGAAAACACCCATTTTGGGATAGGTTTTCATGAAAAACGTCCCCTCTCTTGAGAACAGCCCGGTAGGGGGTAGCCATGCAAACTTATTTTTGTTGGGTTTTTATATAAAATCATATCCCCCAATTACACTACAACTCAAGGTTTGCCGGCTCGATCATATCGGTCGCCCCGATTTTATGCCGGGACGGTACGATACGCCAGTGTCTCGCTCCGTCCCGCTCTATCCCGTAAGAGATATATATATATGGGAAATGTTCACATGGGACCGGCCCCATGGCTATTTGCCATGGTGCCGGCATCTGGGTCCTTAATCGCCTGGGACCGGTCCCATGCGATCATCGATCTCATGAGATGAATGGCCCAGATGCCGACACCATGGTAAATAGCCATGGGGCCGGCCCCATGTGAACATTTCCCTATATATATATATATAATATGTAAAATAATATAATAAAATTCTTAGCTCAGTTAGTTAAGTCGCTTGTGCGCCTTTCCTCCAAGAGATCTCATGTTTGAATCTTGCAAATGCCCTGAAATTTTAGTTTTTTAATTAAAAATCTTAAAAAGAAACCTAGAAAATGCATGTAATCGACGAGATTCAAACTCAAACCGCTCTGAACGAGTGAAAGCACTCAACCAACTTACCTACCAAATATTTTGTATTTAAAATATAATATATAATATATAAAGCGACCCGATGGCGTCCCATAGACCAATCGTCTCGGTCTGTGGCTGAGACGGGACGGGAAAGGCGGTTTGCCCCGTCCCGTCTCGGTTTGTAAAACCCTACTACAAATAACCCGTCAAGGGAGTTGCACGTGTGACTCCATTTATCTGGGTTTTCATGAAAAATTTCTCGTAGAGTCTAAATAGCTCCACAAAGGTCCCGTTTGAAGAAGGAAGAACCATCGGCAAGGTTGCACTTGCACCCTCTCTCTCCCCACTCAAGTGAGAGACAACCTAAATTGACTAAGTCATGCCCATGGTCCATGTGGCTCACATCACATGACAACTAGTCAAATGAACGCGCTTCGCGCGTGGATTTACTTTGAAAATTTTGTATAAATTATAATAACATTTTCAGTCATTTTGATCGATAACAAGAAAAATAAGTGACCAAGAAAATGAACTAAATGTGAGAGATATGATTATGAAAAATGAATGTTGCTATTACAATGTACAAATGATGAGACCAACTTTATCTTTGAAATATGATGTATTACAACAAAAAAATAAGTAAGGGAATAATCTTCAACCAAAAGATATCATAAATAAGCATCACAGAATAAGTGTATCAAGTCTAACCTCTTTAATAAAATCTGCTGACTTATGAATATATATATATGTGTGTGTGTGTGTGTGTGTGTGTGTGTGTGTGTGTGTGTGTGTGTGTGTGTGTGTGATCCCATCTTTTTCCATAGATTAATTAACATCCTTCAATTCTATTTCTCTGTCAAGCACATTGGATATATAAATCTTGCATCGTACGTGGTCCAGATAGTTGACAATGATACATAAACATCACCGAATCAGTGTATCAAGTCCAACCCCTTTAATAAAATCTGTCGACTTCTGAATCTCTCTCTCTCTCTCTCTCTCTTTATATATATATATATATATATATATATATATGTGTGTGTGTGTGTGTGTGTGTGTGTGTGTGTGTGTGTGTGTGTGTGTGTGTGTGTGTGTGTGTGTGTGTGTGTGTGTGTGTGTGATCTCACCTTTTTTCCATAGATTAATTAACATCCTTCAATTCTATTTCTCTATCAAGCACATTGGATATATAAATCTTGCATTGTACGTGGTCCAAACAGTTGCCGATCCGCAAGCATAAATTTCGCGACACTCTCCCTCTACCCAGTCGCAGATTCGACTTTGTTTACGCCTCTACGGCCTTCTTTATCTTGAGAACTTACAGACTCCCGGCCGTGCTCGCCCCCATTCACCTCCCCCAAATCAGCCAAATGTATAAAATAAATAGCGTATGTAATTCACAGGAGTAGAGGCAAAGCAAGGAAGCGGAACAAAAGAGGGGCGAGAGGAGGCAGCGGGAAGCGAAGAAGGGGTTCGTTCGATAATCTTTCCGATTCCTCCCATCTCCTGCGCCTTTGACGGCGCCGCCGGTCACTACTTTCATCGATGGCGGGGCTATCTATGAGATGCGGCGACTGCAGGGCCCACCTGAAGAGCGTGGAGGAGGCCCAGCAGCGCGTCGAGCTCACCTCCCACACCAACTTCACCGAGTCCCCCGAGGCCGTGCTCAACCTTGTCTGCACCACCTGCGGCAAGCCCTCCTCTTCCTGGCTTGCTCCGATTGGAAGCACGGAAGTGACGAATCGAGCCGGATAAAATCCCAAACATTTGAACCGATTGGAAGCACGGAAGTAATGAACCGAGCCTCATAAAGCCGCTTGAATATCTATACTATATACTATAAGAGAATATATCGATTTTTTTCCGCTGGTTCAAGGGACCACCATGTTTAAGGGAATATAGCGGTTTCTAACGTCTAGAATTCTGAAATTTCCAGTAATGTCTCAAGTGTGGGGGACAAAAGTAGTCACCAAAACCAAGATAAAAACATTTTGATTCTGAGTGATGTTGCGGTAGATTCTGGCATTAGCAACTAAAGTACTTTCTATCAATGATACTGTACTTTGGGACCTCATAAGTTCCTCAATATTAGAAGGATTCTTAAATCAATAACTCGATAGCAACCTGAAAAGGTACTCATCATAAGGCATCGAAAAAGAAAGCAAAGGAAAATTTAGAATTATTCCTAAAGAATAGCATGGAGGCTACTTGCATACTCAGGAGCAAGATGCCCAAAGGTTCCAGCGAATCATATCTCAATTGAACATTTACCGTCTGGTGCAAGCCGCACGAGTCCAAAATCTGAAACCTTGGCCCTCATATCATCTCCCAGAAGGATGTTTGAAGGCTTGAGGCCCTTGTGTATGAAGCTTTGGTGCGCCAAGCTATGCAGGTACTCTACATCCCTTGCCAGATCCAAAGCAATGCCAAGCCTTTTCTTCCAATCCAATGGCTTCAGCCCCTCTTCCTTCTAATGAAACAGATGATGGCTTAACGTACCCTGAGGCATGTATTCATATACCAAGAGCCTCTCATTCCCATCCAAGCAGTACCCAAGGAGGGAGACCAAATTCCGATGTCGGAACTTATGAGGACTGCAATCTTGGACTTGAACTCAGGTAGGCCTTTCGATCCCATTACACCAGATTCTATCCGCTTCACTGCAATTTTGGTCCCATCATGCAGCTCCCCCTTATAAACCGTTCCAAATCCTCCTCTGCCCAGAATGTTCTCCTCACTAAAATTGTTAGTCACATTCCTAAGTACCTGAATAGATTCCTAAGTACCTGAATAGAGATCAGCATATTCCCTGTATCAACCACATGCAAATCGCCATGGCTGCTGCTCGCTAAGCTGTACGTATCGCTCGCAGTCCCAGACCCGCCATTTCATGTTGGAGCCTGCAATTGTGATCTTGACTACATCCGGGTCAGAACCAGAATGGCGGGGGTGGATCACTGTGGTGCTCTGGCTCTGGCCCCTCCCAAAACTACGTTGCTGCTTCTTGTATAGATCAAAACCCAACAGCCCAACCAGGAATAAACCCACAACACTGCCCACCACCGATCCCACGATAACACCAACTGAGCTCGAAGATGATTTACGTGGAGGTACAGCATTGCCCGAGCCATTCGGACTACCTGAATCGCCACCAGAGGGAGCACCGCCGGAGGAGGGAACCGAAGAACCACCACTGCTATTCTTCCCCATGTCCGGATTCCCAGCTGTGTTCACCGATACACTGCTGGAGAAGTCGGGCAACTGCCCGTAGAACGTGTTATTTGAGACATCCAGCTCCTTCAAGCTCGGCAAAGTGGCCAGCGCCGGGGGGATCGTCCCCGTTATGTTGTTGTTAGATAGCAAGAGCCACTGCAGAGACTTGAGCTCGGCGAAGCTGGGCAAGATTGTGCCGCTAAGGCCCATCTTTTAGAAGTTGATGATGGTGATGTTCCCGTCGGTGTCGCAGTTGATTCCGAGCCACCCGGCGCAGGGGTCGTTCCCCTTCCATTTCTGTGCAAACTTGGTTGGGTACCCAAGCGACCAGGCTATGGACATCAACGTGCTCACCCGAAGGTCACAGCTCTCGGGGGCCGCCAGGTAGACACTTTCCCGCTTCGGGTCGGTGTCCACCACAGCGATGGTCTTCGCGAACTCCGGCACGGGAGCCTGGTGGAGGTTGTTGGTTAGGGTCACCTTCTTCAGCGCCGGCATCCGAGTCAGTGACTTGGGTACGGGCCCCGTGAACTGGTTGTCCCGGAGCTGCAGGTCTTAGAGCGAGGTAAGGCCGGAGAAGTCCGGCAGGGGACCGAAGAAGTCGTTAAACTGCAGCCAGAGCTCGGTGAAGGAAGTCATGTTCTCCACGACGACGATGGCGTCGGAGAGCCGAGAACTCCCCCGCCGGTTGTTCAGCCACAGAGACTGCAGGTTGGACCAGGCGAAGCTCGCCGGTAGAGCCCTCTGGAGGAGGTTGTAAGCCAAGGCCAGGTGCGCGAGGCTCAGGAAGGCGTTGCTGAAGAAGTCCGAGATTGCGCTGGTGATGTTGGCGGAGTTGGTGGAGAAGTTTACCAGGTTGGAGGCGTCGGTGAGGCCGGCGGGGAGCTCCCAAGGCTCGAAGGGGTTGCCAGTGAGTCCGGCGAAGAGGTCGGTGGGGACGGAGGTGAAGAGGTTGTCGTGGAGGAGGAGGACTTGGAGGGAGGTGAGGTCGGCGAGGGAGGGAAGGGGCCCGACGATCCGGTTCTACTATAGCTCCAGGCAGACGAGGGCGGTGAAGTTGCGCACCTCAGGGGCGAGGGAGCGGGAGAGGCTCTGGTTCCCGATTTGGATGGTTGTGACGTGGTTGTTGACGCAGGAGACGTGGGCCCAAGTGCTGCTGGTAGGTTGATGGAATGAAACCCCTTGAATCGGATAAAACCCTTTGAGCCGACAGATAAAACTCCTTAAACCAGCATAAAAAAATCGCTATATTCTGTTATAGTATATAGTATAGATTAAACCCCATGGGATCTAACCACTAGGTCCATTATGCTCAATTGGCTCGACCATTGGGTTTAATAGCCCAATTAGCCCCATTAAGCTCAATTGGCTCGGATCATAGAGTCCATTATGCCCAATTGATTCATCATGGGACCAATCAGCCTAATTAGCTCAGACTGTGGAGTCCATTACGTCCAATTGGCTCATCATAGGTCCAATTACCGAATTGACTCATACCATTGAGTCCATTATGCCCAATTGACTCATCCTAAGCCCAATAAGCCCCAATTAGCCCAATTCGTCCAGGCTATCAAGTTCATTATGCACAATTGACCCGTCCATGTCCATTAGGCCTAAGTGGCCCAAGAAGTTACGTCTGGTCGGCCCAGTTTGACCCAATTAGTCAATGCACCAAATCTCTCCATGTACATTGGCCAATTCAGCCCCATTTTAATGTAATTCCTCAATAATGATGAATAAAAATTAATTTTTTTAGTCATGTGCCTTGCCATGTGTGGGTGGATGTGTGATGCTGGTCCTCTAAGTGAAATGTCTAAAATACCCTCTTGATCTCATTCAGACCTCACTTGAGCTGTACCCTAGCCCAAATAACCAAAATACCCCTGATATAACAAAAATATCTAAAAACACAAAAAGTCCCCAAAAATGTGAAAATGTGTATAATAGCCAAAATACTCCCAAAACCATAGAAAATATAACCAAAAATACAAAAATACCTCTAGGACCATAAAAATCAACAAAAAACTCAAAAACCCAATATATACAAAAAATATCCAGAAAGCCTGAAATACCCTTGAAACACTAAAATGGTTAACATGACCAAAATACCCTTGATGCCCCAAAATATCTAAAAACATAGAAAAATCCTTAAAAATTTTAAATCTTGCAAATACCCCTCCAAACCCCAAAAATCCCTAAAATGATGAACATACCCCAGGAAACCAAAATACCTAGGATTCCCTGAAAACATGTCATGGGGTTCTAAAGTCCATCGGAGTCACTAAAACATACTTTAAACCCTAGAATGGCCCCTAAAACCCCATAAACATGTGAAATGACCAAAATACCATTGTGACATGTCGACGCATCTTAATTCGTTCTATTCTTACGTTGTTCGTTTATTCGGATGGTTGATTCGTCTGTTAAGTGCGTGGGCATGCCAGTCACGAAGTGACAATTTATTCGGGCTCCGAAGAAGCCCATGGTGCGCTCGATCTAACTTGGTCAGACGATTGTGTGATTCGGTTCGAGACCAAAACCCGCCGCACCATAAAGGTCACGGCGTCATTTACATCCCCCATATGAGGGAACACCCTTGATTAATCGCCAGGAATCAGGGCCTCATGGCCAGGAAATTAATTGCATAGAAATCTATTAAGAAATGCTGAAGTCCTCGTATGAGGGCGTAAAGAAAGCGTCTGAGATCATGTCAGTCATGTGCTGAGCATTTAATATTCGGACGAATGTCCGGCTCGAGAAAAGCGCAATCGTCATGGGAAAATCGGAGCGTATGTATGCCGAGGTACGGTAAATTTATTGTTCGGAGTAACTGGAAGCATTCGGTTAAATCCCGGTTAAAACGGTCGGAAACCAACAAATTTGTCGGCTCGGTGCAAGATCAAGCCGTGACCATACTGCGGTGGGCCCGCCGCAGTCGCAGTAAGACTTGCATGAGCATCATTAATATTTCCAATGCAAAGGGGCAACGGGGGGAGTGTCCCGGGATCAGACCCCAGAACCAAAGGCGTGTTCAAAGGGAACGGGCTATAGGCCGAGGATATGGGTCAGACAATGACCACAATTGGGACGGACCTGAGGTCTAAGCGTGACCCGTGAAGGCCTTGTCAATATACCCATGCGAAGGGTCCGAGGATGATGAGGGCCACTTCATTCTATTTGGATTTTGTCAGTCATTCACAGACCTTATCATGTTCGGACACGGGTCCGTAATAGAAATGCGACGAAAATCGAGGTGAACCCGTTCGAATGTCTGCCGAACGTGCGGTAATTTTAGTAGTGGCTCGGAAGGGATCCGGCCTGAGAAGCGGGTCCGATATAATCGGAATGTTGGCCTAAGGTAAGGTCGGGTCATGGTCATTTCAGGGTAACCCCTAAGACTCGGGCCCGGCCTGCAAGGGCGACACTATTGTTCCTTCAACACCAGGTCACGGGAGAGACGGGGCTGCAATGTAGATTTTATCATTTTCTATTATTTAGATTTTTATTATTTTTTGTCGCTTATCCCCTTTTTATGCATTTTTTTGGGTGGGTTTATTATTTTCTTTCTATTTGTTGCACACGTTTTCCATCTTCTTTTGAGTTTATTTGTCATGTATTCGGATTCATTCATCCATTGTAATTCTCATTATTATTATTATCATCGGCATTATCATTACCCTCTCTTATTACTATTCCTTCTATTTGGATCATTATCGTTATTGCATTCCCCCCCTTTTGTTGACTATTTTTTTATCGCTTGCGGACCATGAGATCTTCTCCTGTTCATTATTACCCATTTCTTATTATTATCCCCCTTTTATTATTATTCTTTTTTTGTTTATTATCTTGATTAGCACCACCCCCTCTTTATTATTATCATAGCACAAATTCCCTCCCTTTTTATCACTATTATTACTATGTTCTCCCTCTTCTGATTGGAGGTATGGTGGAGCAGAGATTGAGCGTGCCGCTGAGAGGCTGAGGGGCGCACCGCTGGAGGATTGAGAGGTGTACCGCTGAAAGGTTAAGGGGGGTGTACCGTTGGAAGGTTGAGGGAGGTATACCGCTGGAGGGTTAAGAGGTGTACCGCTGGAAGGTTAAGGGGAGTGTACCGCTGAAGGATTAGGAGGTGTACCGCTTAGGGAGCAAAGGGGAGTGTACCGCTAGAGGGTTAAGAGGTGTACCACTGGAGGGTTAAGGGGAGCGTACCGCTGGAGGGTTAAGAGGTGTACCGTTGGAAGGTTAAGGGGAGTGTACCGCTGAAGGATTGAGAGGTGTACCGCCGGAGGGTTGAGCGGAGTGGGCAGTGTACCGCTGGGTGGAACAGAGTTCAAGGGAGGGTCCCTCGTTAATGCAATCTTGATGAAAAGTCTTAGATGGTTGAGATTCCAATTTTCTTTGCAGGTGATTGAGCACCAAGTCATATTCAATAGTTCAGTTCTATGAGAATTGTTCGGTCCAATTCCTTGAGCCTTTAATAGTTCCTTTAGTTGATTAGAATGTTTTATTATTGTTGGTTCCATTTGTTTGTTGCTTCATTTTGTCTTTTAACTTATTATTATTTCTGACAAAAATTTGGCAGCATCTCCCCCTGACCCGGGTGGTAAGGGAATAACAAGGAACACACCCACATGGAGTGACATGAACCAACAACTGAGGTGTGTGTCTAAGCAGCCACCTTTGGGGAAGCTTCAGAAAACTCGGAGAAAACGCCGAACGAGAAACAAGTAGACCGATGCAAGCTATGAGTGCACCAGAGAAGTGATAGCCAAGGTGTGCCGGGCTAGCAGTCCAAGGGTGTGTCGGTAAAGGCATGGCAAAGGGGTGTGCCGCTGAGCAAGTCAACAGGGGCGGTGTGCCGCTGAACAGGCCAAGAGTGTACCGCTGGCGGCTGGAGAGAGTGTGCCACTGGGCAAACCAAGGGAGGCGTACCGCTGGGCGAACAGAAGGAGGTGTGCTGCTGGGCGAACAAAAGGAGGCGTGCCGCTGGGCGAACGAAAGGAGGTGTGCCGCTGGGTGAACAAAAGGAGGTGTGCCGCTGAGCAGACCAGAGAGGGGCAAAGGCAGATGTGTCGCTAGAGCAAAAAAGGGGGGGGGCTAGATGGGAAGATCAGGCCCTTGGGAAGAGCCCAAAGGGACCATGCAATGCCCTTGAGCAACCTGGGACTGTGACCATGAGGGAGGACTCCAAGCTCATAGAAGCACCACTCACTGGTCAAATGAGCTCTGAGGGGACCTCAAGGAGCAGACAATTATACAGGAAACCGTCAATGCACTGAAGGGGAAAGGGGTGGATTAAGAACACACAAGCAAGTGGACAAAACAAACATACAGTTTATTCATAAAGAAACCGTGAGGGGGTTACATGCTCAAGGAAAACAAAGAGAGAAAGAAAGAAAACAAAGTAACGAGGCAGTGAGGGGTGAATGTAGTCCCTCCCGCTACATTGGAATCTCTCTCTCCCTCTCTTCTTCCCTTCTACTTCTTTCTTTCACTCAAACGGTGGCCGGGCTCTCTTCGCCTCTTCTCTCTTCGTCTCTTCTCTCTTCCCACATGGGTGGCGATCGGAGTAGCCGGGGAGGTCAGCCCCTTTTCTCTTCTTCTCTTATTCTCTCTCTTCGCACAGACGGCGGTGGTCGGAGCGGCAGTGAGGGGTGAGAGGCGGGAGCCTCTCCTCTTCTTCTTCTTTTCTTCTTCTTCTTCTTCTGACCTCTGGGAGCTCGTCTTCGCATCCTCCTTTTTCTTCTCTTTGTGAGGGCTTTTTATATGTGTGTCATTGACGGGGGAGACCTCATGATGACGCTGCCATCCGAGGTTGACCCGAGTCCCATCCTTATCAGGTAGAGGTCCCCTTCATCCAACCGGAAGACGACACCTAGGCATGGGGTTAGCTGGCGTTGAAATGGCCATGCTGCGCGCCAAGGGGCTCCTCCAGTGACTGCTATGTATCTTGCCGGTCTGTACCGTTCGATGAAATTTCACGCTGTGCCGCTGGAAGGGGGCCAAGACGTTGTGCCGTTGAAGGGGCAGAATGCATGTGCCGGTGGAGGGCTCGATTGGGCGTGCCGCTGGAGGCCTCTACATGGCGTGCCATTGAAGGGCCAATAAGGCGTGCCGTCGAAGGGGCTTCCATGGTGTGCCGCTGAAGGGGGCACAGGGAGTGTGCCGTTGAGAGGGCAGCCAAGGTGTGCCACCGGAGGCGTCTAGGCGGAGCGTGCCGCTGGGGCGCTTGAAGGGCGTGCCACTGAGGGCTAGCAGGGGAGTGCCGCTGAAAGGCTGTTCGGAAGCGTGCCGCTAGAGGGGCACTTGAAGTGTGCCTCTGGAGGCATCAAAGTGGTGTGCCGGTGAAGGCGTTTGGAGGGTGTCTCCTCTTCTTCTTTTCTTCTTTTCATCTTCTCCTCTATTTTCTTCTATTCTTTATTCCCCTGCTTGTAAACATGGGGTGAGAATTTTTAGTGTCCATAAATGCCCCCCAGCCGCAGACGGCTCGAGAGAGGGATGAGAGAGCGGGGCCTGCGGGTGCCGATCGACTGAGAGATTCATCAACATGATTGGGAGAGTGGGTCCGCGGACCGAAGTTAAGGTCAAGAAATCAGGCCACGTGGGCCGGAACCCGGGAAGCGGGCTATGAAAGCCGAAGCTATTGGAAAGTGGGTTATAGAAACCGAGGTTGTGTATAGCAGGCTACGAGGACCAAAGAGAAGGGTTTATTCCTTTAAAGGTCTGGACGTCACCCGAAAGGGACGGAGGGAAGAGTTTGTTGATTCAATGACTTGGGCGGAAGGCCCGAATCAAAAAAGGGATATCCGTCACCCGAAGGGACGGAGAGAGGAGTTTGTTGATTCATGACCTGGACGGGAGGTCCAAGTCAAAGGGATATTCGTCACCCGAGGGGACGGAGAGAAGAGTTTGTTGATTCCATGACCTGGACGGAAGGTCCAAGTCTAAAGGGATATTCGTCACCCGAAGGGACGGAGAGAAAAGTCTATTGATTCGATGACCTGGACGACAGGTCCAAGTCAAAGGGGTATTCGGCACCCGAAAGGGACGGAGGGAAGAGTATGTTGATTCAAAAGGGATATTCGTCGCCCGAAGAGATGGAGAGAAGGGTTTATTCATTTAATGACCCAGACGAAAGGTCCGAATCAAAAGGGATATTTGTCGCCCGAGGGGACGGAGAGAAGAGTTTATTGATTCCATGATCTGGACAGAAGGTCTAAATCAGAAGGGATATTCGTCACCCGAAAGGGACGGAGAAAAGGATTTATTGATTCCATGACCTGGACAGAATGTCCAAGTCAAAGGGGTATTCGTCACCTAAAGGGACGGAGATAAGAGTTTGTTGATTCTATGACCTAGACGGCAGGTCCAAGTCAAAGGAGTATTCATCACCCAAAAGGGACGGGGAGAAGGGTTTATTGATTCCGTGACCTGGACGGAAGGCCCAAGTCAAAGGGGGTATTCGTCACCCGAAGGGACGGAGAGAAGAGTTTGTTGATTCCATGATCTAGACGGAAGGTCCAAATCAAAAGGGATATTCATCGCCCGAGGGGACGGAGAGAAGAGTTTGTTGATTCCATGATCTGGACGGAAGGTCCAAATCAAAAGGGATATTCGTCACCCGAAGGGACGGAGAGAGGGTCAAGTCGCTGACACGGGCTAGTGTTAGCGTAAGTAAAAGGGGATGATTCCTTACCCGAACGGTAGGCTCGGGCCAGGGTGAAAGGTTGTTTTATTCTTTAATGCATCGGGGGTACCGACTGTATGAAGGGTCTTTTAATTCTTTGGCTGGACGGAAGGTTCGAACCAGAGTGGAAAGAACCTTTTAGTTCTCTAGCCGGACGAAAGATCCGACCTAGAGTGGAAGGGTCTTTTATCCTCTTGCTGAGTGGAAGGTCCAATCTAGAGTGGAGAGAGTCTTTTATTCTCTAGCCGGATAGGAGGTCCGGTCTAGTGCGAAGAGAATCTTTTTGTTCTTTTAATGCGCCGTGGGTATCGGTTATGAGATCCAAACCCGAGGAAGTGGGCCGCAAGGGCAAGAATCAGTGTTGTGGAAGTAGGCCGTGAAGGCTGAAATCAAGGAAGCGGACTTTAAGAGCCGCAATCGGGAAGCTGGCTACAAAAGTTGAAATTAGGGAGTAGGCTATGAGAGCCCAAAATTGGGAAGCAAGCTACGAGAGCCAAAGTTGGGGAAGCATGCTACAAGAGCCAAAGATTGGGAAGCGGGCCGTCAGGGTCGAAATCAGGAAAGCGGGCTGCAAAAGCCGAACTTTGAAAGCATGCGACAAAGGCCAAAGTTTGAGAGGCAGGCTATAAAGCCAAAGATTGGGAGGCGGGCCGTGAAGACCGAAATCAGGAAAGCGGGCTACGAAATTTGAACTCTGAGAAGTAGACTGTAGGAGCCAAAGCTAAGAGATTGGCGAGTCGTGAGGGCGGGAGGTAGGCCGTGAGGGCCAAGATTGGGCTCTACGAGCCAGAGCTGGGAAAGTAGGTTGCGATAGTCGAAATTGAGTTTATTGTATGCACATATTTTTATTATTTTTATTATTATTTTTTTATTCAAGCATGCAGGCATTCATTAGTAGGCATAACATAAATATACGTATGAGGTAGCCCCCTCTACAGGGGAGGGGATAGGGACATCGCCCACAATTCGCAGACACGGTGCGGGCCAGAAGGCACAGTTGAGGGGTGGTGCACCCGTCAAGAGGATATCGCATGTCTTGCATGCACAGCTTAAATTCACGCATTTCACCCGAGGCAATTCTCTGTGGCATGGCAGTGCAAATGTGTGAACAAAGGGCCCTAACCATAGGGATATGCATGTTTTCCTAGTGACACTCGAGGATCACTCTAGCGCCTACACATAGGTTTCAGGCTTTCAACTTTCGGTAGATTTACACAGCCCCCATCTGTTTATTTTGGTAGTGGATTTCACCATTTGACGCGAGTCTCCTCATGTATCTCAATGGGGATTCCCGACTACTAGGGTTCGTCCTTATTGTGATTCGCTTCACCATTTCGCGCGAGTCTCCTCATTTATTTCAGTGGAGATTCTCGGCTACTTGGGTCCACATTTCTCTCTCTCTTCTTTTTTTTCTTCTCTCTCTCTCTTTTTTTACAGTGGGGGTAGGCAGCTTTTTCCTCACGATTACCTTTCACGCGAGTGCAGGAATTCAAGTCTCCGTAGAGTGCTAAGAAGAAATTCGGGCAATCCCTATGGTTGAAAGCTATTGAACACATTAAGTGCTAAGTGTGGGAGCGTTGCCTCAGATTTATTTTGTGAGCTGGGCTTAGCAATTCAGTCATGACTCTTTCCCTTGACGTATGCACCCGCCATAATTGAGTTCCCTTCGAGCGTATGTCGCGACGCGCCTGCATCCGGAATCGGGGCATTATTATTTAGTAAGGAAACAAGGTCCTAGAAAATTTCAAGGAAGTGTATTATTTTATATTAAGCAAACATGCAAGCAAGGTAGCCAAGTAATTCTTATTTTTTTTCTCTTTTTTTTTCTTTTCTCTTTTTTGCGTAAGAACATATTGTTGTTACATATAAGCGTAGTGATAGTAAAGGTATTAGGGAAGCAGACCACGAAGGACCGAAAGGATATTAGGGAAGCGGGCTATAGAAGCTAAGGGACATTAGAGGAGCGGGCCATAAGGGCCAAAAGATGTCGGGAAGTATGCCAGAAAATCCAAGGGACATCAAGGAAGCGGGCCACAAAGGCCAAAGGGAAGCAAGCTACGAGAGCCGAAATCTGGAAGTAGACTGCAAGAGCCAAAGTAAGGGAAGCGGGCTATGAGAGCCGAAGAGGGGAAGCAGGCCGTGAAGGCCGAATTCTGGGAAGCAGGCCGTGAAGGCCGAATTCTGGGAAGCAGGCTGCAAGAGCCAAAGATATTGGGAAGCGGGCTGCAAGAGCCGAAATTATGGGAAACATGCTACGGAAGCCAAATCGGGGAAGCGGGCCACAAGAGCCAAAATTGGGAAGCGGGCTGCAGGAGCCGAAATTATGGGAAGCGGGCCGTGAAAGCCGAATTCTGGGAAGTAGGCCGTGAAGGCCGAATTCTGGGAAGCAGGCTGCAAGAGTCAAAGATATTGGGAAGTAGGCTAAAAAGCCAAGGGTATTGGGAAGCAGGCTGCACGAGCCGAAATTATGGGAAGCGGGCCGTGAAGGCCGAATTCTGGGAAGCATGCTACGAGAGCCAGAGTTGGGAAAGCGGGTCGTGAAGGCCGAAGGATACTGAAAAGTAGGCTAAAAGCCAAGGGATATTGGGAGCAGGCTGACAAGCCGAGAGATGTTAGAAGTAGGCTATAAAGCCGAAAAATATCGGAGAACGTGGTGGTACAGATGGATTAATCCTGATAGTGGGCCTTGGCTGAAATGGCTGAGCCGAAGGGCGTCGGGTAGCGGGATGTGAGAGCCGAAGCGAAGGGTCTCTTTTGTTCTCTGACCGGGGGAAGGGTCCGAACCAAAGTAAAATGTCTGTTCTTTTATTCTCTGGCTGGGGAAGGGTTCGAACTATATTGAAAGGTTGATTCTTTAATTCTCTGGCCGGGAAAAGGATCTGAATCAAAGTGAAAGGTTGATTCTTTGATTCTCTGGCCGGGAAAGGATCCGAGCCAAAATGAAAGGTTGATTCTTTGATTCTCTGGTCAGGAAAGGATCTAAGTCAAAGTGAAAGGTTGATTCTTTGATTCTCTGGTCGGGAAAAGATCCGAGCCAAAGTGAAAGGTTGATTCTTTGATTCTCTGGCAGGGAAAGGATCCGAGCCAAAGTGAAAGGTTGATTCTTTGATTCTCTGGTCGGGAAAGGATCTGAGCCAAAGTGAAATGTTGATTCTTTGATTCTCTGGTCGGGAAAGGATCCGAGCCAAAGTGAAAGGTTGATTTTTTGATTCTCTGGCCGGGAAAGGGATCCGAAGCAGAGTGAAAGGTTGATTCTTTTTTTTTTAGTGGCCCAAAGGCCGAAGGTGAGATATTTGTCGACTTAGATGGCGAGAGTGCCACCGGCAATGGGTTTATGCGCCAACCTAGACGAAGGAGTCATGATGCTGGCAATGTGTTGATGCATCGGCCTAGACGGAAGGTCATGGTGCCGACAATAGGACATGTCTCTTGATTTTGTTGGGTGGCCAAAGGCTGAAGGTGGAGGGTGAAAGACCATGTCTGCCTCAAGGCTCACTTCCTTTTCTTCTCTTCTTCTTTTATGTAAAGAGGCGGGTTCAAAGACCACGTATGCCTCATGTATCTTTTCTCTCTTTTCTTCTCTTCTTCTTTTATGTGAAGAGGCGGGTTCGAAGACCACGTATGCCTCATGAGTCTTTTCTCTCTTTTCTTCTCTTCTATTTTCTTCTTTTGTGGAGAGACAGGTGCAAAGAACATGTTTGCCTCGTGACTCTTCTTTTGTTCTGCTCTTCCTTTCTCATTGATGCCCCCAGACTGGGGTGTTTTTCTCTTAACATGCCCCCAGGTTGGGGTGTAGCTTTTCTTCTATGCCCCCAGGTGGGGTCTGTCTTTCATGACTTCTATGCCCCTAGATGGGGTGTAAATTCCTTGTTTCTTATGCCCCCAAGCGGGGTATGTTTCTCCTCGAGTGCCCCTAAATCGGGGTGCAACTTCACGCTTCTTGTGCCCCCAGGCCCGAGGGATATTTCTCTTCACATGCCCCTAACCCGGGGTATAGCTTTCTTCGTGTAGCCCCTAGGTCGGGGTATATTCTTTTCGCTTCTGTGCCCCCAGGTTGTGGTGTACTTTTTACGGCTTCAATGCCCCCAGACGGGGTGTATGTTTCTTCTTCAGATTTCCCTAAGCCGGGGTGTATTCTTGATGGCTTCTGTGCCCCCGGGCGGGGTACGTCTTCTGCTTCTTATACCCCATGCAGGGCAGATTTGCAAGGGGTAGAGTCTTTGCCTCTTACGCTCCCGCGGCGGGGTGGAGTCTTGGCTCCTTATCCCTCCATGGCGGAGGTGGGTTCTGCTGCTTCTTATGCCCCGTAGCGAGGTAAACTTCTCTTTATATGCTTCCGGCACGGGGTGGATTCTTTGCCTCTTATGCCCCCAGGGCGGGGTGGATTCTTCTGCTTCTTATGCCCCCGGATCGGGGTGTAGCTTTATTTCATGTGCCCTTACACCGGGGTGCATTTCACCTCTTATGCACCCAAGGCAGGATGTGTCTTTTCTTCACGTGCCCTTAGATCAGGGTATAACTCTGTTGCTTGTCGTGCCCCCAGGCGGGGTGAGTTCTTTATGGCTTCTATGTCCCCGTGGCGGGGTAGCGTCTTTGCTTCTGATGCCTCCCGAGCGGGGGTGAATTCTTATGCTTCTTATGCCCCCACGGCAGGGGTGTGTCTCTTTATGGCTTCTGTGCCCCCGAAGCAGGGTATGTTGTTTCTTCAAATGTCGCTTGGGTGGAGTATACCTTTCTTCATATGCTCCCGGATCGGGATGTATGTCTCTTTGCTTCTATGCCCCCGGGTCGGGGTAGATGCTTCTGCTTCTTATGCGCCAAGGGCGGAGTGTATCTCTTTTTTGTGCCCCCAGAGCGGGGTAGATCCTTCTACTTCTTATGCGCCAAGGGCGGAGTGTATCTCTTTTTGTGCCCCCAGAGCCGGGTAGATGCTTCTACTTCTTATGTGCCAAGGGCGGAGTGTATCTCTTTTTTGTGCCCCCTGAGCGGGGTGGATGCTCTTCATGTGTCCCCAGGTTGGGGTGTATTCTTTTGCTTCTTATGACCCCGTGGCGGGGTGATCTCTCTTCAAATACCCCTGAGTCGGGGTGTAGCTTTGTCTCCCATAGAGGGGGCATGTTCCTTCTTCAAAAGCCCCCAGGGCAGGGTGTATTCTTCTCTTTCTTATGCTCCCAAGGCGGGATGGGTTCTCTTCATGTGCCCCCGTGGCGGGGATACATCCTTTATGGTTTCTATGCCCCCAGGCGGGGTGTAAATTCTCGTTTTCATGCCCCTCATGCGGGGCGTGTTTCTTTTGCTTCATATGCCCCCATGGCGGAGTACATTTCTTCTTCGAATTTTCCCTAAGATGGGGTGCAACTCTGTTTCTCCTCATACTCCTAGGTCGGGGTGCAACTCTTCTTCTTCTTATGCTTGGACACACCGGGGGGATGTTTGCTTCTTGTGCTCCCAAAGTGGAGTGTATTGCTGCTTTTGATGCCCCCAAGGCGGGGCGTATTGCTGCTTCTGATGCCCCAGAGCGAGGTATCTTTCTCTTCACATGCCCCCGGCACAGGGTGTATTCTGCTTCTAGTGCCCCCAGAGTGGAGTGTATTGCCGCCCCTGAGGCGGAGTGTTGTTCTTGCTTTTTATGCACCCGAGGCGGGGTGAATTCTTCTTCTTTGCTTACGTGCCCCCATATCGGGGTGTATTCCTTTCTTCACATGGCCCCCCTAAGTCGAGGGATGTTGCTTGTTCTGCTTCAGATGTCCCCCCCCCCCCGAGGGGGGGGTGTATGTTGCTTCATGGACTCCGAGCCTGGGGTATACTCCTTCTTCAAATGTCCCTAAGTCGGGGTGGATTCTCTTTTCTTCTTATGCTCCCAAGGTGGGATGTAGCTTCTTCAAATACCCCTAAGCCGGAGCGTATTCTTTATGGCTTCTATGCCCCCTGGCGGGGTATGTTTCTTCTTCAAATATCCCTAGGCCGGGGTGGAGTTCTCTTCATATGCCCCGAAGCCGGGGTGTATTCTTTATAGCTTCTAGGCCCTCGAGGCGAGGTATGCTTCTTCTTCAAATACCCCCAAGACGGGGGTGTGATTCTTGGCTTCATATGCCCCCAAGGCGGGGTGTATTCTTCTGCTTCCTCTGCCCCAGAGTGGGGTATATTTCTCTTCGTATTCCCCAAAGCTAGGGTGCATTCTTTGGTTTCATACGCCCCTATACGGGGTAGGGTCTTTGCTTCTTTGCACCCAAGGTGGGGTGTGTCCTTTGCTTCTTATGCCCCCAGACTGGGGTGGATTCTTCTGCTTCTTACGTCCCACCAGGGCGGGGTGCGTTTCTCTTCATATGCCCTCGGCGTGGGGTATATCTTTTGTTTCTTATGCTCCTGAGCCGGGGTATAGCTTCTTGGCCTCATATGCTGCCGAGGTGAGGTGTATGTTGCTTCATGTGCCCCCGGGGCGGGGATGCATTCTACCTCTAATGCCCCCGTGGCGGGGTATATCTCTTGGCTTCTTACGCCCTCAAGGTGGGGTGTGTTTTCTTCTTCAAATGCCCCTAAACCGGGGTATAGTTTTATCTCATATGCCCCTAGAGCGGGGGTGAGTTTCTTCCTTTGTGTGCCCCCAGGCGGGGCATAGTCTTTGCTCCTCAAGCCCCCATGGCGAGGTATAGTTCTTCTCACATGCCCCTAAATCGGGGTATAGTTTTGTCTCATATGCCCCTAGAGCGGGGGTGAGTTTCTTCCTTTGTGTGCCCCCAGGCGGGGTGTGTTTTTGCCTCTTATGCCCCCCGGGCCGGGGTAGGTTCTGCTTCTTCTGCCTCCTTCAGGGCAGGGCGTATTTCTCTTCATGTACCCCCAGGGCGGGATGTCTGTCTTTTTGCTTCTGTGCTCTACAAGGCGGCGTGCATTCTTTATGATTTCTATACCCCCGGACGGGGTGTGTTTCTTCTTCAAATGTCCCCAAGCCGGGGTGTATTCTTTTGCTCTTTATGCCCCCAGTTCGGGGTGAATTCTTCGTCGAATGCCCCGAAGTCGGGGTGGACTCTTTTCTTCTTATGCTCCCAAGGCGGGATGTAGCTCTCTTCATATGCCCCTAAGCCGGAGCATATTCTTTATGGCTTCTATGCCCCCCGGGCGGGGTACGTTTCTTCTTCAAATGCCCCTAAGCCGGGATGTATTCTTCTCTTTCTCATGCTCCCGAGGCGGGATGTAATTTCTTCAAATGCCCCTAAGACGGGGCGTATTCTTCATGGCTTCTATGCCCCCGGGCGGGGTATGTTTCTTCTTCAAATACCCCTAGGCCGGGGTGTATCCTTTTTCTCACATGTCCCCCGATTCGGGGTGCAGCTCTGTTTCTTCTTATGCCCCCAGGTCAGGGTAGATTCTTCTCACGTGCCCCCAGGGCGGGGGTGTATTTCTCTTCATGTGCCCCCATATCGGGGTATATTTCTTCTTCAAATACCCCCAAGCCAGGGTGCATTCTTGCTGCTTCTCACGCCCCAGGGTGGGGTGTGCCTCTCTTCATGTGCCCCTTAGTCGGGGTGTATCTTCTGCTTCTATGCCCCCAGGCGGGGGTATGTTCTGCTTCTTTAACCCCCTCACGGTGGGACGTATTTTCTTCATACGCCCCCGGAATGGGGTGTAGCTTTTCTTCATCTGCCCCCTAGGTCGAGGGGTATGCCTCTTCGCTCCTATACCCCCGGAGGGGTATGTTTCTTCTTCAAATGCCCCTGAGCCGGGGTATAGTTTTGTTGTCTGTTGCGCCCCGACTGTATATCTTTTTTTTGCCTCCTATGCCCTCATGGCGGGGTGGATTCTTCGTCAAATGCCCCTAAGCCGGGGTGTAACTTTTGCTTGATGTGCACCCGAGTCGGGGTGGATTCTCTGTTTCTTCTTATGCCCCCAGGTCGGGGTGCAACTCTGTTTCTTCTTATGCCCCCAGGTCGGGGTAGATTCATCTCACATGCCCCCGAGTCGGGGTGTATTCTCTTCATGTGCCCCCAAGAGCAGGGTGTAGTTTCTTTCTTTTTATTTCCCCTAGCTCGGGGTATATTTCTTCTTCTTATCCCCTAGGGCGGGGTATATGCATGCTCTCTTCGGGAGTAGTGGCCGTGCTTGGCCTCATTGCTATAAAGTATCCCCCACAGTGGACATGAATTCGTCAAGCTACAGTTGCGGCTTGTTGGATCTTCTAATAGCCACTCGAGAGACCGTATTGCGCCGAATAGAGGCAGGAGGAAGGCGGAACGGACCGGGGCATTGCACCATAGACTTGGACCTTCCTAGAGTCGGGCGGGATGCCGACCTTCTTCTTATCCTTTTGGTCGGCGATGCTTGCCAACTTTTCTTTTCGTCCCTTCTTTTCTTCTCTTTTTTTTGTGTAATAGACCAAGGTAGGTGTGCAGGAGAGCGCTCACCCCCTCAAGGAGGGGATAAGTAGTTCACTCCACCGCATCAACCCCGCAGTGGTAATCATCGTTCAGCACGGGTGTCGGCGGATATGGCCATACAACCCTCTCTCGCCAATTCTTTCTCCTCTTCTTCTTTTTTGTTTCTTTCTTTTCTTCTTTTCTTCTTTTTCTTCTAAGGGAAAGGGGGGTTTGATTTCCCCTCCCTTCTTCTCTCTTTCTCTTCTCTTTTTTTTAGCGGCCTTCATGATTCCTGGAAGCTGCATGTGCCTCGAGGTAGCGTCTTCGAGGCCGCAAAGGTAATTTCGCCTAATCTGGTTTTTCTCTTCATAGGGCTAGCAAAGATAGCGCCCTGCAATTCATCAAGCGAGCAAACATTGTTTATTTGGAGGCCATGAGGCCCTTGACCCCGGCGAAGAGATGAAGGGTGGTTTAGGTCCCACCGGGCGTGCCAGACTTGTGGACGCACTTAAATTCGTTCTATTCTTACGTTGTTCGTTTATTCGGATGGTTGATTCGTCTGTTAAGTGTGTGGGCGTGCCAGTCACGAAGTGATAATTTATTTGAGCTCCGAAGAAGCCCATGGTGCGCTCGATCTAACTTGGTCAGACGATTGTGTGATTCAGGTCGGGACCAAAACCTGCCGCGCCATAAAGGTCATGGCGTCATTTACATCCCCCATACGAGAGAACACTCTTGATTAATCGCCAGGAATCAGGGCCTCATGGCCAGGAAATTAATTGCATAGAAATCTATTAAGAAATGCTGATGTCCTCGTATGAGGGCGTAAAGAAAGCGTCTGAGATCATGTCGGTCATGTGTTGACCATTTAATATTCGGACAAATGTCTGGCTCGAGAAAAGCACAATCGTCACGGGAAAATCGGAGCGTATGTATGCCGGGGTACGGCAAATTTATTGTTCGGAGTAACTAGAAGCATTCGGTTAAATCCCGGTTAAAACGGTCAGAAACCAACAAATTTGTCGGCTCGGTGCAAGATCAAGCCGTGACCATACTGCGATGGGCCCCCCGCGGTCGCAACAAGGCTTGCATGAGCATCATTAATATTTCCGATGTAAAGAAGCAACGGGGGGAGTGTCCCGGGATCAGACCCCAGAACCAAAGGCGTGTTCAAAGGGAACGGGCTATAGGCCGAGGATATGGGTCAGACAATGACCACAATTGGGACGGACCCGAGGTCTAAGCGTGACCCGTGAAGGCCTTGTCAATATCCCCATGCGAAGGGTCCGAGGATGATGAGGACCACTTCATTCTATTCGGATTTTGTCGGTCATTCACAGACCTTATCATGTTCGGACACGGGTCCGTAATAGAAATGCGACGAAAATCGAGGTGAACCTGTTCGAATATCTGCCGAACGCGTGGCAATTTTAGTTGTGGCTCGGAAGGGATCCGGCCTGAGAAGCGAGTCCGGTGTAATCGGAATATCGGCCCAAGGTAAGGTCGGGTCATGGCCATTTCGGGGTAACCCCCAAGACTCGGGCCCGGCCTACAAAGGCGGCACTATTGTTCCTTCAGCACCAGGTCACAGGAGAGACGGGGCTGCAATGTAGATTTTATCATTTTTTATTATTTAGATTTTTTATTATTTTTGTCGCTTACCCCCTTTTATGCATTTTTTTGGGTGGGTTTATTATTTTCTTTCTATTTGCTACACACGTTTTCCATCTTCTTTTGAGTTTATTTGTCATGTATTCGGATTCATTCGTCTATTGTAATTCTCATTATTATTAGTATCATCAGCATTATCATTACCCTCTCTTATTACTATTCCTTCCATTTAGATCATTATCGTTATTGCATTCCCCCCCTTTTGTTGACTATTTTTTATCGCTCACGGACCATGAGATCTTCTCCTGTTCATTATTACCCCTTTCATATTATTATCCCCCTTTTATTATTATTCTTTTTTTATTATCTTGATTAGCACCACCCCCCCCCCCTTTATTATTATCATAGCACAAATTCCCTCCCTTTTTATCATTATTATTACTATGTTCTCCCTCTTCTGATTGGAGGTATGGTGGAGCAGAGATTGAGCGTGCCGCTGAGAGGCTGAGGGGCGCACCGCTGGAGGATTGAGAGGTGTACTGCTGGAAGGTTAAGGGGGGTGTATCGCTGGAAGGTTGAGGGAGGTATACCGCTGGAGGGTTAAGAGGTGTACCGCTAGAAGGTTAAGGGGAGTGTACCGCTGAAGGATTAGGAGGTGTACCGCTTAGGGAGCAAAGGGGAGCGTACTGCTGGAGGGTTAAGGGGAGTGTACCGCTGGAGGGTTAAGAGGTGTACCACTGGAAGGTTAAGGGGAGTGTACCGCTGAAGGATTGAGAGGTGTACCGTCGGAGGGTTGAGCGGAGTGGGCAGTGTGCCGCTGGGTGGAACAGAGTTCAAGGGAGGGTCCCTCGTTCATGCAATCTAGATGAAAAGTCTCAGATGGTTGACATTCTAATTTTCTTTGCAAGTGATTGAGCCCCAAGTCATATTCAATAGTTCAGTTCTCTGAGAATTGTTCGGTCCAATTCCTTGAGCCTTGAATAGTTCCTTTAGTTGATTAGAATGTTTTATTGTTGTTGGTTCCATTTGTTTGTTACTTCCTTTAATTTTATCTTTTAACTTATTATTATTTCTGACAAAAATTCGGCAGCATCTCCCCTTGACCCGGGTGGTAAGGGAATAACAAGGAACACGCCCACATGGAGTGACATGAACCAACAACTGAGGTGTGTGCCTAAGCAGCCACCTTTGGGGAAGCTTCAGAAAACTCGAAGAAAATGCCGAACGAGAAATTAGTAGACTGATGCAAGCTATGAGTGCACCAGAGAAGTGATAGCCAAGGTGTGCCGGGCTAGCAGTCCAAGGGTGTTCCGGTGAAGGCATGGCAAAGGGGTGTGCCGCCGAGCAAGTCAACAGGGGCGGTGTGTCGCTGAACAGGCCAAGAGTGTACCGCTGGCGGCTGGAGAGAGTGTGCCACTGGGCAAACCAAGGGAGGCGTACCGCTGGGCGAACAGAAGGAGGTGTGCCGCTGGGTGAACAAAAGGAGGCATGCCGCTGGGCGAACGAAAGGAGGTGTGCCTCTGGGCGAACAAAAGGAGGTGTGCCGTTGGGCGAACAAAAGGAGGTGTGCCGCTGGGCAGACCAGAGAGGGGCAAAGGCAGATGTGCCGCTAGAGCTGAAAAGGGGGGGGGTAGACGGGGAGATCAGGCCCTTGGGAAGAGCCCAAAGGGACCATGCAACGCCCTTGAGCAACCTAGGACTGTGGCCATGAGGGAGGACTCCAAGCTCACATAACACCACTCACTAGTCAAATGAGCTCTGAGGGGACCTCAAGGAGCGGACAATTATACAGGAAACCGTCAATGCACTGAAGGGGAAAGGGGTGGATTAAGAACACACAAGCAAGTGGACAAAACAAACATACAGTTTATTCATGAATAAACTATGAGGGGGTTACATGCTCAAGGAAAACAAAGAGAGAAAGAAATAAAATAAAGTAATGAGGCAGTGAGGGGTGAATGTAGTCCCTCCCGCTACATTGGAATCTCTCTCTCCCTCTCTTCTTCCCTTCTACTTCCTTCTTTCACTCAGACGGTGGCCGAGCTCTCTTCGCCTCTTCTCTCTTCGTCTCTTCTCTCTTCCCACATGGGTGGCGGTCAGAGCAACCGGGGAGGGCAGCCCCTTTTCTCTTCTTCTCTCTCTTCGCACAGACGGCGATGGTCGGAGCGGCAGTGAGGGGTGAGAGGCGGGAGCCTCTCCTCTTCTTCTTCTTTTCTTCTTTTTCTTCTTCTGCCCTCTGGGAGCTCCTCTTCGCATCCTCCTTTTTCTTCTCTTTGTGAGGGCTTTTTATATGTGTGTCGTTGACGGGGGAGACCTCATGATGGCGCTGCCATCCGAGATTGACCCGAGTCCCATCCTTATCAGGTAGAGGTCCCCTTCGTCCAACCGGAAGACGACAGCTAGGCATGGGGTTAGCTGGCGTTGAAATGGCCATGCTGCGTGCCAAGGGGCTCCTCTAGTGACTGCTATGTATCTTGCCGGTCTATACCGTTCGAAGGAATTTCACATTGTGCCGCTGGAAGGGTGCCAAGATGATGTGCCGTTGAAGGGGCAGAATGTCTGTGCCGATGGAGGGCTCGATTGGGCATGCCGCTGAAGGCCTCTACATGGCGTGCCATTGAAGGGGCTGGCAGGCATGCCGTTGAAGGGCCAATAAGGCGTGTCGTCGAAGGGGCTTCCGTGGTGTGCCGCTGAAGGGGGCACAGGGAGTGTGCCGTTGAGAGGGCAGCCAAGGTGTGCCACCGGAGGCGTCTAGGCGGAGCGTGCCGCTGGGGTGCTTGAAGGGCGTGCCGCTGAGGGCTAGCAGGGGCGTGCCGCTGAAAGGCTGTTCGGAAGCGTGCCGCTAGAGGGGCACTTGAAGTGTGCCGCTGGAGGCATCAAAGTGGTGTGCCGGTGAAGGCGTTTAGAGGGTGTCTCCTCTTCTTCTTTTCTTCTTTTCATCTTCTCCTCTATTTTCTTTTGCTCTTTATTCCCGTGCATGTAAACATGGGGTGAGAATTTTTAGTGTCCACATGACCCAAATAACTTAAAATCAATTCAAACCAATCTCCTAAAATACCTTTTAACCCATTACAGACCGGAAAATGTGTTTGTGGAGCCTATGTGAGTGGTGCATTTATATATTTATGATTGCTTGGCATCTTTTGAGCAATTAATCAAGGGTTTTTGGCCATCCAGTCGATGAAATTAACACCGACCAAGGCGAGTGGGGAAACATCCAACACATGAACTCATAACACCCGGCGACCATATTCCATAATATTCTAGGGATTTATTCCACAGTCCCTGAATATATATATGATGTATCGATGAGATATTTTTCATGTTCCCACAAGCAACATGGAGAATAATATTGGATTTAATAAAGTGATTTTCACCCTAATGATAGATGATGTGCCTTCCATGCAGCCAATCTTTTTTGCATTGGCAATGTGGGTATTCCTATAATGTTTAATTGCGGAATAGGTTAAGCGGATAAGTTAAACCGTAAGTAGGGTATTCCATAAAATATATCAAAATGGTTTGCTTGAGAGATAAGATAACTTGGAATATCTTCTTGAGAATTGTGAAAAAGTTTAACCCTCCTTGTTCCACCTTTTTGGTAGAACAACTTACCCCGAGATAAACCAGGAGAAGAGTCTATATATCCTAACTCAAATGGAATACCTTGTATGAGCAATCAATATGAATAGGAGAACTTTTAGTAGGGTTTATCCCCCAAACAAACAGGGCTTAATGCAGGGGCAATCCCAAATATGTGATGGGTAGAGATTGGACGTGACAGCTCAGGAAATATGCATACTGAGTAAAATATTTCTCCAATACATTGATATAGACAAGGCTGGAATCTTCGAAATTGATTGTGAGACCTAAAGCTGCCTCAAAATCTCTCGAAACCAATAGCACAGAACCAACTTGTTCCATTTTTCCTTCAAAGAAAAGTAGCATGCCATCTACAAATTGTAAAATGAGAAATAGTCCTCAACTCTATGCAGAATTCAACATCACACAAATAAGGATATAAATAGATCGGGTTCGGCTCAGGTAGATCAATATCATATCTTATCCGTGAAAATTTTACAAATACCATACCCGAATAGTACCCTATTATTTTCGCGGGTATAGATACGGGTATATATGTCACGGGTATGGATATGCCTGCGGATATCCGTATCCGTCTATAAAGCATGAGCCTACATCCACATCTAAGGAAACATGAGATTTATGAGAATTAGAAAAAATAGAAATTCAGTCAATTCTTTCCTTTCTAAAGTAATTTTTACGTTTTATAAAAATGTCCTTACAATTTTAGCAAGAAGTCTAAACTCACAAACTCAACAAGACGGGCAACGGGTTAAGTTCATGTCAAAATCATAGGCCTAACATGCACAATAAGTTATTAAGAGGGGGTTCGGATCAGGTATGGATTCAAGTGCACTAAATTCATACCCTATCCGAATATGAAACGGGTATTTTAAATATATCCGAACCCGAATCCATATATATTTATTCGGATATTACCCGACCCATTACGGTTGGGTGATGTGGATAATCAGATTTACGGATATTTTTCTCATCATTCTACCAAAACATACAGAAGCGGAGACGAGGGGTCTCCCTGCCGAGTCCCCTAAAGCTGGGGAAAAAAGAAAACGATTCATGACACAATTCTGAGCTGCCCGAATGAAAGGAGCAGGAAACAGATGTGCTCTCATCACCGACCATAGACTACAGTTCCAATGCACCCAGTCATAGGCCCTGTTAAAATCAATTTTGCAAACTAAGAATGGTCATGAGTCCTTTTGGCAGCGAAAAGTACCTCATGAGCCAGGAGGAAATTATCTTTCAGATGCCTACCAGGGATGAAGATTGATTGATTTCCCTCAAATAGCTTAGGTAACAGCTTGTTCAGTCTGCTGACTAGCATCTTTAGATGTCATGTAAGAGACTAATAAAGCAGAAATCTTTGAGCTCCAAGGCTTCTTCTTTCTTGGGTAACAGGACAAGGAAAATATGATTCATGTGTCTACAGCTTCCACCCCGGTCAATAACCTCTTCAGCAACCCTAAGAGTATCAGTATGCAAAAGATCCCAGAAATGTTGAAAGAAAAACATAGGAAACCCATCAGGTCAAACTGAAAGTGGCTACTCGAACTTCTGCCATCAACAACTGCTGTCCATCAGGCAGCAGGGTAGGAATGTGATTATATGTCCACAAAGGAAACAATCTGTATTCCCTTGAAAAAAGATGAGAATTAAATGAAATAATCTCCGAAGCAATGCCCTCCTCTGAGGTTAGCATCGTGTCATCCTTTTTCAGAGCTGGGATTATTTTCCTTTGCCGCCAACCGTTCGCCACTTTATGGAAAAAAGTAGTATTGGCATCCCCTTCATGAAGCTAGGTAATTCTAGCTCTTTGCTTCCATCCTACTTCCTCTTCATGATTGTTGCCCATGGAATCCCAACACGGGTTGGATCCGAGTCTCTGTCCGACTCGTCCAAGGCCAGTCCGACCCGACATCCGAGTCGGGGTCGGAGAGGAGGAGCTAGCGCTCTTGTTCCTGTCTTGGAAACTCTCCTTCCTTTGTACCAGCCGAACACGTGAGAGGAATCGACGTGGCAGGAACTCCGCTTCCTGTCCCATTGGAGTTCGGACAGGGACGGCATGAGCCGTATCATGAGATGTCTATATATATATATATATATATGCGAACAGATCCCGGTTGGAACTTGCGGCTCTCCTGTCTCCAAACCTCACCCTCCTGCATTGTTCTTCTCTCCGAACTCGTCGTACTGCAACCCCTCCCTCACCTTTCATCAGACAGCGAGTGAGTGAGAGAAAGTGAGAGAGAGAGACTCGGCTCTCTTGGAGATAGGGGGTCGCTGGAGCTGCATCCTCGACGCCCTGCAGTGCCTGAACACCGACGTCCACCTCCACCGACGACGTCCAATTGCCCTGTTTATCCCACAGCAACTGCATGCCCGTGAGTACACAAGTAGCCAGCCATCTCCTGTTTCATTCTTTTCTGTCAACCCTTTTCTTTTCTGTGTCCTAGACTTGATGAAAAGGGGCACCCGGCCCACTGCTGGACAACTTGGTTGTCAAAGATGCAATTACTGTCAATCTCAGAGCACTCGAGAAGATGGAGTTTGATAGTAAGAGCCCAATTAATTAATCCACCAGTGTCGTAAAAAGTCACTATCAACACGCTTGATTAACAAAAAAGCTTGCCATCCCAGGGAAGCAGTACTGTGCGAGAGAAACATGTGGTAGGATGATGAGGAAGGATGACACCAAGGGCCAGTGGGATAATGAGGAGGAGGTGGAAATTAAAGAGAATTTCGCAATCCACTGTGCCGCTGGATATATATGTATGTATATTGGAGAGGGGGATTTCTGCAGCCCACTCAAAGAGCAGCCCAACAAGACCCAACGGGGTCCAACGAGGCAAGCTCACCTGAGTGACAGCCCACAGGACCCACTTAGGAAAGAAAAGCCCAATGAACAAACACTCGAGGAACCAACTCTCCCCGGCGGCCCCTAGGCTCGGAGGACCCGAGTAATGGTCAGGTCACAAGGAGGGTCCGGCCCAAGCCGTTTCCCCGCCCGGGAGAGACAGGCATTCGCCGACCTATCCAACCCCTCTTTCGCCGAGTTATGCTCATCACCCGGACAGGGCTGGCATTTCAGAAGCTCGACCAGACCGTATATTATCCGTTCGTGCTGCCGTTAAGAGTCCCCAACGGACAGGGGAATCAAGAAGCCGCCGGACTTCGAGGCGATAACGTTCCCACGATAAGGCCATGAAAGCCCACGTTGAGGATGTAACTCCCGCCGGAAACCCCTCAGCTTGCAGAACTCCTGAAGGCGGCGTACTATTTAAACCAGGGATACCCTCCGGTGGAAGGTAAGGGCCATTAAGGCACTCATACACCCAAACTCCTGAGCACAATCCGCTTCACCTCTCTGGTGGAGAGGAATCTCGCGCACACGTTTTTCTCCTCCCCATTATTACTTCCACCACAGCTCTACTGACTTAACCATCGGAGGGTTTTTCCCCAGGGAAACCCCCTGGGCCCTCTGATACGTTTCCCTGTCTTGCAGTTCATCTTCTGGTGATCCACAGCCCGCTCAGGACACAGCGCGAGATTTCGCCTCTTCATCTGGCGCCGTCTGTGGGAAATGCACGAAGAGCCAAGATGGTGAGAAGAAGCTCAGGGAGGAGGTCCGCCGGCGAGAGGGGTAAGGCCATGGTGGCGGCAGGAGATGGCCCCTCTAGGGCCTCACAGTACCCTCCATCCAACGCCAGCGTCCCCACCAACGGGCCGCCGCCCCCTCCGACGGCGACAGGGGTACCCCCCAACGGTGGCGACGAGGTCTTCCAGGCCCTCAATAAGAAGCTTGACGTCCTCGTGGAGCTCATGAGGGCCCAGGCGGCAAGGGATGCCAGGTCCCGCGCCCCGTCCGGGAGCCCCCCCCGTCGAAGTGCGTCCCAGCATATCGCCGGGGGCCGCTTCACCCTCCGCGGTCAGCAGCTCATCCGCAACAACGTTGGAGGACCCTCGCAAGCTCCGCCCCCGGAGCAAGAGGCTTCCTCCACGCCCAGAAAAGGGAAACAGGGGGCGAGGCCTCCGCGCCCGGGCGCTGACGTTCCTGAGGATTGCCACGACGCTCCCCCCAGTCCCACGACACGACCGCAGCCGGAACTATCCCTCCGACTGAGGGATTTCGAAAGACGTTTTGCAGACCAAGAGCGCACCCTCCGCGCCCTGCAGAAAACCTCTTTCCCGGAGGACGAGGAGAAATCCCCTTTCTCCGAATATATCTTGAAGGCAGAGGTGTCTCCCAGAACCTCCATTCCGACCTTCAAGCTCTATGATGGCCAGGGCGACCCAGCCGACCACTACGACAGCTTCGACGCCCTGGTAACTCTGCATGGAACGCCGGATCCTATCAAATGCCGAGCCTTTGCGGCCACCCTGGTCCAAGGCGCTCAGGCATGGTTCCGGGCCCTCGGCCCTGGGTCCATCCGGGACTTCAGGCAATTCGGGCGAGTCTTCAAGGAGAGCTTCGCCGGGAGTGCCCCCCCAAGGTCAGTAGCGGGGCTCCTGGCCCTCAAACAGGCGCAAGGGGAAAGGCTCCGGGCTTATGTCCACCGATTTAAATCGGAAGCCCTCAGAATTCCCCGCCTGGATGTGGCCTCGGCCACGACCGCTCTGACCGGGGGCACCCGAGACGAGAATCTCCGCCGCGAACTGGTCCTCCACCCTCCCTCGACCCTTGCCGAGCTAGTGACTCTGGCACTGCACCACGCCGAGTGCGAAGAAGTACTCAGCGCTTGTCGAGACACAACCTGCTCGGGTCGGGAGGGGGACAAGAAGCGGGCCTCCGAGCCAAATCCTGGCTCGGACAAGAAGCGCGATCGGGAAGGAGAGCGCAAACGGAAGTATGAGCGTTACACCCCGTTGACCGCGCCAGTCTACGAGATCTATGAAGACATCAAAGACTCGGGACTCCTCCGCCAGCCCGAACCAATGAGATCGAAGAACCGCAAGCGCGACAGGCATTGCCTGTTCCATGGTGATCACGGGCTCCACACCGGTGACTGTCACCAGCTCCAAAACGAGATCGAGTGTCTCATCCGTCAGGGGCACCTGGCCCGGTTTACAGCCGGGCGCAAAGAAGACCGAGACGCCACCGAGGAGATCGACAACACCCCCCGAGGGGTCCACATCAACGTCATCGCCAGAGGAACGGCATCGGGCGGCGACACCAGCCGAGAAAGGAAGCGTCATGCCGAACGGGCCAGCCAGGCCTTAGAGCCCTCCAGGGGCCCGCCGAGGGAGCCCCAGGTCATAGTCTTCTCCGACCAAGACCTGGAAGGGCTGAACACCCCGCATGATGATGTCCTCGTTATTTCGGCCACAATAAACCAGTGTAACGTAGATAGAATTCTGGTTGACAATGGGAGCGCCCCCGATGTATTATCTTATGACTGTTTCCTTAAGATGGGGGAAGACCCATCCAAGCTCCGCCCGATCCGAACACCCCTTTGTGGGTTTAACGGCCTGGCCACCTACCCCGAGGGAGCCCTAAGCGTGCCGGTCACCATCGGCACCCCACCCAAAACCGTTACGGTCATGGTGGACTTCATAGTGATCAAGGGTATGATAGCGTACAACGCCATTTTCGGCCGGAAAATCCTCAGCCGAATAAAGGCCGTACCATCTATCTATCACCAGAAAATGAAGTTTCCCACCAAAAACGGGTTGGGGAAAGTCCGAGGTAACCAAGCCACGGCTAGAAGGTGCTACAACATCTCGGTGGAAGCCTCAAGGCCGGACGGGAAGGATAAGGGCCCCAAGGGAGTCGAAGGAAAGACCGTAACCACCGAGCCCGGTGGCGAATTGCTAACGGTATTCCTAAATGATGACCCGGCCCTCGAAGTAAGGATCGGAGCCGACCTACCACCTAAGGAACAACAGCAATACAAGAAATTTCTTTCTAAGTACATTCAGGTCTTTGCTTGGTCCGATGATCAACTCCCTGGCATACCAGAGAAGACCGTGATGCACAAGCTCAACCTCGACCCCACCGTGAGGCCCGTACAGCAACGGAGAAGGAAGCATGCACCCGAGAAGCAGGCGATCATCAAGGCGCAGGTCACCAAGGGACAAGAGACTGGCCTCTTCAGACCAGTCTGGTACCCAACGTGGCTAGCCAACGTCGTCCTGGTGCCAAAAATCACAGGCAAATGGCGAATGTGCGTGGACTTCACCGATCTGAATAAGGCTACCTCCAAGGACTGCTATCCGCTACCGAGCATCGACTAATTGGTTGATTCAACCTCGGGCAACGAGATACTCAGCTTCCTAGATGTCTATTCGGGTTATCACCAGATCAGAATGAATCCAGAAGACGTCGAGAAGACCGCCTTCATCACCGACTGCGGCGTGTATTGCTACACCCGGATGCCCTTCGGGTTGAAGAACGCTGGAGCCACATATCAGCGACTGGTAAATCACATGTTCGAGGGACAGCTAGGTCGGAACATCGAGGCTTACATCGACGACATGCTCGTCAAGACCCCCAAGGCCCAAGACCACTTCACCGACCTTGCCGAAACCTTCGGCACCCTCCTGAAGTACAACATGAAGCTCAACCCCGCCAAGTGCGCCTTTGGAGTAAAATCCGGGAAGTTCCTGGGTTTCCTGGTCACTCAGCGCGGGATCGAAGCCAACCCCGACAAAGTCCAGGCCATCCTGGACATGCGCCCGCCCACGTGTGTTAAAGACGTCCAGCGTCTGACAGGGCGTGTCGCCGCTCTCAGCCGTTTCCTGTCCCATGCGGCCGAACGATGCTTGCCCTTCTTCAAACTGATGAGGGGACCCAAGCTAGCATCTGCTACGTTCGCATGGGATGACGAATGCCAGACAGCATTCGCCGAGCTTAAAAAGTTCCTGGCTTCGCCACCGGTGCTCTCCAAGCCCGTCCCAGGCGAAGTCTTGCTGCTCTACCTCTCGGTGATGCCATCCACGGTTAGCTCGGTCCTAGTCAGAAATGACTCGGGAATCGAAAGACCGGTCTACTACACCAGCAAGGTGCTCAATGAGGCCGAACGGAGGTACCCCGCAACCGAGAAACTCGTGCTAGCGTTGGTTACCTCCGCAAGGCGCCTCCGACCCTACTTCCAGGGGCACCCCATCACCGTGCTAACCGGCGAGCCGTTGAAGAAGATTCTGGCCCACCCCGAGGCCTCAGGGCGACTCGTCAAATGGGCCATTATGCTCGGGGCCTACGACATCTCGTACCGGCCACGATCAGCAATCAAAGGCCAAGCGCTCGCCGACTTCATTGTCGAAAGTACCATCCCGACCGAAGACAGGCCTCCGACCATGACCGGGCCAACCTGGGAACTATTCGTCGATGGATCGTCCAATTCGGCAAGCAGCGGTGCGGGGATCCTCCTGAGGTCCCCCGAAGGGATAGAGCTACAGTACGCCTTGAAATTCAACTTTCAGGCATCCAACAATGCTTCCGAGTACGAGGCACTTATCTCGGGAGCACGCATGGCCCGACGGTTGGGGGTCGAGCTAGTCAGGATCCACACCGACTCTCAGCTGGTCGCAGGTCAGGTCAACGGTGAGTATGAAGCTCGGGAGGCACCCATGATCAAATACCTTCAGTTGGTCCGGAGCCTGGCCCAACAGTTCGAGGAATTTGGGGCAGTCCGGATAGCTCGGGAGCAAAACTCTCGGGCGGATGCCCTCTCTCGATTGGCCTCCTCCCTAGACCCGGAAGGTACACGATCGGTCCTCCTAGAAGAGCTAGAGTGCCCGAGCATCGACACGGAGCTCCTCGCTGTTGACTCGGCCACTCCAAGTGACTGGCGCTCCCCCTACCTGTCCTGACTGCAGGACTCCCAAGAGCCCTCCAACCCTCGGGAAGCCCGCCGAATGAAGTATCAAGCTTGGCGCTTCATCGTCCTCGACAACACTCTCTACCGAAGATCGTTCTCTGGTCCCCTCCTGAAGTGCCTCGGTCCCGACGAAGCAAGCCGAGCCATCCAAGAGATTCACCAAGGCCTGTGCGGAGCGCATGCAGGAGGTCGGCCGCTAGCCAGGATCCTGCTACGGCAGGGGTACTGGTGGCCCACCCTGCAGCGCGACTGCACGGCTCACGCACGGCAGTGCGACCGTTGCCAGCGGTTCGACCATTTGGTCCATCAGCCGGCTACGGAACTTGTCACCCTAGCCGAGCCTTACCCTTTCGCTCGGTGGGGAATCGATATCCTTGGGCCATTCCCGACGGCCCAGTCCCAGAAGAAGTTCATCATCGTTGCCATCGACTACTTCACCAAGTGGATCGAGGCCGAGGCTACGGCAAGGATCACCGAGACAGTCGTTTGGGGCTTTGTTTGGAAATCGATCATTTGTCGCTTTGGCATCCCCCGAGTGATAGTAAGCGATAACGGTCGGTAATTCGACTCTCGGTATTTCCGAGATAGATGCGCCGACCTAAATATCCGCAACCACTTCACTTCGGTCGCCCACCCCCAGGCCAACGGGCTGGTTGAATATGCCAACAAGACTATCTTAAAAGGCATAAAAATCAGACTCGGCAAGGCTAAGGGTAGCTGGCTCGAGGAATTACCTAGCGTACTATGGTCGCACCGAACGACCCCCAGGACGGCAACCGGTGAAAGCCCTTTTCAGTTGGTATATGGCACCGAAGCCGTCGTTCCATTAGAGATCGCCAATCCGTCTCTCCGAGTGATCAGCTTCTCACCCGAGGCAAACGGGCAAAAGTTGCTCGAGAACCTCGACCTGGCAGACGAACTCCGAGAGATCGCGAACGTCCGAGCAACGGAGTACCAGCGCCGCCTCACTCGATACTACAACGCCAAGGTCTGAGACAGACGTTTCTAACCGGGGGACTTCATCCTCAGGAAGGCCGAAGCCTCTCGACCATTGGAGGCGGCGGGCAAGCTATCCCCCAACTTAGAAGGCCCCTATCGAGTGATCGAGACGCTCGGGAAAGGTGCGTACAGGCTAGCTACAATGGAAGGGGAACCCATTCCCCGGACATGGAATGCGACCACACTACGCAGATTCTATTTCTAAAGTTGTATAGCAAGATTGAATGAAATAAAATTCCCTCTCCATTCATTCAAACAATTGTTGGTACATCAGATAGGCAAATGCCAGTACATCACATAGCAAAAGGTAAAAATCCGTCTAACACCGCTTCAAGAGGCCATCGCTCGGCTGACTCGGTCTTGATCTCCTCGCGTCCAGCCACTGACTCTGCCTCATGTGGAAACTGGCTCGGACAAGAGGTGGTCGAGCCAGTTGGCTCGGGTGGCCCGTGACAAAGGTGACAGAGGGACTGCAGAAGGAAGGCCACCTTTAAACGTTGAGGAAGGCTACCTCCCAAGTTGGCAACAACCAGGAAAAAGGAGCGCCGTGAAGGCCTCCCCTCTTCCAATCTACCAACTCCTTGGAAGGAAGGAGAGAGCAAGCAGCCCCCGAAGAGTGAAAGAAATGAAGAACAGAAGAGGGAAAAAGAGGCTGCTGGGAGAGGTTAGGAGGGAACTTGAGTCGCCTCCTCCCCTCACACGGAGGGGAGTGGCGGCAGGCACCCCTAATCCCCCCATCCGCCCTCCGCCTCGGCGTCCACCCGGAAGCCTCGTCGGAGCTAAGAAGAGGCAAACGGCGTGCTTCCACACGCCGAAGCCCTCCCCAGATCCGCGCGGCGACCGTCGGACCCGTCTCATGCACGCGCGGCGACCGTGGGATCCGTTCAACATTCCAGGACAGCGGGAGCCCGCCGCTCCCCGTCGTCGGCAGTGTCACCCTCCGCGGGACCCTCCATGCTTAGATTGCAGCGGCGTAACGCAAAGTGAAGAAGGAGTAAGGACAGATCGTCGGCGAGAATCCTTAGCGTTAAGGAGGAAGGAGCGCCCTTCGGTCTCTCTTATAGGCCAAGGGAGGCCGCACGCCTTAAATGACTCCCCCCTTTAAAACACGACAAGGGATCCCCCTGAATGGTCACCTCCAACTCCTCGATCCCCGCCCTAGCGCGATTCACGAAGCGGTCTGGCATTCAAAGCGTGAAGGAACGAAAGGACGCCCCGTCAGAAGTCTACCAAATCAGCATGCGAAAACCGCGCAGAACATATCGGCACTTCCCAACTACTCCAGATACGCCAACCAAATCACGGCAAAGATGGTACTCAAACAGAGTAAGTCGTTCATTATCACACAAAAAGGAAACTCTCTAAAAAGAGGAAAGAGAGACAAAAAGGGAAAGAGGCGAAACAAGGTAAAATACATCAGGTCTAGGGCCCACTTTGACGCTCGAGAACGGCGGAAGAGGATGCATCATCCCCGGCACCTTCGGTGACGGCCGGCTCGGACACTGACCTCGCCTGTGCGAGAACTGTCTCGGTCGTGAGCCCTCCCGAAACGCCCGGAGCCGGTGACCCCGATGGAGGCGACCCCTCCGAATCTTCCCCGACCGACGATGAGGAGCTAGAAATCGATTCATCCGAGTCATAACGCTGGCCAAAGGGGAACTCGATCTCGGAGTTTTGCTCGTCGGCGTAGTTTATCGCCCGGCGATAGCCCTGCTTGAACCCCTTTCGAGCGCCCCGGCGAAGTGCTACCTCGTAATAGGGTAGGGCGGCTTCCACCAGGTCGGCCGAGTAAGCATCCGAGCTCCTATAGCGCTCGATCGCCTCCACCTCGATCTGTCCCGCCCTTCCGACGAGCTCGACCCGAGCCCGCTCCGCCTCGGCCGCACGCTCCTCCGCCCTCGCCAGACGCTCCTCTACCTCGACCATCCTCCGCTCGGCTTCGCTCGCACGCTCCTCCGCCCGGGCCCGGTCCACCTCAGCCTCAGAGCGGAGGTGCTCCGCCACCTCCGCCCGATCTAGCAGCTCGGCGCGTTCGAGCTCCCAGCGATTGTCTAGCTCGAGGCGACGCAGACGCTCCTCCTCCAGGGATCGGCTTGTCCTCTCAAGAGACTCTCGGGTCTTGGCGAGCTGTTCGGTCAGCACCCCGGCTTCCAGTCGGCTCGCCCGCGTCACCTCCCGGAACGCGGAAAACTCCTGCCGGAGCCCCTCATGCTCCCCCTTGAGTCGGGCCAGTTTCCTCTTGCATCCCCCAAGGGCCCAGGCGAGGTTCGACCGCTCCGCCTCCGTCCGGACGTGCGCCTCCGACATCAAAGCCGCTGACCGAGCTATGACCAGGCCGCCCTCCATCAGAACATCAAGGATCCCGGGGGGGGTATTGTCCCTTTCTCCCCCCTTCGTCCTTGCGGCGATCGACCGGCAGACCCGATACAGGTCGCCCGTAATACCGAGCCTTTCCAAGGGCTCCGGCAGAGGGAACCGCTCCGCCCTGGGCACCCCGCCAGAAGGCTCTGCTTGAGCGACGGAGCTGACCGCCTCGGGCACCACGGTCGGTTGGGGTTGCGACGCCTCCCCGGGCGAACCCCCAACCTCGACAGGCGCCGCGGGATCGACGGCACCGGGAACTTCAAGCACTTGGGGCTGCAACGCCCTCGCGGGCGAACCCCCAGCCCTGCCTGTCTCGGCCCGCACCTCGCCGACCGAGACATCACCGACTCCGACCAATCCCCCGGTCTCAGCGTCAACTACTTCAACATCGGCCCCCTCTACCCCCGTGGGGGGGAGAGCCGACCCATCGCCGCCCTTTGAAGGGCCCTCGGTCTCCTCGGCCCCCTCTCGCCTGGCAGGTGGGGGAGCTGGCCCCGAGGGGTCAGCCCCATCTTGCCCCCGAGAGGGGAGCGCCGCCGAGCCGGAGTCACCCCCGGCGGTAGTAGGAAGACCTGCCTTCTTGGCCCGTTTCCTGGCCTTCGCGGCCTCCCGCAACTTTCCCACCGTGGGATCCTTGCGCTTCGTACCAGTTGGTCGTGAAGATCCCTCGGGGGCCACCCCCTTGCCCTTATCTCGGGCTTGGGCGCGACCCGCAGAAGCATCTGGTTCGTCGGCCGCCGAGTCATCTCCCAGATCAATGACCTCAGCAGCTTCCTCCAGAGGTTCCCGCCTCACGTCTGCAACAAAGGAAGAAGACCCGGTTAGGAGAAAGAAAGTAACTACCACCCCAGGAGAAGAACCTCGAGAGCGGTACCTGTCGACGTCAACCGCGTAAGAAAACACCGTTCGATGTTCTCCGGCGTCACCAGCTCCTCGGTCGACTGGCGGTTATCCAGCAGACGAGCGGCCTGCCGCTCCACGTGGGGAGGGAACTCCTCCTGGCGAGGGGGAAGATTCAGATGAAAATTGGGCGAGACCAGACATCTCCAAGACTCGTCCGTCGCCTCCGCCTTCACCCAGAAGAATTGGGTCTTCCACCCCTTGTGCGAGGAGTCCTTCGCTGCGAGTGAGATGCAACTCCTGTTCCTCCTCGCCTGGATAAAGTAGAAGCCCTTCCCCGCCGACGGGTGCGCTTTCAACTCGAAAAAATAGTGAAAGAGGTCCAAGGAAGGAAAAATGTCGTGCTGACGACAGAGAATCCGAAAGGCGGAAAGAAGGAGATACGAGTTGGCCACCAACTGAATAGGCGCCAACCGGAAAAACTCGAGAAGCTTAAGTACAAAAGGCTCGAAGGGAAGGCGGAACCCACTCTTCCAAGCCAGAAGAAAAGTGCAAATGTGCCCCGTACGGCTATCCAGACTCGTCTCATACGGGGCGGTGGTAGCAAAGTTGTACCTGAGAGGCAAGCGAAAACGATGCTCCAGCTTCCTCACCTCGGCTTCCCCCAACTCACTGCAATTGGGGACGGGCTCCCGCCTCACCTGCTCGATTTCCAAAGGCAGATCCGCCATCGAGCTGGAAGATGATCCCTCGCGCGAGCTCGAAGACTCCGGGGGGGAAGGAAGTTGCCGGACCGCCCCCGCGGTTATCCTCGCCAACTCCTCAAACGACGCCGCAAGACTTTGCGTCTCCACTGTGCTCTCACGGCGCATCAAGGAGCCCCAGAAGCAAAGAAACTAAGGAAAGCCTAAAACCCTGAGAAGCCTAGAACGACGAACAGCGCCCAACGCCTATAAAACCCCGGAGGAAGGCGACGCGTCGTTCCGTGCTCCGAGAAAAGGGGGGCCCCTTCATTTCAAATCTGTCAGGATCATCATTACGGGCCCAGGCGACCACTACACGTGGCTCCATAACGCCAACAGAATTCCACCCACCTGAGCCACGCCGGTCCAAAGCCTCAAAAACTACTCGACCGAGCCTCCATGGCTCGGGAGTAGGAGGGGGACAAGTGGAGAGGGGAATTTCTGCAGCCCACTCAAAGAGCAGCCCAACAAGACCCAACAGGGTCCAACGAGGCAAGCTCACCTGAGTGACAGCCCACAGGGCCCACTTAGGAAAGAAAAGCCCAATGAACAAACACTCGAGGAACCAACTCTCCCCGGCGGCCCCTAGGCTCGGAGGGCCCGAGTAATGGTCAGGTCACAAGGAGGGTCCGGCCCAAGCCGTTTCCCCGCCCGGGAGAGACAGGCATTCGCCGACCTATCCAACCCCTCTTTCGCCGAGCTATGCTCATCGCCCGGACAGGGCTGGCGTTTCAGAAGCTCGGCCAGACCGGATATTATCCGTTCGTGCTGCCGTTAAGAGTCCCCAACGGACAGGGGAATCAAGAAGCCGCCGGACTTCGAGGCGATAACGTTCCCACGATAAGGCCATGAAAGCCCACGTTGAGGACGTAACTCCCGCCGGAAACCCCTCAGCTTGCAGGACTCCTGAAGGCGGCGTACTATTTAAACCAGGGATACCCTCCGGTGGAAGGTAAGGGCCATTAAGGCACTCATACACCCAAACTCCTGAGCACAATCCGCTTCACCCCTCTGGTGGAGAGGAATCTCGCGCACTAGTTTTTCTCCTCCCCATTATTGCTTCCACCACAGCTCTACTGACTTAACCATCGGAGGGTTTTTCCCCAGGGAAACCCCTGGGCCCTCTGATACGTTTCCCTGTCTTGCAGTTCATCTTCTGGTGATCCACAGCCCGCTCAGGATACAGCGCGAGATTTCGCCTCTTCATATATATATAGTGCATTTGTCAAAATGTTGTGATTGTTAGTTTTTAGTTCGGTTGGTTGCACGTCGATGTTATTAGTGATCATATGTTAAAATCCTAGTTGTTGTTTAATTTGTTGTTTTTCATTGCCGTAGGTTAAACTCTAGAGATCTTTCACTTGTATTATTGATTTGGAAATAAATATGTTATTTTTACTTATTGTATATTTTAGCTTTTTTCATAAGTCTCAGAGATTTACTTATAGACCCTCCTAGCCAGCTAGAATCCTGAACTTAGAGTCTTTGTCACAACTAACACCTGTGAACGAATCTAAAATCTGAAAGAGGACAGATAAATAAATAAATGAATGGTCTAATGCTCTTCGACCTTTAAGATTATTGCCGGTGTTTTTCACGAGTTACTAGTGGACCGAAGGAGGGAACTTGTATAAAACTGTAAAGAAGGGAACAAGGGCAATTACACGTACCATGGAAGTAAACGTGAATGTCATTTGATTAATTTTTATATATCTCTAAATGCGAGTGACTTTTGATCTTTCCATACATTGAGAGCTACGAGTAATCCGCACATGTCACGTTTTTAGTGATTAACCTTTACATACTTTGACATCTTGCTATCTTTGGATAGATTTTTTTTTTTTAACGAGGAGGAGATAATCAAATTGGAACATGAAACTATTTTTGATCAAATGACGAAGGGTGACGAACCAACTGTGTTACACAATTAATTCTACTACTCAAATGACAAGTTACTATGTCACAAAAATTTTAGAAAAACACTTAGATATAATCCAAGGAGCTGGAACAAACATTACTCTTCACTTTACCATCATATATACTTTCGTTCCTCTCTTATGCATCAAAATCATCCTCTTAAAAGAAACATTTTTTTTCCAGTGAAATTTCAGAAACAAGAATGGTAAGCAGTCAAAGGAGGAGGAAGGCATCAAGCAAATACTGATCATCCTATTTATATCAAATTCTAGATCATGTGTAGCAAATCTTATCACAATCCATGATGACATTACCTAGTTGTACGTGCGTTTCAACCAATTAATTAGAACGGAGACATGAATCTAGCTAATTGGGACATAAGGGGCCATATAGAAATATGCTAAAATATTTGTATAATGGTATTAAGGTCTAAGGTTATATTATGAATTCGTCCAATGAAGCTCTATCATTTAACTTACTTCACAAATATTCTTAATTAAGATGATACGGTCCTTTAGTAGAGATTAAATCATGAATTTTCATATTTTTCAAGAATTATTATCGTATGCCATGTTTGAACACAATCATACATCTAAAAGAGTTGTGGTTCATGTGCTCATGACCCTGGGTCTGTGTATCTCAACATCCCAGTTTTGTGAATTCAACATGGTATCAGAGCATGGTCTTGGCCCAACTCCTCTTGTCATCTCCACCCGATTAATGTCCACGGCCCATCTTGACTGTGAGGGGGAGTGTTGAAATATTTGGACATAATCCTCTTTAGACAATAATCCCGTCTTGGTTAAATGAGTTGTGGTTCATGTGCTTATGACTATAGACCTGTGTATCTTAACATCGCGATTTTATAGATTCAACAAAAGGTGACTAATAACACGTAAATATGGCAAAAAGGTTTAACAGAGGAGCCAATAAAGAATCGATCACCAATTAGTAAACGGCGGAGCAAGAACCCATTTTTAACTATTTGGTGATGCCTTCAATGTTTCAATGGCGATGATAAACACAAAGATGATCACGTACAATAAAGACCAAAAAAGAAAGAACTAAACAGAGGAGACGGTGAAGAGTGGGTAATTGAAGAGAAGGTAACAGCATGCATGCATGCATGCATGTTTGGTTCCCACCACCGGTAGAAATTAACCTCAAAATAATAAGATATACAGTAATGACACAGTATTGTACCGAGGGAGAAACCAGGGCGGTGATCACCGGATAATAATGCCAGGCCCATTCTTTTCTCCCCATCTGATCTTATTAAGCAAGAACATTAATTAATAATCTTAACCTTCCCACCAAGAGCGCTGGGATCCCCATGAAATTACCACACCAGATCTAGCTAGCGGCGTCCTAATTAGTTTCTCCGCCGCCTTAGCACTTCATGGAAAATCGCTCAAGTCTCCGCAGCCCGGCGCCCCCTGATGGGTATGAATACACCGACTTATGTGTACGAACAAATCTAGAACGATCGGATAACGCAGCGGAAAAATCAATCGGAACACAGCCACATGAATACTAAAGATTTACGTGGAAAACCCCTCCAATGTGACGGGGAAAAATCACGGGCAAACTACAGGAGAAAACTTCACTATGAACAATAATGAAAGTACAAATAACTCAAGTCTCTTGCCAAGACTTGAGTTGGAATTACAAGAGAGAACTGAGATTCAATATAACTGAACTCTCCTACTTGATCACAGCAGATTCTACTGCAAACCTGATGATGAAGATCTTCCCTTCTCTTGTTCTTCTTCTTCTGCAACACCTTCTTCCCGGAGTTACAGTAACCCCTCTTTTGCTCTCTTGATGGCTTCCTTGAAAAACACCTTGGATCTAGGTTTTATACCCCCAATAAGATGTTTTATACATCTAGGATGGTCAAGGGACTACCCAGGGACCAGATCCACCAAACATGCCTAATCCCATGACTTTTGGGATTAAATAAACCAAGGAAAGGATTCCTTTTTGGACATGGAACAAAAGGTCAAATATGGCTGCCTCGGGGCTGCCGGTCGACCGGACCTATAGGGGCGGTCGACCGAAAATTCTCAGACAACCATATCTTAGCTCCCTGGGAAAACCGGTCAACCGGAAATCACGGCCGGTCGACCGGTGGGCTGAAAAATGCCCAACAACCTCCCCCTTCAGCCCATAAGGGAGGTTGTCCCGTGACTTCTCAGTGTGTAGTCATGCCGACCAGTCGTCGGCAAACCTCTTGCCTTTCTTTTGGCAAAGTCTTCGTCAACATGTCTGCCCCATTGTCATCTGTGTGAACTTTCTGAAGCTTCAGTTACTTCTCTTCAAACACATTTCTAATCCAGTGGTATCTGACATCTATGTGCTTTGACTTGGAATGAAGAGTTGGGTTCTTGCATAGGTGGATGGCGCTTTGGCTGTCACAGTTCACCACATAGCTTTCTTGTTTCAGCCCCAATTCATGTAAGAATTCTTTCATCCACAACATTTCTTTGCAAACCTCTGTAGCAGCAATATATTCTGCCTCTGTGGTGGAGAGCGCAATACACCTTTGCAACCTGGATTGCCATGACACAGCTCCCCCTGCAAAAGTAAGAACAAAACCTGATGTGGACTTCCTTGTATCGATATCCCTTGCCATATCTGCATCCGTGTAACCTGTGAGAACAGGTGATCCACCCCCAAAACTTAAACAAATTTTGGAGCTACCCCTGAGATATCTAAGGATCCACTTCACTGCTGCCCAATGTTCCTTTCCTGGATTTACAAGAAATCTACTAGCAACACCCACTGCATATGCTATATCCGGCCTCGTACATACTATTGCATACATCAGACTTCCGACTGCTGAAGCATAAGGGACTTTCTGCATTTTCTCCTTCTCCTCTTCATTTGTTGGACTCTGCTCTGAGCACAACTTAAAATTACCTGCAAAAGGAGAACCAACTGGCTTTGCATTGCTCATACTAAACCTGTCCAATACCTTCTCAATATATTTCTCCTGTGACAACCATAATTTCTTGGCTTTTCTGTCACGAGAAATCTGCATGCCTAGTATTTGCTTTGCTGGCCCCATATCCTTCATTACAAAGGACTTGCTAAGTTCCTTCGTCAGCCTGTCAATCATAGACATATCTTTCCCAAGGATAAGCATGTCATCAACATATAATAAGAGAATAATAAAATTCTCACCAAACCATTTGATGTATACACAATGATCTAAAGCCATTCTTTTGTATTCATTTTCAGCCATAAATGAATCAAACTTCTTGGAGCTTACTTCAGTCCATACAAGCTCTTTCTCAATCTGCAGATAAGATTCTCTTTACCTGTGACTTTGAATCCTTCTGGTTGCTCCATATACATTTCCTCTTCTAAATCACCATGGAGGAAAGTTGTCTTCACATCCAGCTGCTCAACCTCCAAGTCCAGGCTAGCAGCAAAACTTAGAGCAACACGAATAGAAGACATTTTTACAACAGGAGAAAAAAATTCTTCAAAGTCAATACCTTGCTTTTGACCAAAGCCTTTTACAACCAATCTGGTCTTGTATTTTGGTTGAGAACATTGCTCCTGAGTCTTCAATTTGAAAACCCATTTGTTCTTCAATGCCTTTCTTCCTTTTGGTAGTTGTACCAAATCATAGGTGTGATTCTTATGCAGAGCATCCATCTCTTCCTGCATAGCTTCTAAAAACTCATTCTGCTGCTCAATTTGCATTGCTTCTTGGTAACACTCCGGTTCACCTGCATCAGTAAGCATTACATACTCATCTATAGGATACCTTTTGGAAGGCTGCTGTTCTCTAGAAGATCTTCTCAGCTAAGGTTCTATAGGAGGTTGCTCCTCATCTACTTCCTGATGTACATGTTCTGCAGGTAAGTCAGCATCTGCCTCTGCATCATCTTCATGTTGATCTCCCCCATCACCCTGACATACGGGAGGGGAAATTGGATCACAATCTGCTAAGCCTTCTTCAGAAGCCTTGGCTGGTACCTTTTTCTTGAAATCTTCAAACGTTTGATCTTCAAAGAAAATCACATCTCTGCTTCTGAATACTTTCTGCTTTACTGGATCCCAAAGCCTGTAACCAAATTCATCACGTGAGTACCCAAGAAAAATACATTCTTTTGTCTTACCATCCAATTTGGACCTTTCAATGTCTGGGACATGTGCAAATGCACGACAGCCAAACACTCTCAAGTGCTTGTAGAAGACATCTTTTCCTGACCATACATGTTCAGCAACATCACCATCTAAAGCTGTACATGATGATAAGTTGATCACATCAACTGTGGTCCTCAATGCCTCATCCCAAAATCTTTTGGGTAGTTTGGCTTGTGAAAGCATACATCTGATCTTTTCCATGATGGTGCGGTTCATCCTCTCTGTAATTGCATTGTGCTGAGGTGTACCAGGAACTGTCATCTCATGCTGAATGTCCTGTGACCTGCAATAAGCATTAAATGACCCTGTATACTCACCACCATTATCTGACCTTATGCATTTCAGCTGTCTTTCTGTCTCCCTTTCAACCCTGGCATGAAACTCCTTGAAAACATCAATAACATGATCTTTAGTCTTCAAAGCATAAACTCGGACTTTCCTTGAAAAATCATCTATAAAGGTGACAAAGTAAAGTGCACCACTGATACCTGGAACATTAATTGATCCACCAGGAGTTTTTATTTTTAAAGGACCACATACATCTGTATAGACACGATCCAAGGCATGCATCTTTCTAAACAATGCAGAACTGGTAAAGGAAACTCTATGTTGTTTTCTAGCCAAACAATCAATACATGAGTTCAGATGTGTACCTCTGAAGTCTGGTAAGACTTCTTTCTTGAAAAGAACCTGCAATCCCTTCTCGCTCATGGTTCCCAGTCTCCTATGCCACAACTCCATACTAGAATCTTTCTCAGTAGCATTCAACTGATCACCACAAGCTTGAACTTGCAACCTGTATAAGGTGTGACATTTCTTTCCGGTGGCTACAACAAGAGAACCCTTGCTAAGCTTCCATTTACCCTTGTGAAATCTGCTATCATAGTCTTCATCATCTAACTTTCCAACTGAAATTAAATTCAGCCTCAAATCAACCACATGCCTCACATCCTTAAGTACAAACTTGTAACCAATATTGGTCTTTATATGAATGTCGCCCATGCCGATGATGTCTGTAGTCCCATAGTTTCCCATCTTGACGACACCAAAGTTTCCAGCCTTGTAGGTGGTAAAGAACTCCCTCCGTGGTGTAGCATGGTAAGAAGCACATGTATCAATTACCCACTCGAGGTCCTGGCATACGCAAGAAAAAATATCATCAGAGGTAAACAAAATCAGATAATCATCACCTTGTGCTGTAGCTGTGACATTCTCTTTTGACTCTGCATTCTCTACTTCTTTTCCCTTTTTCTTGTTCTTCTTCGGTTGCCTGCACTGATTCTTGAAATGCCCTTTTTCTCCACAATTGTAGCAAGTAACGTCATTTCTTGGTCTAGACTTACTTCTGCTCTTCTGTGAAGTTCCTCTCCCTCTAGATTTTGACCTTCCCCTATTCTCTGAGACGAGTGTCTGTGAATCACTGTGAGAAATTCCTGAATTCTTTCTTCTCAACTCTTCATTCAACAAACTGCTTGTTACTTGACTCATGGAGACAACTCCATTTAGTGCAGAGTTGCTGAGAGAGACCACCAGTGTTGTTGGGGAGATAATAGAACACACGGAACACCTTGGAGTACCTCCCCCTTTAACAGGAGAACAAACAGCAGAGGAGGAAGAAGAAGAAAACCAATCGCACAAGAACACACATGGATTTTTACGTGGTTCGGAGGCAAGAGCCTTCCTACGTCCACGGCCGCAGCAGGATTCCACTAGATAATCACAGACACCTTACAGCTTACAATACAAAGAGACAGCCCGCCCTTTTATACTAGGAGATTAGGGCGTCATTAGTCAGGGCATTAAGGATAATAATATCCCTAATAAATGTAAACCCTCTTCCGAGATACATCAGACACGCATGCTCGCCTGTCCCCCCAGATGCTCTCCTGGGACCGAGCATGCCCTCCAGCGACTGCAGATGCTCCCCTGGCATCAGACCATATCAATGCATTTGCCAAGACTGCGTCGACGCATCGCCAGACAGGGTCGACACATCCAACCCGGATAGCAATGCTCCCCTGACGCCAGTGATGCTCACCAGAGGCCATAGATGCTCCCCTGATACTCCATATGCTCCCGTGCGAGAACGCACAATGACATGCACTCCTGGCACATGCTCTCCTGGTGCAGCGGTTGCTCCCCTGGTGCAGCGGATGCTCTCCTAGAGCAGCGGATGCTCTCCTGGAGCAGCGGTTGCTCCCCTGGAGACAGCAAGTGCTCGCCATGCTCCGCTGATGCTGAGAATGCTCCCCTGGAGCAGTGGATGCTCTCCTGAGACATAGTGTGATCCCGTGCAGATGTGCATGAGTTCTGACTCCACACTCTAACAATCTCCCACTTGAAGTCTGAACTCCAAACAAAGCAAGCATCTCAATGTATCAATCCTGCTCACTATAACAGTAGAAATAAACTGCTACGGCAACCCTCCATCAATCATCCATGGAGGCCAACTGAGGACTTGCACAGCCTCAGTTTCTCTGTGGTAACCACCTTGGTGAACATGTCTGTTGGGTTCTCTATACCAAGTATTTTCTCCAGCAGCAAAACATCATCTTCAAGCAAATCACGAATGAAGTGATACTTCAGTTGTATGTGCTTAGTCCTTGCATGAAAGACTGGGTTCTTGGTAAGGTGAATTGCACTTTGACTGTCACAAAACAACACACTATTGCTTTGTTCCTTGCCCAACTCCTTCAGAAAATTTTTCAGCCATACCATCTCTTTGCTAGCTTCAGAGATAGCTACATACTCGGCTTCTGTTGTTGAGAGAGCAACAACCTTCTGAAGTTTTGAAACCCAACTCACTGCAGTGTCACCCAAGGTATAAACATATCCAGTGGTACTTCTTCTGGTGTCCAGATCACCACAAAGATCTGAATCAACAAAACCTTGTAAGATAACATCACTTTTCTTGAAACAAAGTGACTTGCCTGAGGTGCCTTTTAGGTATCTCAGAATCTATTTCACTGCCTCCCAGTGTTGCTTGCCCGGATCTACCATATGTCTGCACACAACTCCCACTGCATGTGCTATATCCGGCCTGGTACAAATCATGGCATACATCAGACTTCCTACAGCTGATGTATAAGGAATTTTCTTCATGGACTCATGCTCTTCAGCAGACTTTGGTGACTGCTCTTTAGACAGCTTGAAGTGACTTGTCAAAGGAGTGCTAACTGGTTTTGCATCCTGCATGTTGAATCTGCCCAACACCTTCTGGATGTAACCTTCTTGAGATAGCTTCACAGTGCCAGCTGTTCTATCTCTCACAATTCTCATCCCAAGAATTTACTTTGCTACTCCTAAGTCCTTCATAGCAAATTCCTTTGATAATTGTATTTTCAGATTGTTAATCTCTGTCATACTTGATCCTGCTATAAGCATATCATCCACGTACAACAACAATATGATATAACAATTATCAAACTTCTTAAGATAACAACAATGGTCCATGTTGCACCTAATGAAACAGTTGTTACATATGAATCCATCAAACTTCTTGTACCATTGTCTGGGGGCTTGCTTCAGACCATACAAACTTTTCTTAAGCTTGCACACAAGGTTTTCTTTGCTTGGGACTGAAAACCCTTCTAGTTGCAACATGTAGATGTCTTCCTCCAAATCACCATGGAGAAAAGCTGTCTTCACATCTAATTACTCTAACTGTAAGTTCTCAGCAGCAACAATGCTCAACACTAATCTAATAGTGGTTAATTTCACAACTGGAGAAAAGATCTCAGTGTAGTCTATACCTTCCTTCTGCTGGAAGCCCTTCACTACCAACCTTGCTTTGTACCTCTTACTGCCATCAGGTTCATCTTTGACTCTGTAAACCCACTTGTTATGCAATGCCTTCTTGTTCTTAGGGAGTTTAGTTAGCTCCCAAGTCTGATTCTTTTGCAATGAGTTCATCTCATCTTCCATGGCTAACTCCCACTTAACAGAATCTGTAACCTGCATTGCTTCATCATAACACTCGGGTTCACCTTCGTCAGTCAACAGTAGGTAATGCAAAGATGGAGAATACCTTTGTGTAGGCCTAGGTATTCTTGCAGATCTTCTCAGTTGTACCGGTGTACAAGGCTGTGCTTCTGTTTCAGATACATCCTGTATCTTAGCATTCACATCATCTTGTGAAATTTCTTCTAGCTCAACCTGTCCACCATTCTCATCTTGTTTCCCTGCACTGTCAGATTCTACAACAGCCTTGTCTTTATACAAGACATTTTCATTGAATATAACATTTTGCCTTCTGAGAATTTTTCAATTTTCATCATCCCAAAATCGATATCCAAACTCATCAGAACCATATCCAATGAAAAAGTACTTTATAGACTTAGCATCTAACTTATCTCTGTCATTAGAATCTACATGCACATATGAAACACAACCAAAGACTCTCAAGTGTGAAAGATTTACCTCTTTTCCTGTCCAGGCCTCCTCTGGAATTTCACCATCCAAAGGGACAGATGGTCCTCGGTTTATCAAGAAAGCTGCTGTGTTAATTGCATCTGCCCAAAACATTTTAGGCAGTCCAGCATGTATCCTTATGCTCCTAGCCCGTTCATTCAAGGTTCTATTCATGCGCTCGGCAACTCCATTCTGCTGTGGTGTTCTTGGAACAGTCCTTTCCATTCTAATACCACTAGCTGTACAAAAGTCCTTGAATTCCTTGTTGTCATACTCTCCACCATTGTCTGATCTCAGACACTTCACCTTCAAACCTGTCTCATTCTCTACAAGGGTCTTCCAATTTTTGAAAGTGACAAATACATCAGATTTTCTTTTCAAAAAATAAACCCATACCTTGCGAGTAGAGTCATCAATGAAAGTGACATAGTAGAGTGAGCCTCCAAGAGATGGTACTGATGAAGGACCCCATACATCTGTATGTACAAGCTCTAGCTTCTGTGTCTTCAAAGTTCTTACAGTCTTTGAGAATGTAACCTTCTTTTGCTTCCCAAAAATACAGTCTTCGCAAAGACCAACTTCCACAGATTTCAAGCCAGACAATTTTCCTTTTGACAGCAGTACCTTCATCCCTTTCTCACTCATATGACCAAGCCTGCAGTGCCATATGTTGGAGTCAACTCCTGAATTTGCCACTGCCACTATATCTTTGTTATTGTTGGTCATGTAGAGAGTACCCATCTTGTTGCCTCGTGCTATAATCATAGCATCTTTGGTGATCTTCCAAGATCCACCCACAAAGGTTGTGACATAACCTTCATCATCAAGCTGTCCAACAGATATCAAGTTCCTCTTCAAGCCAGGTACATGCCTTACATTCTTTAACTTCCACAAAGTGCCATTTGTGGTCCTTACATTGACATCACCATTCCCCACAATATCTAAAGGCTCATCATCAGCAAGATAAACATTCCCAAAGTTTCCAGCAATATAATTTTGCATACTTTCTTTATGTGAGGTAGAGTGAAACGACGCACCTGAGTCAAGAATCCATGACTCTAAAGGAGTGTCAACACAAAGAACTAAAGCATCTTGAACTTGCTCTGCTGCAGCTGCATTGGCGGACTCTTCATTGTGATTTTTCTTCTTTGGAGCCTTGCAATCTTTCTTTAAGTGCCCCTTTTTACCATAATTCCAGCACCCATCACCACCAAACTTTGATTGACCTTTCTTCTTGGACCTAGATCTGCTCCTATCTTGACCCCGCTGTTTTGTTCTTCCCCTGCTCTCTGTATTCAAGGCAGAACCTGAGACTTCACCTGATTCCCTTCTGCGAATATCTTCGCTAAGAATCAAGTCTCGAACCTCATTAAGTTTCAACTTGCTTGAACCGGAAGAACTACTCACAGCCGTCACAGTTGCACCCCAACTTTCAGGTAAGGAGGATAAAATAATCATGGCCCTAACTTCATCATCAAAGTTTATTTCTACAGAACTCAACTGAGTTGTAATAACATTGAATTCATTGATGTGGTCTGTAACAGAAGCACCTTCGGCCACCTTCAGATTAAATAAACGACGCATCAAATATACCTTGTTTGAAGCTGAGGGCTTTTCATACATATTTGATAGCGCCTTCATCAATCCTACCGTGGTCTTCTCGTTCACGATGTTGAAGGTGACGTTTCTGGCCAACGTCAAGCGAACAACTCCGAGTGCTTGTCTGTCTAGTAGATCCCAATCTTCCTTCTTCATCCCTTCCGGCATCGTTCCAAGAAGCGGCTTATGCAGCTTCTTCTGATACAGGTAGTCTTCGATTTGCATCTTCCAGAAACTGAAGTTCTTGCCATCAAACTTGTCGATCCTCACCTTTCCTTCATCTGCCGCCATTACTCCCACTACTCCCTCGAACCAGAACAAGGCTCTGATACCAGTTGTTGGGGAGATAATAGAACACACGGAACACCTTGGAGTACCTCCCCCTTTAACAGGAGAACAAACAGCAGAGGAGGAAGAAGAAGAAAACCAATCGCACAAGAACACACAGGGATTTTTACGTGGTTCGGAGGCAAGAGCCTTCATACGTCCACGGCCGCAGCAGGATTCCACTAGATAATCACAGACACCTTACAGCTTACAATACAAAGAGACAGCACGCCCTTTTATACTAGAAGATTAGGGCGTCATTAGTCAGGGCATTAAGGATAATAATACCCCTAATAAATGTAAACCCTCTTCCGAGATACATCAGACACGCATGCTCGCCTGTCCCCCCAGATGCTCTCCTGGGACCGAGCATGCCCTCCAGCGACTACAGATGCTCCCCTGGCATCAGACCATATCAATGCATTTGCCAAGACTGCGTCGACGCATCGCCAGACAGGGTCGACGCATCCAACCCGGACAGCAATGCTCCCCTGACGCCAGTGGTGCTCACCAGAGGCCATAGATGCTCCCCTGATACTCCATATGCTCCCGTGCGAGAACGCACAATGACATGCACTCCTGGCACATGCTCTCCTGGTGCAGCGGTTACTCCCCTGGAGCAGCGGATGCTCTCCTGGAGCAGCGGTTGCTCCCCTGGAGACAGCAAGTGGTCGCCATGCTCCGCTGATGCTGAGAATGCTCCCCTGGAGCAGTGGATGCTCTCCTGAGACAGAGTGTGATCCCGTGCAGATGTGCATGAGTTCTGACTCCACACTCTAACAAGTGTCTCCCAACTTTCTGGCAACGAACTGAGAAGTAACAATGCCTGCAACTCATCATCAAGAGACATCTTCATAGAGGATAATTGGTTAGTGATACTCTGCATTTCATTCAAATGCTCAGCAATAGAAGTGCCATCTTTAAACTTCAAGTTGACAAGCTTTCTAATCAGGAAAGCCTTATTTCCAGCTATTTTTCTTTCATAAAGACCCTCCAACTTTTTCCATAGAGAGTGTGCAGAACTCTCAGTGGAGACATGATGAAAAACACTATCATCAAGCCATTGTCGAATAAACCTGACAGTTTTCCGATCTAACATTTTCCAGTCATCGGGTGACGTTGTTGCGAGCTTTCCACTATCTCCTTTCAATGGACCATACAGATCCTTGCAATACAAGAGATCCTCCATTCTTGGTTTCCATATCATACAGTTGTTTCCGTTTAAACTAATCATGCGGGATGAGTTACCGGCCTCCATGTTCGTACATAAATAATCAAAACTGATCTAAATAACCTGTAGGTGGCTCTGATACCAGATGATGGGTATGAATACACCGACTTATGTGTACGAACAAATCTAAAACGACCGGATAACGCAGCGGAAAAATCAATCGGAACACAGCCACATGAACACCAAAGATTTACGTCGAAAACCCCTCCAATGTGACGGGGAAAAATCACGGGCAAGCCGCAGGAGAAAACTTCACTATGAACAATAATAAAAGTACAAATAACTCAAGTCTCTTGCCAAGACTTGAGTTGGAATTACAAGAGAGAATTGAGATTCAATATAACTGAACTCTCCTACTTGATCACAGCAGATTCTACTGCAAACCTGATGATGAAGATCTTCCCTTCTCTTGTTCTTTTTCTTCTACAACACCTTCTTCCCGGAGCTACAGTAACCCCTCTTTTGCTCTCTTGATGGCTTCCTTGAAAAACACCTTGGATCTAGGTTTTATACCCCCAATAAGATGTTTTATACATTTATGATGGTCAAGGGACAACCCAGGGATCAGATCTATCAAACCTGCCTAATCCCATGACCTTTGGGATTAAATAAACCAAGGAAAGGATTCCTTTTTGGACATGGAACAAAAGGTCAAAGATGGCTGCCTCGGGCTCAGACAACCGTATCTTAGTTCCCTGGGAAAACCGGTCGACCTGAAAAGGTCCGGCGGTCGACCGGTTCCGGTCGACCGGAAATCACGGCCGGTCGACCGGTGGGCTGAAAAATGCCCAACACCCCCGACCTGCCGAACGCCGCGCCGCTGCACTGCAGGAAGACCACCGAGTGCCCGGCGATGACGACGATGAGCACGCCCACGTTGAAGGACATGACCCCCAGCATCAGCAGGTACGCCAGCCCCACCCGGAGGGCATGCATGACCGTGCGGAAGAGCCCCGAGGCCACGCGCGGCCACCCCGCCCGGGTGAGCCGGCAGTGGGAGAGCCACTCGACTAGGAAGGCCAACAGGAAGACGACGACCAGGGCGAGGGCATACATGCCGCCCCGGGTGCCGGGCCACCCCTTGAACAGGATCTCCGAGTTCTTCCCCCAGAAGAAGGTCATGTGGGTGTATCCCATCGTCTGCCCGCCGCCGCTGCTCATGTTCATGCCGCCCATACCCATGCCTCCCATGTCCATGGTTGCTACTCCCCGCCCGCTGCTACGCCAACCCTGCCTTGGGTATTGTTGGCCAATTGATTCTATCTTGCCAATGATATATATATGTGGCCTCATATAAGCAGAGACACACACACGCGCGCGTCGAGAGAGAGAGAGATGTACTGCATGTACTACAAAGAGAGGGGGAAATAATCCCTTGGATAGTACGCTAAATTAAACAAGAAAAGTAATGGAAGCGTATCCGGGGACGGCGGGGTGGAGTCATTTCCTAAGGGATTTAATTATATATCAATGTAATGCCAATTGGGATTAATTATTGTAAGAGGGTGATGAATACATTTATGTATGTCAACCATCTGTTCATCATGAATGGTGGCGTCTCTCAATTCTGAATCAATGCCTAGTCAACTTTGCGATCATTCTCACAAGATAGCATACAAATCCCATTCTTTAAACTGGGTTCATCCATTGTTATCCATCTCACTAGCTAGAGACAGATATTCAATCTCTCTTCCTTATCCAGCTTGTGCATTCACATCTCACCGTCTTTTTTTTATGGGTTTCAAAAAAAGATGGTGTGTCTTCTGAAATGCCAAGTCAACTATATGATCTTCTCCCAATTAGATGGCATAAACCCCATTCTTTAAGGTAGGATTCATCCCTTTCTCTCTCTCCCTCCCCCCTCTCTCTCTCTAGATCTCTCTCTCTCTCAATACAAATATTAGATCTCACTAGGTTGGATAATTATCCGTTTACAATTCAAACTAAATTCAAATTAGTATTCGTTTGATTAGATAATTATTTAAATAAAATATTCAACAAATAATTAATTTCATCAGATATCAGATAATTCGATTATTCATTGGATACGAATTCCGATATTATGATATCAATGTTAAATATTATCCGACCGAATATAAATCTTTAGAGGAATATGTAAATATCCACTATTATATATATAATTAACTCAAATCTTAATATGTTGTTTAGTTATATTTTTTTATATCTTTTTATCTCAAAATATAATTTAAAAATAAGAACTTTACTTACACCCATTTGATAAGTACTCTCTAATTTTTTAAGATGAAGTCTAAATTTTTAATAACCTCTCTCAAAATAAAAATTTCACTCTTTCTTTTTTGAGAAAACAACCGACAATGCTCTTGCACGACTCGCACAACTCACCTTCAAATAAATCTGATGATTATCTATTTAAAATTTGAATTAAATTCGAATTCGTATTAATCAGATAATTATCAGAATAAAATATTTGATAACTAATTTAATCAAATATCGAATAATTTGATTATTAATCAGATACGAATTCGAATATCGATCCTATTATTCGCTTCGTATTCGATCCATTTATCGATCAAGATGTAACTTTCTTTCTTGTCTCTCGTACACATATATAGCATCTAGCTTGTGTCTTCCTTCACATCTTCCGATTTCATTACCTATATGGATTTCAGAAAAGAAGGTGGGTATAAGGAATCCTTCTGTTCTAAGGCACTCGCTATAATTAGAAGTATTTATGACATTTCATAAGTGCGTATGTTGAGACTTTTATCAGCTCATGGTGTGGGGCCTGATTTCAGGATAAACTGAAAGATCTGATTGATAAAATAAAATATCCTGTTATTTTAATATTCACCACTGATTATTTTAATTATTGTCCACTAGTCAGTTGGCTAGGTTCATCCAAATTAGATATTTCCAGAGTTAGAAACAGGCCTAGCTAGGAGTGGTAAATAAATCATGGATTGATATTATCTACACATTTTTATAATCGTAAGCATTTCATATCTAAAGCGAGTTCTTCTTAATTGCTTAATTTTCGGATCTTAGATAACTCGATCACATTGACTTAGATCGTTAAAAATTATGACAAACAAACTATTTTTACATATATAATCCTAACAAGTTAGGTCATGACGATATGCGGGACTATATGATCATCATAAAGAGTCCTGAATTTATAATCTATAACTCAAAAAAGGATATCTGACATGTCCATGGAGGATCATCCTCACGTAGGTAAGACATATATCTCATGTTCCTGATCATCCTATTTATATCAAATTCTAGATCATATGTGTAGCAAATCTTATCACAACCCATGATGACATTAATTACCTAGTTGTAAAATGCGTTTCAACCAATTAATTAGAACGGAGGCATGAATCACATTGGGACATAGAAATATGCTAAAATATTTGTATAATGGTATTAAGGTCTAAGGTTATATTATGAATTCGTCCAATGAAGCTCTATCATTTAACTTACTTCACAAATCTTCTTAATTAAGATGATACGGTCCTTTAGTAGAGATTAAATCATGAATTTTCATATTTTTCAAGAATTATTATCGTATGCCATGTTTGAACACAATCATACACCTAAAAGAGATGAACTTAATTTAAGAAATTTAATGAACGCATGGATTTCACCGCAGTTTGATCATAAAAATGGCAAAACTAAAAGTTTCATATGCTGGTTGCCAAGTTTAAGGGCTTAATTCATCACCATACATGAGAAACATATTCTTGATAATTAAATTAAATCCACTAACTTTTAAAGGTAAAAAATTTCGTAAGTCATTATAACTGATGCGGCCAAAATTGAGCTTTAAATATAAAAAAAAAATTTAGTTAGGCGGTGCATATATAGGCACCGTGTAGAGTTGGGATGCGGAGTCCATCGGGCTGTACGTGTATAGCGCCATCTAATGTCTACTAAAAAATGCCAAGTAATGGACATGTCCAAATACTCTCTCTCTCTCTCTCTCTCTCTCTCTCTCTCTCTCTCTCTCTCTCTCTCTCTCTCTCTCTCTCTCTCTCTCTCTCTCTCTCTCTCTCTCTCTCTCTCTCTTTTAAGAATGTGACCCATTGGCCAGAAGGAAACCGGAGAGGGGATAAGTAGGATCGAGGAGAGGGGTGGCTAGGATACCTATCAGCAGCAGAGTGGGGCACCCAATATTAAGCACCGCCCAACACCTCATGGGGAGACACCTTCACTAGTGCCCGCTAGCATGGGGGGGGACCCGACTCGGGCTGACTCGTACTGTATAACAATTCAAGTTTATTGTGGTATAATATAAGTTGACCGACTCACACCGATCAAATAAGTATGAGTCTGCCAATTATGCCTTATGATATCATTTTTTACACATCCCTCAATGGTCTATCATATTTAATTATATATAGACTCCTCACTTTTATGGACAGTTAAAAATACCCCTAAATCCTGGGAAATGATTGCAATTATACACTTTCGATTCTAATCTTAGGGAAATCATGAAATCTGGAAAAAAAAATATGCTCATCTCAAAAATACATGAACGAAGACTCGAGACGTTATGGTTGGGAAGTCTCAACGATTTCGGTAATTGATGTGTAACTAGGTTTCCTTTTAGACTTACTCTAGGGTGGGGTGGTTAATTAACATTGTTTTCCTTGTACTCTCTGGAGGTAAGGGGGGGGGGGTCCCCCTCCGTGTAAAATCCGTTCATTTCTTTGAATAAAAATTGTGTTTAATCGCCCCAAAAAAAGAAGATACTCCTAACAAATGTGATCTCATCATGTTCACATAGAACTTAACCTGAGGACATGGTTGTCATTCAACATCTAATTAAACTGTACTTAAATCACAATAAGAGTACTTTAATTGCAACTATTTAGATACATTTAGAGGCGTTTAATTTGACAATTCACGAAAGTGAATCAGTGATCAGAAATATGCATAGAGATAAGATAATTTATAGGGATCCATACGCAGAAACGTTTTTTATTTTTTGCTCTGACGTCAAATGGTCAGGAGCCTTGTACCGGCCCCTTCCTAATTACTTGGCACGTCGCTTCCATTTTAATTATGTGGAGTAATTAATACTTGCCACATGACAAAAGACACGTATGTATATAGGCTACATGCATGGTTTCTATTTCAGAAGACATTTGGATGGATTAAATGGCGACCCCCTGACAAGGGGTGGGTTAAGTTGAATTTTGATGGAACTATACGTGGAAGAGTCCGAATTACTACGTGCCAGGGGTATTTGCGTACTTCGAGTGTCCAGTGATTTTTTTTAAAAAAATTATCCACCTAATTTGATCTACACATTCATATAAAATTAAAATACACTCCGATCAACCTTGTATGTATTGGGCCCGCAAAACTTGAAGAGGAATCCACGGTCCATTAATGTCCGGAACAACACATTTCGGATCTGCTTTTTTTGTCGGGGTCTTCATCCGTCCGATTATTTCCTTTCCCCTCCGCATAAATCGTAACCGTTGGTGGAGATCTGGAAACCGCTTTCCAGAGTTTCCACATTTCCGGGGTCTCTTTTCTATGCTACCGTGCCCAAAAAAGCCACCCGTGGACCACGGCCATGTCCTCCGCCCCGGCCTCCAGCGTTGGTCGTGGAAGGCGCCGGAGCGTTGCCCACGGAGGAGGCCCATGGAATCCCAACACGGGGTGTATCCGGGTCTCGGTCCGACTCGTCCGAGGCCAGTCCACGTGGACATCCGAGTTGGGGTCGGACAGGAGGAGGTAGCGCTCTTGTTCCTGTTTTGGAAAGTTTCCTTCCTTTGTACCAGCCGAACACATGAGAGGAATCCACGTGGCAGGAACTCTGCTTCCTGTCCCATATGAGTTCGGACAGGGACGGCATGGCCGTATCATGAGATGTCTCTCTCTCTCTCTCTATATATATATGTATGCGAACAGATCCCGGTTAGAACTTGCGGCTCTCCACTCTCCAAACCTCACCCTCCTGCATTAATGTTCTTCTCTCCGAACTCGTCGTACTGCAATTAACCCCGCCCCCCCTCACCGTTTCATCAGACAGCGAGCGAGTGAGAGAAAGCGAGAGAGAGAGAGAGACTCGGCGCTCTTGGAGGTAGCTAGGGGGTCGCTGGAGCTGCATCCTCGACGCCCTGCAGTGCCGCAACACCGACGTCCACCTCCACCGGCGACGTCCAATTGCCCTGTTTAGCCCACAGCAACTGCATGCCCGTGAGTACACAAGTAGCCAGCCATCTCCTGTTTCATTCTTTTCTGTCAACCCTTTTATTTTGTGTCCCCTAGACTACATGAAAAGGGGAACCCGGCTCACTGCTTGACCACTTAGTTGTCAAAGATGCAATTACTGCCAATCATAGAGCACTTGAGAAGATGGAGTTTGGTAGTAAAACCCTTATTAATTAATCCACCAGTGCCGATAAAAGTCACTATCAACACTAAGAAAGACTTGGATTAACAAAAAGTTTGCCATCGAGGAAGGATGACACCAAGGGCCAGTGGGATAATGAGGAGGAGGTGGAAGTTAAGAGAATTTCGCAATCCACTGTGCCGCTGGATATATATGTATGTGTAATTTGTGATTTTTCATTGTCGTAGGTTGAACCCTAAGTCTTTCACTTGTATTATTGATTTAGAAATAACTGTGTTAACTTTACATATTGTACATTTTAGCTTTTTTCATAAGTCTCAGAGATTTAATTATGGACCCTCCTAGCCCCAGCTAGAATCCTGAACTTGGGTCATTGTCACAACTAACACCTGTGAACGAATCTAAAATCTGAAAGAGGACAGGTAAATAAATAAGCGAATGGTCTAATTAATGCTCTTCGACCTTTAAGAATATTATTGCCAGTGTTTTTCACGAGTTACTAGCTAGTGGACCGAAGGAGAGGGAACTTGTATAAACCCGTAAAGAAGGGAACAGGAGCAATTACACGTAGCATGGAAGTAAGCGTGAATGTCATTTGATTAATTTTTATATATCTCTAAATGCGAGTGACTTTTGATCTTTCCATGCATTGAGAGTTACGAGTAATCCGCACATGTCACGTTTTTAGCGATTAACCTTTACATTGACATTCTACTATCTTTAGATAGATATTTTTTTATATTTTTTAACGTGGAGGAGATAATCGGATTCTAACATGAATTTTTTCTCGAACCAATGACGAAGGGTAGTAACGAATCAACTATGCTACACAATTAGTTCTACTACTCAAATGACAAGTTACTATGTGACGTGTGTATCATGTGAAGATAGAATGACGTGAACTCTTTGTCTCAAAAATTTTAGAAGAACACTTAAATATAATCCAAGGAGCTGGAGCAAACATTACTCTTCACTTTACCATCATATATACTTACGTTCCTCTACTCTTATGCATCAAAAGCATTCTCTTAAAAGAAATATTTTTTTATTGCTAGTGAAATTCCAGAAACAAGGATGGTAAGCAGTCAAAGGAGGAAGAAGGTGACAAAGAAAGCATTGATGCCGCTGAAAATGACCCTCAAGAAGTCATCGTGCATGGAGTCTCTCCCAACGGAACTACTCGTGGAGGTGGTTGCATTGGTTGTCTCCGACTCACAATTCTCAATTTGGGACGTCCAGAATTTAAGGACAACGTGAGCTAGCCTCTCTCCTTCCTTTTAAACTATGTTTCAACTTGTTTTGCCTTCTTTTTTTTTACATGTACTGTGACATGCACGTACTAAATTCACAACCAACTATATATAATCTTGTGTTGTTTGTACCCAGATGTAAAAGCTTCTGTCAAGCCTGTACGGACAAAACAGTGGGTCGACGCATGGCACTGGAAAACGAGCGCCATGCAAACTGGTGGGATGGGAAACAGTACCGTGCCTTTCTCCGGGCTTGTGCAGATGTAGAGAACGTGGAAGCAAATTATATCTTGGGGATGGTAATATTTCTTCTATTCTCAACCATCTTTCCTGACTCTTTGATTTAGTCTTATAATTGAGTGCAATATATTAACAATGGTTATAATTAACATAATTCTATTACTTTGTCTTTCAGGAGGAAATTTATAACACGAGAGAAACAACATCAGGTTTGCATCATCTTAATAAAGCAGCCGCGAATGGTCACAACGCAGCTACTTATGCCATGGCCATCTTTTTGCTCAAGGATCTTACAACCCAGACAATGGGTGTTGAGATGCTCGACAACTTAGTTGCCAATCATGGAGCACTTGAGAAGACGGAGTTGGGTGGTAAGAGCCTAATCCACCGGTGCCGTAAGAGGTCACTATCAACGCTAGGAAAGATTTGGATTAACAAAAAGCTTGCCATCCGAGAGAAGCACTGTGCGACAGAAACATGCGGTGGGATAGTGAGGAAAGATGACATCGAGAGCCGGTGGGATAACGAGGAGGAGGTGGAAAGAGAATTTTGCAATTCACTGTGCCGCTGGACATATGAGTACAATGCATTTGTCAAAATGTTGTGATTGTTTAGCTTTTAGTTCGATTGATTGGACGTGGATGCTATTAGTGATCATATGCTGGCTTCCCAGAGTTGGTGTTTTATGATTTTTCATTGCCCTACCTACGTTCATCCCTAGGTCTTTCACTTGTATCACTGATTTTGCAATGCACCTGTCCCGTGCGATCAATCTTATTTCGGATGAGTAATTGTGCGAGACGAGCACCCAGCATTACTCTTGAAATAAATGTTGTGCCAATTTTAATGATCGTACATTTTAACTTTTCTCATGAGTCTCAAATGTTCTTATGGACCTTACTCGAATCTTGAACTTGCATCTTTACCACAACTAACACCTGTGAACGAACCTAAAATCTAAAAAACAACATATATAGGGTGGTGGCACCTAGGATCCGCATGCACCTCCCCTAACCCAATGTACAATCGTTCCGGTCATTGGACAAGGTCCACCTTGGTCGATGCAGTTAGGGCCAGAGATAGCAATAGTTCAGATTCGATCAATAAGAGCGATTTATAAGTGGAGTCTAATAATATTTTTTTTTACTTTGGATCAACCTAACTTTACTTCAAATCAGAATTAATATTATAATCCCTCTCTTGTTTTTAATCAAGATGAGTAAGACAAGATCAAAGGGGGCCTTGGCTTAATTAATTTCCTAGGCTGGCCTTACATGTGTGAGAAAGGGTACCACAATTTTAGCCATTAAACTTAATGTAATATTTATTCCAGCTCATGATTTTGTACTTGTATCTAATCAACTTACTAATTCAATTACTATTGGTCTACTTGCATGTGAGAAAATGGCTGACCATATCAATGGGGCCATGGACTCCCCCAGCATCCTAAAGTATTATTGTATTTTTACTTTTTATGTTTACAAACAATTTTTTTGTGTATAACTAATGTACTTTGATCCCTACAGAAGAAACCCTCTAAAGATAAAATTTTTTGTTTATGCCCAAGAGCGTTGCCTAGATCTATGTGATGCTTCTAATAGGAAAAAAAAAACGAATCATCTGTATGAATGAACTACACGTTTTTTGACATGAGTAATAGATAATAAGGTTGAAATATATCTCTTAAGAACGAACTATATTCTTTTTGAAGGGAGAAAATGTTAAATATGAACGAAATCCATTTGATAGGAACGACATATAAATGATATGAATGAAATATACGTAACATGAGTTACTTATACCTGATAAGCATATATCTATTTCTACTATATATCTAATTTCGTTTGTAAAATCATTTCAGAAAGATGTAATTTATTTTTACTATATATATTTCATTTAAAATATCTATTTCTAATTCAAAAAAAGCTGTTTTATTGTTATAAAAATGCATCCTATGTTTTAATTCTGCCTCACGAGTCAAGTGGATATATGATTGTTACATGTATATGGATTAATCGTAACTTAATTATAAGATAATTAGACACAATTAATTATAAACCATGATTGACCACAAATAACACTCCTAATTATAATCTTCAACTTTGGACTCCCAATTAAGTTAATCCATCCTACTGCCCACCAGTGAAACCCACTTTTTTTTTTTTGATCAGGGGGAACGAGATATAGGGGGATCGAAGAGGGGAGGGGAGGAGAGGAGGGGGGAAGGGGAAAATCTAACTTCGGGGTGCACCAAAATGACCTCACAGCATCTATGGGAGGCACATATACGCATATCAAATCACGCAAAAGGAGGCACCCCAACTGATCCACCTCCGCTGGGGCGGTCACAAACCCAACGAGACATCTAGACTTTGAGGGCGATTTTGATAACCGGGTAAGGGTAGGTTAATCGACCCCGAAGGGTCGATTAAGCCACCCGACCCCGGTTATGGTATTATGTGTGAGGGGAGGTGAGAGGGAGACGGGGTCCACCTGTCCCCCGGTTGAGATAACCGGCCGACAAGCCGGTTATCAAAGCCGCCCTGAAGGTCCGGGCCACGGCCGGGCCCAAAATTAGCCCTAATCCAGGACGACGTAGAACTATACCATGTGCACATCAATGATAAATTCTTTATAGTCGGACTTGCAGTATCATCTGACAATGCTAGTGAAAAAATAAATAATTTTTTCAAGTCAGGTTTCAATCCAACTTATTTGTTCATGCTATCCGATCACAATGAAAACTTAAAAACTAAAAAAAATAAAAATCAGATGTCTAGATTTACCCAAAATAATGAGAGTCATCTAATCGTTAATTGATTAACCTGTACAGGCATACACGTCAGACTTAAACACACAACAGGGTGGTAGATTTTTGACAGTGGCGGAGGTAGGCCCATTGCCCTCTCCCACGCAGGGTTTGTCGACCCGCACGACCCGACCCGACTCAGGCTGTGGGCGGATCGTCCGGGTCATGGGTCGTCACCGGGTCACTCCATTATTTTAATATTATATTATATTATATATATAATCTGTCTTTTTATATATTATTCTATTATTTTATATGTATTATATATATATAAAGTCTTTTTTTAGAACGAGACAGACCGGAACGAATCGAGATGGGATCGACCCGACCCAAGCCGAGACCGGGTCAGCCGGGTCAGTCGAGTCGGCAAACCCTGCTCCCACGTTTCTTCCTCTTTGGTAGTGCACCCTCACCGGAAATGAAAATCGGATAGGATTCTCCAATATCCGTCCGATCTTCTACCAAATCTAGAATTGGAAGGCCTGGCCATGGCCTGGCCGGGCCGGCCCAAAACTAATTAGCCCTATTCCGGACAAATTCCACTTACCCTTGCTTATTGTACCGTTCGACAGCGCGAGTGGAAGAAAAAAATATATTTTGTCAAGTTAGTTTCAATCAAACTTACATGTTCGTGATTAAAAAATTAAAAAGTAAAGATTAGATGTCTGTATTTGTCCAAAATAATGGACCGATTATATTTTACCCATTTAAGATGGCATATCTTTATTTTTTATTTTTTTCAACCGTTTGATCATTTAATCAAACTCTGTTTAGATGTGCAATGCAACAAGTAAACTTCAATTCTTTTTAAAGTTAGACTTTTATTTTTTCAATAGAGGGGGCTTTTGACAAGAGGCGTGAGAAGAAGTGATTGTGATATGTCGAGATTTTAACATTCGTGGATTCCACGTAAACGATGAGAATCCACGTAAAATGTTCATAATTTCTTTTTTCTCAACTTCTTCCTTGTCTTTTCTTGTGACGGTATCTCCAAAATACAAGGAGGAGACTTTAGACATTAATTTTTAAAGAGTTTTTTACATCCATATCCCTCTAAAAATTCATATTTACATGCATCCTCTATCTTATGCATATTAACATGTATATCCCTCGTATATTTTATATTATTATGATTATACCCTTATGATTCTCGAACTGTCGACGTTGACGAATTTTTTGAGAATATGCTCGTAGAAATCGTTTGAAGTTTGAACATGTAAAATATTAAAAATACCCCTCTATCTCTCTCTTTGTGAAAGAGAGAGAGAGAGAGGGAGGTGTGCCACCTATGACCCCTCTCCCCCGCCTCCAATGAGCAGAGCCCCCCGCCCCCCACCTCTCCTCCCAGTGAGAACCCTCTTGGTCATCCATCTCCCCTTATGACGAACACCCCCAACCACTCCCAGCCCCCCCTCTCCTCCTCCCACCGAGCACCCCCCACGCCTCCCAGCCCCCCCTCTCCTCCTCCGGGCGAACACCCAGGCCCCCCACCTCTCCCAGAGAACACCCCCCTCTACAACTACCCCACCATTCACCCGCGCCAGAGACGAGGAGGCAAAAACTCCTCTCTCTCTCTCTCTCTCTCTCTCTCTCTCTCTCTCTCTCTCTCTCTCTGACCATCGGATCGGCTTCATCCTCGCCGCCAGATGAAACCATGAAACCCAGCAACATAGTGCTCTAAGGGTTGCCACTTACGGTCACCATTGCCTCCTTGAGCCATGAGGTAACGAGATTTGGTGGACGGAGGTTTCTCCTTGTTCTCCTCTCCATCGCCTCACCATGTCTACCCTGGTGTTGGGGAAGAGGCCAGCCTCTAGCTTCTTCGAGGAGCCGCACCATCATTCCCCCACCAGTGCTGCCGCCATATCACCCCACCGCCATCCGCCTCCAAGAGGCCCCGCTTTGGGGTCTCACTGCCTCCTCTGTTCTAGCCACACCATGCCCTCATCTGTACTTCACCGACGGGTGCCTCCTCGTCATCGAATGGTGCCGCTAGTGTCAACAACAATTGCTACATCGGCAATGACCATACATTGCTCTTCCATCTCATACCTCTATTCCCTAACGTCGACGAGCAAGTGGATCATCCATTTTTCTTCCTCCCCTTTGTCTTACACAGTTGGTTCAGGTTCTCTGGTGGGCATGCATACGAGAAAGAGAGAAAGAGAGGTGTTGATTAGGGGATCGATGCTGCCTCCATTGTGGAGGCAGTAGCAGCAATTGGATCGAGAGAGAGAGAGAGAGAGAGAGAGAGAGAGAGAGAGAGAGAGAGAGAGAGAGAGAGAGAGAGAGAGAGAGAGAGAATGTTAACTTGAGCAAGGTTTGCCGTCCCGGCCGCGGCTCAGGACAGGATGGGATGGTCGGCGAGACGACGTCATTTTTAAAATTTTTAATTTTTTAAATTTTCATTTTAAAAAATAAAAAAATTATTTAAATTATAAAATAATATATGTATTGAAAAATAATATAATGTTGGGTTATTTTTTGTGATCATAGATGTACATTAAATTACATATGATCAGGTGTATGAATTATGCAAACCATTATTTGAAGAGACAAAAAAGAGATCGTAATATGTTAAAATGGACATATACATAATAATGACATCATTCAACTCCACTCCTAAAGTATAAAATGTCAAAACTCACTCAGCTGACTCATCTGTGAATCCCGAATCCCAATCAGAATCAGATACATGAGACACATGACCCGTATAATCTAACTCTAACCTAGTGGGTGGATGTGCATGTGGGTGAGCCTGAAAATTTGTAACCATCTGCACAAATAATGGGTCATGTGCAGCGGTGGATGGTACGTGAAATTCTCTAAGAAAAGCCCTAACTATATCTATACATTCAAGTCTATCATCTGCTACAGGTGCGACTGGTGCTGGTGCTGCTCGAACTCTGGACGTGGAGGAAGATCCTGATCCGCTCGGTGTTGGTGGTGGGGGTACCTTGGGCGTAGAATACGATGCCCCGGCTTTGCTACGAGAAACATATCTTTCCCGTAACTGTGTCCGAAAGTAATCTCGGACATCCTCTGGAACTAAGGAGCATGCACGGCAATCCCGTTCCACTCCTGCAAGGTGCTCTGTAAATCTGTGTATGCCGGTGACGCGATGTCCGCAGTATCTACAGTGCACATGTCGATCACCCACAATAATGTAACCATGCTCCCACGCAGGGTGATGTCGTCCGTCCATGATGACCTACAAATATTGTAAGATTTTGTATTAGTAACTTGAATGATAAGTGTAAAGCTCAAGATATAAAGAAAATTATGATTAATTTATAGGTACTCATAAATATAAATAAAGGATACATACTTCTAATCATATGGGCTCAAACTTGGCCACATCCCATCTCCAAATAATATGACATTATACGTACTCCGCAGATAGGACAAATAGTCTTCATAATGCATGGAACCAGCATAGTTCTCCCAGTACATGCGTAGTATTCATATTGCTGGGAACCTTGTGAGTACACGACCGGCGGTGGCGCAGCTGAGGGTTGATCGTATCCTTTGATATATTGCGGCATTGAAGCATGGGCATGAAGATATGGATACGATGGGAAGAATGAACTGCTGCTCTCAGAATCGCCATGATACATCGGCTACTGCTGCCATGATCGTCGATACTCACTTCTAGATCCCTGGAGTAGGCGGCCGCTTATCTGCTGCATGTTATATCCCTCTAGATGCCTGAGAATCGGAGGTTTTGTTATAAAAGAAGTTCGAGTCATTTCGTACTGTGTAAATATACGTATGAGTATACCTGAGACGACTGAATGGGTGCCTTAGACGCTGAGCGTAGTAGTGCAGCTGACTGAGATGGCTGTTTGTATGACGACCCAGAGCTTCGGATACCGATATACCGATAAAATCGATACACCGATACCAAGAATTGGGGAAGCCACCCAAGAGGCTGATGAGGCCCCTGAAGGGTTGAAGGAGTTTGCTGAGGAGTTGCATAACGAATTGGGACCGCAGGCGCGCAATATTAATTAGAACAGCAATTAATAAGTAAGTGCGGAAGCAATTTAAAATATCAGAGTGGTAAAATATATACAATAGTCCAGATTTACAGAAATAAAGAGGTCCACTATACAACTACACGGGGCATACCCCGGCACAACAGAACAAAAGACAAACCAACACAGCTGGCACCCTAACGACGCTCGGCACAACCACGAGCAGAACCGGCGGACGACTGGGGCGGCTCACCTAAAAGAAGGAAGGGTGAGTCACAGCCAGACTCAGTAGGGGTCACGCGGATCCCTACCTCAAACTAAGCAGACAAGCATGCGAATATAAAAGCAATTAGAGCATGCATTTAAATAATAAACAAGCAGATGCACAATTAAATAAATACTAACGACATGAAATAAATCTACAAATAGAATAAACCAACACTAACCAAGTGAAGTGAGAGACGGAACAACCCACTAGAAGAATAAGACCAGATGCGTCCCCTGACGACTTACACTGCGTCTCGACAACTTGCAAGTCTGGCTCACGACAAGCGAGAGGCGTAACAGAACCAAACCAAGTACTAGTCAGAGCGACACTCGTCAGTACCAGTCCAAGTCTCCGACCACGTGTGCACACACTGACTCCTGCCTAGAGCCAGGCCTCCAGCTAGTTCCCCCCCGTTGGACGCAACGGTAACCGCAGGGGCCCAGGGTAACTAGCTTACAAACCGTTCAATGGGAACACCCCTCCACCTCTCCCGGGTGGGACGACACAAACGGTCGCTGGGCTACGACTAGTGGTTCCATCACAAGGAAGTGAAAGCAACTCTATCGGAATCGAACAAGCAGACGGCTTTTGAAAACCCCAGGGAATGTAACGGTCTACAGCCGCCGCGTCACAGTGGTGTGACGGTCGAGGGGTAGCGCGTTACACGAACTGTAACGCGCCCCCGCACGGCCGTTACAGCCACCCGTGACGAAAAACACCCACGGTCAAATGGGACATAACGCGCTCGGGCAGGCGCGTTACGGCGCCCTGGCGGCCGCCTGACCGGGTCAACGGAAACCAACAGGAGTGTAACGGTCAGGGGCTTGACCGTTACACACACTGTGATGCCCCTGCCAAGGGCCGTTACAGTGCTGTAACGCGTCCCGTGAGGGCCGTTACGCGTGTGACGGTTCCTGGTAGGACCGTCACACCGACTGGGAGCTAAAACCGAAACGTTTAAAACCAAGCCCCCTCCCAGTCGAGCCGGATCGACGGGGAAACAAGAAAAAACTATAAAACCTGCCAAACCACAACGCTATACTGCTAAAACATGCATCAAAACATAAAAACAATGCCCATGAAGTGATTTTCAAGAATTTAGCCTAAAATTACATTAACATGGAAATTTCATGGAAATTGAAGAAAACATCAACGAATGGGCATGCATGCTATGCCAATGCGATCCTGGCGAGACAAGGATTCCATCCCCCTACCTTAATCGCGACGAAAATCGAGTTTGGGCCACATGCAAGCAAGGGGTCGCCGCGGCTCCTCTCGCTCCATCCCGCCTCCGCGGCTCACGAACCGCAACGAGGTCAGCACCTACGCGTTCCTCGCGACGAGCCGGTTCCAACGACACCTCCCGCGTCTCGATCCGCGATCATCCGGACCGAAACCGAGAGAGTGGGGGAGGAGCGATCGTGAGAGGGAGAGAGAGAGAGGGAGAACGAGTGAGAGAGAGAGAAATCGGTGGGGAGAGAGAGATATATATATATATATAATTATTATTATTTTAAAAACTTAACCCTAATTGCCATTAACATTAAACAAATTCCGATAAATGCCAAATGAACTCCTAAAAATCCGTAAAAATAGCCAAAACGATCAGGACAAAGCCTAGATCCGAACCACTAAGGATCTGCTTAAGACGCGGGTCTTACAGTCCCTCCCCCCTAAAAAAAATTTCGTCCATGAAATTAAACGGGAGGACAAGGAGGAAACTAAAAGAAAGTTACACCTACGGTATGAATAAACAAACGAAAAGAACAGTAATGGATACCTTGGAAATAGAAGGCTGGCTTCCCACGTGGTATAAAATAGACTCGCTTGTATCTGCAGTCAACCACGGCACTATACAATTCCAGCCAGTCCATGCCTAGAATAGCGTCATATTCGGCCAAATGTAATGCATAAAGCTTCGCAGGCATCTGCCGATTGCTGACGACAATAGGGGAATCTTCCAGGCACACCGGAGTAGACATGAAATCTCCAAAGGGTAACTCCACGAGCAAGTTACAGGACACTTCGGTCATCGGCTCCTCGATGCGAGCAAGAAAATCCTCGGACACAAAAGAATGAGTAGCACCAGAATCGAAAAGAACATGAGCTGGACGACCGAAAATCGAAATCGTACCTTCTACCAGATTAGCTGCCACAGCTTCTGCACGAGTGATGTGAGTAACTCTGCCTCTCGGAGGACGGCTGGCTGCAGAAGACTGCTGGGAAGGAACTGGAGCAGGTAGATAAGACGGCTGAGGTTGAGGCGGTGGAGGAAGATGAAACTGAGGCTGCTGCGGCTGGGTAAACTGCGAGAACTGCACCGGCCTCGGCTTCAGCGGACAGTCTCGAGCTACGTGACCCGACTGATCACAGCGATAACAGACGATCGGCAAAGAACACGGCACGCCTAGATGATTGCCACCACACCTCAAACACGGACGCTGTTGACCACTGGAAAAATCTTGACGCGGTCGAACAGAAGGAATGGACAACTGACTCGGATCAGAAGGCGCCAAATGCTCAAACTTCCTCTTCGACTTCTTGTTCTTGAATTGCCGGAAATGGGAGTCGGAAGAAGGAGGAACACCGTTGATAGTAGGAACGGCAGAAGGAACTCCCGGGACAGACGGCTGGTAAGTCGGCTGAAACTACACAGTCGGCTGCACCATTCTTGCCTGAGAAAGCCCTCGAGTCCTCGCCATTTCCATCTCCACTGCAACAGCGGCCTGGTACGCTGAATCCAACTCAAACACTCGGGTAGAGAACAATGTGGACGCGCTTTCGGTTTGTTTTTCTCTCTTTATCTTTCTTGGCGCGGTGCGCGGGTTTATTAAGTGCGTGGGCGTGCCAGTCACCAGAGTGATAATTTATTCGGGCTCCGAGGAGCCCATGGTGCGCTCTATCTGACTTCGTCAGACGATTGTGGGGTTCGTGTCGGGACCGAATCCTGTCGCGCCATAAACGTCACGACGTCATTTACATCCCCCATACGAGGGAATACCCTTGATTAATTGCCGAAATTAGGGGCCCCGCGGCCAAAAAGAATAATACTAATTGTGCAAGAAAGAGATAGGAATGGATCACACTGAGGGTTGTATTCAGACCACAAACCACTGGTCATGTCGGTCACTCGTGGACCTTTTCATATTCAGACACGGGTCCGTGATGGAAACGCAACAGGAAAAGCCGGGACAAATCCGTTCAAGTGTTTGCCGAACACCCGTCAATTTTTAGTGATGACTCGGAGGACGTCCGGAACGAGGAGCAAACCCGGTCTGATCAAGATGTCGGCCCGAGGCTAGGTCGAGACCGGACCATGTCGGGATGACTCCCAAGATCCGAGCCCGGCCTGAGAGGGCGGCATTATTGTTCCTTTTACCCCGGGTCGCGGGGAGAGATGGGGGGCTGCAGTGTGGGCCCTAGCATCTTTTATTTGGGATTTTCTTGGTTATATGTTCTGATCTCTGATTTGCCATTTACTACCCTTCCCTTTTTTATGCCTCTGTCCGGGATGATTTTCTATCCTTTTATCCATCAATGTCGTTATTACTATCATTATTTTTTTTACAATTTTAATTACCCCTCCCACCTCTTTTATCATTATTAATGATGCGTATTCAAAGTCCTTTAACTAGCATAATTCTCATTCATTCATTTGTTGTTGTTAGGGCTCTTATCATGATATATCTGTGTGTGTATGTGGTGTGCCGGCGAAGGAGAAATAGGGGTGTACCGCTGGAGACAAGAGTGTGCCATTGGGGGACGGAGGGGCGTACCGCTGGGGATAATAGGGGCGTACCGCTGGAGCTTAGAGGGGTGTACCGCTGAAGCCAATGAGGGAGTACCGCTGGAGGTAACAGGGGTGTACCGCTAGGAGGCTCAAAAAGGGGGTGTACCGCTGAAGGTTTGAAGGGGTGTACCGCTGGGGGCTACTTGGAGTGTGCCGCTGAAGGCTGCTTGGGGTGTGCCGCTGAAGGCTGCAACGGCGAGGGTGTACCGCTGGGGCCATAGCTGGAGAGTGTGTCGGTGAAGGAGGGGGGGTGGTATAAAGTCTGTACGTTCCCTAGCCTCAAGTCTATACATTGCCTATTCAACCAGCACACAAAGTCTATGCATCCTTTAGTCTAAAGTCTGTACATTGGCCAGCATGAAGTCTATACATTGCAGCTCAAAGTCTATACGTTGGCCGTTGGCTGCAGCTCGAAGTCTATACATTGGCCGTTGGCTGCAGTTCAAAGTCTATACATCGGTGACCCCAAAGTCTACGCGTTGTAGCCCAAAGTCTATACATCGTCCAGCATAAAGTCTGTACGTTGTGACATGAAGTCTGTACATTGCAGCATGAAGTCTATACATTGGTCACAAAGTCTATACACTACAGCAGAGTCTGTACGTTGCAATATGAAGTCTGTACATTGGCTGGCCCAAAGTCTGTACGTTGTAACATGAAGTCTATACGTTGCTTGTTGCTGTGCTTGTGCCTCCGTCTGCCAAGTTTGTACACTGGATCCCATTGAGACGGTGGATGGGGGTGTGCCGGCGAAGGGAGGGAGTGTGCCGCTGAAAGGGCTAGGAGGTTGTGTCGTTGAAGGGCCATCAGAGTGTGCCGCTGAAGATGGGCAGTGTGTATTGCTGAAGGCCCTCTGGAGCGTGCCGTTGGAGGTTGGGAAGGGCGTACCGCTGAAGGCAGTCTGGGGTTGGAAATCTTAGGGGGAGGGGGTCCACTCTCCCTCTGTTTCTCTTAAGGCTTTTCTTTTCTTCTTCTCTTGATCTTCAGGTAGTTTTTATACAAATCTTTTCTCCTTCTTCTTGCAATCTATTGTTGCTCTGTTTATTTGTTGCTTTTGTTATCTTTCAATGTGTATTTATTATCCCAACTGTTTGTTGCATCCTTTTGCCTCTTTTAATATTTTGTTATTTTCTCACGAAAATTCGGCAGCATCTCCCCATAACCCGGGGCGTAAGGGAGATAAAGGGAACGCGCCCACATGGAGTGGCGGAACCCGACAACTGGAGGTGGGCGCCCGAGGGCAGCAACACCTTTATAGAACCTTAGAAAACACGGAGGAAGAAGCAACGGGCCTGAGGATCCATGGGGTTAGACAAGCTGAGGTGGGGCTCAGAGGAGGGCGTGCCGCTGAGGGCCTGAAAGGGGTGTGCCGCTGAGGGCCTGAAGGGTGTGCCGCTGAGGGCCACAAAGAGTGTGCCGCTGAGGGCTGGACAGGGTGTGCCGCTGAAGGCCAATTGGGTGTGCCGCTGAGGGCCAGTTGGGGTGTGCCGCTGAGGGCTGAACGGGTGTGTGCTGGGGAAGGCTGAAAGGGTGTGCCGGCCAGAGGCCAGACACGTGTACCGCTGGAGGCTTGAAAGAACTGAATGTATGGGCTGGGAGACTTGCCGACTGTTCAGGAAGAGAGGGGGGAGTTCAGGGCCAAGGAATGGTTGCTAGGAATGAGTGAAGGACCCACAAGGCCAGGGTTTAAATGGGAGGCATCACACCACCACGGAGACTCCAAAAACGCCGTAGAAGAGAACATGCACAAAACACCATGCATTATGAAGGCGGGGGGAGGGGCAAACCATCAGACATAGCAGGAAAGACCCAAGAAAGATGATTTTTCATTCATGGGAAGCAAGGGGGCCGGGGCCCTACATACACGTTACGGACACACCCGAGCCAAGGCTACGGGCAAGAAAGAAAACACAAAAGCAAAAGAAAGGGAAGAGGAAAGCGAGGAAAAAAATGTGGAAGGGAAGGTGTTGGGGCTGAAGTGGGGACGATCGTCCACCGCCCCCCCTTTTCTCCAACACTTCCCCCCGTTACATCAAGCCCCTTCTTCTCTCTTACTCTCTCTTCTTCCCAGGGGTCGTCGGAGGGAGCTCACGCCGGGACGCCTCCTCCTCTCTTCTCTCTTCTCCTCTTTCTGTGTCTATTTTTCTGTCGATCTCTGTGTGTCTCCTTCTCATCCGAGGGGGACCCCCTTCTTTGTCGAACAGGAGGCCTTTTATACCACCAGCCACCGGGGACTACGAGCACGGCTGTCAAAGGCGGGAAGCCAGCTGTGATGATGGGTTTGACCTGCTCCTGTCCTGGCTGTCAGTGGGGTAGGCTACGTGGCCCAGTCATCGACTGCCACCTCGGACGGCTTGCTGCGCGCCAAGAATGCATAGGGCATGGGCACCACATCGTTTGCCATTGAAAAAGCCTTCACGCTGTGCCGTTGGCGGGCTGAACAAGCGTGCCGTGGGAGAGGCAAAAAGGCGTGCCGCTGGAGCCCCAAATGGGCGTGCCGCTGGAGCCCTGAATGAGCGTGCCGTTGAAGACCCCCCCAGGGGGCGTGCCGTTGAAGACCCCCCCCCCCCAGGGGGCGTGCCGTTGAAGACACCCCCCAGGGGGGGGTGCCGTTGAAGACACCCCCCAGGGGGGTGTGCCGCTGAACGCATTGGGGCGTGCCGCTGAAGGCCATTGGGGCGTGCCGCTGAAGGCCATTGGGGCGTGCTTTTGAGCCCGTTCTGAGCTCGTTATGGACACGAGTCGTGGCACACTTAATTTTCTTCGAGGCCCATGGATTGTGGGACTCTTGATCATTGGTTTTTCTTCAATGTCGTGACTCCGGAGGAGGTTTCACAGCAGCATGCATGCTTGGGGAGCCTGGACGATCAGTCTCTCCGAGACTTCTTCGCTCGGCGCCATTGTTGACGCGAGGTCGGGCGTGATATTTGGGTGCACAATTTTTGGTGTCCACAAATGCCCCCCACCCACGGGTAGCGCGGGCGAAGAATGAGCCGGGTGGTGCCCGCGGGTGCACTTGTCTCTTTTCTCTTTGTTGACGTTGTTGATAGGGTGTCGGTGGCTGGTCTGGTTTGTTGATCTCTTGGTTTCTTCGTTAGCGCCGCCAGGGTGTCGGGAACTGAAGCAACATATGTGGGTCTCTTTGTCTCTCCATCAGTGCCGACGGGATGTCGGGAACTGATGCAGTTGTTGGTCTCTTGGTCTCTTCATCAGCGCCGACGGGGTGTCGGGGACTGAAGCAGTTTGTTGTCTCTTTGCCTCTTCTTCAGCGCCGACGGGGTGTCGGGGACTGAAGCAGTATGTTGTTCTCTTTGTCTCTTCAACAGTGCCAACGGGATGTCGGGAACTGAAGCAGCTGGTTGTTGTCTCTTCATCAGCGCCGACGGGGTGTCGGGAACTGAAGCGGCATGTTCCTTTTTTTTCTTTCTCTTTCTCTTTTTTTTTGAACCACATTACCGATACAAGCGCCCTTTCGGGTTTTCGCCAGTACCGGCCCCCTCTTGCTTTTGCCTACGCGCCCTTTCGGGTTTTCACATAGCGGGGTACCCGATTTTGCCTGTGGCGCCCTTTCGGGTTTTCACCACAGCCGGGTTGTTGCCATTTTTACCCTTGTCCCTGTGTAGGGGCAAGTCCGGCGGGGTATCTCTATTTTTTTTAACCCCATTTTATTTTATTTTATTTTTTGAAGTTGAGTGATATGCGAGTGTAGGCTAGGGCACGAAGCCTTGCGCCTGAAAATAAGGTTCTTTCGTTGCCAAGAACAGAATGCCAGCGCAACGGGAGAATGTAGGTCTCTTCATCAGTGCCGACGGGGTGTCGGGGGCTGAAGCAGCATGTTGTCTCTTTGTCTCTTCATCAGTGCCGACGGTGTAGACACGCCATTCCTGACGTCTCCCGAGAAAGTCTCATATTACTATACAACGCCCCGCAACGGCTTACGCATTTTGAATCGCTCGAGTGCTTCCTTTCCTTGAGTCTTCTTCCGCCCTTTTCGGCATCCGGAATCGTCTCGTCACGGCATTCGGATGGCATCAACACCAGTCAGACGCATCAGGAGGTTCCGGAACCAAGAAGGGTGTCTGCCGGGCGGCCACCAATGCTTGTCCGAGGACCCGGGTGGGTCTTAATGGGGGCGTCCAGGCCCCTGGACGCCCCCATTCTTTTATTTTATTTTATTTTATTTTTCAAAACCCAAAACACAAATAAAAAAATAATATATTAATGGAGGCGTCCAGGCCCCTGGACGCCTCCATAAAAACAAATATAAAATATATATATATATATATATATATATATATATATATATATATATATATATATATATATATATATATATATATATATATATATATATATATATATATATATATATATATATATATATGCCAGTTGGCATAAAAAGACAAAACAAAATAAAAAAAATGATATATTAATGGAGGCGTCCAGGCCCCTGGACGCCTCCATAAAAATAAAAAAATAAAAAATATATAATGCCAGCTTTGGCATAAAAAGATAAAACAAAAACAAAAATAATATATTTATGGAGGCGTCCAGGCCCCTGGACGCCTCCATCAACTCCCTCACGGTCGCCGCCCACCGAACGACGGTTTGTCGTGTGTGAAAAAACCAAATTATGGAGACGTCCAGCCCTCTGGACGCGCCCATTTCAAAATCACGAGGCGCCGCTCACAAAATCACGCGTTGTGTCAAACCGCGTGCGGCCGTCGGTGGTGTTCGGTGGACCTGTTAGGGGCGTCCGGGGCCCTGGACGCCTCCACAAAAATATTCTAAAAAATTTAATAAAAATAGAATAAAATATTAGTTCGGCCCTGATGGAGGTGTCCAGGGTCCTGGACGCCTCCACCCTCCGGAGCCCTATAAATAGAGGCCCACCCCCTCAGTTCTGAAAAAGAGCTTCGAAGAGATCCGATAGGCTGCCGGAGCCCAGAGGCTACCAGAGTCATTTTCTAACCCGTGGGGTCTTTTGTAGGTGGAGGTTCTGCCGGCTTCTCGGGTGCCCACGCTCGCGAGAGGAAGGTCGTCTTCATCCACCGCACTTCCACGCCATCCCTACGCTGCCGGAGCTCCGTCGGATTTCACCATCGGCACATCCAATAAGCCAATCCCTTCCTTTTCTTCTTAGTTCTTTTGCATTCATCATCTCGCATCATCTATCCCCCTTCATAAGGGCGCCTCTTCTTATATACTTCTTGCATCCATCATCTCATTTTCCTCCTACTCGAGTCCGAGAGGGGTTTAAAAGACAACACCAACCAGGTGTGTGTCTTGCCATCATTTCGTTATTTTTATCGCAAGGATTTGAATACTACACCTTCATCTTTCTAATCCACTCGTTACTTGTTTGTCGTTGTTTTGCAAGGGTACCCAAGGAAAGCCCTCTCCGTCGGCCGGCCGAAGGGGGAGGAAGAAGCAACCCGCCATCTCCCGCTCTTGAGGTAGGCGCGATCACTTTCTTTCTTTATTTTGGGGTCTTTCGGCCCCTGGCGATCACATCTTGTTCTCGAGGCCGCGGCGAGTCACTTCCCCAATGGCCGTTTAAATTTCCGTTCTTATATTCTCTTTATATTCTGTTGTATTCTGCTCATATTCTCGAGGCCGCGGCGAGTCACTTACCCAATGGCCGTTTAAATTCTCGTTCTTATATGTTATATCCTTATCTATTCATATTCTCGAGGCCGCGGCGAGTCACTTCCCCAATGGCCGTTTAAATTCCCGTTCTTATATATTATATTCTTATCTAATCATGTTCTCGAGGCCGCGGCAAGTCACTTCCCCAATGGCCGTTTAAATTCCCGCTCTTTATATTCTCCTTATATGTTGTTATATTCTTATCTGCTCATATTCTCGAGGCCGCGGCGAGTCACTTCCCCAATGGCCATTTTAATTCTTGTTATTTAATTTCTGCACCATTCCCGTCCCCCCGAGGTCGCGGCGAGTCACTTCCCGCTATGGCCGTTTAACCCCCATATCTTGCTATATTACATTTGTCCCGCTCGCCCCACCGGAGCAATCTCCCGTGGTGGCCCATTATCTTTTCTCTTATTTCTGTGTTGCAGCAAACAAAAAGAAGGAGCACGCGCGCTCCGCGTCCTCTCCGCTTCCCGAACCGCGTGACGTCGCTCACTCCCCCACTTTACCATCCACCTCTACCACATTTACCCCTACGCCTGCTAAACCCCTTATCATCCGTCAACCATACATAACCCCGTCTTTCTCCACCATATCACCACTAATGCCTTCAAAACCACTCATTACTCATCAAAATCATTGCCCACTTCAAGCCCTACCCACTTCTACTTCGTCTCTACCTCTACCTTCCAGACCCCTTATCCTTCTTAATCCGCGCGATATCCCCTCTACCTCCACCATGCCTCCACCTAACAAACCCCTCATCAGAATCCCTGCTCCCGTCATCACCCCTGCTTCATCGACCATTCCTCCACCACTACCCCTCAAACCTCTGTTAAAACCCACTGCTACCCCCACAGAGGTACAAAAGCCGCAGGCAATGGTGCTCCGGAGTGGAAGGATTTTCCACAGGGTTTTCCCCCACAACAGTCAGAATCTTGAGCAATCTCAGCAAGAGAAGGATGATGGAGAACAACCAGAAAGAGCTATCCCTGGAACACAGTATGATCTATTAAAACATGTGGACAAGACGCCTGCTCGGATCTCCATCCTGGAGCTTCTTCAAAGATCCACATCCCACCAGGCAGCCTTAATGGAGTACCTTCAAAGAGTCATGGTTAATGAAGACCTCCCCGTGGAGAAGATTTCAACCGTCCTGACCCCAACAGACACACAACCGGCCATCATGTTCCACAACTACGAGCTCGCTCCCAAGGAAGCTCGGAAATATCCATTGTGCATTTCAATAAAAATCAATGGGGTATCCATAAACCCGTGTCTTGTGGACACGGGTGCGTCCATAAATGTGATCTCCATGAGCACTCTTCAGTTGTGTGGGATCGACGAGGAACAAATAAGACCTTCCTCGATCATGGTCACGGCCTATGACAATAGCAAAAGGCCGCCGCAGGGGATGATTATTCTGAAGGCAGAACTAGGCCCCATGTCAATTCCCAAGGAATTCCATGTCCTCGACATGGACCCCACATTCAAGGCTATACTGGGTCGCCCTTACATCGAAGCCATGGACGCTGTGCCTTCCACCAACCATCAGTGCATGAAGTTTCCTTACAATGGGAGAATTATTAAAGTGGTCAGTACACCTGTCCTTCACACAGTGGATGCTATCAACACCTCTCTGCCCTCTGTTTGGCCGTCTCATCGGCCAATATTGTCATTGCTGGATGTGCGTGATCTATCTCACGTTCCACTAGCACCAAAGGAGCCGGTCAGGACAACCGCAACATCATGTCTCCCTTTTCACTCCAAAGGTTGGGAGATTATGAGGAACATCGGCTATCAACAGGGTAAAGGTCTGGGCGCACAATTACAGGGTATGCTCAAACCGCCAAAGGAAATTAGACCGAACCGTAGGTTTGGCCTAGGCTTCAAAGGACCGTTCAGGGCGGATTGGAAGCCCCTCACATGGACTCTATCAAACCACTTCAACAGAGGGCCCGTTGTTCAGTTGGGAGATTACCCACGAGAAGCATATGGGGGATCACATGCTATATATTTGGCTGAAAAATGTCCGAGGATCACCAAAAGAGGCAAGATCAAAGATCCGGAATGCGAGTGGAACAAATGGTTCGACATATGGGACATTTCCGTTGCACTGGAAAGGATGTTCTCGTCTCCGTAACTTGAAGGACCGCCATTGATCTCTGGAATACCAGAGAATATTACCACTCTTGCCAAGGTTCCAAACTATCCTCGTCCTCGCCAGAAGGACTCTGTCATCGACGGATCTTCATCTGTCCTCAACATTGCCATCGACGGCTCATTAGCCGCCATCTTCTCCATCCACTCGTCTCAGCCTTTGCTGATATCTTCTTCCTGGGCCAGACAATTGTTTGATGATCTTCCCAGATCCCCTTCTCTGTTTACATACCTACGCGGGCTTTTCAACCCGCGCCAGGTCTTCAACCATGATCTGCTCTATGAGCCTCACAATCCTCTAGCCATAACCACTTTTCTCTCTCCTCCAATCTCTTTTCACTACTTTGTCATTAAAAATGAAAACGAAAAAAAACGTCAACTTTCAAACTCCCCAACAACACATCTTCGTTCAGGAAACCTCCTACATCTCCCACGGGTGCATACCGCCTTGCGGACCACCCGTCCAAGGTCCCATGAGCGACCTTTTCTATCCCTCCTCTGAGGGGTCTTCTCCTGTACATTCTACACCATCCTCTTCGTCTTCCTCTTCTTCTGTAAATATTGTCAGTCAATCTAGGAATGATAGGCCAAGGGTAGTACCTAGGAAGAAATCCAAGGGTAGGCAGATCCCTCGTCGATTCCTTCTGGATTTAGCCGCCAGGTGTCAAGCCCTCCTTGCCATCCCCCAGTTGCTAGAAAATCCCATCCGGCTACCAGAAATAGAATGTGAGGGCGACTGTGCATTTGATGAAGGGTATGGAGTCTACGAGATCACGGATGAAGAATGCCCCACTGAAGATGAGGGTGAAGAATATGAGGATGCGTCAGGCGCATACGCTAGTGGAATAAGGAGATTCGACGAGCCGTCAACCGCCGTAGAAGAATCCACCAAAGAAGTCAACTTGGGAACTGAGGAAGACCCTAGGATCATCCTCATAAGTGACAACCTACCACCCTCTGAAGAAGAGGTATTAATTGAGGTTCTCAAGGAATATAAGGACACGTTTGCATGGAGCTACGAGGATATGCCGGGTCTGAATTCAACCTTGGTCGAACACCGTTTAACCCTAAAACCAGGGTCCGTCTCGGTAAAACAAAGGTTAAGGCGTTTCCACCCTCAAATGGCTTTGAAAATGAAAGAAGAGGTCGATAAGCTCCACAAAGCCAGGTTCATTAGAGTCGTTCTTTATCCTCAATGGGTGGCGAACATTGTCCCGGTCATGAAGAAAGATGGGAAAGTCAGGATTTGCATCGACTTCCGGGACCTTAACCGCGCGTGTCCAAAGGATGATTTTCCCTTGCCTCACATTGATGTGTTGATCGATAACACGGCAGGCTACGAGACCCTCTCGTTCATGGATGGATTTTCAGGATATAATCAAATTCGTTTGGCAGAAGAGGATCAGGAGAAGACGTCATTCACTACCCCTTGGGGAACATACTGTTACGTGGTCATGTCGTTCGGATTAAAGAATGCTGGAGCTACTTACCAAAGGGCGATGATGGCCATATTTCATGACATGATGCACATATATCTGGAAGTGTATGTGGATGACTTATTGGTAAAATCAAGGACCAGGATAGAACATCCAGAAGTTTTGGCTATGGTCTTACAGAGGTCAAGGGAGTTCCAACTGAAAATGAACCCGAAGAAGTGTGTGTTTGGTGTGTCGTCAGGTAAATTACTGGGGTTCATTGTGAGCAAAAGAGGGATCGAGATAGATCCCGACAAAGCTAAGGCTATCAGGGATATGCCGCCTCCTAAGAATTTAAGGGAAGTCCGAGGTTTAATCGGGAGGTTGCAGTTTATTCGTCGGTTTGTGTCTCAACATTCACAAAGGTGTAGACCTCTCTACGAGTTGACCAAGCCAGGAGTAGAATTCCACTGGAATTCTAAATGTCAGAAAGCTTTTGAAGGGTTGAAGGAATATCTGGCTAGTCCACCCGTTCTCATTCCACCCAAACCAGAAAAACCTCTGATCCTTTACGTCTCAGTCTTGGATGACTCCGTGGGAGCCGTCCTCGCACAAGCTGATGAAGAAGGCAAGGAATGGGCAAGCTATTACTTGTCCAAACTTCTCAATCCCTGTGAGCAGAAGTACACCGCCATGGAGAAAACCTGTGCTGCCCTCGTTTGGGTAGTGCAGAAATTGAAGCACTACTTCTTGGCTCATGAGATCCACTTAATTGCTCGAATGAATCCTATCAAATTCCTTCTGGAGAAAGCCGTCCTTACGGATAGGCTAGCACGCTGCAAAGTTTTCTCTCTCAGTTCGACATCACCTACATCCAGCAAAAGGCGATTAAAGGCTATGTCATAGCCGAGCATCTCGCTCATCATCCTCTTCCCAAATTCGATCCCGTCCAATCAGAGTTTCCGGGTGAGGAACTAATGTATGTCAACCAATCAGATGAGCCAACGTGGATGCTATATTTTGATGGAGCTCTGAATTCTCAAGGGAGAGGAATCGGCATCGCCCTCCCGTCGCCTGAAGGCCTCACATTCCCATTGGCATACCAACTCAAATTTCCAGTCACCAACAATATAGCCGAATATGAAGCTCTTCTAGCTGGCCTAGAACTCGCTCATTCTTTTCGTATCACTGAGTTGCGAGTCGTAGGTGATAGTCAACTCATCCTTCGCCAGGTGCTCACTAAATATCGCACTCGCGATCCCAAACTCAAGCCATACCAAGAACTCACTGCTGCCTTTGCCAAACTATTCACAAAACTGATCTTTGTTCATGTCCCTCGTCATCAGAACATTCTCGCCGATGCCCTCGCCTCGTTGGCATCATCCATAAGGTTCCCTCTATGAAGATGGTTTAAGTCCATTTCCATCTACAAACTTCACGCCCCTGCAATCGACGATGCTTCCTACGTAAACATCAAAGACAGGATAGCAAGAAAGATCCTGCAGGAAGATATCCTTGAGAAGAGGGAGATCATGTTGGCAGAGGCCGAAGAAGAACTGGCTGATGAAGAGAAACCATGGTTCTATGAAATTGTCAAATACTGCCAAGATCAGTCTTATCCTGAAGGGGCCACCACGGAGGACAAGAAAGCCATAAGAAGGGTGGCTCAGAAATATACATTGGTTGGAGGTCTACTCTATAGGAGGAGCCTTACTGGTATTCTGTTAAGATGTCTTGGTGACGATGAGGTTTGGAAATGTGTAGAGGAGACGCACTCGGGCGTGTGCGGTGGCCACGTGAATAGTCAGATGCTCGCCAAGAAGATCATTCGCCAAGGCTTTTATTGGCCCACTATGGAAGAAGATTGTGCTGTCTATGTCCGTAGGTGTGTCAAGTGTCAACTTCACGCCGATAAAATCCATTCACCATCTTCCTCACTTCATCCAATATCTTCCCCGTGGCCTTTCTCCATGTGGGCATTCGACATCATTGGTCCCCTAGGTGATCCCAATTACCTCACCAAGCAGAAATCTTTCATCCTTACTGCGACGGAATACTTCACCAAATGGGCCGAAGCTGAAGCTTACGCGGAAATCAAGGCATCAACAGTCTACAAGTTCATCATGAAGAACATCCTCGCCAGATTCGGCGTCCCAAGCACGATCGTCACCGACAATGGGCCACAGTTCATTTCTCAGGACCTACAGGACCTCTGCAAAAGGTACGCAATTGCATTGCATTATTCATCGCCTTATTACCCACAAGGTAACGGCCAAGCGGAGGGCACCAATAAAATATTGCTCAAAATCATCAAAAAAATCTGCGAGTCTAGTAAGTTTTCAGACTGGCCAGAAAAACTTATCGAAGCCCTATGGGCCTATCGTACTTCAATCCGTACCCCCACCGGGCAGACTCCATTTGCCCTTACTTATGATATGGAAGCGGTAGTCCCGTACGAGACTCTGATCCCTTCTCTCAGGGTACAATTGGACGAGGAATTTTCCCTCGACGATCGTCGTAATTCACTCCTCGCCCAGTTGGAACTCTTGGATGAGAAGCGGCTGGCCGCTGCCGAACACGCGCGTGTGTATCAAAATAGACTCGCTCGCTTTTACCAAAAGAAAGTTGTTAAGAGAAAATTCAAAGTCGGTGAGGTGGTCGTAAAAAGAATTTTTGTCAAACTTGGAGGGCCGCGTTCTAAGATCCAACCCAATTGGGAAGGACCACTTATAATTCAAGCCGTGTACCCTGGCAACGCCTACAAGCTAGTCAACGCCGAAGGGACCGAGTTATGCCACCCTTGGAATGGGCTTTATCTTAAGAAATATTACCCTTGGCACAAACAAAAAAAAATGATGAAAAGATAAAAACATCAAAAACAAAGAAATACTGAAAACCACTAAAAATATGGAAAATTCAAAATGCCGATGCATGGCAGTCACCATGTAGTTAAGTTCCTGCATCTAACCTTCATGTTAGGATAGGGCCCATTAAGGCTTGGTAGTCACCGAGTCTTGGTTTGCCAGAACCGTGGAGATCCCTGTCCGGCCACATCGGCCTATGCTCGCTCGAAGGAAGCTAACATGTGCTCACTTATATATTTTATTCAAAAAAAGTCGGTAGCATCACCTACGGTGGAGCGTCACCCAGAAGATCCCCGGAAGCTGTAATCTTTATTCTTTTCTCTTCGACCAAATGAGACAGTCGGCGCCCTTAAAACGCTGAGCATGAGAAACTAAAACTCAAACCCCAAAGGCAAGAGTAAGATCCATTTCCTCGAGCATCGATCAGAGCACGAGAAGAGGGCAGTGTCCCCGCAGGCATACAAAAAGGGAGCCCACAAACGTCAAACGACTATATCTCCCTCACAAAAAGAAATACAAAATCAAAATCAAGAGAAAAGCCTGGTCGTGACCGTGCCTGTTGCGATAAACGGAACCCCTCAAAGCAAAAGTCTGAATCCACAAAAGGGGCCGTGGAATGTAAATGCACGAGATTTGGTCCGAAGTTGTCCGAAAGGAAAGAGTTAATGGGCCCTTATTCGCTCGCCGGGTTAACGGTGTGAGCGACGTCACGCGGTTCGGGGAAGAGCGGAGAAGACGCGGAGCGCGCGGGCTCCTTTTTTTTGGTGTTTGTTTGCTGCAACACAGAAATAAGAGAAGAGAGAGAAGGGGCCACCACGGGAGATTGCTCCGGCGGGGCGAGCGGGACAAGTGTGATATAGCAAGGTATGGGGGTTAAACGGCCATAGCGGGTAGTGACTCGCCGCGGCCTCGGGGGGACGGGAATGGTGCAAAAATTAAATAACAAGAATTGAAACGGGCATTGGGGAAGTGACTCGCCGCGGCCTCGAGAATATGAGCAGATAATAAGATGACAGAATATAAAGAGAATACAAAGAACGGGAATTTAAACGGCCATTGGGGAAGTGACTCGCCGCGGCCTCGAGAACATAAACAGATAAGAATATAACGTATAAGAACGTGAATTTAAACGGCCATTGGGGAAGTGACTCGCCGCGGCCTCGAGAATATGAGCAGAATATAACAGAATATAAAGAGAATATAAGAACGGAAATTTAAACGGCCATTGGGGAAGTGACTCGCCGCGGCCTCGAGAACATGAATAGATAAGAATATAACATATAAGAACGAAATTTAAACGGCCATTGGGGAAGTGACTCGCCGCGGCCTCGAGAACAATATGTGATCGCCAGGGGGCAAAAGACCCCAAAAATAAGAAGGTGATCGCGCCTACCTCAAGAGCGGGAGATGGCGGGTTGCTTCTTCCTCTCCCTCCGGCCGGCCGACGGAGAGGGCTTTCCTCGGCTACCCTTGCAAAACAACGACAAACAAATGACAAGTGGATTAGAAAGATGGAGGTGTAGTATTCAAATCCTTGCGATAAAAATAACGAAATGATGGCAAGACACACACCTGGTTGGTGTTATCTTTTAAACCCCTCTCGGACTCGAGTAGGAGGAAAATGAGATGATGGATGTAAGAAGTGTATAAGAAAATGCGCCCTTATGAAGGGGGATAGGGGATGCAAGATGATGAATGCAAAAGAACTATTAAGAAAAGGAAAGAATTGGCTTATTGAATGTGCCGATCGTGAAATACGGCGGAGCTCCGGCAGCGTGGGGACGACGTGGAAGCGCGGTGGATGAAGACGACCTTCCTCTCGCGAGCGTGAGCACCCGAGAAGCCGGCAGAACCTCCACCTATAAAAGAATCCACGGGTTAGAAAATGACTCCGTAGCCTCTGGGCTCCGGCAGCCTATCGGATCACTTCGAAGCTCTTCCAGAACTGAGGGGGTGGGCCTCTATTTATAGGGCTCCGGAGGGTGGAGGCGTGCAGGACCCTGGACACCTCCATCAGGGCCGAATTAATATTTTATTCTATTTTTATATATTTTTTTAGAATACTTTTGTGGAGGCGTCCGGGGCCCCGGACGCCTCAAATAAGTCCACCGAAAACCGACGACGGCCGCACACGGTTTGGCACAACGCGTGATTTTGTGAGCGGCGCCTCGTGATTCAGAAATGGACACGTCCAGTTAGGTGGACGTTTCCATAATTTGGATTTTTTCACACACGACAAACCGTCGTTCGGTGGCCGGCGTCCGTGAGAGAGTTGATGGAGGCGTCCAGGGGCCTGGACGCCTCCAAAAATCCAAAAATATATTATTTTTTATTTTGATTTGTCTTTTGTGCCAAGGCTGGCATTTTGATTTTTTTATAATTATTTTTTTATGGAGGCGTCCAGGGGCCTGGACTCCTCCATTAATATATATATATTTTTATTTATTTTTTGTTTTTTATGCCAACTGGCATTTTACACACACATTTTTTATTTTATTTTTTATTTTTATGGAGGCGTCCAGGGGCCTGGACGCCTCCATTAATATATATATTTTTTATTTAGTTTTGGGCCCTGAGAAAATAAATAAATAAAATTAAAAATATGGGGGCGTCCAGGGGCCTGGACGCCCCCATTAAAACCCACCCGGGTCCTCAATCGGCGGGTGCCAACAGACACCTTCTTGGTTCCGGAACCTCTTGATGCGTCTGCTGGTGTTGATGCCGTCCGAATGCCGTGACGAGACGATTACGGATGCCGAAAAAGGCAGAAGAAGACCCAAGAAAAGGAAGTACTCAAGTGATTCGAAATGCGTAAGCCGTCGCGGGGCGTCGTATAGTAATATGAGACTTTCTCAGGAGACGTCAAGAATGGCGTGTCTACAGCTGCCCCGCCTTGGCGTCTGCTTTGCAAGGGAGCGACACGTAGTGGAATGGTATCGAAGTGGAGTGAAATGAAGTGGGAGCGGACTGATAAGTTGATGCCAAGGTGTGATGAGACACGCTTTTGACGTTACTGTTTGGAATCTTTCCTGAAGTTTCAATGAGGCGACCTTGAAGAAGGTCTTTCAAGTCTTGACGGTTGCTTGGACGGAGATCAAATAAGGGAGGGTGAGATGTGCACTCAGGCACGAAAATAAAGGAGACCAACTTCTCAGTGTGGAAGTACCTGGGTCATAAACCTGCAGGTTTCACCTTTGGGGAGCGGTTACCAGCCAACGTGGAAGTGCTGCGGCCAAGGTGGGTCAAACAAGGTAAAAGCAAAGGAATATCTGAGGGTCTGTCCAAACAAGGGTCTCCTTTGGAAGAGCAACGTAGGGCCGTTTCAAGGAAACTCAGTATTTATTCGGAGTGGAATATCTCATATTTGTAGGAATTGAGCACAACGGCTTCGCAATCGAATCACTTGAATGATCTTCCGCAATAAATCAAAATCCTATATGAATGCATGCTGGGTTAAAATAAAAATTTAAAACAAACTAAAATAGAAATAGCCAAGGATAATATTGTCAACTTGTTAAGAACGGGTCAGGATACCGATCCGGTGAGCCGACACTGGGCTGGGGCCCATTTATCCGCGCACCAACTCACTGAATGGAACCACAAGTTAACGGCATATCCGTACAACCCAAATTCTTCCGGGATCATCACCGTTTTTGTTGAAGGGGAACTCAAATCCCGGATTCGCTCGGGTCGCAAGGTCCTTGACATGTTCTAGTAGCGTATGTATCATATACTATGATGCATGACAAGATGGGACCAACCATTGAAAGGTGGGACAGGAGACTGGACAAAGACGTCCGTTAGTAAAACCTGCACAGGCCAGCAAAGGTTAGTAACATCAGAAAGTAGCAGAATCACAGTAGAATCGCACCACAATACAAAGGAGATCCAGACAAAATCTTGACAATGACCACTGATGTGACATGTTCCGTCCTGTAGCGATCTTCCCTTCCTATAAGAACTCTCCTTAGGCTAGTTCATTCAAATGCACCAAGGAGGGTTTTGGAAGCTCAGGAGAGGAAAGAGAGGAGAATCTAGAGATTTTCAGGATGGAAGGAGAGTCTTCCCGCGTTATGAAGAGGAGCAGGCCTAGCAGCGAGATCAGGCAACTCTCCGACCTCGAGGGTCATTTGAGTGGGACGATCATGTCGCATATGGTAAGCTGATTCATTTCAAATTTTCCATGTGAACCTTCTTCTTACTTCCTTCATTTCTTCTTTCTTTCCTCTTCCAGCCATATCCACTCTTCCCAGGCCCGAGGAAGTTTTCCAAACTGCCATGGCTTTCAAAGCTAACTTCCAATATCTCCATTGGCATGAGGGCCATACTCTCGAAGTGGCATCTGCAGGGGCTCCTTATTCACGCCAAACACTACGAGAAGATTCGTATGGACTGGGCGGCTATGGGCGCACTAGTGGAGATCTGGCATCCCCAGACCCACACTTTTATTTTCCCGACCTTCGAGGTGACCATCCTCCTCGAGGAGGTGGAACTTCTGCTCGGATTGAAGAAATTCAAGAGTGACGGGAAGGTGAAGGCTATGCGGATGCTGACACGGGGGACTTCCGAAAGCGTCCTTGGAAGCTTCATGCCGCCCGACGCAGCCAGAAAGGTCCGTACTCAAAAGGGGATCGATCTCCAAAAGCTTGCGGAGTGGGTCATGGACGCCCTGAGAGGGTCACCAGACGATGACTATTTGGAGGGAATCATGAAGGGGTTCACCATTTGTCTGGCGGGTGCTCTCTTGTTTCCTTATACCGACAACATGATGGAGGAAGACCAACTGAGTGCTATCTGCGGGATCTGGCGTGGAAAGAGGGTGGGACCCGCTGTCCTCGCCTACCTGTATAGTGGCCTTACTGCCTCGAGCATGGGTAAGCCTCCTTTTGGTTGCGCACTTGTCCTGAGCTGCTGGCTGGATTTGCATTTCAAGTTTGATCACCGCGAGGGAATGCCAACTGCTTCGAAGCTTTTCCAACAAAGCCCTCTTCATCACATAGCCGACGTGTTAGGCTTCGGTGGTACTGTAGTGAACCGCGTTCCGTGGCCGAAGAAACGTGAAGACTGGCGGTCTCACTTCCGCACCGTGACACAAGGCTTCTTTACTTGCGCACCGGCATGTTTGCTTTCGCTAGATCTCCTCATGAGGCCTTCTCCCGAAGTTGATCTTCAACTGATCGGCGCGACCGAGTTCATCCTTTATAATGCGCATCGGTGCTGCCTCCAGATTGGCATCCCACGCCATTCGTTCCCGCCACCGACTGGCATCGTTCCATTGAAGAAAATGGAGTTGGGCACTGAAGCGGACGCGAAGGAAGCGAAGGCCATTAAAGCTCCTTGGAAGACAAGTGTTGCGGGAAAGGCCTTAGCACACGCGGTGGAAGAATGCGAGCCGTGGAGGGCTTATGTAACCGAACTGGGGAAGTTAAGGCCTAAGGCGCCTAAGCCCCTGATGTAGTTCATTCTGCTTTCTGATGGAATAAAATCTGGCATTGATGTTTTGGGACCCCCGTCCACTTAATTATTATTATCTTTTTTGTGGTTTTTATTTTTTCTTTGTGTTTTTTTATATGGATTATACATACTCTTATCTTTTTTTTTACTTTTATTATATATATATATATATATATATATATATTTTGAAAATATTTTTTTTTATTATGGGGGCGTCCTGGGGCCTGGACGCCCCTAATTTTATATTTTTGATTTTTTTAAGTTTTTTTTGTCTTGGGAGCGTCCAGCGGCCTGGACGCCCCTATGTTTTATTTTTTTATTTTTTTGTTCTGGGGGCGTCCAAGGTCTTGGACGCCCCTATGTTTTATTTTTTGATCTTTTTAGTTTTTTTTTTTGGCGTCCAGGCGCCTGGACGCCCCAAATTTTTTGAATTTTGAAAAAAAATAAAAAAGATGGGGGCGTCCAGGGGCCTGGACGCCCCAAAGAGGCTGGATTCTATATATATGGGGGGGCCTCCCCCCTTTTGCTCAATTACTGTTCATTCAAACCGCCCAGTCAATCCAGACGACCCATTCTTCGTCCCAATGGAGCGAGGAGGATCGAGCCAGGGTCCACAGAAGCGGAAACGACGGGCTCGTCGTCCGAGGAGGCTGAGGGATGATGCCGAGGAGGCTGCTGCGGCGGAGGAGATTGCCGCGGGTGAGGAGGCTCTTCTTTTGGCCTTGGAGGCTGCAGTGGACGCTGGCGACGCGGCAGAGGACGAGCATGATCCGGTAAGCCCCTTAGACCTCCATTCTATTGGTTCACTGGGTTAAAAGGGCGGACGAGAGGCTGTGTGAAGAACGCCGGGTGTGAGGGAAGGAGGCGTCCAGGGGCCTGGACGCCTCCACATTTTCTTTTTCTTTTTATTTTATTATTTATTTTTTTTATTTGTTTACGAAAATAATATAAATATAATTAAAAATAAGGAGGCGTCCAGAGCCTGGGACGCCTCCATGATAATATATATATTATTAATATATTTTTTGTTTTGGTTTTTGGGTTTTTTCTAAAAAATAAAATAAAATAAAGGAAATGGAAAGGAGGCGTCCAGGGGCCTGGACGCCTCCACAAAAAATAAATATTTTAAAAAGAAAAAATAAAATAAAATGAATAAGTAGTATATACAGTGTTATTGTTTATTACTATTCATGATGCTGATGTGTTCTCTATTGGTTTTGTGGTGTGCAGGGCGTGATGAAGGGACGGATCAGCTGGTCCCTAGTGGTGGCAGCATACCGTGGGCTGCCGGACTTCCAGAGGGCGCGTGTGGACGCCATGGGCTTTGGAGCTTTCCTTAGGATCGAGCCCTTCCGGCTCGACCTTCCTCTTATCCAGGCACTGAGGGAGCGGTGGCACGCACCGAGCCGGGCGTTTCTGATGCCCTGGGGGCACATGGTGCCGACACTGGAGGACGTGGCTCGGATTACCGGGCTACGAGTTGACGGAGAGGCAGTCAGCGGGGTCACCTACCCCGACTACCGAGAGAGTGCCCTGGACCTGCTGTGGTTAGAGACGAGCGTGACTGATAGAGACAGCAGGGTAGTTGGCCGAGTGGAGATCATGGAGGCGCTCGGATTCGTCGACCCGCGCCAGCGGGTTAGCGAGACTGGAGCGGAGTTCTTGGCTCGACTAGAGGGGGACGCTCGCGCTGCTTTTACCCAGGATCCGAGTGAGCGGGAGCTGGTGGATCTAGACCTTCGGAGGTTTCTTTTCTTCTTCCTGGGCCGCCTTTTGCTGGGGACGAAGGGGGATGGCATCCACTGCCGTTTCCTCGGGATCTTGGCGGATCTGGACAGAGTGGGACACTACGCGTGGGGAGCGGCTCTGCTTGCCCATTTGATTGCTGATCTCTCCCAGACTTCGGAGAAGGAGACGACAGTCAGCGGCTTCGCACCTTTTCTCCAGGTAAACATTTTATTTATGCATTCCCACAGTTAAATATGTAATTATTGTACTAATGATGTATGATGGATGCAGGTGTGGAGCTATTACTATTTCCCGATGGGGAGGGCTAGGCATGGGAACAGGAGGGCCGTGCCTCTGGCGCGGCGGTGGAGGCCGGTCGTGGTTGCAGCACCCCACGGCTACCAGCTGGCGTCGCTTCGTCGGGAGCTGAGCGAGTATCCCGAGGCCATGGTATGATGCGTATGATTTTTATGTTTTTATGCATGTGACTATCATGATATATGCATGGTGATGCAGGTGGTGTGGAGGCCCTACCTGGACATGGGCGATGCTGGCCAGCCCTGGGTTGTAGCGGGTCTTCCTCGTTTCAGGCGGGACGTGTGGGTCCATTGCCTGAACGAGATCGAGCCGCTTCGGCTGAGGCTGGTTATGAGGACGTTGGGGCTGGCCCAGGAGTGGGTTGATGTAGAAGAGCCGGCCCGCATTGGGCGGAAGACTAAGGGGAAGGCGAAGGTTGTGGACTGGCGTACGCGCTTCCCAGCACAGTACCAGGACTGGCAGCAGGGCGGGGTCCCAGTGGTGTCCCATGTACAGGACAGCACAGACTACATGAGACGGTACCGAGCTACGTACGGGGACCGCCTCTCCTTGGGTGGTATGGCAGGGGTAAGTGAAATGAAACTGCTTCACCTTTCTATATGTATATGCATGTGGTACTAACTTACGTGCAATGCAGGATGCTCGTGATACCATGATCGCCGACCTGCGGGCCCAGTTGGCGGACGCCAGGCGACAGTTGGTGGCCATCCGACAGGAGTTGGAGATCCTGGTGAGTTTATGCGATGCATTTTTTTGTGACCTGGATTTTTGATGCTTAGCCTTTGACTGACGTTTGCCCCGTGTTTCAGCGGGCCCACCAGACAGCGGCAGCCGGGACGGCTGGTGGAGCGGGTTCCAGTTCGCGGGGCCCTCCTCCGGAGGTTTCTGCCCTCCAGGAGCAGCTGGCGTATGCAGTGGCTCGGGCTGAGGAGGCCGAGCGTGACCGCGAGGCTCGAGTGAGTGCTTGCCTGACCTTGACTCTCTTCTGGCTGCTTTCCTTCTATCACTGTTGTTCTCTTATGGTGCATGCGTGCTTTGACAGGTGGCCGAGATTCGGGAGGCCCTGGCGCGTGCTGTTCGTGCCGAGCAGGAGCGCGATGCTCGGGTGGCGGAGCGTGACGCCCGGATTGCAGAGCTGGAGGAGGAGCGTCGACGGGAGGCTGAGGAGCTCCCTCGCGACGTAGTGGATCTGCGGATCGCCCTCGAGCTGTCGAGGAGAGAGGCGATGAGGGAGAGAGAGGAGAGGGAGAGGGATAGGGAGAGCGTGGAGAGAGAGAGGGAGAGGGATAGGGAGAGAGAGAGGGAGGAGCGACAGCGGGATCAGACCGAGAGGAGGGCTCTAGAGGCCCAGCTGCTGGAGCTCCGATTGAGTCTCGGCACGGCGGAGGGGAGGCTTCGGGAGAGCGAGGAGCGGTACCAGAGGGCGAAGGAACGCGGGGCGCGACTTCGTCAGTCCGGTTCTTTTTCCATGGGCAGCTATCTGGTTTCTTCGGCCGAGGAGCGTCGTCGCGCCTTCGAGGCTGGAGTGCCACCGCAGGGCGAGGCGAGCACGGCTTCTCAGGGTTCGCAGAGGCCCCCTAGGGATCCCCGGCAGAGGAGGGAGGAGAGAGATGACCAGGAGGGTGATGGTGAGAGTTAGAGAGTTGCTTGTACACGTCACCCTTCTCACTGTATGATGTACTTTCGGCTATTATATGAAATGAAAATGGCTTTCTTGTGTTGTGTGTACTTTTCTCTCTCCCACACTTTCTTCTTTGCACTGAGTTGTCCTTCGAGGCACGCTCCACGAGACCTTGCCCTGAACAGCGGGGAACTACGCTTTGCATGGGGGGATTCTGTTTCCTTTCTCCCCTTTTGGGCGCGTCCAGGCGCGAGGACGCGTCTTAATCCTTGAATTCAAATTTAAAGCGTCGGGTGGCCTTTCTTCTCCCGTGCCTTACCCGCAAACGAGCCCGCCTTCGACCGAAACTCGCTTGCCCCTTTTTCGTCTTCCTCCTCTTTTGATTGATGGAGTTCGGTGGGCCCGATCATGGTGAAGGTGGAGAGGGACGAGGAACTCCTCGCCCGAGGAGGGACGCGCCAGAGCACGGAACGGCGTCCATGGAGGAGGAAGGGCCGCTTCGGGCCCCCGAGGGACCCGAGGGGCCCGATGGCGCGGGAGGAGGTGAACACGGCTCGGTGAGTGCTTGGTTTTCCCCCTCTTTGATCCATTTTGAGTTTTGAAGCAAGCCGTGCGAAGGGGGAAAGGGTTCGGCTAGTGTCGCACTTAAATGATGGACGCGTCCTAGACAGGGGACGCGTTATTTTTGACTGATGTGGGACCCCTTTCTTGGTGCAGGACATGGCAAGGACCCTGGGCCTGGCCGATGAGTGGGCGAGTGCGGACGAGCCGAGCCGCGTCAGGAGGGAGAGTCGCGGCAAGGCGAGGCTCGAGGACTGGCCCGTACGTCTCCCTGGACAGCAAGGGGGTGTACTGGTGCAGGACAGTGCCGACTTCCTGCGGCGGCAGAGAGAGAGTTACGCGGGGCTTCCCCAAGCTGGGGACACGCGTGGCATCGGCGGCTCGCGCGCCCAACTGTCAGAGACTAGGCGGCAGCTGGCCGTCGCTCAACATGAGCTGTCGCTCCTGGTAAGTTACGTGCCGCACTTTTAACTTCAGATTTTGGAGTTTCACTGACGGCCGTTGTTTATTTTGTTCCAGCGTGCCCAGCAGACAGCGACGGTGGGAGTGGCTGGCGGATCTTCCAGCTCCTCGGCCCCTTTTCTCGAGATTGCCTCCCTCCGGGAGCAACTTGCCGGTGCGGTGGCCCGCGCGACCCGGGCGGAAGAGGAGCGTGACGCCTGGGTGGCGACTGTAGCGGAGCTGCGGCATCGTGGTGAGGAGAGACCTTCTCCAGACATCCTGGAGTTAAGGGTTCTTCTGCAGATGATGAGGAGAGAGGCAGAGAGAGAGAAAGCCGAGAGAAGGTCCGAGCGACAGCGGGATCTGACCGAGAGGAGGGCCTTGGAGGCCCAAGTGAGGGAGCTCCAGCTGGGCCTTCAGGCCGTCGTGCAGAGGCTAGGAGGGATGGAGACGCGCTACGAGAGAGCGCGAGAGTTCGGGGAGCGACTCCGCCAGTCCGGTCGCTTTGCCACTAGTGGCTTCTTCGCCACGCCAGGGGAGGAGCAGCGAGTCACTGCTGCGGAGCAGGCGCCAGAGGCGAGGCAGGTGCTACTGCACGGGGATCCCGGAGGCTTCTGAGGGACCCTCACCTCGGGGGAGAGGAGGAGAGTGCCCAGAGAGATGAGTGATGGTGAGGATTGGCGAGCTAGTGGACCCGCCACCTCTCTATGATTGTAGTGTTTGTGACAGCTTATGTAGAATTATGAATGGAATGATTTGATTTTCTGCTGCTTGTTTGTTCTCTTGTGCGTTCCTTCTTCCCTACACTTCCTTTCCTTTGCACTGTTCCCATGTGATGGGTCTGCCGAGACTCCGCCCCGAGCGGAGAATCGCGTCTTGTTGTGACCATTTTCCACGGGAATCTGCCGTCGAAGTCAATAATGACGGCCCTAGTTTCTTTTCCCGAATGCTGTGTCAAATTTTGCGGACGTCCTCCAAATCATGATAGGGTATCCCTAGACAACATAGGGGCTATTCGTCGTATTCTTCGTCCAGTCAATCACCCTGTGCGCGCGGTGAAGTGACACACGGGACCGCATGGCAGGTGCCTCATTGCGAGGGCTATCATCAACAGGTGATGGAGGCAATCTTGGCCCGCACTCCTTCCGTTTCTATAAATTCTTGTCCCTTTTATCTTCCCAGGTATATCGAGAGCTAACTCGAGGAGCACAAGTTCTCACGGGAGAGGAGGAGTTTGAAATTCCGAGAGTTGGATGGAGGGCGAATCTTCCCATTCCTCGAAGAGAAGCAGGTCCAGTGGTAGTAGTTCCAGGAGGCTTTCAGACCTTGAAGGGCACTTCAGCGAAAGGGCCCAATCACAACTCGTAAGCCAAGTTTTCTTGCCCTTTTTTCCATTCTTTCTTCCTTTCTTCTGACCAAACCTCACCCCCATTCCTTGTAGGTTGTGATGAAATCACAAATCTTATGGGAGTTGGTAGTAGCAGCGTACAGGGGCCTCCCAGATTTTCAGAAGGCGAGGCTAGACGTGATGGGATTTGGTACCTTCCTTCGGATCGAGCCGATCCAGCTCGACCTGGTCCTGATCCAAGCCTTGTGTGAGAGATGGGACCCAGTGAGTCGGGCATTCCTGATGCCCTGGGGGCACATGGTGCCCAGCTTGGAGGATGTGGTCCGGATCACAAGCCTGAAGGTAGAGGGCGAGGCAGTGACCGGAGTCACTTACGCGGACTACAGAGAAGGTGCCCAGAAGTTACTGGGTTTGGACCTAGATGGTCGGAAAAACAGGTCGGTAGCTAGGGCGTCCCTCATGGATGCATTAGGGCTCACCGACACTCGTCGGCGGGACGATGAATCCTCAGAAGAGTTCATGGAAAGGATGGAAATAGGATGCCGTGCCGTGTACTGCACAGATTTCGGCGACTGGGAAAGATGCAACATAGATTTGAGGAGATTTCTCCTCTTCCTTTTGGGGAGATTGGTACTGAGCTCGAAAGGGGACGGTATCCAATGTTGCTTCCTGGAGCTGCTGTCAGACCTTGAAAGAGTAGGGTATTATGCCTGGGGAGCCGCCATGCTGGCACACTTGTTTGCAGGCCTATTCCAAGAAACGGATCGTGAGATGACTGTGAGTGGTTTCACACCATTCATCCAGGTATTTTTTTGGTTTTGCTTGTTTTGTATTTTTTTGTGTTTTTGCAAAGTACTGATGACCTGTGCCGAGCAGCTATGGAGCTATTATTACCTCCCTATGGGGAGAGCTCGGCATTGGCGACCCGTGGTGGTGCCGTTAGCCAGGCGGTGGGAACCCATCATGAGTGCGGCACCCCTAACCTACCAACTGATGGTGCTAAGGCGGGAGCTACAGGAGTTCCCTGCAGCGATGGTAAACTGGAGGCCCTACTCAGACATGGTCGATGCCGACCAGCCGTGGGTTCTAGCAAGTCGTGCCCGGTTCGGACGGGAACTGTGGATGCACTGCCTGAATGAAATCGAGCCGCTTCGGCTACGATTAGTTATGAGGACTTTAGGACTGGCTCAAGAATGGGTGGATTCAGCTGCGCCACCTCGTGTCGGGAGAAAGACGCGAGGACCGGCGACCTGCATTGACTGGCGCGTGCGGTTCCCTGAACAGTATGAAGACTGGCAACGGGGTGGCACGATTGTAGAATCACAGGCACGGGATAGCGAGGACTACTTGCGTCTATATAGGACAAAGTACGCAGAGCGGCTCCAACCCCGGGGACTTGTGGAGGTAGGTTTCCCCTTTTCTCTTCTCTTCTTTCTCCTTTTCTTGGTTTTCTGGTGAAAATGCTGACTTGTAAGGCTGCAGGATGTCCGGGATGCCATGATAGCGAATTTACGAACTCGCTTGGCAGAGATGGAACAACAGTTGGGCGATGCCCGCGGAGCTACGAGCGCCTTGGTAGGTGTACAGTACGTTCCTAATTAAAACCCCAGATTCCAGATGTTGGCTGCTAATTCACGCGGTCGTAGCATGCCCAGATTGGCGCGGCTTCCCCAGCGATGGGAGTGGGTGGTGCCTCTTCCAGCTTGTGGATTCCCACCTCAGAACTTGACTTGCTTCATGAGCAACTTGCTCACGCCACGCAGCGTGCTGCGGAGGCAGAAGGGATGCTCTCTATACAGGTAAAAGTTTCAGTGTTGAGTTCTCCTTGTTTATGCCTTATCGTGTATCTGAGATGGTACACTTGGCAGGAAAAGGAGACGGAAGAAGCGCTTGCCAAGGCTGCGCAGAAGGAGGCTAGGATAGCAGAACTGGAGAGGGAATTGCGGCGTCATTCTGATGACGACTCCTCTAGGGATGCCGTAGAACTGAGGATCACTCTCCAGTTGGAGAGGGAAGACCGCGAGAGAGAACGTGCAGAGAGAGAAAGAGACGCAGAGAGAGAAAGAGCCAACAGATTGACTGAAAGGGAGGAACGAAGGGCCATGGAGGCCCAACTATTCGAACTCCGAATCAGCCTTGGTCTTGCTGAACAGTGGCTGAGAGATGGTGAGGAGCGCTACCGAAGAGCACGAGAGCGTGGCTTTCGTGTTGGTAGCTTCTCTGCTGCTTCCGTGGATCAACGCCGGGATGTGGGAATAGGAAGGGGAGTACAGAGCGGTAGGAGTACCGCTTTTCGTAGTTGGGTAGCACCTTTAAGAGCGTTTTGCCCGGAGAGTAGTGGGACGAGTAATGCAGAGAGAGAGGGCGGAACTTGATGTAATTTTTTTGGTTTTTGGAATAAAACACAAGGTTTGGTTTGTTTGTTTTTCACCTATGCTTCAGTTGCCTGAATCCCTGCACATATCACTGAAACAAACAAATCAGAATTTCTGTTCTGACTTGGCCCCCTGCTCAATAAGCAAATGGTCACTGCGACTGTCCTTGATAATTGGTCAAGGGGCCAAGCCTTTATTAATAAGGCAAGGAAAGATATGATGATGATAAATGCGACAGGCAAGCACACGAATGCAAGTGGTATTAAAAGTGAGATGCTGCACGCAAATGCAATCATGCAAAATTGATTTGTTTTCTTTTTAATATTTGGTATTTTTTTGTTGTTTTATAAAAAAGATTTTTTGTTTGCAAATATGTACATTTTCTCTTTTCCTCTTTTTTTTTGTTTTTATCATTTCAATTTTTTTATTGCTAACGCCCGGCAAGCACCCAAATGGCACCTAACCTACGTGAGAACAGGGGTTTCTTACTAACCTCCCAGGTATCCTAAGTGCACATCTAGGTTGATTTGGGCCTCTAGACCCCTCGAATGATGATCCCGCCGGCTAAGACTTACCCTGATGACAATACCGTCATGCCATGCTTAGGCTCCCAGTCGCTTCCGACCACAGGGATTCACCCAAAAGGTGTTCGAGGTAAATGATTTGCCCGACCCGGGTCTGTTTCCTCACAACTCTAGATGGTATATGATGGAACACCCTGGAACCCTAATGACCAACCGCGCGACGCTGACCCGGAATCAGACGCCGTCGCACCCATAGGTGACGCGCTTGCATTGGCCTAAGCCCGAGGTTAAACAAGAAGACATCAAGGTGGTAAACAGGGGTCTTGACCAGCCAGAAACACGGAGACTCCTTCGCAGCGATAGCTTTTACTTTTCAAAGTAGGCAACCAAATGTGTATATTAAAATAAGGTCGCAGACCCTAGGCAGTTTTCACCTTTCAGAAACTCCATCGAACCTTCATCTTTAGAGGGAGAAGGAAGAGTGTAGGGGATAAACCTCCTGAGAGGACCGGCAAAGCCGTTAACCCGGCGAGCGAATAAGGGCCCATTAACTCTTTCCTTTCAGACAACTTCGGACCAAATCTCGAGCATTTACATTCCACGGCCCCCTTTGTGGATTCAGACTTTTGCTTTGAGGGGTTCCGTTTATCGCACCAGGCACGGTCACGACCAGGCTTTTCTCTTGATTTTGATTTTATATTTCTTTTTGTGAGGGAGATAAAGTCGTTTGACGTTTGTGGGCTCCCTTTTCGTGTGCCTGCGGGGACACTGCCCTCTTCTCGTGCTCTGATCGATGCTCGAGGAAATGGATCCTACTCTTGCCTTTGGGGTTTGAGTTTCGGTTTCTCATGCTCAGCGTTTTAAGGGCGCCGACTGTCTCATTTGGTCGAAGAGAAAAGAATAAAGATTACAGCTTCCGGAGATCTTCTGGGTGGATTCCCACCGTAGGTGATGCTACCGACTTTTTTGAATGAAATACATAAGTGAGCACATGTTAGCTTCCTTCGAGCGAGCATAGGCTGACGTGGCCGGACAGGGATCTCCACGGTTCTGACAAACCAAGACCCGGTGCCTACCAAGCCTTAATGGGCCCTATCCTAACATGAAGGTTAGATACAGGGACTTAACTACATGGTGACTGTCAGGCATCGACATTTTGAATTTTCCATATTTTTAGTGATTTTCAAAATTTCTTTGTTTTTTGATGTTTTTATCTTTTCATCACTTTTTTTTGTTTGTTTTGTGCTAAAGGTAGTATTTCTTAAGATAAAGCCCATTCCAAGGCTGGGATAACTCGGTCCCTTCGGCGTTGATTAGCTTGTAGGCGTTGCCAGGGTACACGGCTTGAATTACAAATGGTCCTTCCCAATTGGGTTGGAGCTTAGAACGCGGCCCTCCAGGTTTGACAAAAATTCTTTTTACGACCATCTCACTGACTTTGAATTTTCTCTCAACGACTTTCTTTTGGTAAAAGCGAGCGAGTCTACTTTGATACACACGTGCGTGTTCGGCAGCGGCCAGCCGCTTCTCATCCAAGAGTTCCAACTGGGCGAGGAGTGAATTACGACGATCGTCGAGGGGAAATTCCTCGTCCAATTGTACCCTGAGAGAAGGGATCAGAGTCTCGTACGGGACTACCGCTTCCATACCATAAGTAAGGGCAAATGGAGTCTGCCCGGTGGGGGTACGATTGAAGTGCGATAGGCCCATAGGGCTTCGATAAGTTTTTCTGGCCAGTCTGAAAACTTACTAGACTCGCAGGTTTTTTTGATGATTTTGAGCAATGTTTTATTGGTGGCCTCCGCTTGGCCGTTACCTTGTGGGTAATAAGGCGATGAATGATGCAATGCAATTGTGTACCTTTTGCAGAGGTCCTGTAGGTCCTGAGAAATGAACTGTGGCCCATTGTCGGTGACGATCGTGCTTGGGACGCCGAATCTGGCGAGGATGTTCTTCATGATGAACTTGCAGACTGTTGACGCCTTGATTTCCGCGTAAGCTTCGGCTTCGGCCCATTTGGTGAAGTATTCCGTCGCAGTAAGGATGAAAGATTTCTGCTTGGTGAGGGAATTGGGATCACCAAGGGGACCAATGATGTCGAATGCCCACATGGAGAAAGGCCACGGGGAGGATATTGGGTGAAGTGAGGAAGATGGTGAATGGATTTTATCGGCGTGAAGTTGACACTTGACACACCTACGGACATAGACAGCACAATCCTCTTCCATGGTGGGCCAGTAAAAACCTTGCCGAATGATCTTTTTGGCGAGCATCTGACTATTCACGTGGCCACCGCACACACCCGAGTGCGTCTCCTCTACACATTTCAAACCTCATCGTCACCAAGACATCTTAACAGAATACCAGTAAGGCTCCTCCTATAGAGTAGACCTCCAACCAAAGTATATTTCTGAGCCACCCTTCTTATGGCTTTCTTGTCCTCTGTGGTGGCCCCTTCAGGATAAGACTGATCTTGGCAGTATTTGACAATTTCATAGAACCATGGTTTCTCTTATCAGCCAGTTCTTCTTCGGCCTCTGCCAACATGATTTCCCTCTTCTCAAGGATATCTTCCTGCAGGATCTTCCTTGCTATCCTGTCTTTGATATTTACGTAGGAAGCATCATCGATTGCAGGGGCGTGAAGTTTATAGATGGAAATGGACTTAAACCATCTTCCTAGAGGGAACCTTATGGATGATGCCAACGAGGCGAGGGCATCGGCGAGAATATTCTGATGACGAGGGACATGAACAAAGATCAGTTTGGCGAACAGTTTGGCAAAGGCAGCAGTGAGTTCTTGGTATGGCTTGAGTTTGGGATCGCGAGTGCGATATTTAGTGAGCACCTGGCGAAGGATGAGTTGACTATCACCTACGACTCGCAACTCAGTGATACGAAAAGAATGAGCGAGTTCTAGGCCAGCTAGAAGGGCTTCATATTCAGCTATATTGTTGGTGACTGGAAATTTGAGTTGGTATGCCAATGGGAATGTGAGGCCTTCAGGCGACAGGAGGGCGATGCCGATTCCTCTCCCTTGAGAATTCAGAGCTCCATCAAAATATAGCGTCCACATTGGCTCATCTGATCGGTTGATGGACATTAGTTCCTCATCTGGAAACTCTGATTGGACGGGATCGAACTTGGGAAGAGGATGGTGAGCGAGATGCTCGGCTATGGCATAGCCTTTAATCGCCTTTTGCTGGATGTAGGTGATGTCGAACTGAGAGAGAAAACTTTGCCAGCGTGCTAGCCTATCCGTAAGGACGGCTTTCTCCAGAAGGAATTTGATAGGATTCATTCGAGCAATCAAGTGGACCTCGTGAGCCAAGAAGTAGTGCTTCAATTTCTGCACTACCCAAACGAGGGCAGCACAGGTTTTCTCCATGCCGGTGTACTTCTGCTCACAGGGATTGAGAAGTTTGGACAAGTAATAGGTTGCCCGTTCCTTGCCTTCTTCATCAGCTTGTGCGAGGACGGCTCCTACGGAGTCATCCAAGACTGAGACGTAAAGGATCAGAGGTTTTTCCGGTTTGGGTGGAATGAGAACGGGTGGACTAGCCAGATATTCCTTTAACCCTTCAAAAGCTTTCTGACATTTAGAATTCCAGTGGAATTCTACTCCTGGCTTGGTCAACTCGTAGAGAGGTCTACACCTTTGTGAATGTTGGGACACAAACCGACGAATAAACTGCAACCTCCCGATTAAACCTCGGACTTCCCTCAAATTCTTGGGAGGCGGCATATCCCTGATAGCCTTGGCTTTGTCGGGATCTATCTCGATCCCTCTTTTGCTCACAATGAACCCCAGCAATTTACCTGACGACACACCAAACACACACTTCTTCGGGTTCATTTTCAGTTGGAACTCCCTTGACCTCTGCAAGACCTTAGCCAAAACTTCTGGATGTTCCATCCTGGTCCTTGATTCTACCAATAAGTCATCCACATACACTTCCAGATATATGTGCATCATGTCATGAAATATGGCCATCATCGCTCTTTGGTAAGTAGCTCCAGCATTCTTTAATCCGAACGGCATGACCACGTAACAATATGTTCCCCAAGGGGTAGTGAATGACGTCTTATCCTGATCCTCTTCTGCCAAACAAATTTGATTATATCCTGAAAATCCATCCATGAACGAGAGGGTCTCGTAGCCTGCCGTGTTATCGATCAACACATCAATGTGAGGCAAGGGAAAATCATCCTTTGGACACGCGCGGTTAAGGTCCCGGAAGTCGATGCAAATCCTGACTTTCCATCTTTCTTCATGACCGGGACAATGTTCGCCACCCATTGAGTATAAAGAACGACTCTAATGAACCTGGCTTTGTGGAGCTTATCGACCTCTTCTTTCATTTTTAAAGCCATCTGAGGGTGAAAACGCCTTAACCTTTGTTTTACCGAGATGGACCCTGGTTTTAGGGTTAAACGGTGTTCGACCAAGGTTGAATCCAGACCCGGCATATCCTCGTAGCTCCATGCAAACGTGTCCTTATATTCCTTGAGAACCTCAATTAATGCCTCTTCTTCAGAGGGTGGTAGGTTGTCACTTATGAGGATGATCCTAGGGTCTTCCTCAGTTCCCAAGTTGACTTCTTTGGTGGATTCTTCTACGGCGGTTGACGGCTCGTCGAATCTCCTCATTCCACTAGCGTATGCGCCCGCCGCATCCTCATATTCTTCACCCTCCTCTTCAGGGGGGCATTCTTCATCCGTGATCTCGTAGACTCCATACCCTTCATCAGACGAACAGTCGCCCTCACATTCTATTTCCGGTAGCCGGATGGGATTTTCTAACAACTGGGGGATGGCAAGAAGGGCCTGACACCTGGCGGCCAAATCCAGAAGGAATCGACGAGGGATCTGCCTACCCTTGGATTTCTTTCTAGGTACTACCCTTGGCCTATCATTCCTAGATTGACTGACAATATTTACAGAAGAAGAGGAAGACGAAGAGGATGGTGTAGAATGTACAGGAGAAGACCCCTCAGAGGAGGGGTAGAAAAGGTCGCTCATCGGACCTTAGACGGGTGGTCCGCAAGACAGTACGCACCCGTGGGAGATGTAGGAGGTTTCCTCAACGAAGATGTGTTGTTGGGGAATTTGAAAATTGACGTTTTTTTTTCGTTTTCATTTTTAATGACAAAGCAGTAAAAAGAGATTGGAGGAGAGAGAAAAGTGGTTATGGCTAGAGGATTGTGAGGCTCATAGAGCAGATCATGGTTGAAGACCTGACGCGGGTTGAAAAGCCCACGTAGGTATGTAAACAGAGAAGGTGATGTAAAACCGACCTTGGACCTATTTTGCAAGCATTCAAGTTTGAGCAGCGGACTCACACTAGCGAGCTCACCCGTATGGCACACACTAGGGCCCGAAGGTAACTAGGCGATGTTGGAGAGGGTCCGAGGTGGGACCATGAGGCTCCAAGGGTTGGAAAGCTTGGGGAGAACCCAAAATGGGCCTAGGATGACCAAATCATGGGCGGCCAACACACCAAGGGTGTGGGTTAAGTGGATTCACACTCAACTCGCCCGCGGTGGGCACTCAATTTGATGGCAATGTAAAATCAGACACTCTCTTACCGCCGACGGAGTAACTATAGCAATACTAAGCTAAGCAAGTCCCATACAGCAATGAGGGATGTTCAGGAGCTCACCTAGCCGGCGTGAAGACGCCGACTCCGGCCGGAGACGGGGGCGAGCGGGGAGGCGAGGGTATGCACCCGCACGCCGCGTCGGTGTCGCTTCAACCTGAAAGTGTAAAGAGTACAACACTATGCCTCTCGCAGGAGGGATGATCTTGGGGTGAGGATTAAGTTAATTACATCCAAAACTACCTCCACGCAGGGAGGGGCCTTCAGCCGGCCAAGCGGGTTGGGGATTACGCAATGAAACTTGACCTCCCGAGCTCCACCGGTTCTGCCCTGCTTCAGGTTCACTGGACAGACAGTCGGAGACGGTGCTGCCACGGGTTCCATGGAACTCGGATCTTGACGAGACCAGCGCCAAAAGTTTTCCAACTGACAGAGGATGAAGCTTGAATTTTTTGGGAAGCTTTGATACTCGGGGCTGACCGCGCCGGCGACTGGAACAGGACAGCAGCGTCTGGTCTCTGGCGGGTATAGAACTGATGCAGCAGGTTGCAGAAGTCACTGTGGGCTCTCCCGGACTCCGATTGGAATGAAACTGGCGGTGATGCGATCGTGGTCGGGGTAGGTTCGAGCCGGAGTTGACGGAGATGCGATCCGATGTCGGTGGAGAGAGTGGTAACCAGAGGAGTGAGGACTGGTCTAACCTGGGACCACAGGGGGCAGTCTGCCGTCTCCGACGAAGAAAATTGGAGCAGAGGGTTCCGGTGGCCGATTGAGTCTCTTATTCTTGGAGGTGGCAGCTAGCTTGAATTAGTTTCTTCCCTCCAAAAATGGCACTCAGAGCCTTCACGAGCTGGCCGTGGCAGAGTCTGGGACCGGACTGATTGATTCTGCCTCTGTCTGGTGCAAATCAATGTGGCTGGTTGCAGAGGGTGCCACGATCTCTAAAGAGCTCTGATTGAGGCGAGACCTGAACCGTTGGAACCGTAGCCAAGTCGTCTTTCTTTCGGCACTGACGGCGACGTCGGAAGATGTCGGAGAAGACCGGGACGATCAAATAAGTAGAGGGGTGTCGGTTCTGGCTCCTGTAAACTGACCTGACACACTTGGAGTAGAAAATTTGTAACTTGAGATTCCGATGTCCAAATGCAGCTCTACTTCTTTAGGATGAAAGAGGACTTGAGAGGGAAGAACTTTACTGAAGAAAAATTGATCTGAATCCCAAAAGGTTCGTCGTGGTCGGGCTTCCAATCTTGATCTAGTTCTCTGCCTGGGGTCTTCTGCGCAGTCGTGGGAGATCAGCTCCTGCGGACAGCTCCGACCTCGGAAGCCGGCGAGACTACCACCGTTGGAAAGCTATCTCGATGACGATTCCAGCAATGTAGGCCTTGCCACCTGAATCTTTGAGAGACGGTCGTGGCTGCCTCTGCAAGTTGCTGCAACTCTACTGTCTGAAACAGAGGCTGGATGAGAAGAAGATGAGGGGGTGGGGAAGGGGAAGGGGAAGGGGATGGCCAAGAGAGTAAGAGGTGGAGGGTGAACTTGGCTGGTATGGGGAAGGGGGGCTGCGACTTTGGGTGGTTTGGGAGGTGGGGAGATGGAAGGGCACTGCTCTAGGGAGAGGGAAATTCGAATTTGGGCTTAGGGAAGAGCCCCTTCAACCTTGGGGAGAGGAAGGGGTGCTTAGGAAGTGGTGTTGGGTAGTTGGGGGTTGGGAGGTGGGGTGTGGATTGGAAGATGCCACCTTGGGTTGGGGGGGAGTTAAATGGGTGTATGGGGAAGGGGAGAGGTCTTAATGAGGGGTGAATGGGGAGGAGAGAGAAAATTCCGAAAATTGGGTGGAGGGAGAGAGAGAGAGAGATAATGGGTGAGAGAGGGAAGAGAGATTTGGTAGAGAGGAGTAAGACTAGAGAATTTTTTCTATTCAATGGATTCTTCAAAAGTTGTTACATATGAGGAGTGGGGTGACCTATTTATAGGCACATGACTTTTTTCACAAAGGACCCTAACAAAAGACACAATGACTAATAACCAAAGGGAAGGGGGGGCATCCATGGGCCTAGCCCAATGAGATGGGCCCAATAACCTATCAAACCAACATAATGACTCAATACTTAGGAAAATGACTCAACAACCTAGGTACATGACTCAAATAAAGGGAAAATTACATGATATTGACTCAAAGAAAATGTGAAGATTACATGACTAGACTAAAAAATACATGACTAACATAATGGCGCTTGCCGACGAACAGTCCGAGTCCGGAGAAAATGTGGAGGGGCAAGGGATGCCCTCATCAGAAGGGGATCTGGGAAGATCATCAGACAATTGTCTGGCCCAGGAAGAAGATATCAGCAAAGGCTGAGACGAGTGGATGGAGAAGATGGCGGCTAATGAGCCGTCGACGGCAATGTTGAGGACGGATGAAGATCCGTCGATGACAGAGTCCTTCTGGCGAGGACGAGGATAGTTTGGAACCTTGGCAAGAGTGGTAATATTCTCTGGTATTTCGGAGATCAATGGTTGTCCTTCAAGCTGCGGAGACGAGAACATCCTTTCCAGTGCAACGGAAATGTCCCGTATGTCGAACCATTTGTCCCACTCGCATTCCGGATCTTTGATCTTGCCTCTTTTGGTGATCCTCGGACATTTTTCAGCCAAATATACAGCATGTGATTCCCCATATGCTTCTCGTGGGTGATCCCCCATCTGAACAACGGGCCCTCTGTTGAAGTGGTTTGATAGATTCCATGTGAGGGGCTTCCAATCCGCCCTGAACGGTCCTTTGAAGCCTAGGCCAAACCTGCGGTTCGGCCTAATTTTCTTTGGCGGTTTGAGCATACCCTGTAACTGTGCGCCCAGACCTTTTCCTTGTTGATAGTCGATATTCCTCATAATCTCCCAACCTTTGGAGTGAAAAGGAAGACATGATGTTGGGGTTGCCCTGACCGGCTCCTTTGGTGCTAGTGGAACATGAGATGGATCACGTACGTCCAGCAGTGACAATATGGGCCGATGAGACGGCCAAACAGAAGGCAGAGATGTGTTGATAGCATCCACTGTGTGAAGGACAGGTGTACTGACCACTTTAATAATTCTCCCATTGTAAGGAAACTTCAGGCACTGATGGTTGGTGGAAGGCACAGCGTCCATGGCTTCGATGTAAGGGCGACCCAATATAGCCTTGAATGTGGGGTCCATATCGAGGACATGGAATTCCGTGGGAATTGACATGGGGCCTAGTTCTGCCTTCAGAATAATCATCCCCTACGGCAGCCTTTTGCTATTGTCATAAGCCGTGACCATGATCGAGGAACGTCTTATTTGTTCCTCGTTGACCCCACACAACTGAAGAGTGCTCATGGAGATCACATTTATGGATGCACCCGTGTCCACAAGACACGGGTTTATGGATACCCCATTAATTTTTATTGAAATACACAATGCATATTTCCGAGCTTCCTTGGGAGCGAGCTCGTAGTTGTGAAACATGATGGCTAGTTGTGTGTCTGTTGGGGTCAGGACGGTCGAAATCTTCTCCACGGGGAGGTCTTCATTAACCATGACCTTTTGAAGATATTCCATCAAGGCCGCCTGGTGGGATGTGGATCTTTGAAGTAGCTCCAGGATGGAGATCCGGGCAGGCGTCTTGTCTAAGGTTTCAATAGATCATACTGTGTTCCAGGGATAGCTCTTTCTGGTTGTTCTGCATCATCCTTCTCTGGCTGGAATTGCTCGGGATTCTGACTGTTGTGGGGGAAAACCCTGTGAAAAATCCTTCCACTCCGGAGCACCATTGCCTGTGGCTTTTGTACCTCTGTGGGGGTAGCAGTGAGTTTTAACAGGGGTTTGAGGGGTAGTAGTGGAGGAATGGTTGATGAAGCAGGGGTGATGACGGGAGCAGGGATTCTGATGAGGGGTTTGTTAGGTGGCGGCATGGTGGAGGTAGAGGGGATATTGCGCGGATTATGAAGGATAAGGGGTCTAGAAGGTGGCGGTGGAGATGAAGTAGGAGTGGGTAGAGCTTGAAGTGGGTAATGATTTTGAGGTGGTTGATGGTTAATGAGTGGTTTTGAAGGCATTAGTGGTGATACGGTGGAGAAAGACGGGGTTATGTATGGTTGACGGATGATAAGGGGTTTAGAAGGCGTAGGGGTAAATGTGGTAGAGGTGGATGGTAAAGTGGGGGAGTGAGAGAAGATGAGAGGGCGTGAAGGCGTAGTGGAGAGTGTCAGTTGATAGGAGGTCGGGGTGCGGATGAGAGGGCGTAATGATAGTAGAAATGGTGATGGTGATACTGACGCGGGTTGATGAGAGAGAGGTGCTACCCGGGCAAGGTGAGGGGGTTGCATGACGATATGGTTGGAGGTAGAAAGAATGAAGGTACTTTCCTGGTGCCACACCTGCTCTCTCCCGACTTCCGGGAAGGAGGAGATGTGGTTAACCTGATGATTGGGCTGTTGGTGCTCTGGTAATGGATTCTGGATTATGCCCATGTCGGGTTGTTGTTGTGGGGCCTGCTGAGCCTGCTGTTGCTGTTGTGGTTGCTGTTGCTGTTGCTGTTGTAACTGCTGCTGTGGCCTGTGAGGAGGTCTCCTAGCCTTGAGAGCCGCGACGTATCGTCTCATCTCATCCCAATCTATTTGATGTTCATCATTCATATCATGGATGTAATCTTTGAAATGGAAGCAGTAATCTACTGTGTGTCCCGGCTGCCTGTGGTAGACACAGTATTTGGAGGTATCAACATTGGGGGGCCACGCGGGCCTTTCTCTGGGTAGGGTGAGTTGGTTTGATGCCATGAGGGCATTAAAAATATCTGCTAAGGTTTCCGGCAATGGTGGATAGTAGGCTCTCTTGGGACCGAGCGGCCTCCTTTGTTGCTGTTGGGGACCATAGTTCCCCGGGGGTGGAACTTGGTTGTACTGAAGCGATGGTTGTTGTTGCTGAGGTTGTGGTTGTTGTTGCTGGGGTTGGCGTAATGGAGGCATATTATCCTGGGGTGGATTATTTTGGGGTGGAGGATGAAGAGGGAAAGGACCCGGTTGAAGGGGAAGTCGGGGCATTTGTGGAGGCCTTGGGTTGACTGCATAGTTGGCATTGTTGACCGCACTGACTTGCTCATTTGTCACGACCCCTTCTGTGGCTCCGCCCGGGACACCAGCGCCTGTCTTTCTGACCACTTTGGGTTTCGGCGACTCAAACATGTTCATGATGGGGGAGTCTTTTAGCTGGGTTTGGATGTACCGGGCCCTTTCATAGAGTTCCTCCATTGTAGTAAGTTTATTCATGGCCAGGACATGTCTGAACTGTGGGGTTACATTAGACACAATCATCTTCACTTGTTCGGGCTCGGAGAGGGTATCCCTTATTCTTTCCGCCAGAGACCTCCATCTATCAGCATATCGGACAAAATCCTCGTCGGGTTTCATCTTTTCGGCCACTAGGTTGGTAATGGAGAGTGAGGGACCGACCCTATCCCTATATTTCTGCAAGAACCTTCTCTGGACTATTTCAAAATTCTCGGCCTCGCGGGGCTCCAGAGAATAGAACCACTCAAGCGCAGGACCATCTAATGATCTCCGAAAGAGGTATGCCAGGGACCTTTGATCATTTTGCCAATAGGAGGACTCATACATGAAGTCCTTGAGGTGAATGAAGGGGTTGCCGGTACCATTGTATCTGCGGTACGTGGGCATTTCGGAAAGAGGAAGATGAATGACGGGAAGGATTGGCAAAGCAACCTCCGGGGTGGCTTTCACGTCCACCATTCTTCTTAGATTTTGAAACTGCTCGTCCATGCGATTGAACCTATTGAGGAGCGATTGGGCGAGCTCCTCTGGAGGTGAAGGTGGCACTTGCCACTGGGGGAGAAACTGTCTCCCGGAGACTTGAGGGGGAAACCCCGAATGAGAGGGAGCTGTCGGACCGCCGACAGTTGGCCCTGGCTGGAGCGGTGTGTGGGGAACAACGGGAGTTTGAGATTGTGACGGGAACTGGAATGAGGGTGGTTGTTGGCTCGCTTGTCCTTGAAGCGAGGGAGACTGGATGGCTTACACCAATGAGGGAGATGGAATGGCCTGCACGGACTCTTGGAGAGGTGCGATGACCGGAGTTGATTCCTGGGGTGTGGGGGAAACAGATTTCCCCTTTAGAATGGCCTGGAAGGCCCGGAGCTGTTCAGAGGTAAGCTCCGTGTTGGCGAGGACGCCCAGTAAAGAAGAGATATCCTGTGGTGGGGACGTGTCCCCGGTAATAACCTTCACCTCATGCGAGGGGTCATGAGAAGGACCCGAGTCCATAGCATAGACTCGCGGGTCGGCTGACAAACCACGGCTAGGGTGGTTCTCCTCAAAAGACTCGTGAGACATGCTCACAGTTTTCCCAGAACGTAAAAACATACACTAGCAAGTAGGTAGCAGAGATTATCAAACAAGTGGATGCCTTTACGCCCTTTTTTGTGTTTTGATTTTGATGATTTTTTGTATTTTTTAGCGAGATCCGAAGTTCACACAAAATGGGGACCCTAGTTTGTTTTTGTTTCACCGCCGTGTCAGCTAGGGTCTCTCGTCTCACCACGAATGAAATGACTAACTCCGGGGAACTTCAATGGTACAACCAGCCCAGTGAACGAAGAGGAGATTCTTCGATGTAGGGGACTTACGGAGGTCCCAGTGTAGGAGATTCTAGTCTGTTGAGAGGAATTCCCAAACGGAGAGTCCTTCCTTCACCGGGAAAGGGTGATCCTCAAAAAATGAAAAAAGGATAGAAAAGAGGAATGGATGTATGCAATGGAATGCTGACAGATATATAGAGTAAGAAAACAACAGAAATAACAGACATATAATAAACAAACAACCAATCACAACTGATAGTGCTGCCGTGAGCACAACGGGGACGCGCGCGGACGCCAAGGTGGAGAGGCACGGATGGTGCCGAACTTGCAAGGGTAGCCGAAAGGAAGCCGTAGAGGTCTCACCGTGATCGCCAATCTGTGAGCGACGTCACGCGGTTCGGGGAAGAGCGGAGAAGACGCGGAGCGCGCGGGCTCCTCTTTTTTTGGTGTTTGTTTGCTGCAACACAGAAATAAGAGAAGAGAGAGAAGGGGCCACCACGGGAGATTGCTCCGGCGGGGCGAGCGGGACAAGTGTGATATAGCAAGATATGGGGGTTAAATGGCCATAGCGGGAAGTGACTCGCCGCGGCCTCGGGGGGACGGGAATGGTGCAAAAATTAAATAACAAGAATTGAAACGGCCATTGGGTAAGTGACTCGCCGCGGCCTCGAGAATATGAGCAGATAATAAGATGACAGAATATAAAGAGAATACAAAGAGCGGGAATTTAAACGGCCATTGGGGAAGTGACTCGCCGCGGCCTCGAGAACATAAACAGATAAGAATATAACGTATACGAACGTGAATTTAAACGGCCATTGGGGAAGTGACTCGCCGCGGCCTCGAGAATATGAGCAGAATATAACAGAATATAAAGAGAATATAAGAACGGAAATTTAAACGGCCATTGGGGAAGTGACTCGCCGCGGCCTCGAGAACATGAATAGATAAGAATATAACATATAAGAACGAAAATTTAAACGGCCATTGGGGAAGTGACTCGCCGCGGCCTCGAGAACAATATGTGATCGCCAGGGGGCAAAAGACCCCAAAAATAAGAAGGTGATCGCGCCTACCTCAAGAGCAGGAGATGGCGGGTTGCTTCTTCCTCTCCCTCTGGCCGGCCGACGGAGAGGGCTTTCCTCGGCTACCCTTGCAAAACAACGACAAACAAATGACAAGTGGATTAGAAAGATGGAGGTGTAGTATTCAAATCCTTGCGATAAAAAGAACGAAATGATGGCAAGACACACACCTGGTTGGTGTTATCTTTTAAACCCCTCTCGGACTCGAGTAGGAGGAAAATGAGATGATGGATGTAAGAAGTGTATAAGAAAAGGTGCCCTTATGAAGGGGGATAGGGGATGCAAGATGATGAATGCAAAAGAACTACGAAGAAAAGGAAAGAATTGGCTTATTGAATGTGCCGATCGTGAAATCCGGCGGAGCTCCGGCAGCGTGGGGACGACGTGGAAGCGCGGTGGATGAAGACGACCTTCCTCTCGCGAGCGTGAGCACCCGAGAAGCCGGCAGAACCTCCACCTATAAAAGAACCCACGGGTTAGAAAATGACTCCGTAGCCTCTGGGCTCCGGCAGCCTATCGGATCACTTCAAAACTCTTCCAGAACTGAGGGGGTGGGCCTCTATTTATAGGGCTCCGGAGGGTGGAGGCGTCCAGGACCCTGGACACCTCCATCAGGGCCGAATTAATATTTTATTCTATTTTTATATATTTTTTTGGAATACTTTTGTGGAGGCGTCCAGGGCCCCGGACGCCTCAAACAAGTCCACCGAAAACCGACGACGGCCGCACGCGGTTTGGCACAACGCGTGGTTTTGTGAGCGGCGCCTCGTGATTCAGAAATGGGCGCGTCCAGTTAGGTGGACGTTTCCATAATTTAGATTTTTTCACACACGACAAACCGTCGTTCGGTGGCCGGCGTCCGTGAGAGAGTTGATGGAGGCGTCCAGGGGCCTGGACGCCTCCAAAAATATATTATTTTTTATTTTGATTTGTCTTTTGTGCCAAGGCTGGCATTTTGTTTTTTTTATAATTATTTTTTTATGGAGGTGTCCAGGGGCCTGGACGCCTCCATTAATATATATATATTTTTATTTATTTTTTTATTTTTATGCCAACTGGCATTTTACACACACATTTTTTATTTTTATTTTTTTTATTTTTATGGAGGCGTCCAGGGGCCTGGACGCCTCCATTAATATATATATTTTTTATTTAGTTTTGGGCCCTGAGAAAATAAATAAATAAAATTAAAAATATGGGGGCGTCCAGGGGCCTGGACGCCCCCATTAAAACCCACCCGGGTCCTCAATCGGCGGTTGCCCGGCAGACACCTTCTTGGTTCCGGAACCTCTTGATGCGTTTGGCTGGTGTTGATCCCGTCCGAATGCCGTGACGAGACGATTACGGATGCCGAAAAAGGCAGAAGAAGACCCAAGAAAAGGAAGTACTCAAGTGATTCGAAATGCGTAAGCCGTCGTGGGGCGTCGTATAGTAATATGAGACTTTCTCAGGAGACGTCAAGAATGGCGTGTCTAGAAACGGTTTTGCTGATCCTCTCAGGAGGTTTATCCCCCACGCTCTTCCTTCTTCCTCTAAAGATGAAGGTTCGATGGGGTTTCTGAAAGGTGAAAACTCCCCAGGGTCTGCGACCTTATTTTAATATACACATTTGGTTGCCTACTTTGAAAAGTAAAAGCTATCGCTGCGAAGGAGTCTCTGTGTTTCTGGTTGGTCAAGACCCCTGTTTACCACCTTGATGTCTTCTTGTTTAACCTCGGGCTTAGGCCAATGCAAGTGCGTCACCTATGGGTGCGACGGCGTCTGATTCCGGGTCAGCGTCACGCGGTTGGTCGTTAGGGTTCCAGGGTGGTCCATCATATACCATCTAGAGTTGTGAGGAAACAGACCCGGGTCGGGCAAATCATTTACCTCGAACACCTTTTGGGTGAATCTCTGTGGTCGGAAGCGACTGGGAGCCTAAGCATGGCATGACGGTATTGTCATCATGATAAGTCTTAGCCGGCGGGATCATCATTCGAGGGGTCTAGAGGCCCAAATCAACCTAGATGTGCACTTAGGATACCTGGGAGGTTAGTAAGAAATCTCTGTTCTCACGTAGGTTAGGTGCCATTTGGGTGCTTGCCGGGCGTTAGCAACAAAAAAAATTAAAATGATAAAAACAACAAAAAAAATGGAAAAGAGAAAATGTACATATTTGCAAACAAAAAATCTTTTTTATGATAAAACAAAAAAAATGCCAAATATAAAAAGAAAATAAATCAATTTTGCATGATCGCATCTGCGTACAACATCTCACTTTAATACCGCTTGCATTCGTGTGCTTGCCTGTCGCATTTATCGTCACCACATTTTTTCATTGCCTTCGTTAATAAAGGCTTGGCCCCTTGACCAGTCATCAAGGACAGTCGCAGTGACCATTTGCTTATTGAGCAAGGGGCCAAGTCAGAACAGAAATTCTGATTTGTTTGTTTCAGTGATGTGTGCAGGGATCCAGGTAACAGAAGCAAAGGTGAAAACCAAACAAACCAAACCTTGTATTTTATTCCAAAAACCAAAAAAATTACATCAAGTTCCGCCCTCTCTCTCCGCATTACTCGTCCCACTACTCTCCGGGCAAAACGCTCTCAAAGGTGCTACCCAACTACGAAAAGCGGTACTCCTACCGCTCTGTACTCCTCTTCATATTCCCACATCCCGGCGTTGATCTACGGAAGCAGCAGAGAAGCTACCAACACGAAAGCCACGCTCTCGTGCTCTTCGGTAGCGCTCCTCACCATCTCTCAGCCACTGTTCAGCAAGACCAAGGCTGATTCGGAGTTTGAATAGTTGGGCCTCCATGGCCCTTCGTTCCTCCCTTTCAGTCAATCTGTTGGCTCTTTCTCTCTCTGCGTCTCTTTCTTTCTCTGCACGTTCTCTCTCGCGGTCTTCCCTCTCCAACTGGAGAGTGATCCTCAGTTCCACAGCATCCCTAGAGGAGTCGTCATCAGGATGACGCCGCAGTTCCCTCTCCAGTTCTGCTATCCTAGCCTCCTTCTGCGCAGCTTGGCCAAGCGCTTCTTCCGTCTCCTTTTCCTGCCGAGTGTACCATCTCAGATACACGATAAGGCATAAACAAGGAGAAGTCAACACTGAGACTCTTACCTGTATAGAGAGCATCCCTTCTGCCTCCGCAGCACGCTGCGTGGCGTGAGCAAGTTGCTCATGAAGCAAGTCAAGTTCTGAGGTGGGAATCCACAAGCTGGAAGAGGCACCACCTACTCCCATAGCTGGGGAAGCCACGCCAATCTGGGCATGCTACGACCGCGTGAATTAGCAGCCAACATCTGGAATCTGGGATTTTAATTAGGAACATACTGTACACCTACCAAGGCGCTCGTAGCTCCGCGGGCATCACCCAACTGTTGTTCCATCTCTGCCAAGCGAGTTCGTAAATTCGCTATCATGACATCCCGGACATCCTGCAGCCTTACGAGTCAGCATTTTCACCAGAAAACCAAGAAAAGGAGAAAGAAGAAAAGAGAAAAGGGGAAACCTACCTCCACAAGTCCCCGGGGTTGGAGCCGCTCTGCGTACTTTGTCTTATATAGAAGCAAGTAGTCCTCGCTATCCCGTGCCTGTGATTCTACAATCGTGCCACCCCGTTGCCAGTCTTTATACTGTTCAGGGAACCGCACGCGCCAGTCAATGCAGGTCGCCGGTCCCCGCGTCTTTCTCCCGACACGAGGTGGCGCAGCTGAATCCACCCATTCTTGAGCCAGTCCTAAAGTCCTCATAACTAATCGTAGCCGAAGCGGCTCGATTTCATTCAGGCAGTGCATCCACAGTTCCCGTCCGAACCGGGCACGACTTGCTAGAACCCACGGCTGGTCGGCATCGACCATGTCTGAGTAGGGTCTCCAGTTTACCATCGCTGCAGGGAATTCCTGTAGCTCCCGCCTTAGCACCATCAGTTGGTAGGTTAGGGGTGCCGCACTCATGATGGGTTCCCACCGCCTGGCTAGCGGCACCATCACGGGTCGCCAATGCCGAGCTCTCCCCATAGGGAGGTAATAATAGCTCCATAGCTGCTCGGCACAGGTCATCAGTACCTTGCAAAAATACAAAAAAAATATAAAACAAGCAAAACCAAAAATACCTGGATGAATGATGTGAAACCACTCACAGTCATCTCACGATCCGCTTCTTGGAACAGGCCTGCAAACAAGTGTGCCAGCATGGCGGCTCCCCAGGCATAGTACCCTACTCTTTCAAGGTCTGATAGCAGCTCCAGGAAGCGACATTGGATACCGTCCCCTTTCGAGCTCAGTACCAATCTCCCCAAAAGGAAGAGGAGAAATCTCCTCAAATCTATGTTGCATCTTTCCCAGTTGCCGAAATCTGTGCAGTACACGGCACGGTATCCTATTTCCATTCTTTCCATAAACTCTTCTGAGGATTCATCATCCCGTCGACGAGTGTCGGTGAGCCTTAATGCATCCATGAGGGACGCCCTAGCTACCAACCTATTTTTCCGACCATCTAGGTCTAAACCCAGTAACTTCTGGGCACCTTCTCGGTAGTCCGCGTAAGTGACTCCGGTCACTGCCTCGCCATCCACCTTGAGACTCGTAATTCGGACCACATCTTCTAGGCTGGGCACCATGTGCCCCCAGGGCATCAGGAATGCCCGACTCACTGGGTCCCATCTCTCACACAAGGCTTGGATCAGGACCAGGTCGAGCTGGATCGGCTCGATCCGAAGAAAAGTGCCAAAACCCATCACGTCTAGCCTGGCCTTCTGAAAATCTGGGAGACCTCGGTATGCTGCCACTACCAACTCCCATGAGATCTGCGATTTCATCACACACTACGCATGCAGGGAATGGAGAGGAGGTTTGGTCAGAAAGAAACGAAGAAAAAAGAATGAGAAAAGGGCAGAAAACTTGGCTTACGAGTGGTGATTGGGCCCTTTCGCTGAAGTGCCCTTCGAGGTCCGAAAGCCTCCTGGAACTACTACCACTGGATCTGCTTCTCTTCGAGTAGTGGGAAGATTCGCCCTCCATCCAACTCTCAGAATTTTGAACTCCTCCTCTCCCGTGAGAACTTGTGCTCCTCGAGTTAGCTCTTGATATACCTGGGAGGATAAAAGGGACACGAATTTATAGAAATGGAAGGAGTGCAGGTCAAGATTGCCTCCATCACCTGTTAATGATAACCCTCACGATGAGGCACCTGCCATGCGGTCCCGTGTGTCACTTCACCACTCGCACAGGGTGATTGATTGGACGAAGAATATGACGACTAGCACTCTATGTTGTCTAGGGATACCCTATCATGTTTTGGAGGATGCCCGCAAAATTTGACGCGACATCCGGGAGAAGGAACTAGGGCCGTCATTATTGACTTCGACGGCAGATTCCCATGGAAAATGGTCACAACAAGACGCGATTCTCTGTTTAGGGTGGAATATCGACAGACCCATCACATGGGAACAGTGCGAAGGAGAAGAAGTGTAGGGAAGAAGGAACGCACCAGAGAACAAACGAGCAGCAGAAAATCAAATCACTCCCTTCATAATTCTACATAAGATGTCAAAAACATCATAAACATAAGGAGGAGGCGAGTCCACCTGCTCGCCGATCCTCACCATCACTCATCTCTCTGGGCGCTCCCCTCCTCTCCCCTGAGGTGCGGGTCCCTTAGAAGCCTCTGGGATCCTCGTACAGTAGCACCTGCCTCGCCTCTTGGCGCCTGCTCCGCAGCAGTGACTCGCTGCTCCTCCCCTGGCATGGCAAAGAAGCCACTAGCGGCAAAGCGACCAGACTGGCGCAGTCGCTCCCCGAACTCTCGCGCTCTCTTGTAGCGCGTCTCCATCCCTCCTAGCCTCTGCACGACGGCCTGAAGGCCCAGCTGGAGCTCCCTCACTTGGGCCTCCAAGGCCCTCCTCTCGGTCTGATCCCGCTGTCGCTTGGACCTTCTCTCGGCTTTCTCTCTCTCTGCCTCTCTCCTCATCATCTGCAGAAGAACCCTTAACTCCAGGATGTCTGGAGAAGGTCTCTCCTCACCACGATACCGCAGCTCCGTTACAGTCGCCACCCAGGCATCACGCTCCTCTTCCGCCTGGGTCGCCCGAGCCACCGCACCGGCAAATTGCTCCCGGAGGGAGGCAATCTCGAGAAAAGGGGCCGAGGAGCTGGAAGATGCGCCACCAATCATCCCCGCCGTCACTGTCTGCTGGGCACGCTGGAACAAAATAAACAACGGCCGTCAGTGAAACTCCAAATCTGAAGATAAAAGTGCGGCACGTAACTTACCAGGAGCGACAGCTCATGTTGAGCGACGGCCAGCTGCCGCCTAGCCTCTGACAGTTGGGCGCGCGAGCCGCTGACCCCACGCGTGTCCCCAGCTTGGGGAAGCCCCGCATAACTCTCTCTCTGCCGCCGCAGGAAGTCGGCGCTGTCCTGCACCAATACACTCCCTTGCTGTCCAGGGAGACGTACGTGCCAGTCCTCGAGACTCGCCTTGCCACGACTCTCCCTCCTGACGCGGCTCGGCTCGTCCGCACTCACCCACTCATCGGCCAGGCCCAGGGTCCTCGCCATGTCCTGCACCAAGAAAAGGGTCCCACATCAATCAAAAAGAACGCGTCCCCTGTCTAGGACGCATCCATCATTTAAGTGCAACACTCGCCGAACCCTTTCCCCCCTCGCACGGCTTGCTTCAAAACTCAAAATGGATCAAAGAGGGGGAAAACCAAGCACCTACCAGACCGTGTTCACCTCCCTCCGCGACATCGGGCCCCTCGGGTCCCTCGGGGGCCCGAAGCGGCCCTTCCTCCTCCATAGACGCCGTTCCGTGCTCTGGCGCGTCCCTCCTTGGGCGAGGGGTCCCGCGTCCCTCTCCACCTTCGCCGTGGTCCAGACCGCCGAACTCCATCGATCGAGGGGAAGAAGACAAAGACGGGCGAGCAAGTTTCGGCGGAAGGCGGGCTCGTTTGCGGGAAAGGCACGGAGAAGGAAGGCCACCCGTCGCTTTAAATTTGAATTTGAGGATTAAGACGCGTCCTCGCGCTTGGACGCGCCCAAAAGAAAGCGAAAAAAAAGGAACCAAAAAAAACCTCCATGCAAAGTAGTTCCCTCCTGTCCAGGGCAAAGTCCCGTGAAGCGTGAACAGCGTGGTGTAAAAGAAAGTGCAGGAAGGAAAAGGGTACACGACAAAAGGAACCACACGAAATCCATTTCATACAAACAGTCAAAAGTACATCATACAGTGAGGACGGTGGGGTGTACAAACAACTCTCTAACTCTCACCACCACCCTCCTGGTCATCTCTCTCCTCCCTCCTCTGACGGGGATCCCTAGGGGGCCTCTGCGACCTCTGCGAACCCTGAGAAGCCGTGCTCGCCTCTCCAGGTGGCACCATGCCAGCCTCCAAGGTGCGGCGACACTGCTCGGCCGAAGAAACTAGAAAGCTGCCCACAGAAAAGGAACCGGACTGACGAAGTCGCACCCCGCGCTCCTTCGCCCTCTAATACGGCTCCTCACTCTCCCGGAGTCTCCCCTCCGCCGTGCCAAGACTCAGACGGAGCTCCGACACCTGGGCCACCAGAGCTCTCCTCTCGTCCCAATCTCGATATCGCTCCGCCATCCTATACTCCCTTTCTTTCTCTATGGTCTCCCTATCCCTCTCCCTCTCTCTCTAGAGTCTCCCTATCCTTCTCCCTCTCTCTCTCTAGGGTCTCCCTATCCCTCTCCCTCTCTCTCTCCACGCTCTCCCCATCCCTCTCCCTCTCCTCTCTCTCCCTCATCGCCTCTCTCCTCGACAGCTCGAGGGCGATCCGTAGATCCACTACGTCGTGAGGAAGCTCCTCAGCCTCCCGTCACCGCTCCTCCTCTAGCTCCGCAATCCGGGCGTCACGCTCTGCCACCCAGGCATCGCGCTCCTGCTCAGCACGAACAGCACGGGCCAGGGCCTCCCGAATCTCGGCCACCTGTCAAAGCACGCATGCACCGTAAGGGAGCAGTGATAGAAGGAAAGTAGCTAGAAGAGGGTCAGGGCCAAGCAAGCACTCACTCGAGCCTCGCGGTCACGCTCGGCCTCCTCAGCCCGAGCCACCGCATACGCCAGCTGCCCCTGGAGGGTAGAAACCTCTGGAGGAGGGCCCCGCGAACTGGAACCCGCTCCACCAGCCGTCCCGGCTGCCGCTGTCTGGTGGGCCCGCTGAAACACGGGGCAAACGTCAGTCAAAGGCTAAGCATCAAAAATCTAGGTCACAAAAAATGCATTGCATAGACTCACCAGGATCTCAAACTCCTGTCGGATGGCCACTAACTGTCGCCTGGCGTCTGCCAGCTGGGCCCGCAGGTCGGCAATCATGTTGTCACGAGCATCCTGCATTGCACATAAGTTATTGCCACATGCATATACATATAGAAGGGTGAAGCAGTTTCATTTCACTTACCCATGCCATACCACCCAAGGAGAGGCGATCCCCGTACGTAGCTCGATATCGTCTCATGTAATCTGTGCTGTCCTGTACATGGGATACCATTGGGACCCCGCCCTACTGCCAGTCCTGGTACTGTGCTGGGAAGCGCGTACGCCAGTCCACAATCTTCGCCTTCCCCTTGGTCTTCCGCCCGATGCAGGCTGGCTCTTCTACATCAACCCACTCCTGGGCTAGCCCCAACGTCCTCATAACCAGCCTCAGCCGAAGCGGCTCGATCTCGTTCAGGCAATGGACCCACACGTCCTGCCTGAAACGAGGAAGACCCGCTACAACCCAAGGCTGGCCAGCGTCGCCCATGCCCAGGTAGGGTCTCCACACCACCTACATCATCATACATACATCATATTAGTTGCCATTCAGTCACATAAGAAAACACAAAAAACCATACGCATCATACCATGGCCTCGAGATACTCGCTCAGCTCCCGACGAAGTGACGCCAGCTGGTAGCCGTGTGGTGCTGCAACCACGACCGGCCTCCACCGCCGCGCCAGAGGCACGGCCCTCCTGTTCCCATGCCTAGCCCTCCCCATCGGGAAATAGTAATAGCTCCACACCTGCATCCATCATACATCATTAGTACAATAATTGCATATTTAACTGTGGGAATGCATAAATAAAATGTTTACCTAGAGAAAAGGTGCGAAGCCACTGACTGTCGTCTCCTTCTCCGAAGTCTGGGAGAGATCAACAATCAAATGGGCAAGCAGAGCCGCCCCCCACGCGTAGTGCCCCACTCTGTCAAGGTCCGCTAGAATCCCGAGGAAGCGGCAGTGGATGCTGTGAACGCGTCACGTGGTGGACTGAGAGAGAGAGATGGGGTTTCTCCCTCTCTGAGTAATAAAGGGTGAAAGAAATGAGGACAAACAATGAAACGCGCGCTATGGGGATATGAAAGAACGGTGGACAAGTACACCTACAGATGACACTCTAATGGAGACAGAAAGAATTTAGACTGACCGAACTCCGGTACATGGCGGAGATAGGGGTCCGAAGACCCTCTCACGCAAACTGAACCCCTTCCCGGTAGGCGTAACCCACCGTTCCGAGAGCAGCTTTTCAGATACCGAATTCGAGTCTTGGGACTCAACGTGATAGAATTTGACAGACGGGAAGACACGTGGACTCAGAAATTGTAACGATATATCACTCCTCGAACAGTTACAAGAACAATATGAATAAAGACACACCACCGCAGGACATTGGTCTTTGCGGGGTTTTAACAACAATATTGTAATATGAGCAGCAATTAATATATGTATATATAGAAACCACCGCGTGACATTGGCCTTACGGGATTTATAAATAATAAATAAAAGTATATATATATACCACCACGAGACATTGGCCTCTGCGGGGTTTTTTATACAACATAGATAATAAATATAAGTATATAAATATATAAACCACCACGAGACTGTGGCCTCTGCGGGGTTTTTACTATGACATAGATAATATAAATTTTATATATATATATATATATATATATATATGTATATATAGAAACCACCACGAGGCTTTGGCCTCTGAGGGGTCTTTAATGTGACATAAATAATATAAATAATAAATATATATATATATATATATAAACCACCACGAGACTGCGGCCTCTGAGGGGTCTTTAATGTGACATAAATAGTATAAATAACAAATATATATATATATATATATATATATAAATATATATATATAAACCACCACGAGACTGTGGCCTCTGAGGGGTCTTTACTATAATATAAGTATATGTGATAGGAAAGGAAAAGGGATCAAATAAACCGCCGCGAGATGTTGATCTTCACGGGGTTTTAAAGCGATGATAGGGGAATGCTGAATATAAATAGTTAGGAATTAGAAAGTAAAGTGCAGAAAATAAAATGCTGAAATGGAAACGGTCGCGGGAGGTGACCCACCGCACCAATTAGGAGTTAGATATACAGAAAGTAAATCACAGAAACCGCCGCGGGGAATAATCCTCCGCGCGGGTGAGGTCAGAGACGGAAGAAGATAACCGCTGCGGGAAGTAACTCTCCGCGGGTGTTATTAAAACAAAAGAAAATTAATGAAGCGCGCGTTAGAAGATTGTGATCGCCAGGGACCGAGGGGTCCCGAGTGGATTGATCGCTTTCGCCTTTGACACGGGATTATGCGGGCTCCAACTTCCTCTTCTTTTGACAGGCCGAAGAAGAGAGCTTTTTAACTGGTTACCCCTACACAAGAAACAAACAGAGAAGAAAATAACTAAATGAGAATGACGGGGGTGTAATACCAATCCTTAGATAATAAAACGGTAAATAACATAAACGAACACGTACCTGGTTGGTATGTTTAAAACCCCTTTAGAACTAAAAGGGTGAGAGAATGACATGATGAAATGCACAAACACAAAGACACTAACCAACTAGGCCCTCTCGGAGAGAAAGGCATGTCACATATGTTAAATGATGCATGGAACATGATTGATTGACTAAATAAAAATAAGAGAAGGGAGAAAAGCTTATCGAGGGAGGCTGGCAACGAGCTTTGAAAAGGGCTTCAATATCACGAGCACAGCATGACAGAAGGACTTCAGAGCGGACTTCAGAAATTAGTTAAGCCGGACATAAAAACACACACACACACACACACAATCATATACATATGAATGATAAATATATTCACATAAACATATACTTAGACATATTAAAGATATTTAGCATATACGTAAATACAAACACATATAAACATGTGTAGACTGGTCGAAATAAAAGAACGAAAATTTGAGAAGGAAGACGAGAAAGGGAGAGAGAAAACTCTTTTTTTTTATTTTTAAGACTTTGTTTTAGAAGAAAAAGGATAAGATATATATATGGGAAAAAAGGAATAAAGAGGGCGAATGAGGGGGAGAGAAGATTAAAAAAAATGAAAAAGAGAGAGAGAGAGATCGAGAGAGAGAAGAGAGGGAAGGAGAGAGTGAGAGAGTGGGGAATAAAAAAAGAATTAAAAGAAGAGAGAGAGGGGGGCGCAGTGAGAAGAGAGAATAAAAAAAATTAAAAGAGAGAGAGAGAGAGAGTGAGACGGAGAGAGGAGGGAGAGATCGAGAGAGAGAGAGGGGGAGAGAGAGAGAGAGAGAAAAAGTGAGAGAGGGAGAGAACCGAGGGGGGGAAGAGAGAGAGAGAGATCGGGTAAGGGGGGAGAGAGATGCAGAAGAGAGAAGGGAGAGGTAATAAAATAAAAAAAGAAGGGGGGAGAGAGAGCGAAACAGGGAAAGAGGAAGAGAGAGAGAGAAGGAAAGGGTGGGGGTGCGAGAGGAGAGAGAAAGAGAGAAGAGAGGGGGGACGCAGGGAGAGAAACTGAGAGGGAGAGAGAGAGAGAGGGGGGGGACGCGACAAAGAAAAGAGAGGGGGAGAGAAGAGAGAGGGAAGAGAGAGGAACGGGAAAGGGGGGGGTCTCGCGAGGGCGGTGGCCGCGGCGTCGGGGGCGGAGGCGGCCGGGACGGTGCCGGAGCGGCGAGGGCGTCGCAAGGGGGGGCGTCGTACGGCGAAGGCGGGCGGCGGGAAGGCTGCTGACGGCGTCGGGGGGGTGGCCGGTTGGTCTCACGGCTGACGGGAGTGGCCGGAGGCGGCTGGCGGTGCAGTCACGGCGGAGGTGGCTCGCATGGCTTCACGGCGAGGGGAGCGGTGCATGCACGGGGGCTGCGGCGTAGACGGGGTGCTCGTGGCAGCTAGCAGCGGCGAGGTGGAGCTCGGACGCGGTGGTGGAAGGGAGCGGTGCTGTTGGTGGGCGGCGGGAGGTGCAGGCGAGGTGGTGCAGACGAGGTGGCCGCGGGGTGTTCTCGCGGTGGCCGGTGCAGGTGGAGGTGGGCTTCGCGGCGTCGTGGAGGATGACCGGCGGGGTACTGGAGGGTGGCCGGAGGCGAGCGGCTGGGCGTCCGCGGTAGTAGGCTGCTGGTAGGTGTGGTCTGCGGCGAGGAGCTATCGACGGGGGGGGGGGGGGGGGTGGGCTCATGACGAGGGCGGCAGCAGCGGCGGTGCAGGCGGTCCTGGGCAATGGCGGAGGGAGATCGACGGTGGTATCATGGTGATTGCATGGCGGCGGACGTGGAGGTGGGAGTGGCGAGATGAGACGTGGGAAGGACGCGGTGACAGCGGCGATGTGGGTGCGGTCGGAGGAGATTGCTGGGGAGGCCTCGTGGGAGAGGAGGGAGGAAGTGAGAAAGAGGGAGAGATCCCACGGTGGGGGCGCTGGCCGGAGGGGGGCTGTGGGTTACTAATGGCCGCGGTTAGCAGGTGGGAGTGGGGTGGTTTCATGGTGGAGGTGGAAGGAGGGAGATGGTGGCCGGTGAGGGTGGGATGGCAGCGAAGGAGGCGACTGGGAGTGGGAGTTTGCGAGAGTGAGGTTGTCGTTAGGGAGCTTGGACGTGGGAATGGGAGAGTGAGAGAGTTGAGAGTGTGAGGAGAGAAATGAGAGTGGGATGGGGATGAGTGTGCATGTGTGTGTGCCGTGAGGGAGAGGGTGAGAACAGGAAAGTGGGTTGCGTGAGAAGGGGGGTGAAAATAGGAAATAGAAAGAGATGTAGAGAGAATAAAATGGGGTAGGAAATATTATCTTATTATTTATTATATTTATTATATTTTATGTTTGTTTGTTTTGTTTGTTTTTATTTGTTTTGTTTCTTCTTTTTTTTGCTTCTTTATATATATATATTATTTATGGTTATTATATTTTTTGCTTTTTAATAAATATATTATGTATATACTAATCACTTATATATATATATATTTATGAAAATAAATTTATTAAAGAAAATCAATTATATTTTTTTACGTAAACACAACTACACACATTTTTTTGGATTTAATTTTCTCTTTCTTTATTTATATGTACACATATTTTAATTTTCTCCCTTTCACAAAATAATGCAATTTAACCAAAATTACGGAAATCACTCAAATAAAAGAAAATGTAAGCCACTTCAGGGCATTACGGTACAATATGGGATTTACTCATCGTAACGTCAGAAATGGCGTGTCTACAGCTGCCCCGCCTTGGCATCCACTTTGTAGGGGAAGGACATGTAATGGAATGAAATGAAGTGTATTGGAATGAAATGGAGTGGACAGAAAAGTCGATGCCAAGGTGTGATGAGACACGCCTCTAACGTCACGTGATGGGAATCTTTCCGGAATTTCACGAAGCAACCTTAAGGAAGGTTCTCCGAAATCAACGATTGTTTGGATGGTAAACAAATTGGGAAGGACATTGTGTGCGCTGGGGCACGAACAAACTAAAAGGACCAACTTCACGGTGCGGAAGTACCTGGGTCGTAAACCTCAGGTTTCACCATTGGGGAGCGGTTACCAGCCATTGTGGACGTGCTACAACCAAGGTGGGTCCGAGGGGAATTTAAGAAATGAAATGGAGATAAATCCAAACAATGGTTTCATCCAGAGAAGCATCCCAAGGTAACCTCGGAAAACTCAGTACTCGACTCTGAATAGAATATCCCATATTTAAGCAATTAATCACAGTAGCTCACACAATCAAAGTAAGTGAATGATTTTCCACAATGAACTCAAAGTCCTACATGAATGCATGCTGGGTTTAAAAGAAAAATAAAACAAACTAAAATAGAAACTAGCCAAGGATAATATTGCTAAGCTGTGGAGAGTGGGTCAGGATACCGATCCAATGAGCTGATACTGAGCCGGGGCCCGTTTATCCACGTACCGACTCATCGAACGGAACCGTCGTCCCCATTCTATCACAACTTAACGGCCTATCCGTACGTCCTGAACTCCTCCGGGATCATCACTGTTTTTGTTGAAGGGGAACTCAAATCCCGGATTTGTCCAAGGCGTAAGGTCCTTGGCATGCTCTAGTAGCGTAAAGATCATACAACACAATGCATGATAAGGGGTGACCACAATGATTGAATGATTAGGGGACAAGGCGGGACAAGGTGGGGCATCGGTGGGACAGTGGTACCCCACTCGATAATTAACATAACAAAACAAGATCACAACTATGCAAGCAAATTATCACACACAACAAAACGAAACTGCAACACTGTTCCTAGATTCCTTTCCTCACTATAAGTATCGCCCCTTTGGCCTTAAGAAAATGCATTCCAGGGCGAGCTAAGAAAGTTGAAGCTTAGGAGGAGATCAGAGTTCGAGATGGAAGGGCAGTCTTCCAGTCCCGTGAAGAAAAGCAAGCCCAACAACGAGTGCAAGCGGCTTACTGACTTCGAAGGGCATCTTAGCGGGAGAATCCAGTCTCGAATGGTGAGTTAATATTTCTCCTTTTGTGTTTCTGCAAGACCTTCTTACGCTCATTTTCGTCTTTTCCCCTTTCTTTCCAGCCGTATCCTCTCTTTCCTGGCCCGAGGAAGTTTTCAAGGTTGCCATGGCTGTCGAGACTCACTTCGAACATCTCGATCAGCATGAGGGCCATCATCAGAAAGTGGCATCTCCAAAAGCTCGTAACTCATGCCAAACATTATAATGAGATTCACATGGATTGGGCGGCTATGGGTGCACTGGTAGAGCTTTGGCACCCTCAAACGCACACGTTCATTTTCCCCACTTTCGAGGCAACTATTCTTCTCGAAGAAGCAGAACTTCTACTTGGCGTGAAGAAATTCCAGAGAAATGGCAAGGTAAAGGTTATGTGCATGCTAAGAAGGGTGACTTCCGAGGAGGTGCTCAGAAGCTTCATGCCGTCCGAAGCCATCAAGGGCGTCCAGACTCAGAAGGGAATCCATCTGCAAAAACTTGCAGATTGGGTCATAAATGCTCTTGAAAGGTTGACAAGCGATGATGATCGCATTGAAGGGCTCATGAAGGGATTCACCATCTGCTTAGCGGGTGCTCTCCTATTCCCTTATACTGACAACATAGTGGAGGAAGATCAGCTAAGCGCCATCTGTGGAATTTGGGAAGGAAAGAGAGTGGGACCTGCCATCCTTGCTTATCTCTATAGCGGACTCACGGCTTCCAGTATGGGTAAGCCTCCTTTTGGTTGCGCACTCCTTTTGAATTGCTGGACTGACTTGCATTTCAAATTTAACCATCGTGAGGGAATGTCGTCTACTTCAAGACTCTTCCAACAAAGCCCGCTTCACCATATGGTCAATGTGTTAGGCTCTAGTGGTAGTATAGCAAATCGCGTTCCCTGGCTGAAGAAACGAGAAGACTGGCGGGCTCACTTCAGTACCATTGAAGAGTATATGTTCACTCGTGCACCGACATGCTTACTCCCATATGAGCTTCTCACGAGGTCTTCTCTTAACATGGAGCTCCAGCTTGTTGGCGCGTCTGAATTCATCCTTTACAACACGCACCGGTGTCATACTCAGATGGGCCTCCCTCGCCATTCATTCCCACTGCTATCCGAGCTTCCTTTAATCAGAAAAGGGAGCTGGGCACAGGAGGTGACGCAAGAAATGTGAAGACAATCAAAGCGTCATGGAAGGCCAGCATTACACTGAGGGCAACAGAGTCTGTGAGTGAGGACGAAGAACTGCTGAAAGCTTATGTAATTGAGTTGGGGAAATTGAGGCCTGAGATGCCCAAACCCTAATGTATCTTATCTTGGAATAAATATGGAAGCTTTAATGCCATTTACATCCTAACTCTCTACTATTTTTTTTCTTTTTTATTCCCTTTTTTCTCTTTTTTCTTGTTTTTGGCACAAACATCTGCAATAGCCAGTGCTAGGTGATAGCCAACCATTCCGGACAAGAGCCAAAAACTCAAGGCAACTAGCATGAGGAGTTGCCCTGAGATGCCCGGGAGCTAAAGATTTCTCTCCGAATGGCTAGAGAGAGATAAGCAAGAGATAATAGAGAGAGAAAAGGCAAAAATAGAGCAGCACCAGTGGCGCAGGAGATGGAGCTCTGAGAGAAAGAGCATCGAGAGATGGCTCGCTCTGCAGATTGGAGGGGATTAGAGCTCGCAACAGAGGAGCTCCTGGAGTTGGTAGCATCTTCATCGGCAGAGCATAGGGCAGCTCAGCTAGCGGCCTCGACTTCAAGAGCTTCGCGGCCATCAGGGTCGCGAGAGAGACAAGAGGACGGCGAGGAGCACTGCCGAAGAGCAGGTGGGAACGCATGGCGCGACAAAGCGATTGCTGCGTCACGGAATTATAAAAGGCCTCCAAGGGACTTCTTGCCTTGAGAGAGAGAATAGAAGCGACCAGGAGGGTGGTGAGGGTTAGTGAGTGGCTTGTTCACTCACTCCCTTCTCATGACGGGCACAAACCCTTATATATATGTGCGAGTGAAATAGGTTGGTTTGAACACGGCTGGTTCGCCCTGGATATGTTCCTTCTGCTCTACAGCTCTTCTCTACCACATGGGTTCCCGCGAGACGTACTCGACGAGATGTCTCCTTAAAACACGGGGCGGTGACTCACCATAGCCATGATTTTCAAGGGGATCATCCACGGATTTCAACAATATCGGCCCGTGGTGCTCTTTTCCCACGTGAATGTCCCTTATTTCCTTGTTTGCGCTAAAAGTAGTCGCAATAGGACAAGGGACACGCGGAATCTTTGGACCGAATAGGAGTGGCGGGTCAACAAATCACAGCTCTGCTCCATTTACTTCACATGGCAAAGTGGCACGCGAGTGTACCGTGGCCATGACTTTCAAAGGAATCTACCACCAATTTCAACAACGTCGGTCCCTGGTCCTATTTTCCCGTATAAATGTCCCCCACTTTCTTCTTTGCGCTAGCAGTAGTCGCAACGGGACAATAAACACGGGGAATCTTTAGACCGCATGGGGAGGACAAGTCAACAAATCACGCCTCCGAATTGATCACTCCAGATGGCAGAGTGACATGCGAGAGTAAAGAGAGGGTGACTTGTCGTAAAGGATGTTGCTGGGGTGATGGTGATAGATCCAGATCACCTTCTTTCCAATCCTATAAATACCTCCCCTTTCGCTCGACTTGGAAACACCGAAGTCCTGAGAGCAGACTTGAGGAGTGCAAATTTGTAAGGAAGGGAGGTTGCGAGTGTTGCTCACTTTTTCAGGATGGAGGGTGAATCCAGCTTTAGAGCAGAAGGTGAGTCTTCCCGCTCCTCGAAGAGGAGCAGATCAGGTAGCAGTTCCAGGAGACTCTCAGAAGTCGAAGGACAACTGAGTGAGAGGACCCGATCACAGCTTGTAAGTGGCTTCTTTGGTTTCCTTCCTTCATCCTTTTCTTCTCCTTTCTTGCTTAGCAATGTTCCCCTTTTCACTTCTTGTATATGTGCAGAGCATGATGCGCTCGCACATCTCTTGGGAGCTCGTAGTGGCAGCATATCGAGGTCTCCCGGACTTCCAAAAGGCCAGGCTAGACGTGATGGGGTTCGGTGCCTTCCTCCGAATCGAGCCGATAAAGCTCGACCTTGCCCTGATCCAAGCATTACATGAAAGATGGGATCCGGCGAGTCGGGCATTCCTGATGCCTTGGGGGCACATGGTGCCCAGTTTGGAAGATATGGTCCGCATTACGGGCCTCAAAGTGGATGGAGAGGCAGTGACCGGCGTCACTTATGCGGATTACCGAGAAGGTGCCCAGAAACTGTTAGGACTGGAACTCGATGGACGGAAGAACAGGTCAGTAGCCAAGACATCGATCATGGAGGTGTTAGGGCTTACTGACATCCGTCCACGGGATGACGAGTCCTTGGAGGAATTTATGGAAAGGGCAGAGAGAGGTGCCCGTGCTGTATACTGTGCAGATGCCAGCAACTGGGAGAGGACCAACATGGACCTGAGGAGGTTCCTCCTCTTTCTGCTGGGTAGGCTGCTACTGGGCTCCAAGGGAGACAACATACACTGCCGCTTCCTGGAGCTGCTCGTAGATTTGGAGAGAGTAGGACAGTACGCCTGGGGAGCTGCCGTGCTGGCACATCTATTTACAGGTCTGTCGCAAAGGACAGGCCGAGAGGTGACAATAAATGGGTTTACGCCCTTTCATCCAGGTAAAAAAATTATTTTTTTGTGGTTTTGGTTTTATGCTTTTTTCTTGTATTTGTTGGTGCCAATGACACATGATGGTGTAGCTGTGGAGCTACTATTATATTCCAATGGGGAGAGCTCGACACTGTCGGCCAGTGACGATCCCGTTGGCTAGGCGGTGGCAACCCATCATGAGTACAGCACCATTATCCTACCAGCTGATGGTATCGAGACGGGAGCTGCAAGAGTTCCCTGCAGCGATGGTAGGATACTTTTTTCTCTTTTTATATGTTTTGTTCATTTTTTTATTTTTTTTTGTATTTTTGAGTAACTAAGAAGATATGTACAACCCAACATAGGTGAACTGGAGGCCTTACTTGAATATGGTCGATGTCGACCAGCCATGGGTAATTGGAAGCCGTGCCCGATTCGGACGGGACCTCTGGCTCATTGCTTGAATGAAATTGAGCCACTAAGGCTACGATTAGTCATGAGACCCTCGGGCTTGCCCAGGAATGGGTGGATATAACCTCCTCACCCAGCGTCGGGAAGAAGACGCGTGGGCCGGCAACCTGCGTTGATTGGAGGGTGCGCTTCCCCGAACAGTATGAAGACTGGCAGCGGGGTGGCACGCTCCTGGAATCACAAGCGCAAGACAGTGAAGATTACCTACGGCTCTATAGGGCAATGTATGCGGAGAGGCTCCAGCTTGGAGGGCTTATAGAGGTAAAGTAAAACACCATTTTTTTTGTCTTTTATAATTTCCATTTTTTTTATTTTTATTTGTGAACTCAAGAGCCATGGCTGTAGGATGCCCGTGACACCATAATAACGAACTTACGAGCTCGTTTGGCGGACACGGAGCAAGAGTTAACTGATACCCGAGCGGCTCTGGGTTCATCAGTAAGTGTATATATACATACTCCTGGCATGATTTGAAATTCATGGCGTTAACCATTTAACTGTCACCTCTCATGTGTGTACGCAGCGTGCCCAGCTCGACGTAGTTTCATCGGCGATGGGGGCAGACGGCGTTTCTTCCAGTCTATGGATTCCCACTTCAGAGTTAGATTCACTACACGAGCAACTTGCTCATGCCACACAGCGGGCTGCGGAAGCAGAAGGGATGCTTTCTGTACAGGTGAGAGCCTCACCATTTAATATCCCTTGTTCAAGCGTTACCAGAAGCCTGAGATGAAACGTCTGGCAGGAGAAAGAAACGGAGGAGGCACTCGCACATGCCGCCCAGAAGGAAGCTAGAATAGCCGAGCTAGAAGAGGAACTGCAGCGTCGTCCAGGTGATGACTTTTCTAGGGACGCTATAGAGCTGAGGATCACCCTTCAGCTGGAGAGGGAAGACAGAGCGAGAGAACGTGCTGAGAGGGAAAAGGCCAAGGAAAGAGAGAAGGCCAAGAGGTCGGCCGAGAAAGAGGAGAAGAGGGCCCTGGAGGCCCAATTATTTGAATTGAAGACCAGTCTCGGCCTCGCCGAGCAGTGGCTAAAGGACGGTGAGGAACGCTACCGAAGAGCACGAGAGCGTGGCTTTCGTGTCAGCAGCTCCTTTGGTGCCCCCGCAGATCGGCGCCGGGGAGTAGAGATCGGAAGAGGAGCACAAAGCGGTGGAAGGACCGCATTCCATGATTGGATAGCCCCCTCAAGAGTGTCTCGTCCGGAGGGTGGCGGGACAAGTAATGTGGAGAGAGAAGGTGAAACCTGATGTAATCTCTTTGTTGTTTATTTTTATTTTGAATAGAAGTGAAATAAAGTATTTTGTGTTTGATTCTCTGCTTCTTCCTGAGCTCTCGAATTCCTGCACACACCTAAGCAAACAAGTCAGTATTTCTGCTCTGACTTGCCCCTTGCTCAACAAGCAAACGAAGTTTTGAACTATCCTTGATAACGAGTCAAGGGGCAAGCCCTTATTAACAAAGGCACTGACAAAAGATGATGATGAATGCGACAGACAAGCACACGGATGCAAACGAGAATTTAAAATGAATGCTGCATACAAATGCGATCATGCAAAGATGTGATCTTTGTTTTTTTTGTAGGTGTATATTAATTTTTTTTGTGTTTTGTTGTTTGTTTATTATTATTTTTGGTCTTTTACATTTCCATTTTTTTGTGCATATACATTTTTCTCCCCCCTTTTTTTTGGATTTTGGATTTTGTCATTTTTTTGTTTATTTTTGGCTTATTTATTATTTTTTTGTTTTTTACTAATGCATGATGACCAACCCATATAACATGTAAGTTGCACGAGAACAAGGGTTTCTTGCTAACCTCCCAGGTATCCTAAGTGCACATCTAGGTTGATTTGGGCCTCTAGACTCCTCGAATGATAATCCCGCCGGCTAAGACTTATCCTGATGACAATACCGTCATGCCATGCTTAGGCTCCCAGTTGCTTCCGACCACAGGGATTCACCCAAAAAATGTTCGAGGTAAATGATTTGCCCGACCCGGGTCTATTTCCTCACAACTCTAGATGGTATGTAATGGAACACCCTGGAACCCAAATGACCAACCGCGCGACGCTGACCCGGAATCAGACGCCGTCGCACCTATAGGTGACGCGCTTGCATTGGTCTAAGCCCGAGGTTAAACTAAGAAGACATTAAGGTGGTAGATAAAGGTCTTGACCAGCCAGAAACACGGAGACTCCTTCACGACAATGACTTCTGCTTTCAAAATGGACAACCGTATGCTTGTGTTAAAACAAAGTCACAAGCCTTGGTGGGTCTCACCCTTTGGATACTCCATTTAGCCTTTATCTTCAGGGGAAGAAGGAAGAGTATTGGGGGTAAACCTCCTGAGAGGACCGGCAAAACCGTTAACCCGGCGAGTCAATAGAGGCACACTTAACTTCCCCTTTCGGGCAACTTCGGACTAACTCTCGAGCATTTACATCTCGTGACCCCCTTTTGTGTAATTTGACTTTCAGTCAAAGGGGTTTCATTTAGTGGAATCAGGCACGGTTACGACCAGGCCTTTCTTTGACTTTGATTTTTTTTTGCTTCTTTTTTTTTATTCTTTTGATGGATTTTTTTTGCGAGGGACATAGTATTTTGACATTATGGAATCCCTCTTGGATGCCTGCGGGGACACTGCCCTCTTCTCGTGCTCTGATTCATGCTCGAAGAATTGGATCCTACTCTCACCCTAGGGGTCGTGTTCATGTTTCCCATGCTCAGCGTTTTAAGGGCGCCGACTGTCTCACTCGGTCGAGAAGAAGAGAACAAAGATTTAAGCTTTCTTGGAGACCTTTTGAGTGATGCCCTACCATAAGCGATGCTATCAATTTTTATAACACAGATGTGTATTCATGTTGTCTTCTTTTGAGGGGGCATAGGCCGAACTGGCCAGACAGGGGTCTCCACGGTTCTGGCAAACCAAGACCTGAGACCTACCAAGTCTTAATGGGCCCTTTCCTAACATGGAGGTTGAATGCAATGACTTAACTACATGGTGATCTCCAAGCATCAGCATTTTGAATTTTTCATTTTTTTTGGTCTTTTCTTTTTTTGTTTTTATACACAAATTTTTGTGGTTTTCATTATTTTTTTCATTTTTTTGTTGTTTTTGTTTTCAATTTTTTTTATCTTTGACAGTATGTACACCTATCTAAGGGTAATACTTCTTAAGGTAAAGCCCATTCCAAGGGTGGGATAACTCAACTCCTTCAGCATTGACTAGCCTGTAGGCGTTGCCAGGATGCACAGCCTGAACCACGTATGGTCCTTCCCAATTGGGTTGGAGCTTAGAACGCGGCCCGCCAGGTTTTACAAAAATTCTTTTCACTACCATTTCACCAACTTTGAACTTTCTCTCAATAACCTTCTTCTGGTAAAAACGTGCGAGTCTATTTTGGTAGACGCGAGCATGCTCGGCAGCAACCAGACGTTTCTCGTCTAAGAGTTCCAACTGGGCAAGGAGAGAATCACGACGTTCATCGAGGGGAAGGTCCTTGTCCAATTGTACTCTCAGAGAGGGAATCAGAATCTCATATGGAACTACCGCCTCCATCCCGTAAGTGAGGGCGAACGGAGTTTGCCCAGTAGGAGTTCGGATTGAAGTGCGATAGGCCCATAGAGCTTCGATAAGCTTCTCTGGCCAATCCGAGAATCTGCTAGACTCACATGTTTTCTTTATGATTTTAATCAGTGTTTTATTAGTGGCCTCCGCTTGGCCATTGCCTTGTGGATAATATGGTGACGAATGATGCAATGCAATTTTATACCTTTGGCAGAGGTCCTGAAGATCCTGAGAGATGAATTGTGGCCCATTGTCGGTGATGATAGTTCTTGGAATGCCGAACCTGGCGATGATGTTCTTCATGATGAACTTGCAGACTGTGGATGCCTTGACTTCTGCATAGGCTTCGGCTTCAGCCCATTTGGTGAAGTACTCCGTTGCAGTGAGGATGAAGGATTTTTGCTTAATAAGGGAGTTAGGATCACCAAGAGGACCGATGATGTCGAATGCCCACATGGAGAAAGGCCATGGGGAGGATACTGGATGGAGAGAGGAAGATGGGGAATGAATCTTATCAGCGTGAAGTTGACACTTGACACACCTACGGACATAGACAGCACAGTCTTCTTCCATGGTGGGCCAGTAAAAGCCTTGCCGAAGGATCTTCTTAGCAAGCATTTGGCTGTTCACATGGCCACCGCACACGCCTGAGTGTGCTTCCTCTACACACTTCCAGGACTCATCATCATCAAGACACCTTAGAAGAACACCAGTGAGGCTTCTCTTGTATAGCAATCCTCCAACCAATGTGTATCCTCTGGGCTACTCTCCTTATGGCCCTCTTATCTTCTGCTGTTGCTTCTGTAGGGTAAGACTGGTCTTTGCAATATTTAACAATCTCATAGAACCATGGCTTCTCCTCATCAGCCAATTCTTCTCCAATTCGACCAACATAATCTCCCTCTTTTCAACAACTTCTCTATCCTGAGCCATCTTTGACATTTCCTCCTGAACCCTTAAATAGGAAGGGTTGTGAATAGCAGGGAGAGAAGCTTGTGGATAGAAACGGACAGAGCCCTTCTGCCCAGAGGAAACCTTAATGATGATGCCAACGAAGCAAGAGCGTCGGCCAGAATGTTCTGATTGCGAGGAACGTGGACAAAGACCAACTTAGTGAACAGTTTAGCGAAAGCAACAGTAAGCTCTTGATATGGCTTGAGCTTGGGATCGCGAGTGCGATATTTGGTGAGCACTTGGCGAAGGATAAGTTGACTATCACCTATGACTCGTAATTCAGTGACCCAGAAGGAATAGGCAAGGTTCAGACCTGCCAGAAGAGCCTCGTATTCAGCCACGTTGTTGGTGACTGGAAATGAGAGCTGGAATGCATCTGGGATAGCGACACCTTCAGGTGACAAAAGGACAATGCCAATACCTCTCCCCTGGGAATTCAAAGCTCCATCAAAATATAATGTCCACATCGGATCATCAGACTGGGTAATGGACATTAGTTCCTCATCTGGAAACTCTGATTGAACAGGATCAAACTTGGGGAGAGGGTGATGAGCGAGATGCTCGGCTATAGCATAGCCTTTGATTGCCTTTTGTTGAATATAGGTGATGTCGAATTGAGATAGAAAGCTTTGCCAACGTGCTAGCCTATCAGTAAGGACAAACTTTTCCAAGAGAAATTTGATAGGATTCATGCGAGCAATTAAATGGACTTCATGAGCAAGAAAGTAATGTTTCAATTTCTGTACCACCCACACGAGGGCGGCACAGGTCTTTTCCATGGTAGTATACTTTCGCTCACAGGGGTTGAGGAGTTTGGACAAGTAATAGGTTGCCCGTTCCTTGCCTTCCTCATTGATTTGTGCCAGGACGGCTCCCACAGAGTCGTCTAGGACCGAGACATATAGGATCAAAGGCTTATCTGGAATAGGTGGAGTGAGAACAGGCGGGTTGGCCAGATATTCCTTTAATCCGTCGAAAGCATTCTGGCACTTAGAATCCCAACAGAATTTGGTCCCTGCTTTGGTCAACTCGTAGAAGGGCCGGCACCTTTGCGAGTGTTGAGACACAAAGCGACGGATAACTGCAACCTCCCGATTAATCCTCGAACTTCTCTCAGATTCTTCGGGGGTGGCATATCCCTAATCGCCTTAGCCTTGTTGGGATCTATCTCAATACCCCTTTTGCTCACAATGAAGCCAAGTAACTTGCCCGATGATACACCAAACACGCACTTTTTTGGATTCATTTTCAAATTGAATTCACGTGATCTTTGCAACACCTTTGCAAGGACCTCGGGATGTTCCGCCCTAGTTTTAGATTTTACCAACAAATCATCCACATATACCTCCAAATATATGTGCATCATGTCATGGAATATTGCCATCATAGCCCTTTGGTAAGTGGCTCCAGCGTTCTTCAGTCCAAATGGCATGACCACATAACAATAAGTTCCCCAGGGAGTAGTGAATGAAGTTTTCTCCTGATCTTCTTCTGCCAGACGGATTTGATTATATCCAGAAAATCCATCCATGAATGAAAGGGTTTCATATCCTGCCGTGTTATCAATCAACACATCAATATGAGGCAAAGGGAAATCATCCTTCGGACACGCACGGTTAAGGTCCCGGAAGTCAATACAAATTCTCACCTTTCCATCTTTCTTCATGACCGGGACGATGTTTGCGACCCACTGAGGATAAAGGACGACTCTTATGAACCTAGCTTTGTGGAGCTTGTCGACCTCTTCCTTCATTTTTAAAGCCATTTGTGGGCGGAAACGTCTTAACCGTTGCTTTACCGAGATGGACCCTGGTTTGAGGGTGAGACGATGCTCAACCAGAGTAGAATCCAATCCTGGCATATCCTCATAGCTCCATGCAAACGTGTCCTTGTAATCCTTAAGAACCTTAACTAGTGCCTCTTCTTCAGATGATGGTAAATTATCACTTATGAGGACAATCCTAGGGTCTTCCTCAGTTCCCAGATTGATCTCTTTGGTAGACTCTTCTACAGCGGCTGACGGCTCGTCAAATCTGCTCATTCCACTAGCATAGGTGTCAGCCGCGTCCTCATATTCTTCATCCTCTTCTTCAATGGGGTATTCCTCGTCAGTGAGTTCATAGACCCCATACCCTTCATCAATCATGCAATCATTCTCACATTCTATTTCTGGCAGTTGGATGGGATTTTCTAGCAATTGGGGATGGCTAGAAGGGCTTGACACCTGGTGGCTAGATCCAAAAGGAATCGACGGGGAATCTGCCTACCCTTGGATTTCTTCTTAGGCACTACCCTTGACTTATATTGCTAGCTAGACTGACATTTACAGAAGAAGAAGAACTGAAGAGGATGGTGAAGAATGTACAGGGAAGGACCCCTCAGATGAGGGGAAAAGAAGGTCGCTCAGGGGACCTTGAATGAGTGGCCCGTGAGTCGGGGCACACTCGTGGGAGATATAGGAGGTTTCCTCAAAGACAATGCGCTGTTGAGGAGTTGTGGAATTGGCGTTTTTTTTTCATTTTCATTTTTAATAACAAAACAGTGAAAAGAAATTGGAGGAGGTGAAAATGGAACTAAAGCTAGAGGGTTGTGTAGCTCGTAGAGCAGATCGTGATTGAAAACCTGGCGTGAGTTAAGAAACCCACGTAGGTATATGAGTAAAGAAGGGGACCTGGGAAGATCATCAGACAACTGTCTGGCCCAGGAAGGAGACAGCAACAAAGGCTGTGATATGTGGATAGAAAAGATGACGGCTAATGAGCCGTCGGTGACAATATTGGTGACGGATGATGACCCGTCGATGACAACATCCTCTTGGCGAGGAGGGTTTGACATTCTGGCAAGTGTGGTGGTGTCCCCTGGCATTTCGGAGATCAAAGAGGACCCTTCTAGATGTGGAGGCGAGAACATTCTTTCCAGTGCAATGGATATATCTGGTATGTCAAACCATTTATACCATTCACAATCCAGGTGGACAATCTTTCCTCTTTTAGGGATCCTTGAACATCCTTGAGCTAAAAACACATCCCGTGACCCCCCAGGTGGTTCTGGTGGAGGATCTCCCATCTGGACGATGGGCCCCTTTTTGAAATGTGAGGACAAAGTCCAAGTGAGGGGTTTGCCGTCTGATTCGAATGGCCCCTTAAAACCCAAGCCAGCTCTATGGATTGGCTTTATCTTTTGGAGTGGTCTCAGCCTTCCTTGCAGTTGTGCCCCTAAACCTTTGCCATCTTGGTAGCCAATATTTCTCATAATCTCCCATCCTTTGGAGCGGAAGGGGAGACGTGAGTTTAACATAGGGAATGGCTTTTGTTGTGTGAAGGGAGCACGACAGGGGTCATACACATCCAACAAGGATAGTATGGGCCGATGAGTCGGCCAGACCGAAGGCAAAGAGGTGTTGATGGCATCCACCGTAGAACAGAGAGGCATACTCATTACCTTAATAACCCATCCTTTGTATGGAAATTTCAAGCACTGATGATTGGTGGATGGTACAGCATTCATAGCTTCAATGTAGGTACGGCCTAGTATAGCCTTGAAAGTGGGATCCATATCAAGGATATGGAATTCCGTGAAGACTGATACAGGGCCTAGTTCTACATTGAGGGTAATCATCCCCATTGGCGGTCTTTACTATTGTCATAGGCCGTGACTGTGATTGAGGAGGGCATGAGTTGTTCTTCATCAACCCCACATGCTTGAAGAGTACTCGGGGAAATCACATTTATAGACGCGCCCGTGTCTACCAGGCACGGATCCACTGATACGCCATTGATTTTCACCGCAATACACAACGCATATTTTCGAGCTTCCTTGGGGGCAAGCTCGTGATTATGGAACATGATAGGCGGTTGTGTATCAGTGGGCGTCAGGACTGTCGAGATTTTCTCCACAGGGAGATCCTCGTTCACCATGACTTTTTGGAGATATTCCCTTAAAGCTTCTTGGTGAGATGTGGATCTTTTGATCAACTCGAGGATGGAGATACGGGCAGGCGTCTTATCCAGATGTTTCAACAAGTCATACTGGGTCCCAGGGATGGACTCTTCTGACTGCTCTTCCTTATCTTTCTCGGGCCGAGATTGTTCAGGGGCCTGACTATTCTGGGGAAACACCCGGTGGAACATTCTTCCACTCCAGAGCACCATTGCTTGTGGGTCTTGTTGCACCTCTATGGTATTGGGTGTGGATTTTAACAAGGTTTTAAGGGGTAATAATGGAGGAATGGTTGGTGGGATAGGGGTTATGATGGGTGTAGGGGTTTTGATTAGGGGTTTGCTTGGTGGAGGTATAGTAGAGGTAGAAGGAGTCTCGGGTGAATCACGGATGATAAAGGGTTTAGATGGTTGAGGTAGATTAGAAACGGAGGTGACTTGGGGTGGATGATGGACGATAAGGGGTTTATATGATGGAGGGGGTATAGTGGAAGTAGAGGGGACCTCAAATGAATGGTGACTGATAAGAGGTTTAAACGGTGGAGGAGGAGGTTCAGTGGGGATAGAGGTGGATGGTGTGTCATACGGATAATGGGCGGTAAAAAGATTAGAAGGCGGGGGTAAAGGCGCGATAGAGGTAGATGGTAAATTAGAGGAATAAGAAGTGATCAAGGGACTTCGGGGTGAAAAAGGAGTGTGAGATGGCCTTTGGTGATGGACTAACGGTGAATTGACGGTAGGGGTACGAATAAGAGGGCGTGATGGCTGCGGAACGGGAGAAGGACCAAATAGGGGTTGTGAGGGGGTTGAATGGTAAGAAGATGCTGTTCGAAGGAGACGAGGAGGTTGATTGGTGGTATGACTGGTAGCAAGGACAGAGGTGCTTTCTAAATGACAGGTTTGCTCTCTTCCGACTTCCGAGAAGGAGGAAATCGGATTAACCTGGTAGTTGGGCTGTTGGTGCTCCGGAAGCGGGTTATGGATGATGCCCATATTAGGCTGCTGTTGTGGGGCCTGCTGAGGCTGTTGTTGTTGATGCGGTTGTTGTGGCAACTGTGGCCTAGGCGGAGGTCTCCTGGCCTTTAGGGTGGCGATGCATCGCCTCATTTCATCCCAATCGATTTCACCGAGATCATTCATGTCGTAAATGTAATCTTTGAAGTTGAAACAATTCTCCACCGTATGACCCGGCTGTCTGTGATAGACACAGTACCTGGAGGTATCAGCATTTGGGGGCCATGCAAACTTTTCTTTGGGCAAAGTAAGTAGGTTGGCAGCCATGAGGGCATTAAAAATGTCCGGCAATGCCTCGGGCAATGGTGGATAATGGGCTCTTTTGGGTCCAATGGGCCTCATCCGTTGTTGTGGTGGGCCGTAATTTCCCGGGGGTGGAACTTGGTGATACTGAGGTTGTGGTTGTTGTTGTTGTTGGGGATGAAAGGGTTGAGGCATGTTGTTTTGAAGGGGGTTATTTTGGGGTGGAGGACGATAAAGAGGTGGACCTTGTTGAAAGGGAGGTCGTGAAACCTGAGGAGGCCTTGGGTTAACTGGTTGGTTGGGGCTGCCAAGCACACTCACTTGCTCATTTATGACGACTCCCTCAGTTGTTCCTCCTTGGACACCAGTGCCCGTCTTCTTAAACACCCTTGGCTTTGGGGTTCAAACATATGCATGATGGGGGAATCTTTTAATTGGGTCTGGATATACCGAGCCCTCTCATAAAGTTCCTCCATCGTGGTAAGCTTATTCATGGCTAAAATGTGTCTAAACTGCGGGGTTGCATTAGACACAATCATCTTGACTTGCTCGGGTTCTGAAAGGGTATCCTTTATTTTATCGGCCAGAGACCTCCACCTATCAGCATACTGGACAAAATCCTCATCTGACCTCATTTTCTCAGCAACTAGGTCGGTGATAGAAAGGGAGGGACCGACCCTATCCCGGTACTTCTGTATGAATTTGGCTTTGACAATTTCAAAATCTCCAGCCTCACTCGGCTCTAGGGAATAGAACCATTCTAGGGCGGGACCATCCAATGATTTCCGAAAAAGGTAAGCCAGGGATTTTGGATCGTTCTGCCATGAGGAAGATTCATACATAAAATCCTTGATGTGAATATAAGGATTTCCCGTGCCGTTATACCTACGGTATGTAGGCATTTCGGAGGGAGGAAGATGAAATATGGGGAGATTTGGCAGGGAAATGTCAGGGACAGACTTCCCATGTGCCTCTTTCTTGAAATTTCGGAACTCCTCGTTCATTTCAGTGTATTTGTTGAGGAGGGACTGAGTGAGCTCCTCGGCAGGTGAAAGTGGGGCCTGCCATTGAGGCTGAGAAGGCCTTATAGGGACCTGAGAAGGGAACCCTGAACCAGATGGGTATGGTGGCCCACCAGTGGACGGACCCGCTTGGGGTACCGTATGAGGGATGGCAGGGGTTTGAGACTGTAGAGGGGGGAATTGGTGAGAGGCGGGCTGTTGGCTCGCCTGTCCTTGAAGTGAAGAAGAAGGAGCGACATATACATGTGATGGAGATGTAGTAGCCTGGAGCGGCTGTTGGTAGGACGTGGGAGCCGGAGTTGACTCCTGAGGAGGGGGAGAAACAGACTTCCCCTTTAAAATGGCCTGAAAGGCCAGAAGTTGCTCAGGGCTGAGCTGTGTACTAGCGAGGACACCCAAAAGGGAAAAGATATCCTGGGGTGGAGCTACCTCCCGTGGAACAACGGGGACCTCTTGTGAGGTGTCGCGGGAGGGGCCTGAGTCCATTGCGTGGACCCGTGGGTCAGCTGACTGACCACGACCTAATTGATTCTCTTCGGAAGAGTCGTGAGCCATTCCTGTAATTTTACCAGAGCGTAAATGCATACACTAGCAAACAAGTATCAGAGATTAACAGACAAGTGGATGATCTTACGCCATTTTTTTTGTTTTTGGTTTAACCTTTTTTTGTGTTTTGATTTACTTAATTTTTTTTGATTTTTCTTTTTCTCTTTTTTTTGATTTTAACAAATATAAAATTCACACTTAGTAGGAGGGACCCTAATTGCACTTTGTTTTACCGCCGTGTCAGCTAGGGGCACTCGTCTCACCACGAATAGGTAACTAACTCCGGGGTACTTCAGTGGTACAACCAGCCCAGTGAACGAAGAGGGAATCCTTCGCTGTCGGGGACTTACGGAGGTCTCAATGGAGGAGATCCTAGTCCGTCGAGAGGAATTCCCGACGGAGAGTCCTTCCTTCACCGAGAGGGGTTAATCCTTAAATAAGTAAAAGAAAGAAAAGAAAAGGGGTAAATGCATGAAATGCAGTGCTGAATAAAAGATGTATAACGCACAAATACCAGAGATAAACACACAAATAGAACAGAGATAATCACAATGATATAACAAGATATAAAAGCAATAAACAGATGGAGTAGGATACAACCGTTCCTCTTTCCGAGACACGTAGATCACTTGAAAAAAGAGAAAGGGGCTCTAAGGGTGCACGTAGTGCACGAGGGGAATGACGTAGCGCACGTGGGCGCAATAAAGAGGCGGGGCACGAGGATGCCAAATAGAGGGGAACAAGGAGGCGGGGCACACGAGGGTGCCGAATGAAGGAGAAGGGGCACACGTGGGTGCCAAATGGTAGGGGAAGGGGCACACGTGGGTGCCGAATGGTAGGGGCACACGTGGGTGCCGAATGGTAGGGAGGGCACAGGTGGGTGCCGAATGGTAGGGAGGGCACACGTGGGTGCCGAATAGTAGGGGCACAGGTGGGTGCCGAATGGTAGGGGCACACGTGGGTGCCGAATGGTAGGGAGGGCACAGGTGGGTGCCGAATGGTGGTGGAAATGCACGTGGTGCACGAGACAACCTTAACCTCTCAAGTAACCACAAAGGACCGGGGGAGTGCACGAGGTGCACGAGGGGAGTGAGCGCACGGGGGCGTAATAAGGAAGGGCACACGTGGGTGCCGAAAAGAGGGACACACGTGGGTGTCAAAAGGAGGGGCACACGTGGGTGCCGAAAGCTTGTGGGTAACCAGAAAAGCAAAAAGCACGTCCCACCGTGATCGCCAGAGATGTGAACGCGTCACGTGGTGGACTGAGAGAGAGAGAGGTGGGGTTTCTCCCTCTCTGAGTAATAAAGGGTGAAAGAAATGAGGACAAACAATGAAACGCGCGCTATGGGGATATGAAAGAACGGTGGACAAGTACACCTACAGATGACACTCTAATGGAGACAGAAAGAATTTAGACTGACCGAACTCCGGTACATGGCGGAGATAGGGGTCCGAAGACCCTCTCACGCAAACTGAACCCCTTCCCGGTAGGCGTAACCCACCGTTCCGAGAGCAGCTTTTCAGATACCGAATTCGAGTCTTGGGACTCTACGTGATAGAATTTGACAGACGGGAAGACACGTGGACTCGGAAATTGTAACGATATATCACTCCTCGAACAGTTACAAGAACAATATGAATAAAGGCACACCACCGCAGGACATTGGTCTTTGCGGGGTTTTAACAACAATATTGCAATATGAGCAGTAATTAATATATGTATATATAGAAACCACCGCGAGACATTGACCTTACGGGATTTATAAATAATAAATAAAAGTATATATATATACCACCACGAGACATTGGCCTCTGCGGGGTTTTTACTATAACATAGATAATAAATATAAGTATATAAATATATAAACCACCACGAGACTGTGGCCTCTGCGGGATTTTTACTATGACATAGATAATATAAATAATATATATATATATATATATATATATATATATATATATATATATATATATATGTATATATAGAAACCACCACGAGGCTTTGGCCTCTGAGGGGTCTTTAATGTGACATAAATAATATAAATAATAAATATATATATATATATAAATATATATAAACCACCACGAGACTGCGGCCTCTGAGGGGTCTTTAATGCGACATAAATAGTATAAATAAATATATATATATATATATATATATATATATATATATAAACCACCACGAGACTGTGGCCTCTGAGGGGTCTTTACTATAATATAAGTATATGTGACAGGAAAGGAAAAGGGATCAAATAAACCGCCGCGAGATGTTGATCTCCACGGGGTTTTAAAGCGATGATAGGGGAATGCTGAAATTAAATAGTTAGGAATTAGAAAGTAAAGTGCAGAAAATAAAATGCTGAAATGGAAACGGTCGCGGGAGGTGACCCACCGCACCAATTAGGAGTTAGATATACAGAAAGTAAATCACAGAAACCGCCGCGGGGAATAATCCTCCGCGCGGGTGAGGTCAGAGACGGAAGAAGATAACCGCTGCGGGAAGTAACTCTCCGCGGGTGTTATTAAAACAAAAGAAAATTAATGAAGCGCGCGTTAGAAGATTGTGATCGCCAGGGACCGAGGGGTCCCGAGTGGATTGATCGCTTTCGCCTTTGACACGGGGTTATGCGGGCTCCAACTTCCTCTTCTTTCGACAGGCCGAAGAAGAGGGCTTTTTAACTGGTTACCCCTACACAAGAAACAAACAGAGAAGAAAACAACTAAATGAGAATGACGGGGGTGTAATACCAATCCTTAGATAATAAAACGGTAAATAACATAAACGAACACGTACCTGGTTGGTATGTTTAAAACCCCTTTAGAACTAAAAGGGTGGGAGAATGACATGATGAAATGCACAAACACAAAGACACTGACCAGCTAGGCCCTCTCGGAGAGAAAGGCATGGCACATATGTTAAATGATGCATGGAACATGATTGATTGAGTAAATAAAAATAAGAGAGGGGAGAAAAGCTTATCGAGAGAGGCCGGCAACGAGCTTTGAAAAGGGCTTCAATATCACGAGCACAGCATGACTGAAGGACTTTAGAGCGGACTTCAGAAACTAGTTAAGCCGGACATAAAAACACACACACACACACAAGCATATACATATGAATGATAAATATATTTACATAAACATATACTTAGACATATTAAAGATATTTAGCATATACGTAAATACAAACACATATAAACATGTGTAGACTGGTCGAAATAAAAGAACGAAAATTTGAGAAGGAAGACGAGAAAGGGAGAGAGAAAACTCTTTTTTTTATTTATTTTTAAGACTTTGTTTTAGAAGAAAAAGGATAAGATATATATATATATGATACATATGTGACATATATATTATGTATATAATATATATAATATATATATATATGGGAAAAAAAGGAATAAAGAGGGCGAATGAGGGGGAGAGAACGATTAAAAAAAATGAAACAGAGAGAGAGAGATCGAGAGAGAGAAGAGAGGAAAGGAGAGAGTGAGAGAGTGGGGAATAAAAAAAGAATTAAAAGAAGAGAGAGAGAGGGGCGCAGTGAGAAGAGAGAATAAAAAAAATTAAAAAAAAAGAGAGAGAGAGAGAGAGTGAGACGGAGAGAGGAGGGAGAGATCGAGAGAGAGAGAGGTGGAGAGAGAGAGAGAGAGAGAAAAAAAGTGAGAGAGGGAGAGAACCGAGAGGGGGGAAGAGAGAGAGAGAGAGATCGGGTAAGGGGGGAGAGAGATGCAGAAGAGAGAAGGGAGAGGTAATAAAATAAAAAAAGAAGGGGGGGAGAGAGAGCGAAACAGGGAAAGAGGAAGAGAGAGAGAGAAGGAAAGGGTGGAGGTGCGAGAGGAGAGAGAAAGAGAGAAGAGAGGGGGGACGCGGGGAGAGAAACTAAGAGGGAGAGAGAGAGAGTGCAGAGAGGGAGAGAGAGAGAGAGAGGGGGGGACGCGACAGAGAAAAGAGAGGGGGAGAGAAGAGAGAGGGAAGAGAGAGGAATGGGAAAGGGGGGGGTCTCGCGAGGGCGGTGGCCGCGGCGTCGGGGGCGAAGGTGGCCGGGACAGTGCCGGAGCGGCGAGGGCGTCGCAAGGGGGGGCGTCGTATGGCGAAGGCGGGCGGCGGGAAGGCGGCTGACGGCGTCGGGGGGGTGGCCGGTTGGCCTCACGGCTGACGGGAGTGGCCGGAGGCGGCTGGCGGTGCAGTCACGGCGGAGGTGGCTCGCATGGCTTCACGGCGAGGGGAGCGGTGCATGCACGGGGGCTGCGGCGTAGACGGGGTGCTCGTGGCGGCTAGCAGCGGCGAGGTGGAGCTCGGACGCGGTGGTGGAGGGGAGCGGTGCTGCTGGTGGGCGGCGGGAGGTGCAGGCGAGGTGGTGCAGACGAGGTGGCCGCGGGGTGTTCTCGCGGTGGCCGGTGCAGGTGGAGGTGGGCTTCGCGGCGTCGTGGAGGATGACCGGCGAGGTACTAGAGGGTGGCCGGAGGCGAGCGGCTGGGCGTCCGCGGTAGTAGGCTGCTGGTAGGTGTGGTCTGCGGCGAGGAGCTGTCGACGGGGGGGGGGGGCTCATGACGAGGGCGACAGCAGCGGCGGTGCAGGCGGTCCTGGGCAATGGCGGAGGGAGATCGACGGTGGTATCATGGTGATTGCATGGCGGCGGACGTGGAGGTGGGAGTGGCGAGATGAGACGTGGGAAGGACGCAGTGACAGCGGCGATGTGGGTGCGGTCGGAGGAGATTGCTGGGGAGGCCTCGTGGGAGAGGAGGGAGGAAGTGAGAAAGAGGGAGAGATCCCACGGTGGGGGCGCTGGCCGGAGGGGGGCTGTGGGTTACATGCAGAGGGGTGATGGCCGTGGTTAGCAGGTGGGAGTGGGGTGGTTTCACGGTGGAGGTGGAAGGAGGGAGATGGTGGCCGGTGAGGGTGGGATGGCAGCGAAGGAGGCGGCTGGGAGTGGGAGTTTGCGAGAGTGAGGTTGTCGTTAGGGAGCTTGGACGTGGGAATGGGAGAGTGAGAGAGTTGAGAGTGTGAGGAGAGAAATGAGAGTGGGATGGGGATGAGTGTGCATGTGTGTGTGCCGTGAGGGAGAGGGTGAGAACAGGAAAGTGGGTTGCGTGAGAAGGGGGGTGAAAATAGGAAATAGAAAGAGACGTAGAGAGAATAAAATGGGGTAGGTAATATTATCTTATTATTTATTATATTTATTATATTTTATGTTTGTTTGTTTTGTTTGTTTTTATTTGTTTTGTTTCTTCTTTTTTTTGCTTCTTTATATATATATATATTATTTTTGGTTATTATATTTTTTTGCTTTTTAATAAATATATTATGTATATACTAATCACATATATATATATTTATATTTTATGAAAATAAATTTATTAAAGAAAATTAATTATATTATTTTTAGGTAAACACAACTACACACATTTTTTTGGAATTTTATTTTTTCTCTTTTTATTTATTTTATAATTTTCTCCCTTTCACAAAATAATACAATTTAACCATAATTAAGGAAATCATGAAATAAAAGAAAATGCAAGCCAATTCAGGGCATTATGGTACAATATGGGATTTACTCATCGTAACGTCAGAAACGGCGTGTCTACAGATGTCATCCCCCTTCGTCCCCAGCAGAAGGCGGCCCAGGAAGAAGAAAAGAAACCTCCGGAGGTCTAGATCCACCAGCTCCCGCTCGCTCGGGTCCTGGGTGAAAGCTGCACGGGCATCTCCCTCCAGTCGTGCCAGAAACTCCGCTCCAGTCTCGCTAACCCGCTGGCGCGGGTCGACGAATCCGAGCGCCTCCATAATCTCCACTCGGCCGACTACCCTGCTGTCTCTATCAGTCACGCTCGTCTCTAACCACAGCAGGTCCAGGGCACTCTCTCGGTAGTCGGGGTAGGTGACCCCGCTCACCGCCTCTCCGTCAACCCGTAGCCCGGTGATCCGAGCCACGTCCTCGAGTGTCGGCACCATGTGCCCCCAGGGCATCAGAAACGCCTGGCTCGGCGCGTGCCACCGCTCCCTCAATGCCTGGATAAGAGGAAGGTCGAGCCGGAAGGGCTCGATCCTAAGGAAAGCTCCAAAGTCCATGGCATCCACACGCGCCCTCTGGAAGTCCGGCAGCCCGCGGTATGCTGCCACCACTAGGGACCAGCTGATCCGTCCTTTCATCACACCCTGCACACCACAAAACCAATAAAAAATACATCAGCATCATGAATAATATTAAGCAATAACACTATATTTTTTACTTATTTATTTTATGTTATCTTATCTTTAAAACATTTTAGGATTTTTATGGAGGCGTCCAGTATATTGGACGCCTCCTCTCTATTTTCCTTATTTTCTTTATAGAAAAACCCAAAACAAAAATTATATTAATAATATATATATTATTATGGAGGCGTCCCAGGTCCTGGACGCCTCCTTATTTTTAAAATCCTATTTTATTATTTACGTAAATAAACAAATAAACAAAAAGAAAAAGAAAATGTGGAGGCGTCCAGGGTCCTGGACGCCTCCTTTCCCTCACTCCCCGGCCTTCTCTCACAGCCTCTCGCCCGTCCGTTGAACCACAGAGTGAGAGTTCCGAAGGGCTTACCGGGTCGTGATCGTCCTCTCCCATGTCGCCAGCGCCCGCAGCGGCCTCCGTGGCCAGAAGAGGCACCTCCATCCCCTCCTCCGCAGCAATCTCCTCTGCTGCGGCCTCCTCGGCATCATCCCTCAGCCTCCTCGGATGACGAGCCCGTCGTTTTCGCTTCTCTGGACCCTGGCTCGATCCTCCTCGCTCCATTGGGACTAAGAATGGGTCGTCTGGGGTGACTGGGTCATCAGAATGAACAGTACAAATGAGCAGGGGGTGAGCCCCCCCCCCATATATATAGAATCCACTTTAATTGGGGCGTCCAGGCGCCTGGATGCCCCCACCTTTTTTATTTTTTTTCAAAATTCAAAAATTTAGGGGCGTCCAGGCGCCTGGACCCCCCCAAAACAAAAAATCAAAAAAAAATAAAAAATAAAAATTAGGGCGTCCAGGACCCTGGACGCCCCCAAAACAAAAAACTTAAAAAAATCAAAAATAAAAAATTAGGGGCGTCCAGGTCCCTGGACGCCCCCATTATAAAAATTTCAAAAAAAAATATATAATAAAAGTAAAAAAGATAAGAGTATGTATATAATCCAAACAAAAGAAAAAAACACAAAGAAAAAGAAAAACCACAAAAAAGATAATAAAAATTAACGGAACTGGTCCAAAACATCCATGCCAGATTTTATTCCATCAGAAAAGCAGAGTGAACTACATCAGGGGCTTAGGCGCCTTAGGCCTTAACTTCCCCAGTTCGGTTACATAAGCCCTCCACAGCTCACATTCTTCCCCCACGTGCGCTAAGGCCTTTCCCACAACACTTGTCTTCCAGGGTGCTTTGACGGCCTTCGCTTCCTTCGCATTCGCTTCAGTACCCAACTCTCTCTTCTTCAAAGGAACGATGCCGGTCGATAGTGGGAACGAATGGCGTGGAATGCCGACTTGGAGGCAGCATCGATGCGCGTTATAAAGGACAAACTTGGTCGCGCCGATCAGTTGAAGATCAACTTCGGGGGAAGGCCTCATGAGGAGATCAAGCGAAAACAAACATGCCGGTGCGCAAGTAAAGAAGCCTTGTGTCACGGTGCGGAAGTGAGACCGCCAGTCTTCACGTTTCTTCAGCCACGGAACGCGGTTCACTATAGTACCACCGAACCCTAACACGTCGGCTATGTGATGAAGAGGGATTTGTTGGAAGAGCTTCGAAGCGGTTGGCATTCCCTCACGGTGATCAAACTTGAAATGTAAATCCATCCAGCAACTCAGGACAAGTGCGCAACCAAAAGGAGGCTTACCCATGCTCAAGGCAGTAAGGCCACTATACAGGTAGGCGAGGACAGCGGGTCCCACCCTCTTTCCACGCCAGATCCCGCAGATAGCACTCAGTTGGTCTTCCTCCACCATGTTGTCAGTATAAGGAAACAAGAGAGCACCCGCCAGACAAATGGTGAATCCCTTCATGATTCCCTCCAAATAGTCATCGTCTGGTGACCCTCTCATGGCGTCCATGACCCACTCCGCAAGCTTTTGGAGATCGATCCCCTTTTGAGTACGGACCTTTCTAGCTGCGTCGGGCGGCATGAAGCTTCCAAGGACGCTTTCGGAAGTCCCCCGTGTCAGCATCCGCATAGCCTTCACCTTCCCGTCACTCTTGAATTTCTTCAATCCGAGCAGAAGTTCCACCTCCTCGAGGAGGATGGTCACCTCGAAGGTAGGGAAGATAAAAGTGTGGGTCTGGGGATGCCAGATCTCCACTAGTGCGCCCATAGCCGCCCAGTCCATACGAATCTTCTCATAGTGTTTGGCGTGAATAAGGAGCCCCTGCAGATGCCACTTCGAGAGTATGGCCCTCATGCCGATGGAGATGTTGGAAGTTAGCTTTGAAAGCCATGGTAGTTTGGAAAACTTCCTCGGGCCTGGGAAGAGTGGATATGGCTGGAAGAGAAAAGAAAGAAGAAGAAATGAAGGAAGTAAGAAGAAGGCTCACGTGGAGAAATTTGAAAAGAATCAGCTTACCATATGCGACATGATCGTCCCACTCAAATGACCCTCGAGGTCGGAGAGTCGCCTGATCTCGCCGCTAGGCCTGCTCCTCTTCATAACGCGGGAAGACTCTCCTTCCATTATGAAATCTCTAGATTCTCCTCTCCTTCCTCTCCTGAGCTTCCAAAACCCACCTTGGTGCATTTGAATGAACTAGCCTAAGGGGAGTTCTTATAGGAAGGGAAGATCGCTACAGGACGGAACATGTCACATCAGTGGTCATTGTCAAGATTTTATCTGGATCTCCTTTATACTGTGGTGCGATTCTGCTGTGATTCTGCTACTTTCTGATGTTGCTAACCTTTGCTAGTCGGTGCAGGTTTTACTAACGGACGTCTTTGTCCTGTCTCCTGTCCCACCTTTCAATTGTTGGTCCCACCATGTCATGCATCATAGTATACGATACCTACGCTACTAGAACATGTCAAGGACCTTGCGACCCGAACAAATCTGGGATTTGAGTTCCCCTTCAAAAAAAATAGTGATGATCCCGGAAGAATTTGGGTTGTACGGATAGGCCGTTAACTTATGGTAGCATGGGGACGACGGTTCCATTCAGTGAGTTGGTGCGCGGATAAACGGGCCCCAGCCCAGTGTTGGCTCACCGGATCGGTATCCTGACCCGTTCTTAACAAGTTGACAATATTATCCTTGGCTATTTTCTATTTTAGTTTGTTTTAAATTTTTATTTTAACCAGCATGCATTCATATAGGATTTTGATTTATTGCGGAAGATCATTCAAGTGATTCGATTGCGAAGGCCGTTGTGCTTCAATTCCTACAAATATGAGATATTCCACTCCAAATGAAACACTGAGTTTCCTTGAAACGGCCCTACGTTGCTCTTCCAAAAGGAGACCCTTGTTTGGACAGACCCCCAGATATTCCTTTTTACCTTGTTTGACCCACCTTGGCTGCAGCACTTCCACATTGGCTGGTAACCACTCCCAAAGGTGAAACCTGCAGGTTTATGACCCAGGTACTTCCACACCGAGAAGTTGGTCTCCTTTATTTTTCGTGCCTGAGTGCACATTTCACCCTCCTTTATTTGATCTCCGTCCAAGCAACTGTCAAGACTTGAAAGACCTCCTTCAAGGTCGCCTCATTGAAACTTCAAGAAAAATTCCAAACAGTACGTCAGAAGCGTGTCTCATCACACCTTGGCATCAACTTATCACTCCACTCCCACTTCATTTCACTCCACTTCGATACCATTCCACTACGTGTCGCTCCCTTGCAAAGCAGACGCCAAGGCGGGGCAGCTGTAGACACGCCATTCCTGACGTCTCCCGAGAAAGTCTCATATTACTATACAACGCCCCGCAACGGCTTACGCATTTTGAATCGCTCGAGTGCTTCCTTTTCTTGAGTCTTCTTCCGCCCTTTTCGGCATCCGGAATCGTCTCGTCACGGCATTCGGACGGCATCAACACCAGTCAGACGCATCAGGAGGTTCCGGAACCAAGAAGGATGTCTGTCGGGCAGCCACCAACGCTTGTCCGAGGACCCGGGTGGGTCTTAATGGGGGCGTCCAGGCCCCTGGACGCCCCCATTCTTTTAATTTAATTTATTTTATTTTTCAAAACCCAAAACACAAATAAAAAAAATAATATATTAATGGAGGCGTCCAGGCCCCTGGACGCCTCCAAAAAAATAAATATAAAATATATATATATATATATATATGCCAGTTGGCATAAAAAGACAAAACAAAATAAAAAAAATGATATATTAATGGAGGCGTCCAGGCCCCTGGACGCCTCCATAAAAACAAAAAAATAAAAAATATATAATGCCAGCTTTGGCATAAAAAGACAAAATAAAAATAAAAATAATATATTTATGGAGGCGTCCAGGCCCCTGGACGCCTCCATCAACTCCCTCACGGGCGCCGCCCACCGAACGACGGTTTGTCGTGTGTGAAAAAAGCAAAATTATGGAGACGTCCAGCCCTCTGGACGCGCCCATTTCAAAATCACGAGGCGCCGCTCACAAAACCACGCGTTGTGTCAAACTGCGTGCGGCCATCGGTGGTGTTCGGTGGACCTGTTAGGGGCGTCCGGGGCCCTGGACGCCTCCACAAAAATATTCTAAAAAAATTAATAAAAACAAAATAAAATATTAGTTCGGTCCTGATGGAGGTGTCCAGGGTCCTGGACGCCTCCACCCTCCGGAGCCCTATAAATAGAGGCCCACCCCCTCAGTTATGAAAAAGAGCTTCGAAGAGATCCGATAGGCTGCCGGAGCCCAGAGGCTACCGGAGTCATTTTCTAACCCGTGGGGTCTTTTGTAGGTGGAGGTTCTGCCGGCTTCTCGGGTGCCCACGCTCGCGAGAGGAATGTCGTCTTCATCCACCGCGCTTCCACGTCATCCCTACGCTGCCGGAGCTCCGCCGGATTTCACCATCGGCACATCCAATAAGCCAATCTCTTCCTTTTCTTCTTAGTTCTTTTACATTCATCATCTCGCATCATCTATCCCCCTTAATAAGGGCGCCTCTTCTTATATACTTCTTGCATCCATCATCTCATTTTCCTCCTACTCGAGTCCGAGAGGGGTTTAAAAGACAACACCAACCAGGTGTGTGTTTTGCCATCATTTCGTTATTTTTATCGCAAGGATTTGAATACTACACCTTCATCTTTCTAATCCACTCGTTACTTGTTTGTCGTTGTTTTGCAAGGGTACCCAAGGAAAGCCCTCTCCGTCGGCCGGCCGAAGGGGGAGGAAGAAGCAACCCGCCATCTCCCGCTCTTGAGGTAGGCGCGATCACTTTCTTTATTTTGGGGTCTTTCGGCCCCTGGCGATCACATCTTGTTGTTGAGGCCGCGGCGAGTCACTTCCCCAATGGCCGTTTAAATTCCCATTCTTATATGTTATATCCTTATCTATTCATATTCTCGAGGCCGCGGCGAGTCACTTCCCCAATGGCCGTTTAAATTCCCGTTCTTATATATTATATTCTTATCTAATCATGTTCTCGAGGCCGCGGCGAGTCACTTCCCCAATGGCCGTTTAAATTTCCGCTCTTTATATTCTCCTTATATATTGTTATATTCTTATCTGCTCATATTCTCGAGGCCGCGGTCAGTCACCTGGAGGGCTGAACGGGTGTGTGCTGGGGAAGGCTGAAAGGGTGTGCCGGCCAGAGGCCAGACACGTGTACCGCTGGAGGCTTGAAAGAACTGAATGTATGGGCTGGGAGACTTGCCGGCTGTTCAGGAAGAGAGGGGGGAGTTCAGGGCCTAGGAATGGTTGCTGGGAATGAGTGAAGGACCCACAAGGCCAGGGTTCAAATGGGAGGCATCACACCACCACGGAGACTCCAAAAACACCGTAGAAGAGAACATGCACAAAACACCATGCATTATGAAGGCGGGGGGAGGGGCAAACCATCAGACATAGCAGGAAAGACCCAAGAAAGATGATTTTTCATTCATGGGAAGCAAGGGGGCCGGGGCCCTACATACACGTTACGGACACACCCGAGCCAAGGCTACAGGCAAGAAAGAAAACACAAAAGCAAAAGAAAGGGAAGAGGAAAGCGAGGAAAAAAATGTGGAAGGGAAGGTGTTGGGGCTGAAGTGGGGACGATCGTCCACCGCTCCCCCTTTTCTCCAACACTTCCCCCCGTTACATCAAGCCCCTTCTTCTCTCTTACTCTCTCTTCTTCCCGGTGGTCGTCGGAGGGAGCTCACGCCGAGACGCCTCCTCCTCTCTTCTCTCTTCTCCTCTTTCTGTGTCTGTTTTTCTGTCGATCTCTGTGTGTCTCCTTCTCATCCGAGGGGGACCCCCTTCTTTGTCGAACAGGAGGCCTTTTATACCACCAGCCACCAGGGACTTTGAGCACGGCTGTCGAAGGCGGGAAGCCGACTGTGATGATGGGTTTGACCTGCTCCTGTCCTGGCTGTCAGTGGGGTAGGCTACGTGGCCCAGTCATCGACTGCCACCTCGGACGGCTTGTTGCGCGCCAAGAATGCGTAGGGCATGGGCACCACGTCATTTGCCGTTGAAAAAGCCTTCACGCTGTGCCGTTGGCGGGCTGAACAAGCGTGCTGTGGGAGAGGCAAAAAGGCGTGCCGCTGGAGCCCCAAATGGGCGTGCCGCTGGAGCCCTGAATGAGCGTGCCGTTGAAGACCCCCCCAGGGGGCGTGCCGTTGAAGACCCCCCCCCCAGGGGGCGTGCCGTTGAAGACACCCCCCAGGGGGGTGTGCCGCTGAACGCATTGGGGCGTGCCGCTGAAGGCCATTGGGGGCGTGCCGCTGAAGGCCATTGGGGCGTGCTTTTGAGCCCGTTCTGAGCCCGTTATGGACACGAGTCGTGGCACACTTAATTTTCTTCGAGGCCCATGGATTGTGGGACTCTTGATGATTGGTTTTTTCTTCAATGTCGTGACTCCGGAGGTGGTTTCACAGCAGCATGCATGCTTGGGGAGCCCGGACGATCAGTCTCTCCGGGACTTCTTCGCTCGGCGCCGTTGTTGACGCGAGGCCGGGCGTGATATTTGGGTGCGCAATTTTTGGTGTCCATAAACAACGGCAGGCTCAATTCCGCTTTCAGTCCGCGCAGAAATTGTTGAGTCTTCATAGCTTCATCTGCAAAAATATGGGGCGCGTACCTGTCCAATTCAATGAACTTATCTCGGTACTGCAACACAGTCATGTCACCTTGCGTCAGCTCCAGAAATGGATACATCTTCGCTAACTTGAGACAGGCTGGAGTGTAAACACGCTCAAAAGCAGCAACGAACTCAGCCCAGGTGATTTGCCGAAGCGGACGAGAACGGTAGGCAACTTCCCACTCTGCAGTCCACCACGTGCGTGCGGTACCTTGAAGCCGATAAGTAGCCAACATGACTCGCTCATCATTTGCACACTCCATCGATTGGAACACGCACACAGTGACATCGAGCCACGCTCTAGCTGCCCCTGGATCTGATTGACCCTCGAACGTCGGTGGGTGGAACAGCAGGAATTCCTTTAACGCTCTACCATGACCACCGGACACTTCTTCACGCGGAGCAGGGTTAACGGAAGCTGGAACAGCTGGGGCAGAGGAAGTGCCACTCTCCTCCCGAGGAGCCCGAGCCTTTTTCCAACCCCGAGGTAACATCTTGAACCTAGGAAACACCCGATAACGGAAAAACCATCAATAATCACGAGAAACACCCTAAGCCAGCAACAGACGACACAGTGGACTAGCTCTGGACCAGCGCAAGTTCCAATTCCTAACACAAATCCTCATCACAGCTCTGATACCAACTGTGACAACCCAGAGCTCCGGATACCGATATATCGATAAAATCGATACACCGATACCAAGAACTCAGGAAGCCACCCAAGAGGCTGATGAGGCCCCTGAAGGGTTGAAGGAGTTTGCTGAGGAGTTACATAACGAATTGGGACCGCAGGCGCGCAATATTAATTAGAACAACAATTAATAAGTAAGTGCGGAAGCAATTTAAAATATCAGAGTGGTAATATATATACAATAGTCCAGATTTACAGAAAGAAAGATGTCCATTGTACAACTACACGGGGCATACCCCGGCACAACAGAACAAAAGACAAACCAACACAGCTGGCACCCTAATGACGCTTGGCACAACCACGAGCAGAACCGGCGGATGACTGGGGCGGCTCACCTGAAAGAAGGAAGGGTGAGTCACAGCCAGACTCAGTAGGGGTCACGCGGATCCCTACCTCAAACTAAGCAGACAAGCAGGCGAATATAAAAGTAATTAGAGCATGCATTTAAATAATAAACAAGTAGATGCACAATTAAATAAATACTAACGACAGGAAATAAATCTACAAATAGAATAAACCAACATTAACCAAGTGAAGTGAGAGACGGAACAACCCACTAGAAGAACAAGACTAGATGCGTCTCTTGACGACATACACTGCGTCTCGGCAACTCGCAAGTCTGGCTCACGACAAGCGAGAGGCGTCACAGGACCAAACCAAGTACTAGTCAGAGCGACACTCGTCAGTGCCAGTCCAAGTCTCCGACCACGTGTGCACACACTGACTCCTGCCTAGAGCCAGGCCTCTAGCTAGTTCCCCCCCCCCCCCCCCCCCGTTGGACGCAACGGTAACTGCAGGGGCCCACGGTAACTAGCTTACAAACCGTTCAATGGGAACACCCCTCCACCTCTCTCGAGTGGGACGACACACTCGGTCGCTGGGCTACGACTAGTGGTTCCATCACAAGGAAGTGAAAGCAACTCTATCGGAATCGAACAAGTAGACGGCTTTTGAAAACCCCAGGGAATGTAACGGTCTACAGCCGCCGCGTCACAGGGGTGTGACGGTCGAGGGGTAGCGCGTTACACGAACAGTAACGTGCCCCCGCACGGCCGTTACAGCCACCCGTGACGAAAAATACCCACGGCCAAACAGGACGTAACGCGCTCGCGCAGGCGCGTTACGGCGCCCTAGCGGCCGCCCGACAGGCCGTCAGGTCAACCGCCTGACCGGGTCAATGGAAACCAACAGGAGTGTAACGGTCAGGGGCCTGACCGTTACACACACTGTGATGCCCCTGCCAAGGGCCGTTATAGTGCTGTAACGCGTCCCGTGAGGGCCGCTACGCGTGTGACGGTTCCTGGTAGGACCGTCACACCGACTGGGAGCTAAAACCGAAACATTTAAAACCAAGCCCCCTCCTGGTCGAGCCGGATCGACGGGGAAACAAGAAAAAACTATAAAATCTGCCAAACCACAACGCTATACTGCTAAAACATGCATCAAAACAAAAAAATAATGCCCATGAAGTGATTTTCAAGAATTTAGCCTAAAATTACATTAACATGGAAATTTCATGGAAATTGAAGAAAACATCGACGAATGGGCATGCATGCTATGCCAATGCGATCCTAGCGAGACAAGGATTCCATCCCCCTACCTTAATCGCGACGAAAACTGAGTTTGGGCCACATGCAAGCAAGGGGTCGTCGCGGCTCCTCTCGCTCCATCCCGCCTCCGCGGCTCACGAACCGCAACGAGGTCAGCACCTACGCGTTCCTCGCGACGAGCCGGTTCCAATGACACCTCCCGTGCCTCGATCCGCGACCGTCCGGACCGAAACCGAGAGAGTGGGGGAGGAGCGATCGTGAGAGGGAGAGAGAGAAAGAGGGAGAACGAGTGAGGGAGAGAGAAATCGGTGGGGAGAGAGAGAGAGAGAGAGAGATATATATATATATATATATAATTATTATTATTATTTTAAAAACTTAACCCTAATTGCCATTAACCTTAAACAAATTTCGATAAATGCCAAACGAACTCCTAAAAATCTGCAAAAATAGCCAAAACGATCAGGACAAAGCCTAGATCCGAACCACTAAGGATCCGCTTAAGACGCGGGTCTTACAGTTTGGATGCTACCGAAGGCTATACAATTGAGCCAACAACAAATTCAATTAGCAATAGAATATAGCATATAAATCTTCTTGTAGTCATATAAAGTCACCTCTCTAAATGACGAACTCCCCCTAGCCTCTCTATAAGTGGATATCCTTCTGGGTTCTATAGATACTGAATGTCGCGGTGCAGCAACCCGAGACCAGTGTTCATTTGTCGGATCGGCCTATAATATATTTCTTACATCATCATACATAGATATATGCCTACGCTCTCTAATCAAATATGCGATTCGATTTGTATATATTATTTCACCTAAGCTAGTGGTAGACGTGGATTTGTTGGAGGTTGCATCAATCGCTCCCATGCCTCATCATCGTACGCATAAGATGTGTCTCTGCCCCCAATGATGAGGTCTTCATCCAAATTAACTTCCTCATCACGTCCCGTTGTCGACTCGTCGCCAACCGTCTGCACATCGATGTCATGTCCCTCCCCCACTGCTTGCTACACAGCTGCTGCGAGAAAAGTATTCGGTCGTGATGTCTCACCTAGTTCTTCGCCCTCCTCGTTAAGTTCTGCCTCACCACGTTCGGTTTTAGTTCTTGCAACCCATGAAACCATAGGGTCATCATCGTCTCGCAAGTAGACAACATCAGTTGGGTCGTAATCTCCCTCTCCTCTCCTCGCATCTATCTGCACATGCTTAACTTTTAGCTCCATGTTGTAATGAACATAGACCATTTTGTCAAGCCTTCTGTGTGTTAGCCTATTCCTGAGCTTAGTATGTAAGAAGGAGAATGTCGACCACTTCCGCTCACACTCACTTGATGAGGATGTTTGTGATAGAACTCTCATTGCGATCTTCCTTAATGTCGGTACACTTGTGCCGTAATTTAGCCACCACTCAATTGTGATTAAGGCAGATGGTGAACATTATAATACATTAGATGCAAAACGCACTAGTCGAGCTATAGAATGTGCATTATCAAAATACATTACTTGCATCGAGTCTGTCACGGCTGACCACGGCATTAGGTGTCGCAAATGAACCAATTACCTCTCTAAATATTTTCATATGCATTATCGGAAAAAATAGGTACATAATTCATTTCATATTGTTAAGGGTAAAATATCCAAGTATATCTCATTCAACGCATCAGCAACATTTGTTGGCCTGCGAGACAATCGGTCTACCACAATGTTGACGGATTCTATCAAAGTATCGTCATAAGCGAGGCCCCGAGAATATTGAAAGGTCGAGTGTAGGTAGTACGCTGCAATCACATGACAAAACAAAATTTTTGTATCATCTGAAGATCGCGGCTCAATTATTGCTAGAGACTGTAAATGTTTACCTGCCATGTGAAGATCATGGCTCATTTACCTATCCCATCTGTCCTCCACAATCTCTAAGATGATGGGTCCATATTTCTTGGATGTTGCAAGAATCTTCCACTTTGCAGCTTTAATTTTACTGTACACCAACCCCATGGTTGGTACTCTATCCCCATCCACACATCTCAGTATCTCATATAGTGGCTCTATCAATGAAACTAATATCTTGACTCTATCCCAAAAGTTACCGGTGTTGACAATCCCTTCGACCTCCCCTCCTTCACGTGAAGCGGCAAAAGAGGAATTCAGCCAAGTCTCACCCCTAAATATTTCCTTCAACCCATCCTTGTGCTTCAGAAGGCTCTGCAATGCGATGTAGTTGGTGGCAAATCATGTGATGCCAGGCCTCAACAGTTCGCCGTCACAATGCTCTCTCATCCATGCCAATACAAGTGTGTGGTTGTAGATATATTTCGTGACCTTTTGTGCCATCTCGACCACAGATTTGACTACACGAAGCTGACCAATCTCTTTGAGCATCAGATCTACATAGTGTGCTGCATAGGGGGTTTAGAAAATGTGTCGTCTGGTCCTCATCAGCTCCTCCCCAGCCTTCTTATAGTTCGAGCTGTTGTCTGTCACAACTTGAACAATGTACTCCTCCCCGATCTCAGTCACCACTTGTTCCATCAATGACAAAATATATTGATAACTATGGACTTGACCTGACGCATCCACTGATATGTGAAAGAAAATCTGTCTATCACAATAAACAAGGAAGTTGATCATGTTACTTTTAGTGATACCTGACCATCCATCACACATTAGTGTAACTCTGCACTTTGACCATTTCTGTTTGAATAAGTCAACATAACTCTTGTTCTCAACAACTTGTTCATCAAGATATATGTCGGTCAACTCTCTCGATGTAGGTGGTTGCACGTGTAACCCAAGCACTTGTGCTTCCTAAAATATTGGCTTGTAGTAAGGGCTGTTGGCCGCATTGAAAGGCAGACCCGCGTGGTGCCACCATTTTACAATGGCTTGTCCAAGTTTCCATTTAGGACCCTTCTGGCCATACGCACCGTCCATCTTCGTTTGCTTGCCATGCTCTTGGGATAGTGCACCGGGCTCCACATCATCAATGTTCATCGATTGTGTCTTTTTTCTTTGTGAACCCGAGTCACTAGTGAAAAAACTCCTCATGCCCCGTGGTTATCAAGTCATAGATGAACCACCACTGTCTAATGCTTCAGTCCTTACCGCCTCGCGGATTCGCACTCTTGTCTCCTCGGGATGTCTTGCCTCATCTCTACTCTGACGTACTACCTCACGAAACTGTGCTTCATATGAATCATTCACCGTGACATACACATTAGGCTGGTCATTACGTGCTTGCTGGTCTTCGTCACTGGGTGTCCATGCGTATTCATCCTCGTTGCTGTCCCTTGCTCTTCCGTTAACTGCCGCTTCATCTCTTTTCTTCTTTTTTTCCTTTTCCTTTTCCTTTTCTTGCATCTCAACTCCCTTATCCTACACGTGCTTGGCCATTGCAAGTTTCATATCTCTAGGCACATGGGTACACCCAACAACCTCAGAGTATCCCGCAACGACTCCTCCTGTCAAGTGCCTCTTCAACCGAGACACACCTCCTCCCCGGTGTTCTGTTTTGCAGTAGTTACAATGTCAACACCTACGGTTGCCATCCAACATAACTCCGTGTGACCATCCAATGTCATTTAGATATTCCTTAGGAGCCATAGAGTGCTTAAATATATCTCATAAATTTAATAAATATAAAGTATAAATATCATAAAATATGATAATGAACTAATATAAATTATAAATTTTTTATAAGTTGTTTTTGGTACAAACTAATTTTTACATAGAACCATCGAATATAATTTACAAATGAAAAAATTATCCAAAACATTAAATTTAAATTTAGAACATCTACAACTACAAAAATCAAATAATACATCTAAATTAAATTTTACTTAGAACCATCGAATCAAATTTATCATCTGTGAATTTTATCTCACTAATGACACATTGCGATGGACATAAACTACACATAAACTTATGATGGACACAACTACACATAAACTTACCCTGTGTGTGTAGAGAAATTACTTAACATCAAAAATATCACCATCCTCACTTGTAATAGAAGATGATGATAACGGATCGCAAATATAAAAACAAAGATGCACAGAAAGAGAGAAGGAAAAAGAAGATGAAAGAAAGGGAGACAGAGACAACACACAGGGATTTACGTGGTTCGATTGACTAGATTGTCTCTCTATGTCCATGGAATCTTGATCAGCTTCCTTCTCTGCACTAATCACCAAGAACAGAGATATAGCTGCTGCGGCGGTTTGACTCTGAGAGTCGCCCTTTTCCAGGTTATCAGTATTCCTCCACCTTGCCCTATTCCCAATACATCATATATATAGGAACCTTGGGCACTACCAGACAAATATTCCCTAATCCTTACATGAGATTATTCTCCCAATTATTGGCCCTATCCAATAATTAGTTACAACAACAACGACACCCTTATCCAGACTCTTGACTGTGCAGAAACGCCACACGCATGCCTAGGATGAATCGTTCGATTTTTGTTTGGGTCCCACCTGATGGTTAGTTTTCTTTGTTTGGATTTATGACTTGAACGATGTATCATCTAAGCTCTTCATCTCTCTTTGTCGATTTGCGATTTAGACGATGTATCATCTAAGTCACCGTCCACTTAGACATTGTGCCGTCTAAGTCACGTTCCACTTAGATGATGTATCGTCTAAATCACCTTCAACTTTCAGGTTAGACGATGCTTCGACTTAGATGATACTTCATCTAAGTGACTTTTACTTCGTCTAACTTGGGTTTCGACTATCTTGTACTTGGACGATCCATCATCTAAAGTACCTAAACTGCGATAGTCAATGAATATTTATCCCTTTGAAGAATATGAGTCACATCTTAACATACACACACACTCTCTCTCTCTTATATTAAAGGTATTTTGGATATTTTACATACCCTAACAATGTTAGATGATATATTTCACATAATATTCATCTCCGGTCAGCGACAGTAAACCACAGGGATATAACTACAACATTTACATCTATTTAGAGGTTATTCATGATAATATATAAAATGAGGGATATATTTGGTAATAAAAAATTTTAGAGGGGTATATATGTAAAAATTCTTAAATTTATTTGTATTATTAAACAAAATTTATTTGATAAAATAACATAAATAATAAACAATAGTTACATTATTAATAAATAAATCAATAAATATTTTAAAATTTATAAACATTTCTTAATTTTGAAATTAATGAAAATTTTTTAAAAATTATGTGCATTATGGTCAAATGAGAGAGAGAGGGAACACCTCCATGGGTAAAACATGGAAATGAGGAGGGACATTTCATTCTTACGGGGTTTATCCAAAATCTATCGAACCACGTTGGGTTAAAAATAAATTAACTGACTTCCATTCTTCCCGGTTAACTCCTCCTTGTTTAAGTAAAAGTGAGTTAACTTTAGAACAAATTAATTTACCGATTTATTCACCTTTTAACCTAACTCGTTATTTATCAAAATGAGACTACAACGAGTGAGTTAACTTTGAAATAAATTAATTTATTTATTTATTCACCTTTTAACCTAATCCGTTGTTAAAGTGAGCTACAACAAGTTAGTTTGTAAACACTTGAATAGTTAAAGTAGGCAGAACACCTGAAAATATGTGCCAAATTAAATGGGGGCATATTAAGTATGAGACATCCATATCTGGGGCTCTTCTTACGAAGAGCACCTTTAGGGTCATTTTGATAACGGGGTGGATTAGAGGCGGATAAGTCAATCTGGGTGACTCATCTCTAACTCATCTCGAGTTATTTATTTCATTCTTTTGATTGGAGTGAAAAAATTTAAATTTATCTTTAATCGATCTTAATTAAGATAAAAAGAATTAAACTAAGATTAAGTCATCCCATCTCAAATAATCCACTCTAACTCAACTTACTCTTTTATCAAAGTAACCTTTAAAGATGAAGAAACATGTCTTCCGATATGAAAGTTCAAGTCTTTGATGGCATATGGCATCCCCCCGAGGTGTGGGAAGGTGTGACCTCTCCTAACCCGGGATGTAAACTATCTAGGACCTTGAGCTGGCCCAACGTGAGCAGCCCGGTAGGTGGGTTATATCATGGTTATTCTAAGAAATATTTTAGGATTAGGGCTATGTTAGCATGCTCTATTACATATAGGTCCATCTAGATTGTCATGTTAACAAATAATAAACAGGGTGCCCGTTTGGATCATAATCATAATTTTTAATACCCTATTGGGGTTATTGACTCATCCAACCTCTTCTTTGTCAGGATATTTAATTCATAGCAATCGGTCAAGTATTTCTCTCAACTAGGGATTTTTTCCGCACAATTTCGAGATAATTTCACCCATTATAGATGGCATTTCCGCCTATCCAGACAACTATTCCAACTTTGGTGGTCACATCGCACAAAATAAAATTTTTATGGATACTGTTGCATGTGTTACACTTGAATTTGTTTAGTTGGACCCGACAAAGAGACTAGGGTAGCATAGTGCAATGCTAAAGATAATGATCGAGCCTTCGGACGAGAGTCTCGAGCGTCAGAAGATATCTTCCCAGTGTCGAAGTGGGTCCTCTTACATACAAAGAGAAGTTCTCACCGAGAGTTGATGTCTTTGGGAAAACCGTTTAACTCAACAAGAGATTAGAATCAAACTAGCGAAGAGAGAGAGAGAGAGAGAGCACTTTAGAAAGTAATGGGCTGCGTATCTTGAGAGGTTGCATTGGCTAACCTTTTATAAGGGAAGAGTCAGAGTCATGACAAGACTATCTTTTGGAAAGGCATCGTGCGATTGTGGGAATAATGCGTGTCGTGTTGGAATCGAGCCCATTGACGATAGAAAGATTCAAATCTAAGAAATCATGTGAAGATTGTGAGGTTACATGTCTTGATAATATGCGTAAGATCTATGTGTGGGAAGGTGATTTTGGAGAAGGGTTTTCCAATGATATCTCTTACATCGGTTGACGTCAACGTGTGGTGATGCGTTATTACCGTCGTCATGTCGCTTGAAATTCTTGAAATTCGGAAAGTGATGGGAGTATGCTCTGGAAAGAGAAGGTGGCCACGTGTTGGTTTCTCAAGGGGGATCTATTTGTATTAGGTCCCATCACCTATCGAGAGCACTTAGGACTAGACCTTCACATATTTGTGGTTTATAAATGTCCCTTCTGGCCTAGTCGTTTGAGGTGCAATTTGAACTTAGGAAACTCCCATGTGATGAAGATGCTGGTAATGTTTAATTTTAGTTATTAAGTCATCTAATTCAAATCTTACAGTATTTAATGGTGAAACCTTCACCATTTTAAGGACATTTTAATTTCCTTCCTTTTCTAATGTTAGACGAAAGTTTTGACGGCTATGTATAGCCATTGATGACTCAAGGTAATTCCATTGCTTTTCATAGGAGGGACCCGAGATCGAGTCCCGAGAGGGGGGGTTTATTCGGCTCACATTTAATCCTCGAGAGATGTGAGCTCGGAGTTTTATAGCGGCGGTACAAAAAAAGGTGGCAAGATACGTAGGGTAAGACTCGAACTCGGGTGATCCAATAATCGCTCAACTGACGCGAATCGTCAAGCAACATGGGCAACTATTTATTTTATATACTTGTGTGTATTTGTACATATTTGAGTATTGAGTATGTATGTAGACACACTCTTTTCACATTTTTCGCGAGTAAATCTCATGTTACACCACGATGCCCCAGAGTGGCTTACACGATTAATTTAAGCGATTGAACCACAAGGGACGCCGTAACATTTACTTGGTTTTTATATAAAAATACAAAAAAATCTAAAAAATTGAAAAGGGTCATAAAAATTGAGAAGATGTTAAAATACAAAAAAAGTGGGTAAGGGCTTATAAAAAAACTTTTTTAAAAAAAAATAAAAAAAAGGGTTATAAGAAAATAAAAAAAAGGGGTAAAAGGTTGTTAAAAAATGTCAAAAAAAATGAGAATGTTTTTATTTTCTTAAAAAGAATGAAATAATAAAAATCCTAACATATAAAAATAAATAATCTTATTTATATATATAAAGAGAAAGCAATAAAAACATAAATATAATATATATATGTTAATCCTTATTCTAACATCATTATTAATCCTTAATTAACACTAATCACCCTATCTTACTATTCCTTTCCCTCATCCTCACGACACACACACATACACACACTGTGCCCCTCCTTCACTCACACGGCAACCATATACCCTTCTTATCATTTTCTTTCGAAGGGGGGCTCCCCTCTCTCGACCGGACTCTCTCCATTCTCCCGAGCTCCATCTCCCATTCCCGGATCCTCTCCCCATCCCTCTGCATTCTCTCCCACTCCCCATTGATCTCTCAACCACCCCCTGTCTTTCTCTCTTTCCCCCTCCATCTCTCTCCCTCGATCTCTTTCTCCCTCACCCCTTCTCACTCTCCCTCTCCACTCTTCTTCCCTCTCTCTCACTCTCTCTCTCTTACTTGCGTTTTAAAACAAAAAAAAATAAGGTTTAGTGAGTTCGCAGGGGGGGCCTCGTCGCCCGTGCCCCCCCTTTGAACCACAAGGGGCCGCAACGGCCCCTTTTATCCGCCGCGCACGGCCGCCCGAGCCCACGCCACGACGCCGCCCCACGACGCCCCCGGCCCCCCGCGACGACGCCGCTGCCGCCCGCTCCGCCCACCGCCTCCATCCGCACACGCCCCCGGCCCCCCGACGCCGCCCCCGCAGCTCGCCACCTCCGGCGACCCCGACGCCTCCCCCTCCGGCCACGCCTCCACCGCCGCTGCCGTCTCCGTCCAGCCCCCCGCCGCCTGCACCGCCCATCCGGCCACGACGCCGTCGCCACCGTGACGCCCGCCTCTGGCCGCCCTCCGCGCACCGCCTGCAATTGCCACGCCCCTCCGGTCCCCGCGCCGGCCGCCCTCTCTCACTCGCACCCCCCTCTCTCTCTGCTCTCGCTCTCTTTCTCTCCTCTCTCTGCTCTCCCTCTCACTCTCTCTTTCGCACCCCCCCTCTTTCTCCCCGTTTCTCTCTCTCTCCATCTCCCCGTCTATCTCTCCCCTCTCTCTTTCCTTCTCTCTCACTCCTCTTCTCCACTCTCTTCCTCCCTCTTTCTGCACCCTCCGTCCCCCTGGTCTCTCTCTCTCTCTCTCTCTCTCTCTCTCTCTCTCTCTCTCACATTCCCAATCTCCCTCACCCTCTTTCGATATATCTCTCTTCCTCCCTCTTTCATTCTTTTAATTTTTTGTTATTACCCTCTCTCTCTTTCTCCCACTCTCACTCTTTTATTCCCTTTTTATTATTCTCTCTCTTTCTCACTCTCATTATCCGATCTCTCTCTCTTTTTTTACACATTTTTTCCTTTTTTTTATTTTGTTCTTCTTTCTCTCTTCCTCCCAATTCCCTCTCTCGGTTATCTCTCTGTTCTCCCCTCCTTCTCCTCTCTCCCTCTCTCATCCCCTCTCTCGCCCTCTCTATTTCATTCTTTCCTCCATATACATATATTGATATATATATGTATATGATATATATATAATGTTTAATATGTTCATACACATGTTATGTAAACATATTTACTACTCGTATACATATATATATGCATGTGTGTTATTATGTTCAGTCTAACCAATTCCTGGAGTCTGTTGTGAAGGCCCTTCGCCGTGCTGCGTCCGCGTCTCCGACGCGCATTCTCGATCCCGTCATCGGCCGCCCAATAAGTCTTCTCATTCTCACCACGCCGTCTTATTTATTTTTGTTTCATTAGTTACGTTGCGTTGCATTGCATCATTGCATGAGTTTGGGCTTGTAACTGCATAGTCTGCACCAACCCTTGAAAAGCTTGTGTGAACCCTCCTAAGTCTGGCACACTCTGAATAGGTAACGTGCCTTGCCCATCGGGAGCAAGCTGGCCATGAATTGTTTCCCCGACAACTCCTTGTGATGTCCCATTTGAGGGCACAGACTCCTCGGGAGAAGTATTAACCTCAACCCTATCACTCTCTGTCATCTCTTGCGAGGGAGAACTAATCTGAATTAATATGATTATAGGTTTGACATCAAATTCTAAAATAAATTCTTACGATCTTCTGGTATGGTATATAAATTCAGATGGCTGCAAATAATTTCAAGCCTCACAACTTTGCTCTGATACCACTCTCTGTGGCGCCCCCTTCCGGCGATCTTGTATCGTGTCCGGGGACATCACAGCGGATGTACGGAAGTGTTGTGGCCTGAGATATTTGCAAGGCGCTAAAGGCCAAACTATCACATATTTCAAAAGAAATATAACCATACCATTTCCATAAGATAAACACTCATAATTTACATCGTATATAGAGTACTACATATTGCTACCCAAAAGTCATATTTACATTGATTATTCAAAAGAAAATCAAATCTATTTATTCTACGCAACGGAATCCAAATTCAACCCGGGATCAACTTCCGACCTACTGTCCGAAGGAGCCAAGACGCACACTGGTCAATTTCCTGAAATGGTTAGGCAACAGATATGAGTCCAAAGACTCAGTAGGCATTAAAACCAATCACATGCTTATCATATACTAAACTGTGCAAATCCATGATATATATATAAAGCTAATCACAATTTCACTGAATTGTACATATACTATGAATGCGAAGGAAATATAAAGAGCAAAGTAATTTTCAGATTTATAAACAGATGCGTATAACAAATCTTATCTGACCTATATATATATGGCATAATACATATCTTAGGTAAATCAGAGCTTATACAGATGAACTTATTTTCAGATCATATCAAAGTCATATATCAAATCTGAACTTCATATTATTTGGCAGCATATATTGGACATGCATCCCGTCACTAAAAGCAGTAGCAAACACATACCTAGACATCCATACGTCGACATAAAGATAAAAGGTCTAAACGCTGGAGCCTGTCGGCCTTGATCAACCACGCAGGATCGGGAGTTAATACTCCACCATTCCCCAGATAATTTTCTTATTCTGGATTCCAGATTTTTCAGAAGTCCGTTTGTCCTCGGAAATGGGCCTAATCCCATAGCGGAAGCTAACTACGGTTTGTCGTCCCACACCTCCTTAAAGTGACACAGTCCATATGCTTAATCAAATTTTTATTCTTATTATGATTCTTATTACATAGTCGTTTCAATATTTAAAATTTATCATTGAACTTTACAAAATAATTGGATCGTATTAATTTTAATCATAGGGTAGTGGGTCAAATTTATTATTATATAACATTCGAAGAGATTAGAGTAGAGAGAGAGTAGAGAGAGAAAGTAGAGAGAGAAAGTAGAGGGAGAATGTACAAAGAGATTAGAGAGAAATTAGAGAGAGATTAGAGAGAAAAATAATTTACAGAATGATAACTAAATAAATAACTGATTCTAAACATAGATCATTGGGTTAAATAAATCAATGACTTAAATTACATTTCAAACAAAATTAAATCAAAGAAATGTGAATAACAAATAACATGCACTCGGTTTATCGTGCCTACCTTTAGATGGGACTTCCGAATTGACTTTAGTATCTAACTCGAGCTCCCGTAAAAGTCCTTGCGTAGGAAAAGATAATTTCCCAGTCCCAGATGCGTAAAGAAGGGCGAAATTATCCAATTAAGTTTCAAATCCTCCGTCCAAGTGTTTATTAATTATTTATATTATTCTGATGTTGTATTATCTTCTCCGTTTATTAATAAGAGAATGAGAGTGGGAAGAGAGAAGAGAGAGAAATTAGAGAGAGAAACTAGAGAGAGAAAGTAGACAGAGAGAGTAGAGAAAGAAAGTAGAGAGAGAAACTAGAGAGAGAGTAGAGAGAGAAGTAGAGAGAGAAATTTAAAGAGAAAACTAGAGAGAGAAAGTAGAGAGAGAAAGTAGAGAGAGAAAATTAGAGAGAGAAAGTAGAGAGAGCGGAAATAGATAGAGAAAGTAAAGAGAGAGTAGAGAAGGAATGTAGAAGAGATATAAAAGAGAAAATTAGAGAGAGAAAGTAGAGAGAGAATTTAGAGAGAGAAAGTAGAGAGAGAAAGTAGAGAGAGAAAATAAAAAAGAGTAGAGAGAGAAAGTGGAGAGAGATTATAGAGAGTAATGAGATAATAGAGAGTAAAAAAAAGAGAAAATAGAAAGAGAGAGAGAGAGAGAGAGAGAGTTGGAGGGGGAGAGGGGGGTGGATGGAGTGGAAGGGAAAGAGGGGGAGAGGGGGGTATATATAGGGGAGAGGGGGAGAGGATAAGAAGATGAGGTGGAGGGAGAGGGATGGGATAAGGATGGGGAAGGGATAAGAATGAGGGGGGGAGAGGGAAGTGGGGGAGGGGAATCACGTGGGGGGTGGGGGTAGATATTTTAGGAATTTTTTTTTGATTTTTTTTTCATATATATAAAAACTCTTAATAACATGATTTCTAAGAACTAGCTCACTTTATCTCATTTTTGTCCTTCCAAACGTCAAAATTTGAAAAAGTGTTCAACATGAAACTTGTAGATTTTTCAGTTATCTTTCCAACGAGTCCAATATTGACTTATTCTGACATTCTTATGAGGAGTTACGTATTGATAAAGAAGATGTCTATTTAATTTATATACTAACATCCGTTAAACACGTATTTTCTATACAGTTCAAGGCGTTGGGGTTCGATTTAGAGAATCTAGAATCTGTATAGGTTCCAGAAGTAAAGTGCTTAGTTATTTTTAGGTTTCGAATGGATTCGGGTGTTACAGATACGGCTAAGAAGAAAGAAAAGGAAAAGCATAAGAAAAGACTCGTGCATGAAAAAAGAGAGAACTGGCTGAACTCACCATTTATGAGCGGATCCTTTCGCACAAATGACCTCCGATGTCGGTCAATTTCTTGAAACCACGATCAAACCTCCCCTTTTTGGTAGGACGGGAAGGTTCACCCTCCATCTCCACAGACTGGGAACTCTCTCTTCCCATCTCAAAAGCACATGACCTCCGTTGAATGCATTTGGTTAAGAACCTAGGGAGGTACTTATAGGAAGAAAGGCGGTAACATGGTAAAAGTAAAAACGTTAATGATAAGTTACCGTCGTGAACTTTGACCGATGGAATATGGTTTGCTTTGCATGGTGTGTTGGTAGTCTCTGTAAATCACTTTGGTGTGTGGATTCCTTTGTACAGTGGAATGCAATTTTATTTCTTATGCGATGATTGTGTGCTAACTGTTGATTGCAGGAATCAAAAAGAAACAAAAAAATAAAAAAATAAAAAAAATGGGATCACACTGTCCCACCCTCAGTTACTACGGTGATTGGCCCCATTGTATCATGCATCCTACTATATGATATCTACACTATTAGATTGTAACAAGGACCTTATGTCTTGGACAAATCTAGAGTTTGAGTTCCCCTTCAACAAAAACAGTGATAACTTCAGAGGAATTCATGATGTACGGATAGGCCGTTAGGATGTGACAGCTTGGGGACGACGGTTCCGTCCGGTGTGTCGGTACGTGGATAAACGGGCCCCCGGCTCAATATCAGCTCATCGGATCGGTATCCTGACCCAGTCTCCACACCTTAACAATATTATCCTTGGATATCTTCTATTTTCTTTTGATTTATATTTTCCTTTTAAACCCAGCATGCATTCATGTAGGACTTTGAGTTCATTGTGAAAAAATCATTCACTTACTTTGATTGCGTGAGCCACTATGCTTAATTGCTTGGATATGAGATATTCCATTCTGAGTTGAGTACCGAGTTTCCCCGAGGTTGCCTTGGGATGTTTCTCTGAAAGAAACCATTGTTTGGATTGGTCTCTAATTCATCTTTTCAATTTCCCTTGGACCCACCTTGGCTGCAGCACTTCCACAATGGCTGGTAACCGCTCCCCAATGGTGAAACCTGAGGTTTACGACCCGGGTACTTCCGCACCGTGAAGTTGGTCCTCTTTAGTCTATTTATGCCCTAGCGCACGCAATGTCCTTCCTAGTTTGTTCACCATCCAAACAATCGTCGATTTCGGAGGGCCTTCTTCAAGGTTACTTCGGTAAAATTCGGGAAAGATGCTCATCAGGAAAATGATGAAGGCGTGTCTCATCACACCTTGGCACCTGCTTTTCACTCCACTCCACTCCATTCCATACATTTCATTCCATTTCATTACATGTCATGTCCCTCCAAAGCAGATGCCAAGGCGGGGCAGCTGTAGACACGCTCTTTTCACATTTTTCGCGAGTAAATCTCATGTTACACCACGATGTCCCAGAGTGGCTTACACGATTAATTTAAGCGATTGAACCACAAGGGACGCCGTAACATTTACTTGATTTTTATATAAAAATATAAAAAAATCTAGAAAATTGAAAAGGGTCATAAAAATTGAGAAGATGTTAAAATACAAAAAAGTGGGTAAGGGCTTATAAAAAAACTTTTTTTAACAAAAATAAATAAATAAATAAAGGGTTATAAGAAAATACAAAAAAAGGGGTAAAAAGGTTGTTAAAAATGCCAAAAAAAGTGAGAATGTTTTTCTTTTCTTAAAAAGAATGAAATAATAAAAATCCTAACATATAAAAATAAATAATCTTATTTATATATATAAAGAGAAAGCAATAAAAACATAAATATAATATATATATGTTAATCCTTATTCTAACATCATTATTAATCCTTAATTAACATTAATCATCCTATCTTACTATTCCTTTCCCTCATCCTCACGACACACACACATACACACACTGTGCCCCTCCTTCACTCACACGGCAACCATATACCCTTCTTATCATTTTCTTTCGACGGGGGGCTCCCCTCTCTTGACCGGACTCTCTCCATTCTCCCGAGCTCCATCTCCCATTCCCGGATCCTCTCCCCATCCCTCTGCATTCTCTCCCACTCCCCATTGATCTCTCAACCACCCCCTGTCTTTCTCTCTTTCCCCCTCCATCTCTCTCCCTCGATCTCTTTCTCCCTCACCCCTTCTCACTCTCCCTCTCCACTCTTCTTCCCCCTCTCTCTCTCTCTTACTTGCGTTTTAAAACAAAAAAAAATAAGGTTTAGTGAGTTCGCAGGGGGGGCCTCGTCGCCCGTGCCCCCCCTTTGAACCACAAGAGGCCGCAACGGCCCCTTTTATCCGCCGCGCACGGCCGCCCGAGCCCACTCCGTGACGCCGCCCCACGACGCCCCCGACCCCCCGCGACGACGCCGCTGCCGCCCGCTCCGCCCACCGCCTCCGTCCGCACACTCCCCCGGCCCCCCGACGCCGCCCCCCCCGACGCCTCCCCCTCCGGCCACACCTCCACCGCCGCTGCCGTCTCCGTCCAGCCCCCCGCCGCCTGCACCACCCCCCCGGCCACGACGCCCCCGACGCCGTCGCCACCGTGACGCCCGCCTCCAGCCGCCCTCCGCGCACCGCCTGCAATTGCCACGCCCCTCCGGTCCCCGCGCCGGCCGCCCTCTCTCACTCGCACCCCCCTCTCTCTCTGCTCTCGCTCTCTTTCTCTCCTCTCTCTGCTCTCTGTAATATCCCGGACCTTTCGGATCCTTCTTCATGGGTCCCGGATCTAGTTTTCGGAGTGTCCGGCTCCGTTGTGTCCGAAATTTCGTTTCGGACATCTTTCGTGTTCGGATCGGCGCGATCCGGAGTCGTTTCGGAGGCCCGGAGGCGTTCCGCGGCTTTTTCCGCGTGTGTTTTCCGATTCCCGGTGTGTGTTTCGGCTTTTCTCTTCGGACGCTCGTTGCGGGTGAACCGGGCTGTTCACACGGACACGAGTGGTACCGTTGCGATCGGTGCGTTCCGAGGATCGCGGGGGTGTGATTTCCTATTTTTTGGAATTTTACGGATTTTCCGGGTTTTTCTATAAAACCCTTTTTCTTTTCTCTCTCCCCCACCATCTTCTTCTTCCTCTCTTCTTCTTCCTCCTTCCTCCTCTACCGTGTCTCCCTCCCTCTCCCTCTCTTCCTCCCGGTTGGCCACGGCGAGCTCCCCTCCGGCTGCAGACGGCGGCGGGGCGACGGCGCGGCGACGTGGGCGGCGGCGAGGCGGTCGTGGGGGCGTGCGGCAAGCGTGGGAAGCTTAAGGAAGAACGAGGGTTTTCAAGCGTTCTTCGCGATTCGTGGACGATCCGGCGGAGCATTCGCTCCATTGAGGTAGGGTGACGTTCCCTAGCTCTTCGCCGTTCTTTTCCGTGGTTTGTAGGCCGCGGGGAGGCCGAGAGAGGCATGTTTGGGCGTTTTTGGGGTTTTTCCATGTTTTGGGGTGAGCCGCCCGATCTATGGTTTTAGCCCATGATTCTATGTTTTGGTGGTTTAGATGCATGCTAGGGGTCCCCAGGGGTCTTCCCCCTTGTTTTCCCCCTCTCCGGTGGAGGTACGGGGGCGTGGTTGGTGTTTTTGGGGTTTTCCCGCCGTAGCGTGCTCTGGGGCAAGCGACGGTCGCTCCAGTGACCGTCACATGCTTGTAACGCCCCTAGAGGGGTGCGTTACTTCCCTGGGTGTTGGCCTTTAGGGTCGAGGGCTGTAGCGGTCCTGCGACTGGCCGCCGTTTGCTAGTGACGCCCCTGGGCTGGGCCGTCACATGCTTTCGACCGTTGGGTTTTGACCGTTGGGGGTCAGGCCATGTAACGCACCGAGATAGGCGCGTTACATGCGTGTAACGCACTGGGGCAGGAGCGTTACTTCCTGTTGTCCCCCATGTGGATGGGCCAAGCGACGCATTGGGCCCAGCGCGTTACTTACAAGCGACGCGCTGGGGCAGGCGCGTCACTTCCCTTTCCATCCCGAGCGTGAGGGCCATGCGACGCGCTGGTCTAGGCGCGTCACATGCGAGTAACGCACTGAGCCCGACGCGTTGCTTGCAAGCGACGCGCCAGGGTAAGCGCGTTACTTTCCCTGTGGTTTTCGTGGGTGTGGGGTGCCATGTGACGCCCTGGCCTAGGTGCGCCGCTTCCAAGCGACGCACTAGGGTAGGCGCGTCGCTTCCCCCTACCCCCTGGCCGTGTGACGGTCCGCCTTAGACCGCTATTTCCAAGTGACGGCCCTAGAGTGGACCGCCATTTGGCAGTGACGGTCTGAGGGTAGACCGCCACTTCCTGTGTTGCCCCATGAGGGTGGCAACCTCGCTTTTCTCCGACCGTGGTCTCCGTGCGACGGGACTGGTGCGTGGGGTGATTCCCACACGTTGTCGGGCTTGGGCGTTGTTTTCCGTAACTTGAGAGTCTACTCCTTCAGTGACCCTCCACTAGTCGTAGCCTACTAGTACGCGTGTGCTAGTCGCACCAGGGAGTGGTGTACGGGCTGACCTTTAGAGACGGTTTGTGGACCGGTTACCGTTGGGCCCCACGTCTTGCAGCCAGAGTCCGGCTGAGGGGAAAACCGGTCAGAGGGCCAGACCAGGGACGCGCGGTCTGTGTGTGCACACGTGGTTGGGGGCGGTTGGACCCACGTCGACGGGCGTGACCCCAGCTAGTCACTTGTTTGTGGTTACTTGTACGGTGTTTGCGCCTCGGGTAGGACCTACCATGTCAGGCGGTTCACCTGCGGTGCGGTGTAAGACGTCAGGGGACGCTACCGGCTGTGCTTCTAGTGGGTGGTACTCCTGTCGAGTACGGAGTGTCAGACTGTCAGTCGTGTGTTTCCGACCTTCGGGTTTTGACGGTTCGACCGTTGAGTTTCGGTCTTCTCGTACCGTGGCACGTGTGTCGGTTTGCGTGCCGTAGGGTCTAGTTCTGTAGAGTACAGGGCTTTCCTTTCCGAGGTACTTTCCTACCGCTAGAGTAGTGGTTTCTCGTTTTTCGAGGTAGGGTTCGAGTGATCCCTACTGAGTCTTGTTCCGAGACTCATTCCCTGCGTGTTTTCACCGTGTTTCAGGTGAGGCGCCACCTTCGGGGAGCGTGTCAGGAGCGCAGCGGAAGCGTGGTGCGGGTGTCCAGAGGTAGTGCCAGAGGTCAGAGCCGGGGGATGCCCCGTGTAGCTGTACTTTTCTTTCTTGTCACTGTACTAGTCGTGGACTACTGTTGCTGTTGTTGTTATTTTATTGTGGACCATGTAAAATGTTAAATTCATTTCCTGCTTAATATTATAACTGTTTAATTTCTGCAATTATTTGTGATACTTGTGTAGTTTCCACACCATCCTTTTAACCCTTCCGAGTCTTCGGACTCGTGGGTGGCGGTACGAGTCTCGGGTTATCGGGCCTTCCCGGTAATCGGATTCTCGGGTCGTTACAGCTGGTATCAGAGCGCGGTTGTGGAATTACATGAGAATCATAGGTAATTGTATTGGTCCACTAGTCCACAACGATGATGTACAGATGACGCTGGCATGGGGCACCGCGTGTTTTATTTTGACCTTGCCGTTTGTGTGTTTTCTGTCTTGTGCTTCAGGAGCGAGTATGGCGCCGAGGAGAAGTTCTCGCTCTCAGCAGGGGCAGTCGGCTGGAGGTCAGGAGATCCAGCAGGGGGTCCAGAGGGACCAGGAGGAGCATAGCAGAGTTCCGGGAGCTACCGAGGCCGCGGATGCTGCGAGGGCTCCGGGGGCCGAGGGTTTTCTCCGTGGCATGTACCATCTCATGGCTCAGCAGTTCGGCGGAGAGGCCGGTGAGGGCTCGTCAGTCAGGGGTGGGCCAGGCCGAGCAGTGAGGGATTTCATGCAGTTCCATCCACCTTACTTTAGCGGCCAGGCAGACCCTGATGCGGCTCGTGATTGGCTTGATGAGATGGAGCGGGTGTTCAGTTCTGCGAAGAGTACTGTCGAGGACAGAGTGGTGTTGGCCTACAACCAGTTGCAGGGTACGGCTCGGAGGTGGTGGTCTTCCGAGTGGAAGACGTCCTTTCAGCTTCGTCCACTTGAGCAGGTCGAGTGGGATGACTTTGTCAGTGCTTTCGAGCGTACGTACTGTCCAGATGTTGTTGCTACGCAGCGGATGCGGGAGTTTCTGGAGCTGGTGCAGGGTGACATGTCCGTGTTGCAGTACAGGGCCCGATTTGTCGAGCTGGGTCGGTACGCACCTCATATCATGGAGCATGAGAGGGTGAGGACGACGCAGTTTGTGCAGGGCTTGAGGCTGGAGCTGAGGCACCATCTGATCGCGAATGGGGCCACTGATCTCGAGACGGCGTCTCGTGTTGCGATTTCCTTGGAGATGGATATGCAGAGGACTCGAGGACCGATCAGCCAGGGGCAGTCTGTGTCAGGTCGCAGCCAGCAGTCGGCTACTCAGCAGCAGGGTTTCTTTCAGTCTGCGATGAGTGGTTCAGGAGTACCGGCATCGGCAGCTTCGGTGACAGGATCTGCGTCCTTCGGCTCGAAGGTCAAGAAGTTCTTCAAGAAGGGGTTCGGCAAGAAGAAGTCCAGAGATCAGGGGCAGGCTTCATCGGGCAGTGTGCAGCAGCCGTTTCCTTTGCAGCGACAGGGATCGGTGGGTGGATCGCGAGGACCTTGTCCACGGTGTAGTGAGACCCACCCAGGCAGGCAGTGCACGGCGCCGATCATCTGTTTTCGGTGTGACCAGCCAGGGCACATGGCGCGTGACTGTCCTCAGAGGCCGCCGCAGCAGCAGGTTTCCCAGCAGCAGCAGCAGCAGGGACAGTATCCGCCGCTACCCAGGTCAGCTAGTGTGGGAGGCAGGCAGAGAGCTCGTGGCCAGATCACGCACTTGACCAGGGCAGAGGCAGTAGCGTCGCAGCTCGTGGAAGGTACCGTTCAGATTTTGGGTTGTGCGGCTCGGGTTTTATTTGATTCTGGCGCGTCTCATTCGTTTATTTCGGAGGATTTCGCGTCGAGCGTCGAGGAGCCGGTGACCCAGTTGTCCTGTGATTTGGCTGTGGAGTTGCCTTCGGGTGACTTTATGGTCACTCCGTATTGCTTCGACCAGGTTCCGGTGTGGATCGATGGACGGAGTATGCCAGGCAGGTTGTATGCGTTGCAGCTTCGGGATTATGATGTGATTCTAGGCATGGATTGGCTCGAGACTCATAGAGCGGTGGTGGATTGTGGAATGAAGAGGGTCTACTTCCAGCATCCGAGCAAGAGGACCTTCTATTTCCAAGGTATCCGTTCCACCTCTTCTCGATTTCTTATCTCTGCTATTCGAGCCCGTCGATTGCTTGATTCAGGTTGCCAGGGTTTTCTCGCGTCAGTGGTTGTGTCTGACCGGATGGAGCCGAATGTCGAGGACATTGCGGTGGTGTGCGAGTTTCCCGATGTTTTTCCTGAGGAGTTGCCTGGATTACCTCCCCAGCGGGAGATCGATTTCGTGATCGAGGTTGTGCCTGGTACGGGACCTTTGGCGAAGGCTCCCTACCGTATGGCCCCCGCTGAGTTGAGGGAGTTGAGGGCGCAGTTGCAGGAGCTGTTGGCCAAGGGGTATATTCGTCCGAGCTTTTCCCCTTGGGGTGCGCCCGTGCTGTTTGTGAAGAAGAAGGACGGTAGTCTGCGGCTGTGCATTGACTATCGGCAGCTGAATGAAGTGACCGTTAAGAACAAGTATCCGTTGCCGCGGATTGATGATTTGTTCGACCAGCTGCAGTCTGCGCGAGTGTTCTCGCGGGTTGATTTGCGGTCCGGTTACTATCAGCTGAGAATTCGCGAGTCCGATGTGGAGAAGACTGCGTTCAGTACGAGGTACGGGCATTATGAGTTTCTGGTGATGCCGTTTGGGCTCACCAATGCCCCAGCAGCCTTCATGGACTTGATGCAGAGGGTGTTCCACCCGTATTTGGACCAGTTCGTGGTCATCTTCGTGGATGACATCCTTGTTTATTCGCAGTCTGCCGAGGAGCATGCGTACCATTTGGGTGTGGTGCTGCAGACGTTGCGAGATCACCAGTTGTATGCGAAGCTCAGCAAGTGCGAGTTTTGGCTCAGCGAGGTGCACTTTCTGGGGCACGTGATTTCTGGTGATGGCATTTCCGTGGATCCCGCCAAGGTCGAGGCCGTGATGCAGTGGCCGAGGCCGAGGTCGGTGACGGAGATCCGGAGTTTCTTGGGGCTTGCGGGTTATTATCGCCGGTTTATCCAGGATTTTTCCCGCATTGCGACCCCGATGACGAGGCTCACGCGGAAGGATGTGCCTTTCGTCTGGTCCGAGGAGTGTGAGCAGAGCTTTAGGGAACTGAAGAGGTTGCTCACCTCGGCTCCGGTGTTGGTTTTGCCTTCTGGATCGGGAGGTTTTGTGGTGTGTACAGATGCTTCCGGCGTTGGATTGGGTGCTGTTCTGATGCAGCATGGTAGAGTGGTGGCTTATGCATCTCGGCAGCTAAAGCCCCATGAGGAGAACTACCCTACCCATGACCTTGAGTTGGCGGCAGTGATCTTCGCGCTGAAGATCTGGAGGCATTATCTGTACGGTGAGAAGTTCGAGGTGTTCACTGACCATCAGAGTCTGAGGTATGTGTTCTCGCAGAGAGATCTGAACCTCAGACAAAGGCGTTGGATGGAGTTCATGAAGGACTATGACTTCACCCTGTCTTATCAGCCGGGCAGGATGAATGTCGTCGCCGATGCCTTGAGTAGGAAGGTTGCGGTCAGTACCTTGATGCTGAGGAAGTGGAGGCTCTGGGAACAGGTGCCCGAAGTATCTTTCAGGCTCAAGATTCCCCAGGAGCGAGGGTTGGCAGTGCTTGCGAGTCTGACTGTCACTCCTGCTATCCGTCGTCAGGTGACAGAGGCTCAGCATGCGGACCCTGAGTTGCCCCGGATTTTGGCGATAGCTGATGTGGAGCTTGGCGAGGACGGTGCTGCGAGGTTTCGTGGCAGGCTGTACGTCCCAGGGGAGGAGCAGGTTCGTCGTGCGGTGTTACGCGAGGCTCATGGGAGCAGGTACACTGTGCACCCGGGTGCGACGAAGATGTATCGGAACTTGCGGAGGCAGTTCTGGTGGCCTGGCATGAAGAGAGATGTGGCCGAGTTTGTGGCCAGGTGCCTGATCTGTCAGCAAGTGAAGGCGGAGCATCAGCGACCAGGCGGTACTCTCCAGCCCTTGGATGTTCCTGCTTGGAAGTGGGACCATGTGACCACGGATTTTGTGGTGGGGTTGCCCAGAACCCCGACTGGGCAGGACAGTATTTGGTTGCTGGTGGATCGGCTGACGAAGGTGACGCGGTTGCTACCGGTCAAGGTCAGCTGGAGCGTGCCTAAGTTGGCTCGTCTTTATGTGGAGCGGATCGTTCCGTTGCATGGGGTTCCCATTTCGATCGTGTCGGATCGGGATCCGCGCTTCACTTCTGGATTCTGGAGGAGTTTCCAGCGAGCTCTTGGCACGGAGTTGGCATTTAGCTCGGCGTATCATCCACAGTCGGATGGCCAGTCTGAGAGGACCATTCAGACTTTGGAGGACATGCTGAGATCCTGCTGCCTGGAGTGGCAGGGGAGTTGGATTCGTCACCTACCGTTAGTGGAGTTTGCCTATAACAACAGCTTTCATTCGAGCATCGGCATGGCTCCTTATGAGGCATTGTATGGGCGTCCTTGTCGGACTCCACTTGATTGGTTTGAGGTGGGTGAGCGTGTTTTGACGGGACCGGAATTGGTGCAGCAATGTGTGGAGGTTGTGCACCTGGTTCGTCAGAACATGTTGGCGGCCCAGAGTCGGCAGAAGAGCTATGCTGACCGTAGGCGGCAGCCCCTCGAGTTCGCCGTGGGCGATCATGTGTTCTTGAGAGTTTCTCCGATGAAGGGGGTGATGCGGTTTGGACGGCGTGGGAAGCTGAGTCCCCGCTATATTGGTCCTTTCGCGATTGTGGAGCGCATCGGTGAGGTTGCTTACCGGTTGCAGTTACCCTCTGAGTTGGCGTCGGTGCATGACGTGTTCCACGTCTCTATGTTGCGGAAGTATATGCCCGATGACTCTCATGTGCTCGAGTTTTCCGTTTGGCCTGAGGTGACTCCAGATCTTTCTCTCCCAGAGTTTCCGATCCGCGTGGAGGATAGGCGAGAGCAGCGCCTGCGGAACAAGGTCATTCCCTTGGTAAAAGTCGTGTGGCAACGACACTCTGGTGGTGAGGCTTCGTGGGAACGTGAGGACGAGATGCGTCAGCAGTTCCCGTACCTGTTTGAGTGAGTCTTCCTCTTCTTTCCCCTTGGGTTGTTCTCAATTTCGAGGACGAAATTCCTTAAGGGGGGAGGGCTGTAATATCCCGGACCTTTCGGATCCTTCTTCATGGGTCCCGGATCTAGTTTTCGGAGTGTCCGGCTCCGTTGTGTCCGAAATTTCGTTTCGGACATCTTTCGTGTTCGGATCGGCGCGATCCGGAGTCGTTTCGGAGGCCCGGAGGCGTTCCGCGGCTTTTTCCGCGTGTGTTTTCCGATTCCCGGTGTGTGTTTCGGCTTTTCTCTTCGGACGCTCGTTGCGGGTGAACCGGGCTGTTCACACGGACACGAGTGGTACCGTTGCGATCGGTGCGTTCCGAGGATCGCGGGGGTGTGATTTCCTATTTTTTGGAATTTTACGGATTTTCCGGGTTTTTCTATAAAACCCTTTTTCTTTTCTCTCTCCCCCACCATCTTCTTCTTCCTCTCTTCTTCTTCCTCCTTCCTCCTCCACCGTGTCTCCCTCCCTCTCCCTCTCTTCCTCCCGGTTGGCCACGGCGAGCTCCCCTCCGGCTGCAGACGGCGGCGGGGCGACGGCGCGGCGACGTGGGCGGCGGCGAGGCGGTCGTGGGGGCGTGCGGCAAGCGTGGGAAGCTTAAGGAAGAACGAGGGTTTTCAAGCGTTCTTCGCGATTCGTGGACGATCCGGCGGAGCATTCGCTCCATTGAGGTAGGGTGACGTTCCCTAGCTCTTCGCCGTTCTTTTCCGTGGTTTGTAGGCCGCGGGGAGGCCGAGAGAGGCATGTTTGGGCGTTTTTGGGGTTTTTCCATGTTTTGGGGTGAGCCGCCCGATCTATGGTTTTAGCCCATGATTCTATGTTTTGGTGGTTTAGATGCATGCTAGGGGTCCCCAGGGGTCTTCCCCCTTGTTTTCCCCCTCTCCGGTGGAGGTACGGGGGCGTGGTTGGTGTTTTTGGGGTTTTCCCGCCGTAGCGTGCTCTGGGGCAAGCGACGGTCACTCCAGTGACCGTCACATGCTTGTAACGCCCCTAGAGGGGTGCGTTACTTCCCTGGGTGTTGGCCTTTAGGGTCGAGGGCTGTAGCGGTCCTGCGACTGGCCGCCGTTTGCTAGTGACGCCCCTGGGCTGGGCCGTCACATGCTTTCGACCGTTGGGTTTTGACCGTTGGGGGTCAGGCCATGTAACGCACCGAGATAGGCGCGTTACATGCGTGTAACGCACTGGGGCAGGAGCGTTACTTCCTGTTGTCCCCCATGTGGATGGGCCAAGCGACGCACTGGGCCCAGCGCGTTACTTACAAGCGACGCGCTGGGGCAGGCGCGTCACTTCCCTTTCCATCCCGAGCGTGAGGGCCATGCGACGCGCTGGTCTAGGCGCGTCACATGCGAGTAACGCACTGAGCCCGACGCGTTGCTTGCAAGCGACGCGCCAGGGTAAGCGCGTTACTTTCCCTGTGGTTTTCGTGGGTGTGGGGTGCCATGTGACGCCCTGGCCTAGGTGCGCCGCTTCCAAGCGACGCACTAGGGTGGGCGCGTCGCTTCCCCCTACCCCCTGGCCGTGTGACGGTCCGCCTTAGACCGCTATTTCCAAGTGACGGCCCTAGAGTGGACCGCCATTTGGCAGTGACGGTCTGAGGGTAGACCGCCACTTCCTGTGTTGCCCCATGAGGGTGGCAACCTCGCTTTTCTCCGACCGTGGTCTCCGTGCGACGGGACTGGTGCGTGGGGTGATTCCCACACGTTGTCGGGCTTGGGCGTTGTTTTCCGTAACTTGAGAGTCTACTCCTTCAGTGACCCTCCACTAGTCGTAGCCTACTAGTACGCGTGTGCTAGTCGCACCAGGGAGTGGTGTACGGGCTGACCTTTAGAGACGGTTTGTGGACCGGTTACCGTTGGGCCCCACGTCTTGCAGCCAGAGTCCGGCTGAGGGGAAAACCGGTCAGAGGGCCAGACCAGGGACGCGCGGTCTGTGTGTGCACACGTGGTTGGGGGCGGTTGGACCCACGTCGACGGGCGTGACCCCAGCTAGTCACTTGTTTGTGGTTACTTGTACGGTGTTTGCGCCTCGGGTAGGACCTACCATGTCAGGCGGTTCACCTGCGGTGCGGTGTAAGACGTCAGGGGACGCTACCGGCTGTGCTTCTAGTGGGTGGTACTCCTGTCGAGTACGGAGTGTCAGACTGTCAGTCGTGTGTTTCCGACCTTCGGGTTTTGACGGTTCGACCGTTGAGTTTCGGTCTTCTCGTACCGTGGCACGTGTGTCGGTTTGCGTGCCGTAGGGTCTAGTTCTGTAGAGTACAGGGCTTTCCTTTCCGAGGTACTTTCCTACCGCTAGAGTAGTGGTTTCTCGTTTTTCGAGGTAGGGTTCGAGTGATCCCTACTGAGTCTTGTTCCGAGACTCATTCCCTGCGTGATTTCGCCGTGTTTCAGGTGAGACGCCACCTTCGGGGAGCGTGTCAGGAGCGCAGCGGAAGCGTGGAGCGGGTGTCCAGAGGTAGTGCCAGAGGTCAGAGCCGGGGGATGCCCCGTGTAGCTGTACTTTTCTTTCTTGTCACTGTACTAGTCGTGGACTACTGTTGCTGTTGTTGTTATTTTATTGTGGACCATGTAAAATGTTAAATTCATTTCCTGCTTAATATTATAACTGTTTAATTTCTGCAATTATTTGTGATACTTGTGTAGTTTCCACACCATCCTTTTAACCCTTCCGAGTCTTCGGACTCGTGGGTGGCGGTACGAGTCTCGGGTTATCGGGCCTTCCCGGTAATCGGATTCTCGGTTCGTTACACTCTCCCTCTCACTCTCTTTCGCACCCCCCCTCTTTCTCCCCGTTTCTCTCTCTCTCCATCTCCCTCTCTCTCTCTCTATATCTCTCTCACTCTCTCTGTCTCCCTGTCTCTCTCTCCCCTCTCTCTTTCCTTCTCTCTCACTTCTCTTCTCCACTCTCTTCCTCCCTCTTTCTGCACCCTCCGTCCCCCTGGTATCTCTTTTCCCTCTCTCTCTCTCTCTCTCTCTCTCTCTCTCTCTCTCTCTCTCTCTCTCTCCCTCTCTCTCTCTCTCTCTCACATTCCCAATCTCCCTCACCCTCTCTCGATATATCTCTCTTCCTCCCTCTTTCATTCTTTTAATTTTTTGTTATTACCCTCTCTCTCTTCCTCCCACTCTCACTCTTTTATTCCCTTTTTATTATTCTCTCTCTTTCTCACTCTCATTATCCGATCTCTCTCTCTTTTTTTACACATTTTTTCCTTTTTTTTATTTTGTTCTTCTTTCTCTCTTCCTCCCAATTCCCTCTCTCGGTTATCTCTCTGTTCTCCCCTCCTTCTCCTCTCTCCCTCTCTCATCCCCTCTCTCGCCCTCTCTATTTCATTCTTTCCTCCATATACATATATTGATATATATATGTATATGATATATATAAAATGTTTAATATGTTCATACACATGTTATGTAAACATATTTACTACTCGTATACATATATATATGCATGTGTGTTATTATGTTCAGTCTAACCAATTCCTGGAGTCTGCTGTGAAGGCCCTTCGCCGTGCTGCGTCCGCGTCTCCGACGCGCATTCTCGAGCCCGTCATCGGCCGCCCAATAAGTCTTCTCATTCTCACCACGCCGTCTTATTTATTTTTGTTTCATTAGTTACGTTTCATTGCATGCATCATTACATGTCGTCCATGTTGCATTTCTCTCCCTGAGAGACCCCTCAATTGTTCATTCATCGTATTGTCTGTCCACCCTTTAGTTGTAAAAGGGGTTTCAAATACCACCAACCAGGTGAGTATTCGTTTATGTTATTTTTAATATCAGTTTCTAAAGAATTGGTGCTACACCTCCGTCGTTCTTATTTAGTTGTTCCTCTCTGTTTGTTTTTCTGTGCAGGGTTAACCAGTCCAGAAGTCCGCTTCTTCAGTCGTCCGAAAGAGCAGGAGAAGCAACTCACATGCCCCCAGTTCGGGGATGAAACGCGACCATCCCTCTTGTTTTGAGGTACCCGGCTATCATCTCCCTCATCCCATTTTAGTTCTGTCCCTTATTATTGTTATTTGTTATTAAAGTTCCACCCTCATCCCTCTCCATTTTGTCTAAAAGGAAGTCTATCTCCCCTCTCTTGTTGTTATCATATATCATTAAATCTCCATTCCCGTTCTTTTCTATTTTGTCTAAAATACGTCTCTCACTCTACCTATATTTTTCTTAGTGGTTTTTCCTTATATCCTATTATATTATTCTATCATCTACCTCTCGGTTTCTTTCTTCATCTTTTCACATCTCTCTAAAAGACATAAAAGTATAAAAATAATAATAATAATAATAAAAGTAATAAAACCCCCAAAAAATATAATAACAAAAGATAAAATAAAACAAAAAGAATAATAAAATCAGGGTAACCAAAGAAGGCCCTCTTCGTCGGCCGGCCGACGGAAGAGGAAGAGAGGACCCGCACTGCTCTCGCTTCGGCGGTGAACGCGATCAGGACATTTCTTGTGGGGTTCTCAGCCCCTGGCGATCACACTTCCCTTCCCCTTCTTTTGTTATTTATTTCTGTCCAAACCCTGTTGACGGAACCAGTTCCTCGCGGTGGTCTCATCTAACTGGTGCGGTGGGCTATCTCCCGCGACCATTTTATTTCAGTAATTTAATTTCCGCATTCTAACATCCTAACCGTTAACCGCTTAACTCTAACCCTCCCCTATCATCGCTTCAAAACCCCGCGGAGAGTGACATCTCGCGGCGGTTTATTTAATCCCCTTTTCATTTATTCTAACCCCGATCAAGGAACTCGTTCCTCGCGGTGGTTTAATTTTCTGCACTTTCAATTCCAACCCCGATCAAGAAATTCGTTCCTCGCGGTGGTTTAATTTTCTGCATTCTTTTGTTCTGACCCCGATCAAGGAACCCGTTCCTCGTGGTGGTCTTATCTAACTGGTGCGGTGGGTCATCTCCCGCGACCATCTTCGTTCCAGTAATTTAATTTCTGCACGCTAACCTCTTAACCCCTAACCATTTGATTTCAACATCCCCCTATCATCGTTCTAAAACCCCGCGGAGAGTAACATCTCACGGCGGTTTATTTGATCCCCTTTTTATTTTCTCGTTATATACATATAGTTATTATAATAAAAAACCCCGCGGAGGGTAATACCTCGCGGTGGTCCTTTGTATATATTTATATTTATTATTTGTATCGCTGCAACAACCCCGCAAAGGCCAATGTATTGCGGTGGTATGTATATATAATATTTATTGTTTATATTGCAGTAAAAACCCCGTAAGGCCAATGTCTTGTGGTGGTTTCTATATGTACATATATATTCATTACTACTGATACTACTATATTGTTGTTTGAACCCCACAAAGACCAATGTCCTGTGGTGGTACATCTTTGTTCGTATTGTCCTTATAATTATTCGGAGAACGATATACCGTCATAATTTCTAAGTCTACGGGTCTCTCCATTTCTGTTACATCGATTCTCAGACTTCTCGGTATATGAAAAACTGCTCGTGGAACGGTAGGCTACGCTTACCTGGAAAGGGTCAGTTTGCGCGAGAGGGCCTTCGGACCCCTATCTCCGCCACGTACCGAAATTTTTTCTGCATCCCTATTTTCTTTCTCTCTCCTTGAGTTGATCTCGTTATCTCCATCTCCTACAGACGAGGGTGGACGACGACTCACGCCATCTACACCTCTCTGGCGATCACCTTTTCATCATTACTTTGCATCATTGTTTTTCTTTCCCCCGAGGGTGGACGACGATTCCTGCCGTCTACACTTTTCTAGCGATCACGGTGGGACCTCTTTTGTTTTCTCTGGTTACCTAAATATTTTCGGCACCCACGTGTGCCCCTCCACTCGGCACCCACGTGTGCCCCTCCACTCGGCACCCCCGCGTGCCCCTCCACTCGGCACCCGCGCGTGCCCCTCCACTTGGCACCCGCGTGTGCCCCTCCACTCGGCACCCATGCGTGCCCCTCCACTCGGCACCCACGCGTGCCCCTCCACTCGGCACCCACGTGTGCCCCTCCTGATTGCGCCCGCGTGCGCTACATTTGTGCTCCCATTAGCACTCTTGCCATCGGCACCCACGTGTGTCCCTTCACTCGGCACCCACGTGTGTCCCTCCACTCGGCACCCACGTGTGCCCCTCCACTTGGCACCCACGTGTGCCCCCTCCTGATTGCGCCCGCGTGCGCTATATTCGTGTTCCCGCTATCACTCTTGGCATTCCAATTACATCCGTCGTGCACTACGTGCATTACTCTAGAGTCCCCTTGAAGTCTGAAGAGATTCGTATCATTGCAGAAAAGGAGTGTTGTGATCTTTGTTTAATTTATTTTGTTGTATATATTTGCTGTCTGTTTATATATCTCCTGTTAAATTCAGCACTGCATTGCATATCATCTCCCTTTTATTTTTATTTCTTTTGTTCCATTTTTTTTAGGATCACCTTTTCTTGGTGAAGGAAAGACTCTCCGTCGGGAATTCCTCTCGGCGGACTAGGATCTCCTTCACTGGGACCTCCATAAGTCCCCGACATCGAAGGATTCCCTCTTCGTTCACTGGGCTGGTTGTACCACTGAAGTTCCCTGGAGATAGTCAACCCATTCGTGGCGAGTCGAGTGTCCTTAGATGACACGGCGGAAACCGATATTGTAACTAAGATCTCCCCTATTGTGTGAGCATTATATTAAAAAGAAAAGAAAAATAATAATAAAAGAAAAATAAAAAAGAGGACATAAAGCATCAACTTGTGTGTTAACCTCTGTCATTTGTTTGTTGTTGTATGTTATTACGTTCCGAAAAAATGTTACGGATGGCTGAACACAATCACGATGCTTTCGAGGCCGAGGCCTTCAGCTATGAACCCCAAATGCATGGCCTAGGTCGTGACTCTTATGGAGAGTATAACCCAGACCAGGGTTACTAGGGTGAGCCAGGAGTCCATACCATGGACGCTGGTCTGTCTTATCAGTTCTCACATGGAGTACAGGCCATTGCCGGGGGAGCTTCCCCCTCCATTAGTGCTCCCTATGCCTTAGATGTCCTAGGTCCTCACATCGATTCCCTTACCCCTCAACAACTTGAAGCCATCCAGGCTATCATTAAGAGGGGTTCTACTTCTACCTCTCCCCTAGGTCATCCATGCGCTATAGGTGGACCTTGTGCTGCTCCCTTTGAGGATCACATGGGCCAACCACCTCCCTCATTTCAGCATCCCTCATGGCCCCAAAATCTGGCTATACCTTGTACCCCGGTTCAGCCGGGTCATTCCATGGGCACACCTCACTCCCTTTCTTCTTCACGGCCTTCATGTCAAGCCGCCCCTCCAGAGTCTCAAAGTCGACTCCCAACTTCACAAGTCACACCTCTCCAACAAGCTATCATTGATAAAATTGATCAAATGGAGGAACAATTAAAGAGGATCATGAGTTCACGACCGCCTCCTCCTCCTCCTCAAGTCAATCCCCTTCACACTTTCATGAATAACATCACTAAAATGGAGAAGGATTGGAAGGAGAGAAGAGATGAGTATGGCATTGAGAATATGAGTGAGCAAGAAGTTCTCCCAAGTTTTAACGATCAAGTGGATGTCGTCCACCCACCATTCATTCATTACACTCATTCATATAGCCCTCCGCCTCCGCATTCATATCCACAAAATCCTTCATGTCAATATACACCATCTCCACTCATCAACTTGCCTCCACCACGGCGTTCATTTGAACTTGATGATCATAAAGAATTGGAAATGGCACATGATGAAATTTATGAAGATTTTGAATATACACCTACTCCGAGTTTTCTTCGTTTTCCTCTTCCACTGCTCCCACCAGAAGACTCCCCTGCTCAGGACGAAGTCACTGACCCAACCCCTACCTATGAAACATCATGGTATTATGACGATGGGTCCATACTCCAGCAACCTACGTCAACGTACCATGAGTCTCCTACTGATTCTACCCCTACCTATGAAACATCATGGTATTATGACGATGGGTCCATGCTCCAGTAACCTACGTCAACGTACCATGAGTCTCCTACTGATTCTACCCCTATCTATGAGACGTCATGGTATTATGACGATCGATTCATGCTCCAGCAACCTACGTCAACGTACCATGAGTCTTCTACTGATTTTACCCCTATCTATGAGACATCATGGCATTATGATGATGGGTCAACGCTTCATCAACCCACGTCAATGCACCATGAGTCAACCACTGATTCTACCCTTACCTATGAAACCACCTGGTGTTACGATGACGGGTTTACACCCCAACAACCCGCATCAATGTACCATGAATCGCCTTCTATCCTTAACCCCCCACGTACCACCCATTTTCCACATACCAAGCCTTCTACTGTTACCCCTTCGATCGCACAATTAACCCTCGCACCATTGGCTTCCACTGAGCATTCCATTAACCCTTGTTCCCAACCAAGTAATCCTTCATCGCCTTCACCTAAAACCTCCACGGAGCCTTCTATTAACCCTTGTCCCAAACCAAGTAATCCTCCATCGTCTCCACCTAAAACCTCCACTAGCCTTGTAACTCCGAATACAACCATTCCTGTTCCTCCACTCAACCTCATACCCAAACCCGTGATTAGTCCAGAGCAGGGCCCATTTATTTTTGCACCCGAGCCAACCTCGTCTGCTCCCGAGCAGGAGGAGAAGCTCGTCGTGTTTCAACCTCCACCTACTCTTTTTACAACCCATTCCATTGAACCTCTATTACCCGCTGAGCCTGTTGCCTCCATCTCGCCTCCGCCACTTCAGGCTTCCACCATCCCTATAACTTCAAACCCAACCCCTCTTACTCCTCCACTTGACCCCTTACCCAAATTCGTGGCTAACCCTGAGCAGGGCCCATCCATTTTTCCACCCGAGCCAACCTCATCTGCTCCCGAGCAGGAGGAGAAGCTCGTCGTGTTTCAACCTCCACCTACTCTTTTTACAACCCATTCCATTGAACCTCTATTACCCGCTGAGCCTGTTGCCTCCATCTCACCTCCGCCACTTCAGGCTTCCACCATCCCTATAACTTCAAACCCAACCCCTCTTACTCCTCCACTTGACCCCTTACCCAAATTCGTGGCTAACCCTGAGCAGGGCCCATCCATTTTTGCACCCGAGTCAACCTCATCTGCTCCCGAGCAAGAGAAGAAGCTCGCTGTGTTTCAACTTCCACCTACCCCTTCCATTGAACCTTCATTGTCCGATCATGTTGTTTCCGACTCACCTCTTTCTATCACCTCTCGGAGTGGGTGTATTCTTATAAATACATGTGCCAAAGATGATGATCAAGAATCGGACAAGAAGAATTCGGTTACGGCTATGCCGTTCAAAATTCAAGATTTCATATGCCGAATGCCAATTCGAGTTCTTGTACCGGTCACCTTTGAGAAGGCCGAATCTCCATCCGCACCAATGTCCATCAAAAAGGACTCTCAGGAATTGGTGCTAAGTAAATCAAGGGCCAAAACAATAACGATCACGTTACTCATTGGCCAACATGCTTTCAAGGCCCTTATTACCCCTTGTTCGGTCATAGTCCAAATGGCCAATCAAAAGAAGGGGATCTCCTCATGCATAGTGATGACACATTCTACTACCGAGGAGATGATGAATTCTATGCTCAAGGGAGTGTCAAGCCGCTCTTTATTGGAAGCTTTTGATGTTTTGTCTACTCCCTACCAACTTCCATGCAAGGGGCGAACGTCTATGCTATCAAGCATATTCACACGCGATATTCCAACGCCCTTGAGCATTGCATCAAATAAGAAGCCCTTTATGCCGAAGGTCAAACTCCCAATGATAGATACCATCCATTTATCAAGGGAGTTATTTCTAAAAGACCCATTCCATGTCAAGATCCCTACTGCACAAGCGGGACTCTTAAACTTTTGCTATGCTTATTTGCCAAGAGAGTTATCGTTCATTTTCGAATGTCCAAGGGATCTTGTTACATCAAATGAGAGCCTGTGGGCTCTGACCGCACCAATTGAACCGATTGGTCAGAGAAAGATGAGGCCATCTTTTGAAGCACATAATTGGAGAGAGCGGCCTACAAGGTCAAGAGGTCAAGAAGTCATGTTGAAGGTTGAGAGGCCACACTACGAGAGAGTATCCACCAGGAAGAAGGGAAAGCATAAAGTTAAGCTTAAGGGTGATAAATCCCATGTGGAGGAGCCATCCTGTAGCTCATCTACTTCATACCCTATTCCATCATTGCTTGTGCTGTTATTCATCTTCTTTTTATGGGCAATCCATTGGCTGAGAGGACGCTTCCCATCATCTAGATCTACGCAATCAAGCTCCTCTTCTTCTCTAGGGTCTTTGGACCCTCACATTCATCCTCCTCCGGAATCTCCGGTCCCTTACCTCCTACCTCGTCCAGAATCTCCGGACCCCTATATTCATCCCCGTCCGGAACCTCCGGACTCCTCCATGTTTAATTCCATATCTTTATCCATTTCTCATCCTCGTCCGGAGCCTCCGGACCCCTCTCTGCTTAGTTCTATGTCTTCATCCATCCCCCATTCACCCCGTCCGAAATCTTTGGATCCCTCTTCGTTTAATTCCCCATATTTATCCATCCCTCGTCATCGTCCCCATCCGGAACCGCCGGACCCCGCTCTGTTTGGTTCCATGTTTTTATCTGACCCTCATATTCCAGCCCCTCCGGAATCTCCGGACCCTTACCTTCTACCTCGTCCGGAATCTCCGGACCCCTATATTCATCCCCTTCTGGAACCTCCGGACCCCTCCATGTTTAATTTCATATCTTTATCCATCTCTCATCCTCGTCTGGACCCTTCGGACCCCTCCATATTTAATTCCATATCTTTATCCATCTCTCATCCTCGTCCGGAACCTCCGGACCCCACTCTGTTTAATTCATTGTCTTCCCGTCCGGAACCTCCGGACCCCTCTCTGTTTGGTTCCTTGTCTTTATCCTACCCTCACATTCCACCCCTTTCGGAACCTCCGGACCCCTCCATGTTTAATTTCATATCTTTATCCACCTCTCATCCTTGTCCGGACCCTTCGGACCCCTCCATGTTTAATTCCATATCTTTATCCATCTCTCATCCTCGTCCGGAACCTCCGGACCCCACTCTGTTTAATTCATTGTCTTCCCGTCCGGAACCTCCGGACCCCTCCATGTTTAATTTCTTGTCTTTATACATTACTCGTCTCCCTCTGGAACCTTCGGATTTCTCATCTTGTTATCCATCCCTCCTAGGGCATCGCGCCCTACCTTTTCATATCCGTCCGAAGTCTCCGGACCTTTCCGTCTTCCGATTTATCCTTTTGTTCTTCCAGGGTATCGCGTCCTTTATTCTTTTCCTCCCTTTGAGTTACCTTTTTTCATACCTTTTCTCAGGGCATCGCGTCCCTCATCATGTTCTTCCTCCGGAACCTCCGGAACCTCCGGATCCATACTCCTCTGATTCTCCTCCTTTACATTCGGATCCTCCGAATCCGCCTCCCTCAATTCATCAATATCTAATTCCTCTCGATCTTGATCCCGAGTCTGACTCGATTTATGTCATATTAATTGTCTCGGGCATCTGCCCGTTCTCATACTGTTTTCGAGGCTTTAGTCCTCACCTTTTTCTTTGATTCCTTTCTTATCTTGTAAATTCTTCTAGGCATCTTCTGTCTAATCCTTTTTTTATCACCATTTCTTTACAATAAACTACAGCAGACAGGAAAGCCATAAGGAGAGTTGTCCAGAGGTACACATTGGTTGTTCTTCTAAGGTGTCTTGATGATGATGAGTCCTAGAAGTGTGTAGAGGAAGCACACTCAGGTGTGTGCGGTGGCCATGTAAACAGCCAAATGCTTACTGAGAAGATCATTCGGCCCATAGAGGATTGTGCCGTCTATGTCCGCAAGTGTGTCAAGTGTCAACTTCACGCCGATAAAATTCATTCCCCGTCTTCTTCACTTCATCCAGTGTCCTCCCCATGGCCTTTCTCCATGTGGGCTTTCGATGTCATTGGTCCTCTTGGTAATCCTTACTCCCTCACCAAGCAAAAATCATTCATCCTTACTGCAACGGAGTACTTCACCAAATGGGCCGAAGCCGAAGCTTACGTGGAGGTTAAAGCATCAACAGTCTGCAAATTCATTATGAATAACATCATCGCCAGGTTCGGCATTCCAAGCACGATCATCACCGACAATGGACCGTAATTCATTTCTTAGGACCTTCAGAACCTCTGCAAAAGGTATAAAATTGCATTGCATCATTCATCACCTTATTATCCACAAGGTAATGGTCAAGCAGAGGCCACTAACAAAGCATTGATTAAAATCATAAAAAAGACCTGTGAGTCAAATAAGTTCTCGGATTGGCCAGAAAAGCTGATTGAGGCTTTATGGGCCTATCGCACTTCAATCCGTACTCCCACTGGGTAAACTCTGTTCGCCCTTACTTATGGGATGGAGGCGGTAGTTCCATATGAAATCTTGGTTCCTTCTCTCAGGGTACAGTTGGACAAGGAGCTTCCCCTCGACGAACGTCATGATTCACTCCTTGCCCAATTGGAACTCTTAGATGAGAAACGGCTGGCCGCTGTCGAGCATGCACGTGTATATCAGAATAGACTCACACGTTTTTATCAAAAGAAGGTCATTGAAAGAAAATTTCAAGTCAGTGAAATGGTAGTGAAAAGAATGTTTATAAAACCTGGTGGGCCGCGTTCTAAATTCCAACCCAATTGGGAAGGACCGTACGTGATTCAGGTTGTGCATCCTGGCAACGCCTATAGGTTAGTCAATGCTGAAGGAGTCGAGTTATCTCACCCTTGGAATGGGCTTTATCTTAAGAAGTACTATCCTTAGATAAGTGTACATAGTGTCAAAAAATGATGAAACGAAAAACAACAAAAAATTGAATAACATGCAGAAGTAAAAATATATCCAACAACAAAAGTAAAAAAAAAAAATAGGAAAAATGAAAAGAAAAAAAATAGAAATTTCAAAATGCCAATGCCTGGAGACCACCATGCAGTTAAGTCATCGTATTCAACCTCCATGTTGGGATAGGGCCTATTAAGACTTGGTAGGTTCCGGGTCTTGGTTTGCCAGAACCGTGGGGATCCATGTCCGGCTAGTTCGGCTTATGCTCCCCTCAAAAGGGGCAACATACATGTACACATGTGTTCTATGAAAGATCGGTAGCATCGCTTATGGTGAGGCCTCACCCAAAGGGTCTCCAGAAGGCTTAAATCTTTATTCTCTCTCTCTCTTCAACCGAATGAGACAGCCGGCACCCTTAAAACGCTGAGCATGGGAAACACGAACACAACCCCTAGGGCAAGAGTAGGGCCTAATTCTTCGAGCATGGGTCAGAGCACGAGAAGAGGGCAGTGTCCCCGCAGGCATCTAAGAGGGATTCCATAATGTCAAAATCCTATGTCCCTCACAAAAATCTATCAAGAAAAATCAGAAAAAAAGAACAAAGTCAAAGTCAAGTGATAAGCCTAGTCGTGACCGTGCCTGATCCCACAAATGAAACTCCTTTGACTGAAAGTCAAATTCTATACGAAAGGGGTCATCAGATGTAAATGCTCGAGATTTGGTCTGAAGTTGCCCGAGAGGGGAAGTTAAGTGCGCCCCTACTGGCTCGCCGAGTTAACGGTTTTGCCGGTCCTCTCAGGAGGTTTGCCCCCAATATTCTTCCTTCTTCCCCTAAAGAAGAAGGCTCAATGGAGTTCCCGAAGGGTGAGGCTTGCCCAAGCTTGTAACCTCATTTCAATACAAACATATGGTTGTCCATTTTGAAAAGTCAAAGTCGTTGTCGTGAAGGAGTCCCCGTGTTTCTGGCCGGTTAAGACCCTTATCTACCATCTAGATGTCTTCTTAGCCTAACCTCGGGCTTAGACCAATGCAAGCGCGTCACCTATAGGTGCGACGGCGTCTGATTCCAGGTCAGAGTCGCGCGGTTGGTCATTTGGGTTCCAGGACGTTCCATCATATATCATCTAGAGTTGTGAGGAAATAGACCCGAGTCGGGCAAATCATTTACCTCGAACACTTTTTGGGTGAATCCCTGCGGACGGAAGCAACTGGGAGCCTAAGCATGGCATGACGGTATTGTCATCAGGGTAAGTCTTAGCCGGCGGGATTATCGTTCGAGGAGTCTAGAGGCTCAAATCAACTTAGATGTGCACTTAGGATGCTTGGGAGGTTAGTAAGAAACCCTTATTCTCATGCAGGTTAGATGCTATCTCACGTAGTCATCATGCATTAGCAAAAATAAAAATAAACTAATCAAAAAAATAAAAAAATAATAAATCCAAAAATTCGAAAAAAAAAGTAGAAAAATGTATATGCATAAAAAAAATGGAAATGTAAAAGACCAAAAAAAATAATAAACAAATAACAAAACACAAAAAAAATCAATGAAAAACTCCAAAATAAAAAAATCACAATTTGCATGTTGGCATTTGTATGCAATATCTCATTTTAAATTTCCGTTTGCATCTGTATGCTTGTATGCCGCATTCATCATCATCCTTTATTATTGCCTTTGTTAATAAAGGTTTGCCCCTTGACTCGTTATCAAGAATGATTCTTCATCATATTTGCTCATTGAGCAAGGGGCAAGTCAGAACAGAAATACTGACTTGTTTGCTTAGATGTATGCAGGGATTCGAGAGACAAGAAAGAAGCAGCGAACCAAGCATAAAACATTTTATTCCACTCCCAATCAAAACAAACATAATCGAAGGCTACATTAAGTTCCACCTCCTCTCTCCACGTTACTTGTCCCGCCACTCTCCGGGTAAGACGCTCTTGAGGGTGCTACCCAACCATGAAAAGCGGTACTTCTACCGCTCTGTGCTCCTCTTCCGATCTCTACACCCCGGCGTAGATCTGCAGGGGCGGCAAAGAAGCTACTAACACGAAAGCCACGCTCTCGTGCTCTTCGGTAGCGTTCCTCGTCATCTTTCAGCCACTGCTCGGCAAGGCCGAGACTGGTCCTCAATTCAAATAATTAGGCTTCCAATGCCCTCTTCTCTTCCTTCTCGGCTGACCTCTTAGCCTTCTCTCGTTCCTTGGCCTTTTCCCTCTCGGCGCGTTCTCTCGCTCTGTCTTCCCTCTCCAGCTGAAGGGTGATCCTCAGCTCTATAGCGTCCCTAGAAAAGTCGTCACCTGGACGACGTTGCAGTTCCTCTTCCAGCTCGACTATTCTAGCTTCCTTCTGGGCGGCATGCGCGAGTGCCTCCTCCGTTTCTTTCTCCTGCCATACGTTTCATCTCAGGCTTCTGGTAACGCTTGAACAAGGGATATTAAATGGTGAGGTTCTCACCTGTACAGAAAGCATCCCTTCTGCCTCCGCAGCCTGCTGTGTGGCATGAGCAAGTTACTCGTGGAGTAGATCTAACTCCGAAGTGGGAATCCATAGACTGGAAGAAACGCCGTCTGCCCCCATCGCCGATGAAACGACATCGAACTGGGCACGCTGTGTACACACACGAGAGGTGACAGTTAAATGGTTAGCGCCATGAATTTCAAATCATGCCAGGAGTATGTATATATACACTTACTGATGAACCCAGAGCCGCTCGGGTGTCAGTTAACTCTCGCTCTGTGTCCGCTAAACGAGCTTGTAAGTTCGTTATTATGGTGTTATGGGCATCCTACAGTCATGGCTCTTGAGTTCACAAACAAAAATCAAAAAAAATGGAAATTGTAAAAGATAAAAAAAAATGGTGTTTTACTTTACCTCTACAAGCCCTCCAAGCTGGAGTCTCTCCGCATACATTGCCCTATAGAGCCGTAGGTAATCTTCACTGTCTTGCGCTTGTGATTCCACGAGCGTGCCACCCCGCTGCCAGTCTTCATACTATTCGGGGAAGCGCACCCTCCAATCAACGCAGGTTGCCGGCCCACGCGTCTTCTTCCCGACGCTGGGTGAGGAGGTTATATCCACCCATTCCTGGGCAAGCCCGAGAGTCCTCATGGCTAATCGTAGCCTTAGTGGCTCAATTTCATTCAAACAATGAAGCCAGAGGTCCCGTCCAAACCGGGCACGGCTTCCAATTACCCATGGCTGGTCGGCATCGACCATGTTCAAGTAAGGCCTCCAGTTCACCTATGTTGGTTGTACATATCTTCTTAGTTACTCAAAAATACAAAAAAATGGTAAAAAATGAACAAAATAAAAAAAATAATAAAAAAATAGAAAAGAGTATCCTACCATCGTTGCAGGGAATTCTTGTAGCTCCCATCTCGATACTATCAGCTGGTAGGATAATGGTGCTGTACTCATGATGGGTTGCCACCGCCTAGCCAACGGGATCGTCACTAGCCGACAGTGTCGAGCTCTCCCCATTGGAATATAATAGTAGCACCATAGCTACATCATCATGTGTCATTGGCATCAACAAATACAAGAAAAAAGCATAAAATGATAACCAAAAAAAAATAATCTTTTACCTGGATGAAGGGCGTAAATCCATTTATTGTCACATCTCGGCCTGTCCTTTACGACAGACCTGTGAATAGATGCGCTAGTACGACAGCTCCCCAGGCGTACTGTCCTACTCTCTCCAAGTCCACGACCAGCTCCAGGAAGCGGCAGTGTATGTTGTCTCCTTTGGAGCCCAGTAGCAACCTACCCAGCAGAAAGAGGAGGAACCTCCTCAGGTCCATGTTGGACCTCTCCCAGTTGCTGGCATCCGCACAGTATACAACACGGGCACCTCTTTCTGCCCTTTCCATGAATTCCTCCAGGGACTCGTCATCCCGTGGACGAATGTCAGTAAGCCCTAACATCTCCATGATCGATGTCTTGGCTACTGACCTGTTCTTCCGACCGTCGAGTTCCAGTCCTAACAGTTTCTGGGCACCTTCTCGGTAATCCGCATAAGTGACGCCGGTCACTGCCTCTCCATCCACTTTGAGGCCCGTAATGCGGACCATATCTTCCAGACTGGGCACCATGTGCCCCCAAGGCATCAGGAATGCCCGACTCGTCGGATCCCATCTTTCATGTAATGCTTGGATCAGGGCAAGGTCAAACTTTATCGGCTCGATTCGAAGGAAGGCACCGAACCCCATCACGTCTAGCCTGGCCTTTTGGAAGTCCGGGAGACCTCGATACGCTGCCACTACCAGTTCCCACGAGATGTGCGAGCGCGTCATGCTCTGCACATATACAAGAGGTGAAAAGGGGAGCATTGCTAAGCAAGAAAGGAGAAGAAAAGGATGAAGGAAGGAAACCAAAGAAGCCACTTACAAGCTGTGATCAGGTCCTCTCACTCAGTTGTCCTTCGACTTCTGAGATTCTCCTGGAACTGCTACCTGATCTGCTCCTCTTCGAGGAGCGGGAAGGCTCACCTTCTGTTCTGAAGCTGGATTCACCCTCCATCCTGAAAAAAAATGAGCAACACTCGCAACCTCCCTTCCTTACAAATTTACACTCCTCAAGTCTGCTCTTAGGACCTTGGTGCTTCCAGGTCGAGAGAAAGGGAAGGTATTTATAGGATCGGAAAGAAGGTGATCTGGATCTATCACTATCACCCCTAGCAACAGCTCTTACGACAAGTCACCCTCTCTTTACTTTTACGATCACTCTACCATGTGGAGTGATCGATTTGGAGGCGTGATTTGTTGACTTGTCCTCCTATTTGGTCCAAAGATTCCCCGTGGTCATTGTCCCGTTGCGACTACTGCTAGCCCAACGAAAGAAAACGGGGGACATTTATGCGGGAAAACAGGGCCAGTGGCCAATATTATTGAAATTGGTGATGGCTTCCACTGCAAGCCACAGTCGAGGTGCCCTCGGATGCCACTTTGCCATATCGGGCGAATGCTTCAGAGCCATGATACGGTCTAAAGATTCCCCATGTCCCTTGTCCTATTGTGACCACTTACAGCGCAAAGAAAGAAAATTAGGACATTCACGTGGGGATATAGTACTAAGGGGCCATCATTTCAAAGGCGGTGGAAGATTCCTTTTGAGGATCATGGCTATCACAAGTCACTACCCCATGTTTCGAGGAGATGACTCATCGAGCATGTCTCACGGGACCCACGTGGTGAAGAAGAGGCGTATACCAGAAGGAATGCATCCTAGGCAGGCAAGCCGCTCACGAACCGTGCTATTCCACTCACACATCTATATAAGGGTCCACGCCTATTATCAGGAAGGAGTGGGTGTACAAGCCATTCATTAACCCTCGTCACCCTCCTGGTCACTCCTATTCTCTCTTCTCTCCGAAGACAAGAAGTCCCTCGGAGGCTTTCTATAGTCCCGTGACGCAGCAATCGCTTTGCCGTACCACAAGTTTCCACCGGCTCTTTGGCGGTGCTCTTCATCATCCTCTTGCTTCTCTCGCGATCCCGATGGCCGCGAGGTTCTCGAAGTCAAGGCCGCTGGCTGAGCTGCCCTCTGCTTCACGAAGGAGACTGCACCAACTTCAGGAGCTCCTCCACTGCGAGCTCCGATTCTGCCCTAATATGTAACGACTCTGAGGAATTGATGCGTCCATTCGCTGCTTCTCCCAAAGCTTCATTGCCCTCCTTGTGCCAACCTCGATGCCGCTCCATCCTCGTCTCCCTCCACTCTTCCCCCTTACATCTCTCCTTGACACCCGGAGAGAAACCTTCAGCTCTAGGACGCCTCAGGGCAACCCCGCGTGCTAGAGTTATTCTGGTCCTTCGGTTCCCGGCCGATGACGGCTAGCCGTCGTCCGGCGTCTGCCACTCCAAGCAGCCGATACCAAAAGTAAAAGGGGAAAAGGGGATTCAAGGAACATACAACAACATTAAGGCTTGGCATTTATTCTAAAATAGATACATTAGGGTTAGGGCACCTCAGGCCTCAATTTCCCCAGTTCCATTACATAAGTCTTCAACAGCTCACGATCCTCACTCACAGTCACCATCGTCTTCCGTGGAACGCTTGCCAGCCACGCTGCTTTGATAGCTTTCCTATCCTTGGCATCACCTTCCGTGTCTAAATCCCTCGCCTTAATCAAAAGGATATCGGATGGTGTAGAAAAAGAGTGCCGCGGAAGGCCGATTTGCAGGCAACACCGGTGTGAGCTGTAAAGAACGAACTCGGTTGCACCGATAAGCTGGAGTTCCGCGTCAGGGGAGGATCTCGCAAGAAGCTCACGTCCAAGTAAACATGCTGGCGCGTGAGTAAACCCATCCCGCTCCAAATTGTTGAAGTAAGCACGCCAGTCTCCACGTGACTTCAGCCGAGGCATGCGATTGACCACGCTCTCGCCAAAACCCAACACATCAACCATGTGATAAAGGGGGCTTTGTTGGAAGATTCTGGAAGTAGTTCGTGCCTCCTTGCAGCGATCAAATTTGAAATGGAGATCGATCCAGCAATTGAGGAGAAACATGCACCCATAGGGGGGCTGACCCATGCTGGAAGCCGTAAGACCGCTGTAAAGGTAAGCAAGGACGGCTGGTCCCACTCTTTTACCCTTCCAGAGTCCGCATATCACGCCCAATTGATCCTCCTCCAGGATGTTGTCGATGCTTGGGAAGAGGAGAGCTCCCGTCAAACAAATCACGAACCCTTTCATGAGTGCTTCTAAACGTTCGTCGCTTGGCGGTCTTTCCAAACCGTTCATAGTCCAATCTGCCAGCTTCTGTAGGTTGATTCCCCTCTGAGTCTGAACTCCTTTAATAACCTCGCAGGGCATGAAGCATCCCAAAATCTCCTCAGGGGATACTTTCTTCCCCAGGCGCAAAATCTTTATTTTGCCATCATTCCTGAATCTTTTTAAGCCAAGCAGGAGTTCCGCCTCCTCCAGAAGGATCGTTGATTCAAAAGTCGGAAAGATGAAAGTGTGGGTTTCAGGGTGCCAAACCTCTATCAGTGCACCCATGGCTGCCCAATCCATGTAAATCTGGTTGTAGCATTTGGCATGGATAACCAGGCCTTGAAGGTGCCACTTTGAAATAAAAACCCTCATGTCGGTAGTGATGTTGGAAGTGAGCTTTGTAAGCTAGGGTAGTCTGGAGAATCTTCGAGGACCCGGAAAGAGAGGATACTGTGGCGCCCCCTTCCGGCGATCCCGTATCGTGTCTGGGGACGTCACAGCGGATGTACGGAAGTGTTGTGGGCTGAGATATTTGCAAGGCGCTAAAGGCCAAACTATCACATATTTCAAAAGAAATATAACCATACCATTTCCATAAGATAAACACTCATAATTTACATCGTATATAGAGTACTACATATTGCTACCCAAAAGTCATATTTACATTGATTATTCAAAAGAAAATCAAATCTATTTATTCTATACAGCGGAATCCAAATTCAACCCGGGATCAACTTCCGACCTACTGCCCGAAGGAGCCAAGATGCACACTGGTCAATTTCCTGAAATGGTTAGGCAACAGATATGAGTCCAAAGACTCAGTAGGTATTAAAACCAATCACATGCTTATCATATACTAAACTGTGCAAATCCATGATATATATAAAGCTAATCACAATTTCACTGAATTGTACATATACTATGAATGCGAAGGAAATATAAAGAGCACAGTAATTTTCAGATTTATAAACAGATGCGTATAACAAATCTTATCTAACCTATATATATATGGCATAATACATATCTTAGCTAAATCAGAGCTTATACAGATGAACTTATTTTCAGATCATATCAAAGTCATATATCAAATCTGAACTTCATATTATTTGGCAGCATATATTGGACAGGCATCCCGTCACTAAAAGCAGTAGCAAACACATACCTAGGCATCCATACGTCGACATAAAGACAAAAGGTCTAAACGCTGGAGCCTGTCGGCCTTGATCAACAACGCAGGATCGGGAGTTAATACTCCACCATTCCCCAGATAATTTTCTTATTCTGGGTTCCAGATTTTTCAGAAGTCCGTTTGTCCTTGGAAATGGGCCTAATCCCATAGCGGAAGCTAACTACGGTTTGTCGCCCCACACCTCCTTAAAGTGACACAGTCCATATGCTTAATCAAATTTTTATTCTTATTATGATTCTTATTACATAGTCGTTTCAATATTTAAAACTTATCATTGAACTTTACAAAATAATTGGATCGTATTAATTTTAATCATAGGGTAGTGGGTCAAATTTATTATTATATAACATTCGAAGAGATTAGAGTAGAGAGAGAGTAGAGAGAGAAAGTAGAGAGAGAAAGTAGAGGGAGAACGTAGAAAGAGATTAGAGAGAAATTAGAGAGAGATTAGAGAGAAAAATAATTTACAGAATGATAACTAAATAAATAACTGATTCTAAACATAGATCATTGGGTTAAATAAATCAATGACTTAAATTACATTTCAAACAAAATCAAATCAAAGAAATGTGAATAACAAATAACATGCACTCGGTTTATCGTGCCTACCTTTAGAAGGGACTTCCGAATTGACTTTAGTATCTAACTCGAGCTCCCGTAAAAGTCCTTGCGTAGGAAAAGATAATTTCCCAGTCCCAGATGCGTAAAGAAGGGCGAAATTGTCCAATTAAGTTTCAAATCCTCCGTCCAAGTGTTTATTAATTATTTATATTATTCTGATGTTGTATTATCTTCTCCGTTTATTAATAAGAGAATGAGAGTGGGAAGAGAGAAGAGAGAAGAGAGAGAAAATAGAGAGAAAATAGAGAGAGAAAGTAGACAGAGAGAGTAGAGAAAGAAAGTAGAGAGAGAAACTAGAGAGAGAGTAGAGAGAGAAGTAGAGAGAGAAATTTAAAGAGAAAACTAGAGAGAGAAAGTAGAGAGAGAAATTAGAGAGAGAAAATTAGAGAGAGAAAGTAGAGAGAGCGGAAATAGATAGAGAAAGTACAGAAAGAGTAGAGAAGGAATGTAGAAGAGATATAAAATAGAAAATTAGAGAGAGAAAGTAGAGAGAGAATTTAGAGAGAGAAAGTAGAGAGAGAAAATAAAAAAGAGTAGAGAGAGAAAGTGGAGAGAGATTATAGAGAGTAAAGAGATAATAGAGAGTAAAAAAAGAGAATAAAAATAGAAAGAGAGAGAGAGAGAGAGAGAGAGAGAGAGTTGGAGGGGGAGAGGGGGGTGGATGGAGTGGAAGGGAAAGAGGGGGAGAGGGGGGTATATATAGGGGAGAGGGGGAGAGGATAAGAAGATGAGGTGGAGGGAGAGGGAGGGGATAAGGATGGGGAAGGGATAAGAATGAGGGGGGGAGAGGGAAGTGGGGGAGGGGAATCACGTGGGGGGTGGGGGTAGATATTTTAGGAATTTTTTTTTGATTTTTTTTTCATATATATAAAAACTCTTAATAACATGATTTCTAAGAACTAGCTCACTTTATCTCATTTTTATCCTTCCAAACGTCAAAATTTGAAAAAGTGTTCAACATAAAACTTGTAGATTTTTCAGTTATCTTTCCAACGAGTCCAATATTGACCTATTCTGACATCCTTATGAGGAGTTACGTATTAATAAAGAAGATGTCTATTTAATTTGTATACTAACATCCGTTAAACACGTATTTTCTATACAGTTCAAGGCGTTGGAGTTCGATTTAGAGAATCTAGAATCTGTATAGGTTCTAGAAGTAAAGTGCTTAGTTATTTTTAGGTTTCGAATGGATTCGGGTGTTACAAATCTCTCCCCCTTAAACAAATTTCGTTCTCGAAATTTAAAGATTTACGCAATACGTACCGAATAGTTGTGGATATCTCTTCCTCATTTCATCTTCCATCTCTCAAGTAGCTTCTTCTGTTGAGGTACTTTTCCACAATACCTTCACCAATGAAATTGTCTTCGTTCTCAGCACTTGTTCTTTCCGATCGAGAATGCGAACTGGCTTCTCCTTATATGTAAGATCTGGCTGAATTTTCAACTGTTCATGATCTATAACGTGTGATGAGTCTGGCATGTATTTTCTTAACATGGACACATGGAATACCTCATGGACTCCTGACAATGATGGTGGTAAAGCGAGCTGATATGCCACCTCACCAATTCTTCTTAAGATTTCAAATGGTCCAACATACCTTGGACTAAGCTTGCCTTTTTTACCAAATCTCATTACTCCTCTAGTTGGCGAAACTTTCAGAAATACGTGATCCCCGACAGTAAATTGTAGATCTCTCCTTCTCTGATCAGCATAGCTTTTCTGCCTACTCTGAGCTGTAAGTAATCTTTTTCTAATCAACTCAACCTTTTCTATACAATCCTGTACAATCTGTGGCCCAATCAATCTCCGCTCACCAACCTCATCCCAACAAATAGGTGACCTACACGGTCTACCATATAACGCTTCATATGGTGCCATTCCTATGCTTGCATGATGGCTGTTATTATATGCAAATTCAATTAAGGCCAAATGTTCATCCCAACTGCCTTTCCAATCTAAACTACACGCCCTCAACATATCTTCTAATGTTTGAATGGTTCTCTCTGATTGTCCATCTGTTTGAGGGTGAAAAGTTGAACTAAATTTCAACTGTGTACCAAGCGCTTGTTGTAAACTCCTCCAAAATTTTACTGTAAACCTTGCATCCCGATCTGAAATAATAGACACATGTACACCATGCAGTCTCACAATCTCTCTAATATACAAATTGGCTAAATCATCTAATGATTGTGTCTTTATGATTGCCAAAAAATGGGCTGACTTAGTAAGTCTGTCAACAATTACCCAAATGGAATCATATTTTCTCCTAGTCATTGGTAATCCCATCACAAAATCCATAGTGATATGCTCCCATTTCCACTGTGGAATTTTCATCAACTGTAATGGTCCTGCTGGTCTTTGATGCTCCGCCTTTACTTGTTGACAAGTAAGATATTTGTTGACAAAGTCTGCTATATCTTTCTTCATGCCAATCCACCAAAACTGTCTTTTCATGTTTTTATACATTTTTGTACTGCCTGGGTGAATAGAATATTGTGATTTATGTGCCTCGGTCAATAGATGTTTCTTTATTTCTTCATTCCGAGGTACACATAATCTTTCCTGAAATCTGATTGCCTCGTCTGTACTTTGAGTAAATCTCGGTGTGCCAATAAATTTTTGTAATTGCTGATCATTCAGTTGTGCTTGCACAATTCGCTCAACCATTACAGACTGAATAGTTAGTTGGGCCAAAAATAAATTCTTCCCTTTGCATACTGGAGAATACTCCACTACATCAGATGTCATTCTCCAAGTTTGGTGCAACTGTATTGCCATTAGCCTCTTCCTGCTGAGTGCATCTGCTACCACATTTGCTTTTCCTGGGTGGTAATTCAAGGTGAAATCATAATCCTTCAAAAATTCAATCCACCGTCTTTGCCTTAAATTTAATTCTTTCTGAGAGAAAATATATTTTAAACTCTGATGGTCTGTAAAAACTTCAAACTGCTCACCATACAAATAATGGCGCCAAATCTTCAGAGCATGTACCACCGCTGCCAACTCCAAATCATGTGTTGGATAATTCATCTCATGGGTCTTTAATTGTCTGGATGCATAAGCTACTACTTTGCCATTCTGCATCAGGACACATCCTAGTCTTTTTCTAGAGACATCTGTATATATCACAAATCCTCCTGACCCACAAGGTAAAGTAAGCACTGGGGCTGTTGTTAACCTTATTTTTAATTCCTGAAAACTCATTTCACATTTATCTGACCATTCAAAAAGAACTCCTTTCCTAGTCAATTTGGTCATAGGAGCTGCAATAGAAGAAAAACCTTCAATAAACCTGCGATAGTAACCTGCGAGACCCAAAAAGCTCCTAATCTTACTAGCATTCTTTGGCCTTTCCCAATGTAAAACTGCCTCAACCTTAGTCGGATCGACAGACACTCCATCTCCAGAAATGATATGCCCTAAGAATTGGATCTTATCCAACCAGAATTCACATTTACTAAATTTTGCATACAGTTGATGACTTCTTAAGGTTTCCAACACAATCCTTAAATGTTCTTGATGAGTTTCAACAGTGGGAGAATAGATTAACACATCATCAATAAACACTACTACAAATGTATCTAGATATGGTTGGAAAACTCTATTCATCAGATCCATAAATGCTGCTGGTGCATTAGTTAACCCGAATGGCATAACCAAAAATTCATAATACCCATATCGTGTTCTGAAAGCAGTTTTTGAGATATCTTCTTCTCTTATCCTTAGTTGATGGTATCCAGATCTTAGATCAATCTTTGAAAATACCGTGGCAGTTCGTAGCTGATCAAATAAATCATCAATCCTTGGCAAAGGGTACTTATTCTTAATGGTCACTTGATTCAATTTCCTATAGTCAATGCATAATCAAAGTGACCCATCTTTCTTTCTAACAAATAGAACAGGTGCGCCCCAAGGGGATACACTTGGTCGAATAAACCCCTTATCTAGCAGTTCTTGTAATTGTTTCTTCAATTCTGCCAGTTCGGCTGGTGCCATTCTATAGGGAGGGATGGAAATGGATAAAGTATCCGGTGAGAGTTCAATAGTGAACTCCACCTCTCGGCGTGGTGGCAAACCCGAAAGTTCATCAGGAAACACATCTGGAAATTCCCTGACAACATCAATATCTGAGGTAGTTTTCTTATTTTCATTAGAAGGAATAGCCACTATGCTAGCCAAATAACCTTGACATCCACTTCTAAGTAATTTCAAAGCTTTAAGTGCTGAAACTAGCGGGCATTGATAGTGAAATGTCTGCTCCCCAAATTTTTGAAAAATTACTTTTTTTCCATGACAATCTAGAAGGGCAAAATTTGTATCTAACCAATCCATTCCCAAGATGACATCAAAATCAGCCATTTTCAGCAGATACACACATGCTGGCATAATCCTCCCCTGAATCACCACATCAATGCTAGGAATAATAGAAGTCGTTCTAGCTATCTCCCCAGTTGGTGTGTTAATGGACATCTCATCAGTGTTCACAATTTGTTTATCTTTCAATAATTCAGCAAATCCCAGAGAAATAAAGGAATGTGTAGCACCCGGATCAAATAAAACTTTTACATGCATATCATCGATAAGAAGAATACCTTCAGCTACTGTATTGGCATCTCGGGTGTCTTCCCTTGTTAGTGCATATACTCTGGCTTGAACTCTTCGTTGCTGTTGTGGTTGCTGATCTTGTCTTGGTCTTGTGGGACAATCCCTTATCATATGCCCTGTCTGACCACATGAAAAACATTTACCTACAGCCCGCAAACATTCATTACCTCTATGCTGCATCCCGCACTGTTGACAAGCTGTCATATTATTTCTCCTAACTGGTTGAACTCTCTCTGGAAAAGTCATTTTTAGCTTCTTATCTTTCCTCACAATTGAACTAAGATTATCCCTTTTTACAATATCCCTTTGTCTTTCTACTAAGAATTCTTCATATTCAGTTTCTGCAATAAAAGCAGTCCTCAAAGCTGCTGCCATAGCCTGAGGCTCAAGGATTGCAACTCTACTTCTAATGTTGCTTCTCAAACCTCTAACATTTTTTTTCACCCTTCTAAGCTCATCAGAACAAATATGAGGGGCATACTTTTCTAATTCAGTAAATTTTACTTCATAATCGGCAACTGACATACCTCCTTGAGTCAAATTTAAAAATTCAACTTCTTTCCTATCTTTCAAATGCTGAGGGAGAAACTTTACATGGAAGATATCAAGAAATTCATTCCAGCCAATCTCCGTCTCTCTATTTCTGAAAGTGGTTCTAAGTGCAGACCTCCACCATTCGTCTGCACGGTCCTTTAGCATAAATGTAGCTAATATCACCTTATCCTGCTCTGCACATCTAATGGCCGTAAAAATCTTCTCAATCTCTCTCACCCAGTTTTCCACAATCTCCGGGTGACTCTCCCCCTTAAAAGGAGGAGGACTCATATGTCTGAATTTCTCCATTAGGGTAGCGCCTGCTGCCCTATTCGGTTGTTCTTGCACACGGGTTTGTAACTGGGCTTGCATCATTGCATGAGTTTGGGCTTGTAACTGCATAGTCTGCACCAACCCTTGAAAAGCTTGTGTGAACCCTCCTAAGTCTGGCACACTCTGAATAGGTAACGTGCCTTGCCCATCGGGAGCAAGCTGGCCATGAATTGTTTCCCCGACAACTCCTTGTGATGTCCCATTTGAGGGCACAGACTCCTCGGGAGAAGTATTAACCTCAACCCTATCACTCTCTGTCATCTCTTGCGAGGGAGAACTAATCTGAATTAATATGATTATAGGTTTGACATCAAATTCTAAAATAAATTCTTACGATCTTCTGGTATGGTATATAAATTCAGATGGCTGCAAATAATTTCAAGCCTCACAACTTTGCTCTGATACCACTCTCTGTGGCGCCCCCTTCCGGCGATCCCGTATCGTGTCCGGGGACATCACAGCGGATGTACGGAAGTGTTGTGGCCTGAGATATTTGCAAGGCGCTAAAGGCCAAACTATCACATATTTCAAAAGAAATATAACCATACCATTTCCATAAGATAAACACTCATAATTTACATCGTATATAGAGTACTACATATTGCTACCCAAAAGTCATATTTACATTGATTATTCAAAAGAAAATCAAATCTATTTATTCTACGCAACGGAATCCAAATTCAACCCGGGATCAACTTCCGACCTACTGTCCGAAGGAGCCAAGACGCACACTGGTCAATTTCCTGAAATGGTTAGGCAACAGATATGAGTCCAAAGACTCAGTAGGCATTAAAACCAATCACATGCTTATCATATACTAAACTGTGCAAATCCATGATATATATATAAAGCTAATCACAATTTCACTGAATTGTACATATACTATGAATGCGAAGGAAATATAAAGAGCAAAGTAATTTTCAGATTTATAAACAGATGCGTATAACAAATCTTATCTGACCTATATATATATGGCATAATACATATCTTAGGTAAATCAGAGCTTATACAGATGAACTTATTTTCAGATCATATCAAAGTCATATATCAAATCTGAACTTCATATTATTTGGCAGCATATATTGGACATGCATCCCGTCACTAAAAGCAGTAGCAAACACATACCTAGACATCCATACGTCGACATAAAGATAAAAGGTCTAAACGCTGGAGCCTGTCGGCCTTGATCAACCACGCAGGATCGGGAGTTAATACTCCACCATTCCCCAGATAATTTTCTTATTCTGGATTCCGGATTTTTCAGAAGTCCGTTTGTCCTCGGAAATGGGCCTAATCCCATAGCGGAAGCTAACTACGGTTTGTCGTCCCACACCTCCTTAAAGTGACACAGTCCATATGCTTAATCAAATTTTATTCTTATTATGATTCTTATTACATAGTCGTTTCAATATTTAAAATTTATCATTGAACTTTACAAAATAATTGGATCGTATTAATTTTAATCATAGGGTAGTGGGTCAAATTTATTATTATATAACATTCGAAGAGATTAGAGTAGAGAGAGAGTAGAGAGAGAAAGTAGAGAGAGAAAGTAGAGGGAGAATGTAGAAAGAGATTAGAGAGAAATTAGAGAGAGATTAGAGAGAAAAATAATTTACAGAATGATAACTAAATAAATAACTGATTCTAAACATAGATCATTGGGTTAAATAAATCAATGACTTAAATTACATTTCAAACAAAATTAAATCAAAGAAATGTGAATAACAAATAACATGCACTCGGTTTATCGTGCCTACCTTTAGATGGGACTTCCGAATTGACTTTAGTATCTAACTCGAGCTCCCGTAAAAGTCCTTGCGTAGGAAAAGATAATTTCCCAGTCCCAGATGCGTAAAGAAGGGCGAAATTATCCAATTAAGTTTCAAATCCTCCGTCCAAGTGTTTATTAATTATTTATATTATTCTGATGTTGTATTATCTTCTCCGTTTATTAATAAGAGAATGAGAGTGGGAAGAGAGAAGAGAGAGAAATTAGAGAGAGAAACTAGAGAGAGAAAGTAGACAGAGAGAGTAGAGAAAGAAAGTAGAGAGAGAAACTAGAGAGAGAGTAGAGAGAGAAGTAGAGAGAGAAATTTAAAGAGAAAACTAGAGAGAGAAAGTAGAGAGAGAAAATTAGAGAGAGAAAGTAGAGAGAGCGGAAATAGATAGAGAAAGTAAAGAGAGAGTAGAGAAGGAATGTAGAAGAGATATAAAAGAGAAAATTAGAGAGAGAAAGTAGAGAGAGAATTTAGAGAGAGAAAGTAGAGAGAGAAAGTAGAGAGAGAAAATAAAAAAGAGTAGAGAGAGAAAGTGGAGAGAGATTATAGAGAGTAATGAGATAATAGAGAGTAAAAAAAAGAGAAAATAGAAAGAGAGAGAGAGAGAGAGAGAGTTGGAGGGGGAGAGGGGGGTGGATGGAGTGGAAGGGAAAGAGGGGGAGAGGGGGGTATATATAGGGGAGAGGGGGAGAGGATAAGAAGATGAGGTGGAGGGAGAGGGATGGGATAAGGATGGGGAAGGGATAAGAATGAGGGGGGGAGAGGGAAGTGGGGGAGGGGAATCACGTGGGGGGTGGGGGTAGATATTTTAGGAATTTTTTTTTGATTTTTTTTTCATATATATAAAAACTCTTAATAACATGATTTCTAAGAACTAGCTCACTTTATCTCATTTTTATCCTTCCAAACGTCAAAATTTGAAAAAGTGTTCAACATGAAATTTGTAGATTTTTCAGTTATCTTTCCAACGAGTCCAATATTGACCTATTCTGACATTCTTATGAGGAGTTACGTATTGATAAAGAAGATGTCTATTTAATTTATATACTAACATCCGTTAAACACGTATTTTCTATACAGTTCAAGGCGTTGGGGTTCGATTTAGAGAATCTAGAATCTGTATAGGTTCCAGAAGTAAAGTGCTTAGTTATTTTTAGGTTTCGAATGGATTCGGGTGTTACAGATACGGCTAAGAAGAAAGAAAAGGAAAAGCATAAGAAAAGACTCGTGCATGAAAAAAGAGAGAACTGGCTGAACTCACCATTTATGAGCGGATCCTTTCGCACAAATGACCTCCGATGTCGGTCAATTTCTTGAAACCACGATCAAACCTCCCCTTTTTGGTAGGACGGGAAGGTTCACCCTCCATCTCCACAGACTGGGAACTCTCTCTTCCCATCTCAAAAGCACATGACCTCCGTTGAATGCATTTGGTTAAGAACCTAGGGAGGTACTTATAGGAAGAAAGGCGGTAACATGGTAAAAGTAAAAACGTTAATGATAAGTTACCGTCGTGAACTTTGACCGATGGAATATGGTTTGCTTTGCATGGTGTGTTGGTAGTCTCTGTAAATCACTTTGGTGTGTGGATTCCTTTGTACAGTGGAATGCAATTTTATTTCTTATGCGATGATTGTGTGCTAACTGTTGATTGCAGGAATAAAAAAGAAACAAAAAAATAAAAAAATAAAAAAAATGGGATCACACTGTCCCACCCTCAGTTACTACGGTGATTGGCCCCATTGTATCATGCATCCTACTATATGATATCTACACTATTAGATTGTAACAAGGACCTTATGTCTTGGACAAATCTAGAGTTTGAGTTCCCCTTCAACAAAAACAGTGATAACTTCAGAGGAATTCATGATGTACGGATAGGCCGTTAGGATGTGACAGCTTGGGGACGACGGTTCCGTCCGGTGTGTCGGTACGTGGATAAACGGGCCCCCGGTTCAATATCAGCTCATCGGATCGGTATCCTGACCCAGTCTCCACACCTTAACAATATTATCCTTGGATATCTTCTATTTTCTTTTGATTTATATTTTCCTTTTAAACCCAGCATGCATTCATGTAGGACTTTGAGTTCATTGTGAAAAAATCATTCACTTACTTTGATTGCGTGAGCCACTATGCTTAATTGCTTGGATATGAGATATTCCATTCTGAGTTGAGTACCGAGTTTCCCCGAGGTTGCCTTGGGATGTTTCTCTGAAAGAAACCATTGTTTGGATTGGTCTCTAATTCATCTTTTCAATTTCCCTTGGACCCACCTTGACTGCAGCACTTCCACAATGGCTGGTAACCGCTCCCCAATGGTGAAACCTGAGGTTTACGACCCGGGTACTTCCGCACCGTGAAGTTGGTCCTCTTTAGTTTATTTATGCCCTAGCGCACGCAATGTCCTTCCTAGTTTGTTCACCATCCAAACAATCGTCGATTTCGGAGGGCCTTCTTCAAGGTTACTTCGGTAAAATTCGGGAAAGATGCTCATCAGGAAAATGATGAAGGCGTGTCTCATCACACCTTGGCACCTGCTTTTCACTCCACTCCACTCCATTCCATACATTTCATTCCATTTCATTACATGTCATGTCCCTCCAAAGCAGATGCCAAGGCGGGGCAGCTGTAGACACGCTCTTTTCACATTTTTCGCGAGTAAATCTCATGTTACACCACGATGTCCCAGAGTGGCTTACACGATTAATTTAAGCGATTGAACCACAAGGGACGCCGTAACATTTACTTGATTTTTATACAAAAATATAAAAAAATCTAGAAAATTGAAAAGGGTCATAAAAATTGAGAAGATGTTAAAATACAAAAAAGTGGGTAAGGGCTTATAAAAAAACTTTTTTTAACAAAAATAAATAAATAAATAAAGGGTTATAAGAAAATACAAAAAAAGGGGTAAAAAGGTTGTTAAAAATGCCAAAAAAAGTGAGAATGTTTTTCTTTTCTTAAAAAGAATGAAATAATAAAAATCCTAACATATAAAAATAAATAATCTTATTTATATATATAAAGAGAAAGCAATAAAAACATAAATATAATATATATATGTTAATCCTTATTCTAACATCATTATTAATCCTTAATTAACATTAATCATCCTATCTTACTATTCCTTTCCCTCATCCTCACGACACACACACATACACACACTGTGCCCCTCCTTCACTCACACGGCAACCATATACCCTTCTTATCATTTTCTTTCGACGGGGGGCTCCCCTCTCTTGACCGGACTCTCTCCATTCTCCCGAGCTCCATCTCCCATTCCCGGATCCTCTCCCCATCCCTCTGCATTCTCTCCCACTCCCCATTGATCTCTCAACCACCCCCTGTCTTTCTCTCTTTCCCCCTCCATCTCTCTCCCTCGATCTCTTTCTCCCTCACCCCTTCTCACTCTCCCTCTCCACTCTTCTTCCCCCTCTCTCTCTCTCTTACTTGCGTTTTAAAACAAAAAAAAATAAGGTTTAGTGAGTTCGCAGGGGGGGCCTCGTCGCCCGTGCCCCCCCTTTGAACCACAAGAGGCCGCAACGGCCCCTTTTATCCGCCGCGCACGGCCGCCCGAGCCCACTCCGTGACGCCGCCCCACGACGCCCCCGACCCCCCGCGACGACGCCGCTGCCGCCCGCTCCGCCCACCGCCTCCGTCCGCACACGCCCCCGGCCCCCCGACGCCGCCCCCCCGACGCCTCCCCCTCCGGCCACACCTCCACCGCCGCTGCCGTCTCCGTCCAGCCCCCCGCCGCCTGCACCACCCCCCCGGCCACGACGCCCCCGACGCCGTCGCCACCGTGACGCCCGCCTCCAGCCGCCCTCCGCGCACCGCCTGCAATTGCCACGCCCCTCCGGTCCCCGCGCCGGCCGCCCTCTCTCACTCGCACCCCCCTCTCTCTCTGCTCTCGCTCTCTTTCTCTCCTCTCTCTGCTCTCCCTCTCACTCTCTTTCGCACCCCCCCTCTTTCTCCCCGTTTCTCTCTCTCTCCATCTCCCTCTCTCTCTCTCTATATCTCTCTCACTCTCTCTGTCTCCCTGTCTCTCTCTCCCCTCTCTCTTTCCTTCTCTCTCACTTCTCTTCTCCACTCTCTTCCTCCCTCTTTCTGCACCCTCCGTCCCCCTGGTATCTCTTTTCCCTCTCTCTCTCTCTCTCTCTCTCTCTCTCCCTCTCTCTCTCTCTCTCTCACATTCCCAATCTCCCTCACCCTCTCTCGATATATCTCTCTTCCTCCCTCTTTCATTCTTTTAATTTTTTGTTATTACCCTCTCTCTCTTCCTCCCACTCTCACTCTTTTATTCCCTTTTTATTATTCTCTCTCTTTCTCACTCTCATTATCCGATCTCTCTCTCTTTTTTTACACATTTTTTCCTTTTTTTTATTTTGTTCTTCTTTCTCTCTTCCTCCCAATTCCCTCTCTCGGTTATCTCTCTGTTCTCCCCTCCTTCTCCTCTCTCCCTCTCTCATCCCCTCTCTCGCCCTCTCTATTTCATTCTTTCCTCCATATACATATATTGATATATATATGTATATGATATATATAAAATGTTTAATATGTTCATACACATGTTATGTAAACATATTTACTACTCGTATACATATATATATGCATGTGTGTTATTATGTTCAGTCTAACCAATTCCTGGAGTCTGCTGTGAAGGCCCTTCGCCGTGCTGCGTCCGCGTCTCCGACGCGCATTCTCGAGCCCGTCATCGGCCGCCCAATAAGTCTTCTCATTCTCACCACGCCGTCTTATTTATTTTTGTTTCATTAGTTACGTTTCATTGCATGCATCATTACCTGTCGTCCATGTTGCATTTCTCTCCCTGAGAGACCCCTCAATTGTTCATTCATCGTATTGTCTGTCCACCCTTTAGTTGTAAAAGGGGTTTCAAATACCACCAACCAGGTGAGTATTCGTTTATGTTATTTTTAATATCAGTTTCTAAAGAATTGGTGCTACACCTCCGTCGTTCTTATTTAGTTGTTCCTCTCTGTTTGTTTTTCTGTGCAGGGTTAACCAGTCCAGAAGTCCGCTTCTTCAGTCGTCCGAAAGAGCAGGAGAAGCAACTCACATGCCCCCAGTTCGGGGATGAAACGCGACCATCCCTCTTGTTTTGAGGTACCCGGCTATCATCTCCCTCATCCCATTTTAGTTCTGTCCCTTATTATTGTTATTTGTTGTTAAAGTTCCACCCTCATCCCTCTCCATTTTGTCTAAAAGGAAGTCTATCTCCCCTCTCTTGTTGTTATCATATATCATTAAATCTCCATTCCCGTTCTTTTCTATTTTGTCTAAAATACGTCTCTCACTCTACCTATATTTTTCTTAGTGGTTTTTCCTTATATCCTATTATATTATTCTATCATCTACCTCTCGGTTTCTTTCTTCATCTTTTCACGTCTCTCTAAAAGACATAAAAGCATAAAAATAAATAAATAATAAAAGTAATAAAATCCTAAAAAAATATAATAACAAAAGATAAAATAAAATAAAAAGAATAATAAAATCAGGGTAACCAAAGAAGGCCCTCTTCGTCGGCCGGCCGACGGAAGAGGAAGAGAGGACCCGCACTGCTCCCGCTTCGGCGGTGAACGCGATCAGGACATTTCTTGTGGGGTTCTCAGCCCCTGGCGATCACACTTCCCTTCCCCTTCTTTTGTTATTTATTTCTATCCAAACCCCGTTGACGGAACCAGTTCCTCGCGGTGGTCTCATCTAACTGGTGCGGTGGACTATCTCCCGCGACCATTTTATTTCAGTAATTTAATTTCCGCATTCTAACATCCTAACCGTTAACTGCTTAACTCTAACCCTCCCCTATCATCGCTTCAAAACCCCGCGGAGAGTGACATCTCGCGGCGGTTTATTTAATCCCCTTTTCATTTATTCTAACCCCGATCAAGGAACTCGTTCCTCGCGGTGGTTTAATTTTCTGCACTTTCAATTCCAACCCCGATCAAGGAATTTGTTCCTCGCGGTGGTTTAATTTTCTGCATTCTTTTGTTCTGACCCCGATCAAGGAACTCGTTCCTCGCGGTGGTCTTATCTAACTGGTGCGGTGGGTCATCTCCCGCGACCATCTTCGTTCCAGTAATTTAATTTCCGCACGCTAACCTCCTAACCCCTAACCATTTGATTTCAACATCCCCCTATCATCGTTCAAAAACCCCGCGGAGAGTAACATCTCGCGGCGGTTTATTTGATCCCCTTTTTCTTTTCTCGTTATATACATATAGTTATTATAATAAAAAACCCCGCGGAGGGTAATACCTCGCGGTGGTCCTTTGTATATATTTATATTTATTATTTGTATCGCTGCAACAACCCCGCAAAGGCCAATGTCTTGCGGTGGTATGTATATATAATATTTATTATTTATATTACAGTAAAAACCCCGTAAGGCCAATGTCTTGTGGTGGTTTCTATATGTACATATATATTCATTACTACTGATACTACTATATTGCTGTTTGAACCCCACAAAGACCAATGTCCTGTGGTGATATGTCTTTGTTCGTATTGTCCTTATAATTGTTCGGAGAACGATATACCGTCATAATTTCTAAGTCTACGTGTCTCTTCATTTCTGTTACATCGATTCTCAGACTTCCCGGTATATGAAAAATTGCTCGTGGAACGGTAGGCCACGCTTACCTAGAAAGGGTCAGTTTGCGCGAGAGGGCCTTCGGACCCCTATCTCCGCCACGTACCGGAATTTGTTCCGCATCCCTATTTTCTTTCTCTCTCCTTGAGTTGATCTCGTTATCTCCATCTCCTACAGACGAGGGTGGACGACGACTCACGCCGTCTACACCTCTATGGCGATCACCTTTTCATCATTACTTTGCATCATTATTTTTCTTTTCCCCGAGGGTGGACGACGATTCCTGCCGTCTACAATGTACTGTGTAAAATACATGTATTATTTACTTTCGTCTTATTAAGTTAGTTATAAGTCAAAAGTTGTTGTATTTTATTTTTATTAAACCCACAAGTCAAAAGGTGGGCTGTTGGGTTTATTTTATTAGGCTTGAGTATAGATGATATTAGGAAAAGTTCAAGGGTAAGAATGTTATGACTTTTCCCTATATAAGGGAGGCTAAGGGTGTTACGAACGATATGATGATAATATGAATGAAGAAGTTTGCCATAAGGTGCTTTATCTTTGTGTTTCCTCTTCTCTCTTTTCTCCTTTGTGAGGTTTGAGCGTCGTCCGGTGAGAGACCGCCCGGTGTGAGGCCGAGTTGTGCGAGACAGTAAATTATCCCGTTATATTCGTCCCCTCGGAGCTACCGTCGATTCGTCCTCCGACGCCGTCTGCGTCATCAGCTCTCCATACCACTCTGCTAGATTCTCCGTTATCAAAAAAAAGAAAAAAAAAGATGATCCCATTGCAAGAAGCTGGGCTTATGCATGGGATGGGGAAAAGATCCTCTGGCAGCTGCGGATTGGTGAACAGAATTAGCCAGTAGCCGGTCCAACCGGATTGTTGGGCGTTGATGGATGACTTTGCAATGTGGGTTCATTTAAGAGTTTAGTTTGTTGCACACACTGATTTATTACACACCTAGGGTGTACTAGGGTGTGAAGTAAGTAGCCTCAATTTTATATATATATATATATATATATATATATATATATATATATAGAGAGAGAGAGAGAGAGAGAGAGAGAGAGAGAGAGAGAGAGAGAGATCACCTCCACCCCAAAAGTCCATACAACCCAACCTTGGGTTACATGACTCAAAAAAATCAAAAAAAATGATAAAACATATTTTGACTTAATAAAGAATTATCTATTTTTTTTATTTTTATGAGCTGTGCAATCCAAATTAGTATATATAGTTGGGGGAGGTGGGCCCCACCTCCTCATATTTTTTTAAAAAAAGAATTTTCTTACCACTCACTTGAGCGTGTAATAAATCAGAGTGTGCATCAAATCTTTCTCGTTCCAAAATCAAACAAGTGAGTGTGAACTCACATTCTTTTTTATCTTCTGGACGTGGGTCGTGGGGTGCTAACCAGTAACTATGGTGTCACTAGAAGGCGCATTTCTCACATTTATTTTAGTTTTGGGATAATTCTTGACCTCGAAAGTTACACCCCTTAGAAACTCAAATGAATAGGCCATGATCACATCAAAAATTTTAAAAAGTAATGTTTTTGAAGTAGAGGGATGTAATAAAAAAATAGCCACCTTTTAAAAATCTCAAAAAACTTCTCTAAAATAACATTTATTTTATCTCTACAGGTATTTTTTTAAAAAAAATCCAAAAATTAAACCCCAAACAAACGAGACCGTAGGGGATCGGACTTGTGCGAGTCGAAGCACCCCATGAACTCGTGGGTCGATCAGAGTACCGAGTCCGATGAGTGGCGTGCAGACTCTAATTGACTTGCCTTGGCATAGATATCTTTCTTTTAATTTGTAGAAATTCGCATGTTGTTTGTTATTTGGGAACTGAATAGCTTACGAGCACGTTCTTAAACAAAACTTTGGAAAAAGAATATACTTTGCGGTTTTTTTATACCTTTGGAAGGGTTTGTCGCACGTACATTTGTGCTAATATATAATCGTCTATGTATTTTTTTTGGGGTACGTCGTCTGTCTTAAGATTTATCAAATCTATATGGCACGAGACATATCGTCCATATCAGATCATACTAATCACACATCAATACGATCAATCTATGATATACAATTGATACGTAATTTATATTTTTAAATATTATATATATTATTTTATATTAAATATAATTTTATAAATAATTTGATTAAGAGTCTTGATTTAAAAGATTAGAATTTGAGTTCAAAACATATTAATAATATTTTTTATTTTATTTTTTAAGAAAAATAAATAAATAAGACGTGACATCTGTGAGATTCAAACATTTTATCTCACACGCAACTAACACACCTATTAACTATTAAATAATATACAATATTTTATTATATTTTATAATAATATATATTTATTAAATAAAATTTTAATATTAACCTCTTACGATATAAATTGATACGATGTCGTATCATATTATATCAATTGAAAATTGATACAACTGATACGAACGAATCGATAAATCTTGATCCGTGTTCGTAACATCGATCCGTCGCCTCTAATTAGCGAGTTATTAAAATCCTGGAGGGAACTGTATAATTACACCTCCTCGGTAGAGGAGGCCGTCCTTTATTTTCTGCGGTCTGTCAGTTTTTCGTTGACCGACCAGATTTAGCTTTACTAACAAACCTACTTCTGTCCCTCTCCGTGACCACTGTGAATTTGTTAATGCTTTAATTAAGTCAGCTAATTTGCTATTGTCTTAACGTGTTCATGTATCAAGACGTAAACGTTTGAGTCAATATATGGGATATTAGTTAAAATAATAACATATTGACATATTAAATATATTAGCATAACGTACTAAGATGTAAAGTGTTAATATATTATCTTAATTAGTAATTTAATGATGGAGTAAAACATTAAGGTGTTGATGCATTTTTATGTCACCGTCGCCGTTAAAGCATTAGCATACTAATGTATTTATGCAGTATCGTATAGACAAAGTAGCATGCCAATATTTATACGTTAATACGTCAATGCTTTGCTTCGCAAATACATTAATATTTTATTATGCCAGTAATTTAACACAAGCAGATTACTATATTATAATCAATATATTATAATCTCATTTAAATAGTTAATACAATTGATTCACCGAATCAAGACAATCTGCCTCAAATTATGGCTGGAGTGCACCACGTTCCAGTATGAGTCCCCTCACTATGACCGATCAGACAAACCATGAGAGTCAGTAGAAGATGAGAAGAGTATTTTAAGAAATAAATTTGTCACAAAAAAATAAAATAAAAGTCATAGACTGTGGATCGATGGTTTTTTTGTGTGTTTGGAGATGGAAGGGGGATACATTCTTTTGGCTGTTTCAGCCGGACAATCTCCAAGTCGAATGATTCGTCAACCGGGACATCTGAAATAAAAGTTTGTCAAATCGATCTGGTACAGAATGTATAACCCATATCAGATTGCACCAGTCGTAAATTGATACGATCGGTACGTGGTATGTAATCAATATGTAACTTATATTGTTAAATATTATATATTATTATATATTAAATATAATTTTATAGATAATTTGATTAAGAGTCTTCATTTTTTAAATTCAAAACATATTAGTGACATTATTTTCTTACGTTTTTATTATTCTTTAAAAACAATAAACTAAAAAACACGTGATATTTGTGAAATTTAAACTATTTATCTCACACACAACTAACACACCTATTAACCGCTAAATAATACAAATATTTTATTATATTTTATAATAACATATATTTATTAAATAATTTTTTAATGTTGGCATCTTACGATATGGATTGATACAGTGTCATATTGTAACGTATTGATAGAAAATTGGTATGATTGATACGACCAAACTGACAATTAAACCTTCATCTGAAGTGGTTAAACGACCTCAAAAGATAGCGCCTGTATACCTACGTAAAGATTGATTTTACTAAATAAATTTTTCATTTTGATTTAGAGTGTCTTTGCATGAAAATTATGATTAAATAAGAATTTATAAAAAATATTATTATAAATATATTAACATATATATCAATGTGTAAATGCGTAAAATGTCATATTTATGTGGAGACATATCACTCTTTTTTATCAAAAATTTGTAAAAAAATTATCTTTAAATGACATTTATATATTATTTAAATTAATTCAGTGATATGTCTGCTAATGTATTTCTAAAAATAATTTTTTTAAATTCACCTCTAAAAATAATTTTAATACAAAATCCCTTAGATCTATTGTCTAATTTTTTTTTCAAATAATTCAAATACTTGAGGTTATACTCTAGTGATTCCTGTACGTCAATGAGATTTAAATATTCGGTAGAATATACTACGTAAAATAGTGAGGTACGTGATATATCTAAAATATTAAGAGAGAGAGAGAGAGAGAGAGAGAGAGAGAGAGAGAGAGAGAGAGAGAGAGAGAGAGAGAGAGACCAACCCTCATCCCCACCTCGGCAACCCCCCACCCTTGTGCGGCCTCTATTCCCCCTCTCGATCCCTCACCCCCCCCCCACACCTTGATAATGTCGGGAGTTGCAGAGGAATGACCTCCTCCTCTCGCCCTCTTGCAAACCCCCCCTTCTCTACTCGCAGTCCCTCCTCTCGGTCGTCCTCCCCCTCCAACGAAACCCCCTTGCTCGCACCCCCGGCCCTTCTCGACCACCCTCTCCCCTTCGACGAAGCCCCTGCTCACAGCCCCTTCTCTCGACCATTATCCCCTCTTCCAAAAAATCGCCCCTCCCTACTCGCAACACCCCCCCCCCCAGTCGCCCTCACCCCCTCTCTACCCATAGTGCCCTCACCCAGTAGCCCTCTCTGCCTCCGGCGAACCCTCTCCCTACTCCCAACACCTCTTTTGATCAATCCCCCTCCCTACTCATAGTCTCCTCCGATTCCTCCATCTCCAACAGAGAGAGAGAGATAACCCGAGAGTAAGCAAATGTTTCACCACTTAACCCTAGCTAAGTCAATTGGAGTTATGGTAGGAGTATAATCACGAATATTAAAACTATTTCAAGGGTTTTATTGATAATAAATTTTATCGTAGAGATTTATTTGACAAAATAGATCAAATAGATCTTCATAGGGGGCAGAGAGAGAGAGAGAGAGAGAGAGAGAGATTTTTCATAGCGTTTCATAGCTCCAAGCCGCCGCGAATAGTTTGTGCCACAAGTTTCCATCCCGGCTGCACCAGATCTGACATCGGGCTGCTCCAGCTTCATCTTATTGACTTTCATTAAAATAAAGTCCATCCTATAGAACCTCTCTCTTTCTCTTCTCAGGCAAGTTGTACACGCTCGGTTGCCCTTGGAAGCCATGGAAGCAGCGGAGCCGGGAGGAAGCGGAGACAGTTCCCTGCTCAGGGGCGCCGCTGATGCTGTTCGCCCTCATGTTCTCGTCTTCCCCCTGCCCCTGCACGGCCATGCCATCCCCATGCTCAACCTCGCCGAGGTTCTCTCCCTTCAAGGTCTCCATGTCACCTTCCTCACCACCGACCACGTCCGCCACCGCCTCCGCCACAGCGCCGACGTCGAGAGCAGGCTATGGCGCCATCCAGGGCTGCGCCTGCGCTCCATCTCGGACGGCCTACCAGCCGAAAAACCAAGGTCCATGCACAACATGGGGGAGATGTACTTGTCGTTGAGCACCGTGACGCGGCCGTTGTTCCGGGATCTTCTCCGCTCCATGCGGGCAGGACAAGAGGAGCAGCCGCCCGTGACTTGTGTCATAGCAGACATACTCATGGATTTTGCGGCAGAGGTCGCCGAGGAGCTGGAGATTCCGGTCATGATCTTCTGCACCAATAGCCCCTGCAGCTTCTGGGCTTCGTTCTGCATACCCAAGCTCATAGAGTCGGGGGAGCTCCCTTTCGAAGGTAGCTATAGCTAGATCGGAAGTTTTATCTCATATGTATACATACTTTTTCCCTAATTAAGATAGCTCTTTAATCTTATATTTAAGTTTTGTACCCAACCGTTTTTTTCTCCGTTGTGATCGATGAGTGGATGATATCGGCAGATCAAGACATGGATGAGACCGTGCGAGGGGTACCGGGAGCTGAGGGCTTTATGCGCCGCCGTGATCTCCCGAGCTTCTGCCGGGCAAAGGACCCCAACGAGCCACCGGTCCAGTACTTGGCCATGGTAACCCAGAGGACCATTCGAGCCAGAGGCCTCATATTTAACACCATGGAGCCCCTCGATGCCCTTTTACTGGCTCATATTCGATGTCACTGCCCTCTCACGTACACCGTGGGGCCTCTCCACGCACTACTACTGCAAGCACTACTGCCTTCGGGCGCCAACGGCGACGCCGCTGCTCCTCCACCTCTACCTATCTCCCCTAGTCGTCCACCCGGCGACGGGCAGGTGGACTTGATCACCTGCATGGAGTGGCTCGATTCCCAGCCGTCGAGATCTGTCGTGTACGTCAGCTTCGGCAGCCTGCACGCCGTCACTGGAGAGCAGCTGGTCGAGTTTTTGCAGGGCCTCGTCAACAGCGGCCACCGGTTTCTCTTGGTCATCAGGCCGGGCCTGGTCGCCGAGATGGAAGCCGCGGGGGAGATCCCCGAAGGCGTGGTGGAGGGGACGTCGGCGAGGGGTTTCCTCGTGGGATGGGCGCCGCAGCTAGCGGTTCTGGAGCACCCGGCGGTGGGAGCGTTCCTGACGCACAGCGGGTGGAACTCGACGCTGGAGAGCATCTGCGCCGGCGTGCCGATGATCTGCTGGCCTCTCTTCTTCGACCAGCTGGTGAACAGCCGGTACGTGAGTGAGGTGTGGAGGGTCGGGGTGGACATGAAGGACACCTGCGACAAGGGCACCGTGGAGAGGATGGTGAGGGAGGTGATGGAAGGGGAGACCGGCGAGGGGATGAGGAGGGCCGCTGCTGCCATGGCGGAGGTGGCGTGGGGGTGCAGGGCCGAGGGTGGGTCCTCACGTACAAGCCTTGAGAAGCTCGTATTGGACGTGAAAGCCCTGAGCGCAATGGCGCCTGCGACCCCGTGAACGTACGCGTGGAGGATGTGCATTTGGAACATTTGTACCCGGAACGCCATTTGAACAGGGTAGACAGTATTAATTAGGAAACAGAATGCCCCCCCCCCCCCTCTCTGTGTGTGTGTGTCCCCCTTCCCCCCCCCCCCCCACCCCACCAGAATTATTTCAATATCGCATGGAATGTTTCTCGCTGCTCCTCTTGTTTTATCAAGACAAACTGAGTCAGCTGGGTTGATCTCTGTTATGGTGTGTTTGTCATGGAAGGGCATCTTCTCTCTCTCTCTCTCTCTCTCTCTCTCTCACTCACGGGAATTAGAAAAGAAAAAATAAGAAACATACTATTGATGAAAATCATTAAGTACCGCTTTGATTTCAGATTAACCCGGTTGGCCCAAATTTTATTTCGGAGTTAAACCCTTTTTTACTTTGATAACCGGAACAAGTTAAATAGGATAGAATCATAGTTAACTCGGAGATAATCTGGGTTTTGTAACGCACCTGGCGATGTGGGTTAACCCAGACGAAGCCATGTCGATTTTTTGCCCTTGGTCGCCGCACTCCTCGAAGACGGCAATGACATCCCTGTTTTTTTTTTTCCAGAAAACCTTGCCTAGAGTTTGATGGGAGAATGCTCCCCTTGCCAGAGGTAAGGAGATGAGCCACTCCACCATCAGACCCCTAGGAGGTAAATATTATTACTAATAATAAAAGATGAAGTTACACCACTCGAATACTAGGCAAGCCTAGTTTGTCTAACCGAGCCTCTCCCTTAATAATAGAGGGTAGCTCATTAAAAGAGAAAAAAATATTACATTTGGAATTACAAGCTAACGAGGCTAAAGAATCCGCGACTTTATTCCCTTCTCTATAAATGTGGTTGATCCTGTCATGCTGAGTAGTTGATCTCCAGATATCACGAACAAATGAAAGAATAGACCATGGACAGTGAATCTCCTTATTGATAATCCTGACAAGAATATGAGAGTCACATTCGAGGTAAGCAGGCCGATCACTGATAGTATGCAAGTACTTGATACCATCAAGAAGTGCTCTAGCCTCTGCAATTAAACTGTTGGTCTAACCATAGTAGTGAGAGTAAGTTAGAATGACATCACCCTTGAAATTTCTAATGACCCCTCCTCCTCCAGAGACCCCATTTTGTTTGCAGGCACCATCAAAGTTGAGTTTAAGGAAGGGCCAAGGGGGGCATGTCCATTTAATGATTTTCAGCTGAGGAGCATTAGGAGACTGAACAGCAATGCCTAGAGACTTCATTAGTTCTTTTTTTTCCTTGTCCGATTCCTTAAGATTAGCAGCCGCACAATTCTGTATAACTTGGGAAATTATTTGATGTAGAATGCTGGAATATGATATAGATTTACCTTCATACTTTACTATATTCCTGACTTTTCATATGTCCCATAGACCATACCCAATGACTGCAAGCATAAGATGTCCATAACCTGATTTAGGAAGGATTCTGTTAGTTATCTGCAAGATGAAAGTTCTACTTGAGTTGCCTTCCAGACGCAGTCCAGCACTTCTGAAATGGGACCAAATGTAGACAGCAAGTTCACTTTGGAGAAACAGATGATTCATATTTTCCTCATGGTGCATCTGACAGCAGGAGCATCTAGAACATAAAGGAATCCCCAATCTCTGGATATTAGAATAAACAGGAAGATAGTTATGCAAGATCTTCCACACATGAATAGATATTTTGGTTGGCAGCCATTGCACCATAACCTAGCCCACATAATAGTAGACTGACCGTTGTTATTATCAGCCAGAATCTGATAAGAAGAAGCAACTGTGCATTTTCCGGAAGATGATAGACTCCATACTTGAAAATCAGAATCTTGAGTCAGTGTGGTATTCTCAATAGCTGATTTGATATGAGAAGGGACCAGCCTATTCAGCAAATCAGAATCTTCACTAGATGGATGAGACAAAAAATCTTTCACAGTTACATTGGGATTTGGAATAATGTTATCAGGAACAAATTCAATGACATCCCTGTTCATGTCCGACGCTCTCCTCCTTCCTCTGAAAACATATGCTTTACCTTTTCTCTCTCCAACCAGATTGATCGCTTCTCTTTTCCCCTTCCTCTGAAACCTCCATCCGATCATCCTCCTCTCATCCTTTGGACAACAATCAGTCCACGAATCCTCAAAATCATAGTGGTGTTCTTCGCTCTCCTCGCTCACGAGCGTGGAAGAAGACTGTATGCGACGCTGTAATGGGCTTCCCGACGCTTGGCAGTACACTTTCGACTGGTGGTCTCCCTCACACATACGGGGTGTGGGATTCCTGTTGCAGCTTTGTAGCGTGCCATCTCTTCCGCCAGTTGCTCGTCGACAGTCGTAGGGTCACTAGCTCGGCCTTCTCCTTTTAGTGAACAACAACCCTTCCCTATCCTTCTAAGCACCACCACGGTCATCCTCAATCTCTTCGCATCCACGGTCACCCCCGCCCACCTTCGTAGTGAAGGCTTACCCTCTGGTCCCCCTTTCTCCTTCTCTTTCGAGCCCCTAGTTATGCGCACGATGTTGAGGGTGTTGTCGCCCTCCCTATTGCTAGGTGTCCTGGTTAGTGCAGTCATTCATTTTCTCTCTAAACTATTTACTCATAAGATTTTTGACCACTTTGCTAGGTTCACTATGTCGGGAAAAAAGTTTCAAAGAACCTTTGAGAGGTATGAAGAATATGATCATTTTTTGAAAGTGCACTTTTTGAACAAGATGGTTTAGGAAAATCTACAGATGAAGATTGGAATAAAGTTAGAGATTTGACAAAGTTGTTGGAGAGTTTTTATGACCTTACTTTGAGGTTTTCAGGGTCATCTTATGCTACTTCAAACACTTGTTTCCATAAAATCAATAATGTTGATTGTCTTTTAAAAGAATGGATTAGAAATGATAATCTTCAGTTTAGTCATGACATGGCATTCAAAATGAAGTAAAAATGTGATAAATATTAGAGAAATTCGGATAAACTCAATATTATGATATTTATTATCGTGGTTCTTGATCCTCGATATAAATATGAGTATATAGATTTTGACATTTCTCACGTGTATGATAGTGGCACAATATTGGCATTAATCAAAGAAGTGAAGGCATCACTATATTCTTTATTTGATCAGTACAAGAGTTTTAGTCTCATTTCACATAGTCATTCAATGCAAAAGGATGAAGGTCAAGTTGAGAGTTCAAATTCAAGAATGCAAGATGTAGGGCAACTATCACAAAGGATGAGATCAATAATGAAGTCTCATTTCAAACAACATAAAGTTGAAAAAAATAGTGGACATTCAAAATCTGAGTTAGACAAATATTTAGATGAAGATATTGAAGAGGATGTGGAGTCATTTGATATTTTATGTCGGTGGAAATTCGATAGTGTAAGATTTTTCATTCTCTCTCAAGTGGCACGTGATGTACGTCTTGGCCATTCCCATCTTCACGGTAGTATCAGAATGGACACTTAGTATATGAGAATGCATTCTTGACTCTTTTAAGAGTTGTTTGTCTCTTAAAATTGTAGAAGTATTAATTTGCACTCAAGATTGACTTCAATCACCTTCATAACCATTAATTGTTGAAGAGAAGTTAGATGATGTTCATCAATAGTTAGATAGAGGTAACACACGAATATTCTTAGTGTTTTCATTAATTAATTACTTATGTTATCGTTTTTCTAATAATTTATTTTTCAATTTTCAGATCTTTCAAGCATCAATCTACAACCTAATATAATATATGTTTTGTGATGAATAGGTAATGTCTTTAATTAAGTTTATGTGAATACCTTTCCATTTGACAAATCTTTGTATTTTGACGTTTCATGTTTTTTAATCTTGTGGGAGGAAGGATTAAAAGGACTTCTTTGAGAGAAGGGTGGGCAACTGTTAGGCTCCAGTGATGCCTAGCCTCCAAGATGGATCTGACAATTTTGTCTTCCAAGTTGGTGAAGATTTTTAGTTGTTATTCCTATAATTTAACAGTGTCTTGCATTTAAATATTGTAACATTTGCTAGTATGATGTTTGGACACACTTAGACCACACTCTTTTTTTGCTTCTCAAGTTACCTTGCATATCTCAAACTTCTCTTTTTTGATCGTCCGACAATATTGCTACAATTAGCCAATTGTGCTTTTCTTTCGGTTGATATTTGTCTCTCTCATTTAATTTAGCAGAGTGCCTTACTTTTAGATATCTCTTTTTAACATAAACAAACCAGATTAAGTCGGCTGATATTTTTGAACAAGATATTCACTTTATGATGTTCAATGTTGAAAGTCTAAGGCTAATATCAGTGTTATTGTGTTGCTTATGTACATAATTATACTCTCAAGTCCATACTCTCAGGTCCCATCTTATTTTAAATCTCATACAATTGATTTAGAAGAAATGGTTGTTCGTTCAAATTGATGTGCATTCATGCACAAAATAAGATATTAAGTTGTTCTAGATGTTATTTTCATCATTAGTCTTGTCCACCTAGAACTCTAAGACAGGCTTGGGTTAACAAGATTTTTTGCTTCTTGACTAGATTTTTGTAACAAATTACAATGTTTAATTTACAACAAGTATTAGGCATACTTTCAAAAATAAAAAACAAGTATTAGGCGTAATAGGCCCGGGCTATGTTTAACTTTGGCCCAAACCAATGTGTAATTATGGTTCAAACCGAATCAAATTGAACCAAATCAAATTAATTCGATTTGATTTGATTTAATTTCAAAAGCGTTAAGTTCGGTTTGATTTGAGTTGACCCCTTAATTCGATTCAATTTAATTTGAGAAAAAGTATATTCAAATCAAACTAAACTAAATCGTGCTCACCTCTAATTGCAAGAAATAATACAATGGTAGGTGAACATGTTTATATCTGATCTCAATTTAAGAACATACCTTTCTTGCATAAAAATAAGCATTGGGTTCTTTTTTGTATTTGTTATGTTCACGACCATGGTTTAGCGTATTTCCTTTCCATTCTAGTTATGTCTAACGCCTGCAAGCAAAATAATGTCCCTAGATTACATGTTACGTTGAAATGCCTGGTTTACCCTAGTTTGTTTTCATTCATCACTTGTCCGTATCGCCCCCATGAACTCAGTCCTTGTCCAACTATTTTTCCTTTATCTTGAATGCAATGGTTTACTGTTAAGACATTATCCTAAGAATTGTAAAAATTTTTACCTGCTGTTAAAATGTTATCTCGAACGCAATACATACCTCTGCCTATTGTGATTCTTAGTGACAAACTGAGCTTTGTGGTTTTTACTCAAATTATATGTCCGTCCATCTTGCTGCTAAAATATTATCTTGAAAACTATTAAATTTTTAATTTGCTGTTAAATTTTTATCTTCAATGCAAAGTGCACCTCTGTCTATTGTGATTGTTCGTGAAAATTTAATGAGCTTTGTGATACAGCAACGCTTTGCATTTCCATTAACTTGAAAAAACAACCCAGTAAATGTCCACCATCATGTGGGTAGAGGAAGTTTTCAAAAGAGGAGGAGAACAAATTTGGAATAGGAATGAGGGAATGTAGTATTGACTAGTGACCTTTACATTTGATTCTTTTTTTCTTCTAATGCTGAATTGCAGTTGATGATATTTCTTACTGTCTTAATGCTGAACATAAAAGAAACCCAGCATGTCTAAGTTTCTTTGTTTCTAATTGCAATGAGAAAACAGATGACCTCTCACCTACATATTGAAGATTGAAACAAATTGGTGTTAAATCAGATGTACGTTCAGTGGCAACAATGCCAACAAAGACCATTTTTAGTTTTGAGATAGTTTTCGAACCACACTTTCATGTTTGAATATATATGAGAGAAGAAAAGAAAAGAGAAAGAAGAATAGGGGATGATGTTAAATTTAGAGAAGAAAAGAGAGAGAAGAATAGGGGATGCCCCATACGTAACATTACCATTAATTGTGGGGTGCAATCTACATATGCTGCATAGGCCATTGAACTTGAACAATGCATAAACCTCCCTAGCTGAGGACTAGATGCTGGAAGGCTTATAATGTACCATGGACCCTCACCTGAAAGATGCTCTCAAAATGGCACCTTCTAGCTGCCACATGAAACCCTCACCTGGAAGGCTTATAATGTAAATTGATCACTTCAATTCTTCATTGATCAAATCCTTATTCAGACACAATCTGTCCAGCAGAAAGAAACCACCTTTTCTTGCATGAGAGCAACTTCAAAATTAGGTATTTATCATATTATTTGCATAGGAAGACATTTATGCTGACCATTCCTTCACATAAATCCCTTTATACATGACCTATTAGCTAGCGTACGTTTGCAGTCCACTAATATAATGCTGGAATTCCATCTCCACAAGTTTGTGTTTCTAAATCTCCGCTTTCATGCTCCGAATAGGGATATTTCTCCGCTACGTGGATTGCACGTCAACATGTCTTCCTATGGTAAATGACCTGACCTCATCCACTTGCTGGCCTTGCATACTATGATCATACTTGGACTATCTAAAAGGATTCCGCGTGTGGTGCAAATGAGGTGAAATGTTAAGCAAGAGAGAGGAGTCAACTAACCCCCGGGTGGGTCCGACGAGGATTCGGAGTAATTTGACCCGTCAAAGAAGCAGGAGATTTTAGGTTAGATTCATCTCGAGAGAGTTTTATCTGATCACGTGCTCAATTTTTAAAAAATACGTGGTCTAAAATTTTCTAATTCATCAAGTTCATCGTCATCAAAAAAAAAAAAAAACTAACTAACTAACCCGCATTGGGAGGGGAGGACGGTGTTGAACTCCTAACGAGTTTTATTTGACCTACCTACGACCTCCCCTCGATGCATGCTTAAACTTTTGAATTATGTTTGGGGAACCAAATTAATTAAGTTGTGTCAACTTAATTTCTGCTTATGGTTTGTTTATTACAACCTTTGTTGTTATCCTGCCCCTTCACGTAACTCCTGGCACTTCGACATTGCCAAACTGACATCAGAGTTATCTATCTATCTGACCATATCTATTGAAAAAAGAAATTTGTAATTACGCTAGTGTGGTGTTGTGGATTTGAGCCGTGCATGGTTTGATATATATGCAACATGTTTAATTAAGCCGTGTTCGTAGATACGCTTTATATATGTTTCAGGTAGCCTGTATTTCAATTAATTAACCTATTTTTTAGAAAATCCTGTTACGAAATTTTATTGGGGGCATCGTGTACTTTATACTGTTATGTCTATTTGTGAGGTAGCAATTTGTTTTCTTCCCATTGAATTTCACGGTGTAAATACGGGTGGAGTACAAATATTTTTCCAAGTCTTATAGCATAATTGTAAAGTTTAATAATTTTATAATATTCAATTAACCAACTTGACAAAAAAAATTGGTCAAATAACCTAAGGTAAACAAGGTAGATTATTAATAAACAAATTATAATACATTTTTCCAATTAAAAAATCCATTAGTTTGAAAATAATGAAGAAATTTTAAAAATTGTATCCATATTTTATGGTCGAACGTCAGGTGTAAGAGTGAGAGATATGCGAGCATCATGTGAGAGACGGTGAGAGTCAAGCATTAGTGTGTGTGAGAGAGAGAGAGAGAGAGAGTGAACATAATGTGAGAGAGAGGGTGAGAGAGTCCAATGGTATTTTATCAAATCAATACAATTAAAAATTATATATAAATAATATATATTACATATTTAAAATTTAATAAATATTATTTTCACTTTGAAAAGAACCACAAAATTTTAAAAAATTTATCCAGACATTGTGTGTGAGAGAGAGAGGGAGAGTGGCGTGAGAGAGAGAGAACACATAGCCCTCGGTAAAAAAATTTAAAAGATAGGGACAAATGTGATATTTGAGTTATCAATATTACCGACATAAGTCAGTACCTATCGATGCTGATCAGCTGGGCACGAGAGCGTGGGGGGCGGGCTCGGCGCGCAGCGTCTTCTCCGCCTCCTCCGGTCGCCGCCCCCCCCCCCCCCCCAGCTCTCTCGGCGGGGGGGGGGGGGGGGGGGGGGGCTCCCTCCGGGTTTCCCCCCTCCCCTCTCCGGCGCCGTCTCCCCTTCGGGAGGTTCTCTCCAGGTGAGTCCCACTAGGGTCTCGGCTGGGTTTTGTCAGGGGGGCTCTAACCCTACCTGGAATT